>OY293419.1:26447807-27095724 GCA_958502065.1 Chrysolina americana | reverse complement strand
AGAAGAGTTCAATCTCAAGCGAGCATTAGAAAAAGATTTTCATAAAGATATTGTTTTCTATTATTTTTCAATTTAATAGTCAATTTCCAACATTCAGTGGAACTGACAAGCAAAATAATGATAAGAAACTTGATCTATCTCATCAAGGATGAAAAGGAAATGTGTATCTCCTGACTGAGGAGAAACAGAGAGAGAGAGAAAGAAAGAGGGTTGAGATAATGCTTTCTTATAAAGTCACAAAGAAAGCAGATGGCTTTATTTGTATCCAGAACTACTGAAAACGAAAGGATATAAATATATATCAAACTTCTTTTGGCTAGGCATCTAAACATGGGTAGTGATGTAGAAGAGAGCGAAAGGTCTTACCAAGAGCTCAAAGCTTCATGAGTGAGTGTAGCTTCTTCTGATTAAAATAAAGAAATGAGGAATTCAAAGCATTTACTCACCCATGAATCCTGTTCTCCAAGCTGCCAGATCAGACTTTCTCACCGATCACCATCCAGGTTCAGGAATTTAGATCCTAGTTTACTGTTCTTGCCTCTTAAGCAGATTGATAACTTCTGAACATTCAGAAAAAACTTGTGGAAACACTTGTATCACTGAAAACCATAAAGCACAAACAGAAACAGATCTAATTCATAATCTTTTAACTTCGAGATAGATAGAATTAATGAAAATTGTCTCGACTTTCACAGGTTAGAATTCATTTCAGCTGTGAGCTGTGACATTTCAGGATTCAGGACCGACTCGTCAAAAGAGGGTACGAGTACAAAATGACATTCGATTATGATCACGCATAATACTCAAACTTTGAAAATTTTCAAATTAATCATGAAATTCATGAGTGACAGAGTGACGCACATGCGGCCATTTTACAATGTATCAAAATTGAATTTTCAAAGTTCAAATTAAACGTACCAAAAGAATATCGATTTGTATATCGATTCGATCAGTGAAATAGATAAAAGTTAATTGTGTTTAAGTTAATTATTTGAAGTTTTGGAGATTTCAAAGATAATCATGAATGACGCACTTACGGCCATTTTGCATTCATGTTAGAAAGTAGCAAAAATGAATTTTAAATTTCAAATAAAACGTGCCAAAAGAATATCGATTCAATTAACGAATCAGACAGAAGTTAATCATTTTAAAGATAAAAATATACCTTTCATTTCCTCGCTCTAGAAAAATTTTAAATTTCCGGATGGGAAAACTGAGAAAACAAACCACCGCTTCGAATGCTCACTTCAGAAAGGGACGAATGAAGTTCTCTAAGGGAGGAAGTCAATCTCTCTCACTCTGTCTATCGTCAGTGTTACCAATCGCATAGCACAATTGAATAAATTGGAACAGCTCAATGAGATGGTGTTACCAACATGAAATTCAACAAATCGAAAAAATGGTAACGCAATGTTTTACATTTCGTTACAATGTTTCGGCGCATTGCAAATATGCTGCAAACGATTCTTCTGATACCGTTTTCATTTGATCATTATTAGGTAAAAAACACTCATATTTTTTTGCACTTTGCATTGATGCTGAAGGTATGATGACACAAGACTAGACGTCCAAATTCTTACTGGTATTATAATCATAAAGGGGTTCGGTTGCTTTATTTTTTTATCACTACTGTCATTTTCGCTGTGTATAATATCTAACACAGCCATGGGTTTTTTGAACCATGGTTCTGAAGCAAAAAAAATCTAGAATGGAATCCAAAAAATATCTGTTTATACAAAGAAATAATTTACACAACACCTAATGAAAGGAATATTATCAAAATAGATGGAAACTTGGGGAGTTAGCATCAATGTTTTCTTCAATAGAGTATAGGTTTTTCTCTATCAATCGTTAACTTGAATTTGTTAGCTAAGAGAGAGTTTTTTGTTTTTTCGTGACCGGAAAGAAGAAAGTTTCCATAATATATGAATAATGAAGCAAAGTAAAACTCAAAGTCGTCTCCACAACATATATTTATATCATATATTTACGCTTGATGCAACCTTTTTGACAAATTTTTGTCAAAGTTGAGTTGGCATCCCCTCATTTCCATACTGGGTAAAATTTATTAGTTAGAGTGCCCATCAGCAAAAATTTTAATAATAATAATAAACGCTTTTATTGGTAGAAGGGAACAAGAACAAGAATACATATACAGTTATTTCGGATAACAGTATCCTACCAAAAGGCAGAGTTAGCTTTTTTCTGATCCACAAGGAATCAGACAAGTGCTTTCGTCCACTCAACCTTAAAAACAAAAAAAAAACAAGAAAAAATGCAAAACAAAAAAATGGCAATGGTAAGCAACATAATTATGACCTAAATATAATTAAGGGAAATGAACAATATTAGTGCAGCGAGCTTATGTAAGGACTTGTAAGAAATTCAAATCACAAGTTCGAAGAAGTTCTCTTAAATGTTTTCTGAAACCATATAGGTTCAATCCTTTCAGGGCTTCTGGAATCCAGTTATATAGCTTTGCAATCATGTATGTAAAAGAGTACCGATAATGAGCAGAGGTGTGACTGGGAGGTGTAAGACGAGATTTAAACCGGACATTGATATTGTGGACGTCAGTGCGGAAAGTGATCTTTTCGTATAGATAGGTTGGTTTTTGAGTTTTAACTATTTTATAAAAATGGGTACAGGCAATATTCTCCTTCTCTCGATATTTAGCCATCCTAGCTCTTTCAAATGACCAGATATGTGAGCTCGTCTGCCTATTCCACATATCAAGCGAACGCAAGAGTTCTGAACGAGCTGGATACGTTGCACATCCTTTTTCGTTATAGCTGGTCCATATATAATATCGCTGTAGTTTAGGTGCGAAAGAACAAGTGATTAACATAAGGTGGTTTTACTACTTTTGTCAAGTATTTTTCTGTTAAAGTAGATCAATTTTAAATTGCAGAAAGCTCGTCTAATGACTAAGTTGACGTGTTTGGTGAAATTCAGTGACGAGACCAAGAGAATCCTTAAGTTTTTAGCACTTTCGGTAGGAAAAATTGATGGCTCTGTAGCAGAATAGCGCCACTCAAAATAGCGCTACGAAATAGCGCTAGGTTAGCGTCAGTCAAAATAGCACTGGACAAAATAGCGCCGTACAAAATTAACGTAAAACAAAAACAGCGGCGAACAAAATAGCTCTCGACAAAATAGCGCCCGACAAAATAGCGCTGGACAAAACAGCTCTCGACAAAATAGCGCATGAGAAAATAGCGCTGGACAAAATAGCGTCGGTTCAAATAGCACTGCGACTAAATAACGCCGGCTAAAATATCCTTAGAAAATTAACTAGTAAAATAGGACGTGATTGAAAAATCAAGTTTTTAAAATTAATTTTATTACAAAGCAAAGTTTATAACAATTAACAATTCAAACAAAATTACATAGACAAATTATGGGCCACAGACTGTAAATACTGTTCAACGCTCCTGAAAGTATAAGTTTGAACCATGGTTTTCAACCTGTTTTTTAGCTGGACGTATTTATTGTTGGGACTTTCTTTTTTCCTGAATCCTGAACGGTATCTAGTAATAAAGATTTCTGAAGACTTTTGTTCTTTTTTCAATTGATTGATCAATTTGTAGACATAAGGATGCTGGCAGTTTAGAACTTTTTGTAAAGAATTGTGCCATGCTTCAAGAGAATTATTTGTTTTTGGCAAATCGTTTTCTACCCGCTCATATTGATTCCATAAATTTATACTGAATCGAGGATTGATATTATGAATACTCTTACCAACGTAATTATCTTCCCAATAGTCGATCACCGGCTTTAGTTCATCAGGTAAGTTTTCACGAATGATTTCCAGTGCGAACTGCACATCTTTTTCCGAAATATAACTAAAAGCAAGAAGCATCTTACATTTTGTTCTTATGATTTCGTTGTCTCGGTATAGGTTTGTTTACTGACAATTTCGTATTTTCCTCCACAGGTTCTGCGCCAGATGAAACGAACAACCGACAATACGCGTGTTGGAGAATACTTTTTTCAGTGCGTTGATAGACGATTGTTCAAAATCAACGATTATAGTTTCAGGCTTAAGTTCAGCATCTAAGGTTTTCAGTGTATTAAACACTTGAACGTAAATATCTTCTGATTTATTTGGCAACAGAGTATATACCAGTGGTACAGCTTTTGAGTCGATTAATGCATGAATGACGAATAATCGACAAAACAAAGTTGGACATGTCTTGAAGGTTCCGTCTATTACCCAGTGCGGAAATTCTTTGAGCAAATCGAGATTAGCAAGCATCTGGACAACCTATATTACACTTGGTTTCCAACAATGTCGTATATATATATATAGCAATAAATCATAGAAAATGAATTTTTCCGTATCACCGTACAGTGATATAAGCAGACATTTAAGTGGCTGGCATCTAGACCACTTGGCTATCTGACCCGTATATGTAAACAGAGTAACCCATTTGAAAGCGGGGCATCCCATTCAAAATAATTGTTCATTATCGGATTCTTTTTTTAATGCATAGAGCAACAGTAGGTTTAGTTCAGTGACATCAACTCGAAATAAGAGTTCAAGAATTTTTGCCAGAGGGTGTCAAATAAATGAAATAGTAAAATCAACAATGTCGAAGTACCCTTCTCTCCAAATATTTCCACCATGTCGAAAATATGAGGCAAACATCTGATATGAAACAACTACTTCCCTGGCTAATACCACGACGGACATTGAATTACATCTGACGTGCAACGTTCTTCCAAGAAGACCCATTTTCAAATGCTTATTGTTATAATATAGCATGTAAGACCTACCCTGTCATTGACGAGCGGCAAGAATCGCAAAACGAGTCTGCATGTGGTATTCCACAGCCAAATGAAGGATAATCTGCTGTATAATTACAATAAGCATTTGCAACTGGGTCTTCTTGGAAGAACATTGCACAAATATCTGTTAGATGTAATTCAATGTCCGTCGTGGTATTACCCAGGGCAGTAGTTGTTTTCTGTCAGATATTTGCGTCAAGTAACGCGATGCGAAGTTATAGTTTGGATGGAGACTTACGGATGACCTCCCTTCGAGATATATTCTCCTCGGATCGTGCTTGGAATCAAACGTTGAAAGGTAAGACCTCGTTGATCCTCGTTGATTAAGTAGGTACTTTCAACATCAAAATAGATGTTGAAGGTTGGCTTTTCAAAGTTGATACGAAGAAAATGCATAAATGTTTATTTCCGAAGCAGGCTCATGGGGTGGAGATGGTTTTGTGTTCCTTTTTCTGGAAAGATATCAAATTGAATGGTCCCTTCAAATATTCGTGGAGCCCGCTCACAGAGCCTTTTTCAATAAATATAAAAATAGTTCAACTAAAACTTCAGTGTGTTGCTTCAGTAACTAACTATAAACACACTTTTTAGCATGAAGAAATAATTACGGTTCATTAAATAATTTCTCTTTTAATATGTAATTTTTTGTACGTAGTATTCTGAAAAGCCAAGTACAACTTTGGTGTATGATAATTTAAAAAGTAGCCGTAGAAAGCTTATACAATTATGTACTTCCATTTGAATATCACCAATCAATTAAATAACATTGAAATGAAGATTTTTATCGACGAAATTTTGAGAAAAAGGGTGATTTCCATAAAAAAAGATATTCCGGCATTTTATTTTGTTCATTTCTATTGACCCTGTAGTTTTCTCCAAATTGATATAGATTCAGAAATTGTCTTCAGTATTCCTATTACGAATATACAGGAAGACGAAATAATACTGAGCCATTTCATGGTAAAAAAAGTTATTCACCCAGTATGAGTTTGGAAGTCGTTCATCATTTTCGATGATGGATTTTTTATATGTTTGATATGAAAAATATTATCGAATGCTTTATAAATGATGTTTATAGATTAAGCTTATTTTTGTTTGAAGATTACCTTGTAGATAATTGAATTCCTCTTCTCTCCACACTATTCCACAAAGTGGAATATTTGTGGCAAATATCTGTCATAAAACAACTACTTCCCCCTATGGACATTGAATTGAGATTAAGAAGAAATTTTTTAATTGCAATCAGCACTTGCAATTGTGTTCTCTTGGAGGAACATTGCTCAAAATGATGTCAGATGTAATTCAATGTCCATAGGAGGAAGTAGTTGTTTTCTGACAAATATTTGCCTCAAATTTTCCACTTTGTGGGATAGTGTGGAGAGAAGGGGAATTCGACTTTGTCAAAATTTTTCGTTTCATTTAGTTGAAACTCTCCGGCACACTTTTCGGACTATGTTCGAATACATGAATCAGAATACTGTTTTTGAAAATGTGAATGATGTCCACTAGAAAAAAAAATTTAATCTTCTTATTGCGTGAAAAAATATTTAATAAAATTGGCCACTTTCTACTTCAACACCCAATATCTCGAAACCTAGTCATAGGTCAAAGAACACTTTTGATTAGATGTTTGAATACTACACAATACTAAAATTTCAAGAAATTTAACCGAAGACCATTTTTCATAGGAGAAGTGCGGGGTTCTTTCATTAGAAATGTGGATGGCATTGGAATAAATCTAAAAATGCGATCATCTCAAAATAATGGAATTGACAGATATAACCTTCTTGCCTAGCACGGCAGCACAGCCCTCTAGATTTAAAATTGAATTTCAAAATAAAAAATACATGGTTGTATTCGAAATGTCATATGGAGACAGCAAAAGTGAAAATATACCGGGTGTTTCATTCAAATTTATATGACTTCCAGTGAGAATCTGAGTCACTTGTCAAAATATGCAGTTTTATGTCTGAAACAGATCTTTCAAATTTAATTCCAATATCTGCAAACCAAATAACTTGTAGGGCCGAGCCACTTTCCGTGAACACCCGGTATACAAAGTTATTCAAAGATATGGACCCGCCCATTTTTATCAGTTAATATTAAAACTATGAAAAAAAAAAATTGGATGAAAGTTGAAAGGTATTTCACTCTGCGTCTTTTTTTTAATTCAAATGTTTTTTCGATGTGTCATTGGTGGAGTGACGTCATCGGCAATTTTTTAAATAGAAACATATGTCTTGTTCAGTATCGTTAGAAAGCTTGTTCTTTTCTCATTTCAGTAGTACTAATATTATTGTGTGTTTCGTAATTTTTTGTTCATCTCTGTAATTCACTTGAGAATTGCTTGATTTGTTAAAAAATGTACTCAGTTGGGGTATGTAGCCAGACGGCAATACGGCAATTTGAAACAGACAGTCGCGTACATAAGTTTTCATAAAAATTTTTTTTTTGGATGCTCAACAGCTGTGTCATTAAGAAATTCCACTTACGATGTTTGGGAAAATTCCGATTATCAAAAACTGGAACTAATACATTGATAGTCGACGAAATATTTGATATAAAGATTACTTGCTACAATCGAGTGGCCAACACGAACGAAGTCCAGATCTTACACTACTAGACTATTTTCTATAAGGTTGTACAAAATATGGTCGACAGACCTAATGGACAAATGGTTTCAGTACACTGATTTCGTTCAAAAACGTAATAATATGTATTTTTTATGTTAAATATTTTTTCAACTATTAATTAATTAATTAATTAATTACAGCTTTTGATACTCGTATTTTATACCAAACATCGTAAGTGGAATTCCTTAATGAAACAACTGTCAATGTAGCATTTAAAGCTTTTTTTATGAAAATTACTTACGCCACTCTCTGATTCAAATTGTCAGGCTACATTCCGCGACTGAGTATATTTTTGAAACACACTGTATCCATCAAAAAAGACTAATGTTGGTACTACTGTAATGAGAAAAGGACAAGCTTTCTAACATTAACCCTTTCACCGAATATGTTTTCCGATTATAATTTCGTTTTAGGTGAATGTACTCATCGATATTGGTACGCATTTCAGAAAACACCAACATATTATCGTATATATTTTATTGAGTTTTCATTATGAATGAAAAGGCAAAAATCAATTTTTACATAAAGGCACGTTACAAGCTATACAGATTGTCTTCGTACGCTTTTCAACCTTTTTTTGGTGCACTGATGACATCTTCTTCTGGACGGACCTTCACTGGGCAAATGGTTTTTTTGTCTAAAAGTCTTAAGGAATAAAGTACCTCTATTTTTTCAAATACAGATAAAAAATCATTGGGAAAAAAATTATGATCAATAATTGATTGACGATCTCTCCGATATTCACAATCTGAATAGTTCATTGGATGACAATGAAATATTGTCAAGGATTTTTTTCTATATTAATAATAAAGGTACTTTATTCTTGAAATTTTTTCGAAAAACATTGTTTTTTCCATCAACTTTTCAATCACCTATTATTTTCGATACTTCTGTACGGAATATTTTTTTTGACGAAATAAAAAAAATAATAATTTTTTGCAATTATGTTGAGAGGATACGGCGAAGGTTAATTTGAGGCAGTTGAAGAATTCCTTGCCGAGCAAAATGGTGAAAAATAAACTATAATTTCAGCTGCTCCAAAGATGAATAAAAAATCGTTTACATTGTAAACGCCTTGACCGAACATATTCAACGACGCTGAATTATGATTATTGTTCAAGGTCGGTCGCTGTATTAACCAAGGAAATAGCTCTGTTTTCGCCAGATATTTTCCGCAATATCTTACCATGTATAATTATTGGAGGAAGTATTTTTCGAGACTGTTGAAATTATTGACTTCATTTAAACTCATCAGCAAACTTCTGAATACTTCCGTGTTTTTCCTACTATAACTTGTTTTGATTTCTATACCACAGGACAAGAATATCACCAATTATTAGACATTTAGCTATTTTATTAACACACTACTTTATTGAATTACACGTAAAATTGGACTGGATATTCCACAATTTATTATATACAATATTTACAGTACCTATAACAGTATTTTGAGTCTATGAAAATACCAACACGATTAAAAACGTCAAAATTAAATTAAAACATTCATTTGCACTGTTGCTGCAGTAACATGTATTTTATATCCTTCTTGTTTATAAACTATTTTTCAACTTGGTTTTGTGAATTCTATTTGGCGGACCATACATTTAAAATTGAAAAAGGACTTTGCAGAAGAATTATTCAAAAACATTCCTTATCTACACAACATTCTGCAATATTTTTTTAATACAATCAGGACAGTGGTTTTAGCTAAAATAAAATAGAACTACTTGTAAAAACACCACCAGGCATACATGCATTAAATAAACCACCAGGCATTCAAATAGAGAACATAAATTCAGTTCTTTCCTCTAGCCTAGGCTGAGGATAACAATTTTTCGCCATTTACAAAAAACGTTTATAGCAAAGTAAATCATAAGCGAACATTTGACATTTAAGAGCCAACAGGTTTTACGACAATTATACAACAAATGTGCATTTGACTTCTACTCTATTTCTCCAATATTCAAAAAATGCAGTATAATAATAATAATACTCTCTCATAAAAAGTGGTACATTAACTCTGATTTGCGGGGTGATATCTTTTCAGCGGTTAGACCTTCCCGAATTTTTTTGCATAAATTCCCCACAGTAATACCTCTGATATGAAGCAACAGTGTTCATTAATGACAGGAATTCACCCAAAGTTGGTCTCTAATTATGCTCAAATGTTCTTAAAGAAAAGTTACAATATTAAAATGGCGTTGCTTTTTAAGGATTCAACAAAAATCTCACCACAACAAATTTCTCCCAATTCAAAAGTTGATTGGGAAAAATCCAGAATATTCAGAAAAAAAAACATTATCCATACAAAATACCCAATATCAAGGAAATAACTCAAGATATATGTTGTGTACCATTAAAAATATTCGAAAACTGGAACTAATAAAAGTGAATCTTGTATATCACTGGAAAATTTTATTAGGTACAGGAATAAAATTATTAATATCTGGAAATTGATGCTACGGAGGTGTAGTAGGGCCACTATTTTATTCAAATTTGAATTTTTGCTAATAGAATTAGCTAATTCCGAGATACTAACTCAGAATTCTGACTTGGTAACTCAATATTAGCTAATTTCGAATTAGTATCTCAGAATTAGCTAGTTCCGAGATACTAAGTAAGAATTCCAAACTTAGTAACTCACAATTAGCTAATTTAGATATGTTAAGTCAGAATTCTGACTTAGTATGTCAGAATTAGCTAATTCCGAAATATTAAGTAAGAATTCCGAATTATTATCTCAGAATTAGCTGATTCCGAGATACTAAGTAAGATTTACAAACATAGTAACTCAGAATTAGCTAATTTCGAGATACTAAGTCTGAATTCCGACTAAGTATCTCAGAATTAGCTAATTACAAGATACTAAGTCAGAATTCCGACTTGGTAACTTAGAATTAGCTAATTTTGATCTGTTGAGTCAGAATTCCGACTTAGTATCTCGGAATTAGCTAATTCCAAGATACTAAGTCAAAATTCCGATTTAGTATCTCAGAATTCCGACATACTAAGTCGGAATCCTGGGATTATATGTCCCAATAGTTTTCTTCTGCGGGATCGTTATGTCCCATTGGTACTCATTTCAGAAAACACCAACATATTATCGTATATATTTTATTGATAGTTTTCAAGATTCCCTCTATATTTGGGATATGAGCTAAAGTTCGCTTTACTGCTTCCTTGAACTTGTCTTCGTATTGCTGAGGTGAAAGTAAATAGCAGAGTACTGCTGTCATTGGCCCTATAGACTGAACCATTGATGACTTTCTCTCCGGAGGGAACCTAATGCCTTCTTAAAGTACATAATGGGCTCTAGTCAGACCGAATTTCTGTATGGAATAGACCTTAGTGGTTGTGCCTTCCTTAGCGAAAGGGAATTCTGAATGGCCTAGCCTAAGTTCTTTCCATCTAAGACCAAACCCTGTTAGGAAATTCAAGAAAGGACCCGCTATTCCAAACCACTTCTTTCCACCTACTGGTGCCTCACTATTAGTGTCGTCAAACGCCAATCCGCAGTTACTTGCTATTGTCTTCATGAGGGCTTCTAATGTGTCTCTGTCACAGTGGTAATCTATGTTCCCCACCTTAATAACAGGGGATCCTCGATTGGCTTTTGCAGAAAGTGTCCCTGCAATCCTTTGGCATTTCTGTCGCAGTAGGGAGTAGGTAGTAAAGACCAAGTTCATTACTTGAACACCAGCTGCAATGTTTAAGCAGTCGACATCAGATTCGCCTAGTAACTGAGCATAAAAGGTGATGAAGGTCGCGGATAAAAATCAATACTTTATCTTTTATTAGGGGTTGAAGCTCAAATCTTGGTTTTTTGGCAGTGGCTATATCCTCTTTTGTATCAGGATCAAGCACACGCTTTCGAGTGGAGGTACTAGTGGACGCCATATTGGACTACCTTTGTGGAAATAAATTTGCAAAAATCTAGGAAATAAGAGAATGACCTGAATATATATATTCTGCCCTTTCTCCATTTCTCAAAGTTCTTTTCACAACATCTATTGTATTTGAATGACAGTTCGACAATGCTAGAACCTCCTTATTATCACGTCATTTGCTTGCAATAATACCTTCATCACTAACCAAAAACTCTGTAACACCTCGAGCCATATTATCATTACAAAAACGAGGGGTGTTCTTTCGTTTCTTCATATATGTTCCGACACAAGCAAAAGGTAGATTTGCCATCAAATTCACCCTCGTGAAAAAGCGATCGAAGCAAATACAAACATCCTTAGAACGAATTGTACTACTCTTTCTCCAAGTGTACCATCTGCCTTCTCAAGTTCTTGGCCTGAATAAATATTCAAGTCATATACATATCCAGTTTTTGCATCGCATCGTTGCCAAAGTTTTATTCCTCTTTTCAATGGTTTCATAGGGAGGTACTGCTTCATGCTTGAACGGCCTTTGAACTTGGTCATAGTTTCATCAATTGACTGATGAGAGCTGTCCGTTCTCGCGCGTTGAAATGTCTTCTTCAAGCAGCCAACAACATCATCTAAATAGTATGTTATTGAACAACCATCGGGCTTTTCTGGATCTGCGTAATACATTTTTGATAAAATCAAAGTACATCTATCTCTACTGATGGCCTTTTTTATAACACTGTTGGCCAGTGACTCATTAGACAACCAGTAATTATAAAATTATGGTACTCGGTTATAACACATCACCAGGGTACACCCAAGAATCAGCATAATCTCATGTGCATCAGTTTTCTGTATATTCCTCTTTATGAGGTGTAAGCGTTTGTTGATAGAATCGGCAATATGTATAAGTAAGCTTCTAGGAAATATCTTCAAAAATCAGTTGCAGATCTGTCTAAATCCAGAAGGAGTGAACCTTCAACCTCAATAGGAATTTTTTTTCTTGGACTGAAAGTAGCTGTAGGGGGCCTCCACATAATAACTGTTTGGGTTGGGGAAGGAGGGAGTTGTTCTGTTTCTTCTTCACCTTCTCTTTCTACGATTTCTTCTGAATCCGATTCACTCCCTTCTCCTACTACAATATCACCTTCTGAATTCTCTTTATGTCCTGGAGGACAATAATCACTATCTTCATTAGAACAATGGAATGGATCTTCGTCCGATTCCTCTGACAAATCACTAATATTATTAGCACTCTTCCAGCTCCTTTTGTCTCAGTATACGATCACGTCGACTCATTCTGAAAAAAAAAAAAAATATATATATATATATATATATATATATATATATATATATATATATATATATATATATATATACGTTAGGATTTTACATACGACCGGTAATATTCATCCCAACGGAGATTACGGGTGGGGCACATATTCCCATAAACATCAGACACTACAAAACATGAAGTTCACTGATACAAAAAATTGTTTTTATTTACTCATCTTATATTCTCTCAGATCCTTCTATATTTGACCACCATACAAGATAGTTTTATCAAATTTCAGTCACTTGTTTTGCGTAATAAGATAACAAAACACCTAATGGCCGGAAACACGTTGTGAAATAGGTTAGAAGCTATGTGCGTGTATGTGATGTTGCCATATTTGGCGAATGTTCTAAGGAAATATTCAAAAACACTGAAACTGATAAAACGCGTGCATTTCTGGACATATTTCACCCAATAGTAATTTATTATCGTCTCTTGGGATATATAAGTCCCGATAGTGCTGAAAGGGTCAAATACTAAATTTGATATATGGTTTCATTTGAAAAAATTACCAATGACATCACTCCTTCCCCCATGGCACATCCAAAAAATATTTGAATTCACTTTAAGGTGTAATGTGAAATAACTTTCAACTTTCATCGCAATTTTTTTTCAATAGTTGTAATGTTAAGTGAGAAACATGGGCGAATCCATACATTTGACTAACTATAAAAGGAAATTGATAAAAAGAGTGTGAAAATATTCCGTGTCATTTGAAAAATAAACCTTCACAGTTGTGAATAAGTGATCTTGATGTGAGACGGCATATGTACTTTATTTAACGTGGTGCAAAACCACATTTTCAGCAACACGTAACTTTTGGATTATGTGTTTTCTAGAAGCTGGATGGACTAAAGTGGTCCAAACTTACTATTCTTCTTGTTCGCCCGACATGGCCCAATAAACTGGCCATCCCTCTCATTCGACCTCAACCCGCTTGATTACACATTTTGGAGATCCATTACGTTTTTAATAACATATTCTAACCTCAATATTTTTTTCATTATTAGTCTTTACTCATCATGAACACACTATTCTTTTATAAAATTAATAGCATGCATACTACTCACCAGTAATTGTTTCTTTCAATTTATTTATATCAATATCAAGTAAATTTGAGGGTTTCGGTGGATTCCCATAAAGGTTGTGTCATTTCTAATTGTGCCAACCTTTTACTGTCTTTCCAGCAAGCCATTGCTAGTATACGTTTGGACCTCGTTGATATTTCGAATGTTCGAATATTTATCATTGTCAGGACTGCAAAAATAATTGATCAGCTACCAGCATCCTACACTGACTGAAAAAGTCCCTTTACCAGTTACCTCGTCCTAAATATCGAAACAAAAGGGGAATGCCCTTTTTAACAACTAACCATACACAGTTGCCAAGTTTAGGATGTCACAAAGGATATATTTGAAAATATAATATACAAAACCGCTTCTTCCGCGCGCCCCTAGACAACAAACTGCTGAAACGAATAAACTACTATAATAAACTGCTATGGATTTGAAAAACTGTATTCTGACCTCCGCATGGAATTTTGTATGCAATTGATTAGATTATTTGCTAATTTCATGAACACCAATGTCTTTATTCATTCTTTTATTTATTCATACATCATACTTAATTTCCAATGAAGGGTCGTATCAAACTAAAGAATTTTATTCATTGCTTAAAATAAGAAATTAAAAAGAATAAAAGATACATGTAATATGCAATACATTTTTTAAGTTACATTTTAATTTTTTGAAGATAATATTTTACGAAGTATTTTATATCTGTTCTTGAGAGCTGGATAGCTTTCCAAAAGGTTTGAACATATCTCTTTTTCTAGTAAATTGTTTTTTTAATGAATAGTCGCATTTCCCGCAGGACAATTTCTTTTTCTTCGGCAGACCAGGGAGTTTTGGTACATGCTCTTCTATTAGGTTGTTTATTCTTGCAAACACCATTTCCTGAAAATAGAAAGAAGTATACTGTCAAATCGTAGTAGGGGGTGAATTTTGATAAGAAGTTTATAGAAGTTCCTAACAAATAATAGAATAATAAATGTTGCAATGTGGGCACCTTTTTAAGTCGTTTTTGTAGAGCAATATCCACTGTCAGATCTAACTTCATCTCTAGGTTCCAATTTATCCTCTCCTTCACTAGCATCGTCTCTCATTTCTTTCTCACTGTCATCATTTGGTTCTTCATTTATTGCAGGTAGGTCCAAAAAAGACATGTATCCTAACTTACTCTCAGCATTTTGACGAAATGAAAATGATCAAGGATAACAAAATTAAAAAAAAATATTATTTGCAAGTTACCAGCAAACGAAACATGTCAGAATACGTAATATGCGATAACTACTGATTGAAATTACACGCTTGTAGGGCGAGGTGAAAAATGACAGATTTTTTAGTGAATCACTATAATTCGAGGATTGTGTATTTAGAGCGCAAAGTACTCCACAAAAAAAGTTACCGCGCTCCGCTTCGCTTTGGAGAACGGAAATGACACTTTGTGATCGAAATAATTTATTCAATCTGATTAATGTTTTCTACAAACGCAGCTTTTAGATTAAAAAAAACGCTCGATACTTTATTTTACGACACGAATCCAGTTATAACAAAAATTCCAGGTAAAGAAATATCTTTATCAATAATAATACAGATAAAGTGGATGGTGTTTAATTTGTAATCAATCGTTTACACAAACAAGCTGGCAATAGGGTAGAGGTTGGATATTTATGTAAATTTTGAAAAGAAAAAAGGAATAAGGTCTCTAGCAATTTGTGTGTGTGGTAAAATAAAAATATTTCATTTCAGGAGCATTATCTGTCGGCAAACAGCAAACATACACAATCCCTAGACAATAAACTTCTGCTTCTGAAACGTATAAAGCAAATGATGTACATTCACCTAAAACAAAGAAACATAATACAATTGGTCATCTTGAAAAATATGAAACAAAAGTTACTAAACAACTTTCGAATAATACTGATTAAATTGTTGTACTGTTGTATTATTTTCAAATAATAAATGGTTTGTTGAAATAATTCGTCTTACTCATCGATCGAAAGGGAAAAATTGAATTCCAATTCTTTCAACATCTACATGTGTAATATCTATTTGGACGAGTATACGAGGTATAATTTATAGAACGAACCCATTTGCAGATCCCCCGGGAAATTCTATTTTTCACACAAATAATGAATTTTGAGTCATTGCTTAAACATGTGCTCGATAAAGTGATAATAGTGGAACTACATGTGTAATATCTATTTGGACGAGTATACTCGTATAATTCAGAATAAACTTCCTACAGGTAACTCGTTCATTCTATAAATAACAATCTTCAACGCTGGCGATAATTTTATAGATTTTGTTCCTCTCGAAATCATTTATTTCCAACTCTTTTTCACTCCTTTAATAAACATTAAAACATAACCAAAGAGGGATTGTAGCACCAAGTTCTTGGTAGGTGCACGAGGGGGCAGGGGAAGGTTTGTGGTGTTACACCGGAGCTTCAAGCACAACCTAAATAGAACAGCTCCGTGTCTGAGTTTCATGCCATGGTGTAGCTTCGGTGCTCTTCAAACGACCAAGAAGAAAGTTGTTATTGTGTTCAGCTCTGCTCTGTTCTGCTTGATATTTGGTTCACCTTGTCTCTGTTATGCTCAATTCAGGTTGAGTTGAACCAAAAGTAAATACTATACTCGTTGTATAAAAAAATAAATAACAAAATAATATATGTGTATTGTAGGAATTCTAAGTCAAGACTGACGTGAGGTAAAAAATAATATAGCAGCGTCCGAGATCAAAAATGCTGACTCATTTCCGAGGTACGGCGAACCTTCGCGAAACGAGCTCGAAAATGTTTGGATGTTGGTGGTGGACATTTCGAACAGCTATTATAATATTTTTTTTATTTTGTTTTGTAATTGAATAAATTGTTATTATTCATTCATTTCGCCATTTGAACCTAGGCTTTGAGTCTTCGAGCTGAAGAGTTCTATCGGTTGGATGAAATATTGACTAGATCTCTGTAAAATTCGAAACGTCAAAATGTTATTTGTGTTCCTAAGCTACTTTGATAAAACATTGTTAATGAACAGAGAAGATACTTCAACCTTTTTTATTCCATTATTATGTTCGTTTTGTTTATACGCAAATGAGTTGATGTGGATGTCAGAGTACCGTTTGAGAAAATGTGGTTTACTGTTTTGGCACGTATTTCGAACCATAATACTATTTCAATCAAAATTTCTATAATGTAGCATTATTTTGATTATTTCGAATAATTTTAGGGAGGTCATAGCTCTCTACATCGAAAAATGAAATGGGTGTTCTGACAAATTAATCAACTTTAAGGTATCATTGAATTCAGATAATCAAGAAGATTTCAAAAAAGTAATAATATACAGGTTGTCCCATTTGAAAATTGAAAGTTGATGTCATTTCTGGAAAAAACGAAAGTTGAATTTAGAGAAACAATGGTGAAAAGGGGGGTACCATGAGTCTGTGTCACACGGTATATGTCCTTTATTCAAATAGTCCTTCATCCAATGTTTGACAACCTCTTTCGTAGACAAAGATCTTTTCCCGGTATATACTGAAAGGTTTAGTATATTGGAGTATGCATTTATTAGAAAGACATACATCAAATTTGCCAATTATTCTTATTATATTGAGTGAAATTTCAAATAATGTTATTATTTGCGTGTTTTATTAGTCCAGCGGCTACAATACTTTTTGGTACGTTTTTTGTAATAGCGATAAAATTTTGGTATCATTTGAATCCTTTCCTTCGAAACAATCTGTTGTACAGTTTCCCATAGAGATGCCATTCAAAAAACATGAGAATCGAAAAAAATTGATTTTGCCACATTTAAACAGCGGCTGGTCGCAAAGTATTGTATTTTCTCGGACGACATGGAATCAGAGAGAAACGTTCAACATGTAAAAAATCATCATCCTTGAAAAAAATAAATAAAAAAATTTAATGAAAAATATGGCTTATCATGTTCAGAATTTGCTATGGATTTCAAAAATGTGAAAACGTACAAAGTGTTCCCTTTGAAAAACTAATACCCAGATCATTTCTAGCGAATTCGAAAGTGCGACAGAATTAATTTTTATCTTATAAAATCGAATTTTAGTTGTTCAATAGTTCCCTAAATTTTTGTGCTTTGAATCGAATTATTTCTCTCAAAAATAGGGGTGCCCCATCTCTCAGACTCGCCCGATATATCCATCATAAGTAGTGAGGTCATACAGTTTTATCCCACACTTGTGGCATTTATTGGAAATGTATTGTCTAAAAATTAAACGACCACGCCACAAAATCATGGCCCCGTCGATAGATAGCTCTTTATCAGTATAATAGCAACGCTTCATATTTTCTATTACTGCATCCAGTATATTCCTAATTTTGTTAAGGCGGCCTTCAGAATTGATAGTAGTATGATTCACAAAGCGGAGCGGTTTCGAAATCCCTAGAAATATATCACGTGACACAGTTTTTCCAAAAACTGGGTGGTAATAAATACTTTTCCTTCTCCACTGTTTGGCAAGGGAAGGAAATTTCACAATGCCTCCTAAAACACACAAACCAAGAAACTTTCTCATTTCTTGAATCGTAATTTTTTCCATACATAGAGACTACGTCTCTTCCTTTGTTGAGATCGATCAGAAACCTGTTCTTTACTCCTTCTGTCAGTTTCACATAAAATTGTTTGAATAATATCATTATCAAAAAGTTGGCCAAGATAATCTATCGGTTTCGAATCAGCTGAAAGATTAATGTTGATAAAAAGTATTTCTGTGAAATGAAATTCTTCTGATTCTCTTTCTTCTTCATCCCAGCCATAATGTTTATCCGAAATGTACCTATTGCTAGGTTTTTATCGTCTTGAATTAACGTTTGATGCTGCTGTTTAACATCCGGATCAACCCGCTGTTCATCTTCGAAATCTACCTGTTGTTGTACTCTTGGGTCAAACTCGCTATCTTCACTACTGCAACTACTCTCGATAGAATAGTTCTTATCAATAACTGAATCATCATTGTCAGAGAAATCATGATCAGACTGAGAGGATAGCAAACCTTCTGGATGATCTTCTTCTATAATATTAATTTCATCCTCCAATTGTTTTTCAGTCAGGTCTTAACATTCTTTGAACGTTTATTCATGCCACTTGGACTGAAACAAAAAAAAAAAAAAAAAATTAAAATGCACAAACTGTTGATGGCCCTATACATAAAATTGGCACTATTGTCGTATTCAAGAATGTCCAACAGATACAGAAACCTTCACGATATTTATTACTGAGAAAGATCACCAACGAAAACTCAAATCTAACTAGCAAATAACTGAGGTTAAATTATTGTTTACGTTATCGATCATATCTATTCCATGACCTTGATATATCACATGAATGATTATAATAAATATTTCCTACCCTGGGACCGTATGTTCGAGTTTATGCGAAATCATTTTCATGCGTTTGAAGTGACATAGAGCGATACAAACACCGCGCATTGGATAACATTGATATCGTATGCGTTAAAATTCAAACATACGGCTGTATTAATATCGATCATAATTCAACGATTTTTTTCTGCAAAACTTGTAGAGTAGATCAGCTATTACACCTTACTTCGAAACTAACACCTGTTCGAAATATCTCCCTCAGATCCTACCTACCAGTATACATGCAATGCAATCGATTCCTGTAGCAGCGGAGCTTGCGGCTGCAAGAAAGCAGGTCTCCGATGCTCAGTAATGTGCAAGCACTGCACAGGCCACTCCTGCGAAAACGCCCCCGCAACTGATTTGATCGAGGAAGACTCACCAGAAATATTGGACGAAAACGACGACAGCGACATCATTGACAGCCTTATCGCTCAGGAGGACGACGAGCTGTTACGAGCAGAATCAGCGGCTAAGAAATCTCGGCAGAAAATGTAATGAGAACAAATGAGTACCTACCCACTATGATTAGCTATAATATCTTTATTCCTCAATATATGCCTTAAGAATAGCTTAATATTGTTAATTACATTAATATTTTTCACGAAAGGACTACGTCTTTTTTTCTTCCTGTCCTGGGATAATTATGTAGGGGAACGGGGGGATATCGATCCGAAAAGTATCTGATATCAATACCAAAATGATGTGATTAGGTATGGTTGGCTTTTGAGAATTGGGGTTGGGTGGGGGAAGGAGTAGTGGGGTGTCCAAAGTTGGTGACTTCAACTAAGATCCATAATTACTACATTTCATTATAATTCGGGTATAACAGATGAAATAAGCTGTAAGTTTGCATTTTATGTAATTTCTTAGCAAATTTTGAAATATAACCTTTTTTTTGACGTGTGGTAGCGAATTAACATACAAACATGTTTCTTCAGTCAAAATTGTATAAAATTTCATGGTCTAGAAAAATGTATCAATATGTTTTTTCCGTAGGACGTAAGAAAAACAGGAATCGAGGAAAAACCGGAGAGAGGTAAAAAATTTTGCAGTTTCCCCCCCCCCTACTTTTTTCGCACAGGGTCCTCGAGGTCCAAAACTTTAGAAAATGTTGATTAACCATCGCTGAAGAACCTCCTGAAGTTTTTCCACCTAACCCCACTTTTTTCAACCTGTCCACTGAACTATCTCTGTTCTTCATTTATTCGACGTAACTTGTGGGCGACGTTTTCTCCTATTGTATCAAATTCATTTGACTTGTCCTTCTCTGTCAGTTTACCGCAAATCTTGTCAATAATTTCACGTTGCTCTGTTAACATTATTTTTGGAGCAGGAACTTTTCTAGAGGAAGTTGTAGATGTTCGCGAGGGGGTCCTACTACTCCAGGTCTCGAATGGAGTTTGTGACAAATTAACTGGCGTGATTGTCGAGTCCTCAAAGTATTCGTGAACCATAGATATCGAACTGTTGATATTCTCATTGTCTGCCTTCAATTATTAGAAAAGGGTAGAGTTTGTACACGTACTAAACATAATTTTATTTATTATCATTATTTCAGTTTCCAAGTACACCCGAAGAATGGCAAGTCATTGCAAGAAACTTTGAGAATAGATGAAATTTTCCCAATTGCGGAGGATCTATTGATGGAAACATGTCATAATTGTCAAACCTGCTAATAACGGATCGTATTTTTATAACTACAAAGGCTACGAGAGCATCGTCTTACTGGCAATTGTTGATGTCGATTATGAATTCATTTATGTAAGTGTTGGGTGTAATGGAAGAGTATCTGATGGAGGCGTTTTAGAGACGACAACCTTCTATGATAAACTGATGCAGGGAACATTGGGCTTGCCAAGTAATGCATCTTCTAAAGAAAACATGAATTTTGTATTTGTAGCAGATGATGCGTTCGCATTACATGATCACATAGTTAAATCCTTTCCCCATAAAATCTTATTAACAGACGAACGGATTTTCAATTATAGTTTGAGCCAAGCCAGGCGTACTGTTGAAAATGCATTTGGAATTCTAGCTAACCGATTCAGAGTTTTTCATACGTTGATCAACATGAAACCTGGAAAAAATCAATTATATACTTCTTGCATCTTGTGCCTTGCATAATTTTTTACGACGAAATTCATCAAACTCGTACTTGCCCAAAAATAGCAAATCGCGAAACTTACAAAAGATATTTCATGGACAATGAAAAAGTTATCTTGGCAAGATAGGTTCATATAAAATAGTACAATTTTGTATAGAACAACTAACATTTGTTCAATAAAGAAATATCATCAAACGTAAATATTCGTGTTTTATTACCTAACGGAATAGCATACCTACATGTGTTATTTAGTAGATATATGTACATACTCACCTCATTCTCAGAGATTTCTGTTTCGGCGTCTTCGTCATTTGACATTGGTTGTATGGGTTCTTCTTAATCGGATGTGAATATAGTACCAAAGTGTAGGTACATATATTTCGTCAGTACCACTTCCGGATTTTTTACTTTTATTAACTTTTTTCAATTCTTTTCTAAAAGAACTTTTGAGATTATTGATTTTGTTTTTCACTGTGTCTTTTGTTGCATTTTCATCAACACCTTTATAATATTGCAACAACGACGCATATGCCTTATCGCACAATTGTTTATTTGAATTAAATATTGATTTTATTTTCCATAAAAGTTTGTTTTGTTTGTTTGTTGCATCCCATTTCACTCATTTTGCTTGAAATAATGCAAATCGTTGAGACAAATTTCAAACTGAATTGAAGTTCAGATCTTCAGTCATAGACTGACGATAAGTGAACACACACACGATGCGAATTCAATGAGTTTTAATCATCTGCAGGTCTGAACCTGTCATGGGACGGTTTGTCTGTGGTGATAATTGGCCCCGAGGCGGCGTGCCTTGAAGCAACGACCTGCAGGCCGCCTGTATGTGAATGGATGCCTTGTAGCAGGATGGCTGTCATACAGGTCCGGCATTTTATTTCTTAAGCGGGCCACTCACATACGGATATCGAAGAGGCAATCATCTGAAGGCCAGGATTGAAGGTTGTGATCGAATACCACCACACATTACTTCTGCCAAATAACTGATAGATGAAATCTGTCAGTTGGCGGCCTTCAGGTAATCGAACAGCGAGCCACTCACTTGCACATTTTGAAAAAGGCAGTGATATGTAGATCAGGACTGAGGGTTGTGATCAAAAACCAACACACATTAAATCGGTTCAATAACTGAAGGATAATATCGTTTGAGATTTGCAGCGAAAGTTTCGGTATAGTATGAATGATAGTGAATATGGGCCGCCTCTCTGTTGATAATCATGAATCAGAGACAAAAAAGATCCTTTTTGGTTAAAGAATGGTTACAAAAATGAAATATTTCATCACACATGTCACTGATATCAGAATTGAGACTCTCGAGCAATAATTATTTGAAAAATTATCTTCGCATAGACGAGGACTCCTTCCAAAGGTTATTTAATTTAGTCAAACCACTTATAATGAAGCAGAACACCAGAATGAGGTGTGCTATCAGTGCAGAAGAAAGGTTGATTGCTACTCTGAGGTTTTTAGCAACAGTGCGCAGTTTTGAAGATCTGAAGTTCAGTACGATAATTTCTCCTCAAGCGTTAGGGGTCATCATTCCAGAAACATTCAGAGCGATCTACAAGGTTTTGAAAGCAGAATATATGAAGGTAAGATAATACTTTTATTCAATGAAACTTAAAAATAAATACATGATAACTCAAAACTTTATAAGAAATTCACCCATTGGAAATGAACACCTACATAAAAACAATATTGGAGTAATAATGTTCAATCGCTCATAGTTTGGTTAGGTAGTTTGACATTTGTAGCTCAGTATCATCCTAATTATTTATCACTGGTAGTAAGGATACTGTAACGATTTCGAGACCGGCCCCGAGACCGGCCCTGATGTAATTAATTATGCACCCTCGTTCAACTACAACAGCATATCTGCTGGCGTACGGATCGCCGAGAACAAGCTGAAATAAATCGATCGCTCGATACTATTCGAAGAGCCATCTAGATGAAATGTTCTATACTCCTGAATAATCGAGAGTCGTGGATGGAATCTGCTTGGGAGTATATAAGCAAGACAGTCAGAATAGAGAGTTAGTTACAGTTCCAGAGTTCGCTGATGGATAGCCACAGTAGAAATAAATTGAAATAGTTATTGAAGTCAATGTTTTAGTGAATAATTGTTGTAAATCGTGTTTTAAATAAATTAGGAAAATTAGTTAGTGCAGTTTTACTACAATACATTTGATGTAATATCTGCAATAGATGTCGTGGGTTGAACATTGTATTGCAAATGATGTTAATTGGGCTGTTTTTCGGGGATGCAGATATACGCAGTTTCATCCAATTTACTTTGGACACCGTAGTGTAAAACTTGGTTTAATAAATACTCAGCTATATTCCTTTGATTCTCAGTCATTCTTCTCAATTTGAATGTCACTGTTGCACCAATAGCATCAAACTCATCTTCCTCTTTTGCCAAATATTTATATGCGGCAGCGACAATCTCATCCTTTTTATCTTGTTTGTGGAACGCTTTCTAGCTGGAGTCGATTGTTGTGTCGAACATGATGCCACACCTTCATTGAATATATTCGACTCTTTATGCATGTCATTTGTTTTTACTTCCAGTATTGGGCCCATTTCTTCTTTGAACTGAGTTCTATTTGCCTAAAATTAAAAATATTATACAGATCGATAACAATAAACACATAGGACATTTTTGTTTCAGTTTCCTATATCTACAGAAGATTGGCTCCAAATCAGCAAAGATTTTGAACGTAGGTGGAGTTTTCCAAACTGTGGAGGAGCAATTGATGGAAAACATATAAGAATTGTGAAACCGAAAAATAGTGGATCATATTTTTATAACTATAAAGACTATTGCAGCATAGTACTCTTGGCAATTGTCAACGCGGAGTATGAGTTTATTTACATCAATGTTGGTTGTAATGGACGAGTCTCAAATGGAGGGGTTATAGAATGTACAGATTTTTACGACCGACTTCAAGAAAATCGGCTGAATATACCTGCCAAGGAGAACAACAAAGAAAATTTGAAATTTGTATTCAGCGGAGATGATGCATTAGCACTATAAGAGCATCTCTTGAAACCATTTCCCTCTAAAGGGTTAACACCTGCACAGCGCATTTTCAACTATCGTTTATGTAGAGCAAGAAGAACCGTCGAAAATTTGGTATATTGACTAGCCGGTTCAGAATTTTTCACACAGAAATAAATATGAAACCAGAAAAAATAGATCATGTAGTTCTAGCTGCATGTAGTCTGCACAATTTTTTAGGACAAAATTCTCCAGGAACTTATTTAACCCCAGGCTCAGTAGATCTTGAAGATATAGATTCTGTACCAGTACTTCCAGAAATATATCCCAAATAGATAAATCATGTCGAGATGACTATAATGATTACTTCAATGGCAATGGAAAAGTACCATGGCAAAATGAATTTCTGTGAAATGTAATAATATTAATTAAATCCCATTATATACTCACTTCATCGTTTTCTGTTTGTTCCTCTTCATCACTTTCTATCGATAATACAGCTTTTCGAGTTCCTCTTGATCTGCCGTAAACAGTAACATATCATAGTACCATAAACTTAGTACATACAAATCATCGGCAGACGATCCCGTTCGTTTAGATTTGTTCACCTTCTTTAATTCTTTTCGGAAAGCGCTTCTGAGATTATTTAATTTGCTTCTAACGGTTTCCTGAGTCGCGGAAGGATCTATTCTCTTTCAATACGCCAGTAACTCCTGATATCCTTTCTGCCTTATTGGCGTAACATTTATCTTTAACTTTCCATAACGATGGATGTAACTGGTAAATTTCGATAAACTTCCTCAAAAACTCAGGGTTATTGCTTTTTTTACAAGATATCGCAGAGGCAAATACCTGACTGGCTTGAAGTTCACTATTTAGTCCCAGGCCTGTTCGTGAACTGACATATGTACCCACACACATGCAGTTATCGGTTTCGATTTGCAGATTGCAGGCTGCGTCTTGTCTTGTAACTGTCTGTGTGTAGTGAATTGGGTCTTCAGTCGATGGGATCATCCGATCAAAAACCATTTGATAAGTACATCGATAATCGCCTGCCGTTTGACTACATACATGAAGTTATTACGTTCAGATCTACGATCGACAGGTCAGGACCTGTGAATGTGTGGAGTAATTTGCGTTCAGTCCGTGGCGCGTGCGATGATTGCCTCTTCGATATCCGTATGTGAGTGGCCCGCATTAGGCGACTAAATGAAAGGCGTTTTATTGAATTGAAATGCAGTTTTCTTTGCTGCGACCCTACCAAGGGTGACATAGTACCAAGGTTGGTTGGCTAAAATTTCATTAGGTTCAATTATTCAATAACATAAAGGGGAGGCCGCCAGCTACAGCGGAGAAGGATGTTGGTATGATGGTGTATGGAATATTGAACATATTGAAGAAACACTGTGAGAATTGTATGTTATTTACTGATGAGACAGATTCATCGAAAAGTAAAACCTCTCGAAAATCATTCACTTTGATTAACTTTTTTTTTAACATAGCTGAAAATAATTTAACAAAAGCAAGAACTAATGACATAGTGAACCTGCATTAAAGAATCTACGATGATTTTTCTGGAGTACATCTGTCTTTCCCTTTAGGGCCAAGATGTCATTTCTGTTCCAACCTCCCAGGCCCAGTCCTCCAATACCTAACCCCAATGATTGTAGATTGTAAGGGGGTCGTACAGGCTGTGCTCTGGAGAGTCCACAGCAGGGTTCTGGGCCGGGAAATTGTGTATTCGCCCCTTCTTTGGCAAGGCAATCTGCCTCTTCGTTGCCTTTGATTCCTCTATGACCTGGCACCCACATCAGGGTGACCTGATTATTTACTGACAGTAGTCTTAGGGATTGTTTACAGTCTCAAGTCAACTTAGACTCACAGGTGTATGACCACAGAGGTTAGACAGTATATAGATTTCTGCCTTCGAGTGCCTCTTTCAAGGCATTCCTGGACACATAATTCTATAGCATGTACTTCTGCTTGGAAGATGGTTGGGGTGTTACCAAGGGGTTTTGAGAGCCAGAAATTTGGTGTTGTAACGCCCACTCCAACCCTTTCGTCCATCTTAGATCCATCTGTGTACTACACTGATGCATCCTTTCCCAGTTGAGGTCCGTTCTCTGTGATCAGATCTCCTGCTTTCAAGTTTTTGTCTGGCTCAGTCTGAAAGCACTATTTGCTGCTTCTTTCATTACACATAGGTGCAATGGCGGAAGATTTATCATTGCCTCTAAGGCTGTAGTAGGGCACGTGAATATTGCCCCAGTGATTCCCAGGCTAGCCACTGCACTTTCTGCAGCTTGACTTGTGCCGAAATTTGTTTAATTTTTGGCCACCATACCAGTGAGGCGTAGGTGACCATGGGTTTAATGATTGTTTGGTATGACCAATAAACATCATTTTTGCTCTCTTTATGGCATGTCCAGTTTGCCGCTATAACTTGGAAAGAATTTGGTTCATTTGGCTCTTCCAAGTCAGTTTTTGGTCTATTATAACTCACAAATATTTCACCTCTTTGGGTTCCATTCAGAGTTGGGGCTTAAAGTTCGTACTTTCGCCTCTTGGTGAATGAAACCAGCACTGTTTTGCTAGGATTGACGTTGAGTCCTTTCTTAGCGCACCAGCTTTTGATTGTGTTTAGGGCTGATTGCATGCGGTCGGAGATTACCTACTCCGTCATGTTTACCTCTAATGGTGACGACTAGGTCATTGCATTCTTGAGTCGTGAAACCAGCTTCGTGTAGCTTTTCTAGCAGTGACAACCAGTGACCACAGCAAAGGCTATAAAACTCCCCTTTTTCTGCTTCATCTTGACTTTCTCTCCCTCAAGGATCGCCACAATGATTCTGCTTTTCAGCATTGATTGTGTCCATCTGATCTGGTTATGGAAGCATGTTGTCAAAAGCACTCTCTATGTCAATCAAGGCGCAAAGAGCCACATATGTCTTTTCAATGCTTTTAATTAGGCATTGTAGAGCATTGATCGTGAATTTTCCTGCTTGATGAGCAAACTGTTTCTTGAAAAGTGGTCTTAACTCGAGGAGTTCGCTTGTGACATTTCATCACACATCAACATTTTATCATTTTCTCCATTGCTTTCAGGAGAAAGGAGGTGAAGCTAAAGGGGCGGTAAGATTTTGGTTTGTTCATTGGGCTTCTTCCAGTCTTAGGTATGAACGCCACTACGGCCTCTCTCCAGGTCTTCGGTATGTAGCCAAAGATGAAGCTGGCTTTGAATAGCCTTTTCAGGAAGGACTCTATTAATTCATGGCTATGTTGCAGTAAGACGGAGAATATTCCGTCCTTTCCTGGCGACTTGAATGGTTTGGAACGTTTGATAGCCTTTCTGATTCTTTAGCTTTTGAAATTTTTTCCAGCTAGGCTTTTTCTGGCTCTGTTGCTGTAAATTTTCGACAACCACTTTAGAATTAGAGAAATGCGTCTGCAAGAGAACACTTAGACTCTCCTCAGGGTTATCAGTGTATCCTCCGTAAATTTTTTTTATCAGATCGATTCCGTTGGAATGTTCTTTTGAGAGAATTTTCTGGAAACGTTGTTCTGGGGCCAATTCCATAATCCCCTCGCACAACTTTCTCCGTTTCGATTATCGGAGTTCCTTGTTATACTCAGAAAGAGCTGTTTTGTAGTCTTCCAGGTATCCCAGACTCTATGCTCTATTGAAAAGTCTTCTGACTTTCACCTGGAGTTTTGCTAGTTCTTTATTCCACCAAGGCACGTCCCGAGTGGTTGCCTTTTGTTTTTCAGTTTTCAGGACAGCTGAGTTCAAATGCTTTTGTTATAGCATTTTGAAGTTGCGTCGAGGCTTCATCAAGTTCGTCTGTTGATTCGATGGATGTTTGGAAGTCTTCTTTTTCTCATCCTAGATGCTCTTTGTAAGCATCCCAGTTAGTAAACTTTGGCACCCTATATCCCTCGAAGCGTGTCTCCAAGTCGAACATAATGTGCTGATATTCCGACATAGAGGAGTCATCAGGGACATGCCAGTTGTTGATGAAATTTGTTATAAATGGATCGATATTAGTGGCCGACAAATATTCTTAGAGGTACTCACCTCGTGCGTTAGTGTCCGTAACCCCAAATATAAGATGGATAAATCTTTTTGATCTTCTTCGACCATATCCCGCAATCTTATTTTGTCCAAAAAATTATTTATCCTGTTTACTACATGCTGGGCTACGTTATCCACTTCACAGGAAGCCTCCCCAGCTGAATCAAACTTTCGGTTGAAAGGAACACGACGAGGGAACGAGTAAGAAAGCATATGATAAGAAAATCCAGCATAAATTGTAAACGATTCCTGATTTCTCCAACACTAATCCGTATTCATCGGAGATCAACACTTTTGACTGGTGATACAGATCGGTGTCCTGACCTCCTGTTTTTCCAAAGTAATAAAAGGGAAGGAAAAAGGAGGCTACAACGAGTATGTTCATAGTGCCCTCATATTAAGCATGGAGGGTTTCATGACCTAGTATTAGAGTTTATGTTAAGAGAATTACTGGAGTCTGATTTAAGGATATAATAACGCGGAGATTTGCAACATCAGACCTCTTATTCATACTGTTACGCTCACTGTTGCTATAGAACATTCCTAAAAGATTTCTTTCGAGATAATTTTTCTCATTTGCTAAAAATGATCGGTTTATTGTTTATGTAGTGAAAGGTTTGAATGCTATGTTCATCCAGTGCACAACTTCTTTTTGTACTGTTTTATAAATTTGAACTTGGTCTATTGAAAATATCAATTAAATGATGTCTTATTATCTGTGCTCTTAAAAATACTATCAAAAATAGATGCAGTTACTCGTCTGCGTCTTTCCTCAAACCACAAAGGGGAAAGTCTCTGGTCTCTAGTTGCCTCCTCATTATAAACTAGTTCATGGTCAGATTTTCTATAATTTTTATCGAAATATGAATGGCAGGTTTGTTTGAATTCATTTGTATTATTTGAATAT
Organism: Chrysolina americana; assembly: GCA_958502065.1. NCBI lineage: Eukaryota > Metazoa > Arthropoda > Insecta > Coleoptera > Chrysomelidae > Chrysolina > Chrysolina americana. The sequence continues at coordinate 27,066,528 of OY293419.1, read as the reverse complement.
TCATTCATTTCAGAAATGTTTTAAAGTTCACCTGAAACTTTGATACATACTTGATATACCCATCCATGGCATCTTTCTCATGCAAGCCAATTAGCAACCAAACTCTAATTTACCTTAACCACAATAGGTGCACACATTTGGAACCATGCATCTGCGTTTGGCAGATGTTGACTGGGAATTTTTGAGAGGTTGTGACAGAGATGTTCCAAAAAAATTATTAGGTATGACCTCTTTTTCTTCCAGATCTCTTGTGACGCATCGCCTTGATCGTATTTTTTTTAATTGGCACTTTACAGCATCTCAATTTTTGAATATTTCAAGCAGCCTGCGTACAAAATATACTTTCTCAGTTTTCAGATTGGTCTACTACATTTTTGACGCAAGACTTTGTTAGCCAGCCTGTTTTTCACGATACCAAACCATCTTTCCACTGAAGCATTGCTTAAACGTTGTCTTCTCTTCAAATATCACTTCATGTGGGAGTAAATGACATGTAATATTTAAAAATATTCTTGAAAAAACTATATATTTTTGTATAAATTTTTGGGAAAAACTAGTTGATTCAAAAGTTCCAAGAACATCTTTATTGAAATTAATAAGATGAAGTTCAAGATCGATAGTATTAAATGATGTTGAAGATATTTTTATCAAATCCTGAAATGTAGTTCGAAATTCAAAAGATTTGGTATCGGAGTTGGTTAAAATGAAAACATTCTTGAACCAAGTACAGGAAAGTTCCCAATCATATTTATATTGTAACCGGAGGCCACAATTTCTTTCATTTGAATTTTCACTGACGAATCTTGATAATAACTATCTACGGCACGAGACATCAGCTTATGTATGAACAACATGAATATTCAATTGAATTATGTTCGAAGGAAAGTTTGAATTATTATTTACACAATCAAATTGCCATATTGACATATTCTTTCAAATCCATGCTATTGAAAGATATTGACAGCGATAAAATAGCAGAACTGAAATCAGAAACTGCTTTTTCAAACACCAGCCATTTTTTATTATAATAGAACACAAGAATCGATACTTCAAAAGCCATGCATCTATGTTCATTCGAAATCATTTCAACAACCGGGCAAAGCTTTGCGATTTGAATATCTGAATAACCCCAGCATAATAATATACTCTGTTACCAGTATTACCAGGCCGACGTAAAATACTTCCAGTGGAATCCAATTGGAAACTGTTGCCTTATCCAAAGAGAGGAGTGCAAGTTGTTCGGTCACCAAGATAATAATAACATCATTGGTGATATTGGCGATTTGGCCAAGTAGTGCTTAATTCTTTTTTCCTGGAAATTTCACCAACACCCAATCATCAATATTCATGCCACTAACATTTCAGCCAAGTTTTGCCAGTCGTCCTGTTCACTTTGATTATCTTCGACAATATCATTGCTGAATTCTTCTTCGCTTTCAGTCAATATTATATTGTCTTTTTCTGATGACGACGACCATTCATCAGTTGTTTTTCTCTTTCTATTAACTTGTTTTCTGGATGAATCCTCATTTTCAAGAACAGCATCATTACCGAATTCATCAACATTGGGTTTTCTCTTTTTAGTTTTTGGTTTGTTTAATGATTCATCTTTTTCTTTCAATCGCTGGATCACATCATTGCTTGTTCACTTCTGCGCCATTACAAACTTTCTTTTCAGGCTTGTTAGTTTGCTGGGTTGAATTTGCGTAATTTTTTATAGTTTTTTGAAGGAGTGCCTCAAATGAAATATTATTTGCTTCGTTTGGCTTACTTTTAGAACGTTCTGCTGTTTTTTCAACTGAAGTAGGGTTAATCGGGGGAACTGTAAACAGTTTTGATAAAGTAAGTTTCCTCCAATCGTGAATTGGAAAGTATTTAATATAAAGTGCTCATTTTGAATGAGGATGTACTCTATGGTATATCTACCTGAATTTCAACTGTGAACGTTATTAAATTCATTTTAAAAAAGATTTTCAATGTGTACAATTCCCCGGATTTTTGTTTTGTTTTTGAGAATATTGGGGTGATTGTTAACAGAATTCGAGGTAAATGTAAACGAAATAACTATTCTGTATTGACTCCTGCATTCAAATAGGTGGGGTGATATTGAAGAAATGATCACAGTTAAACTAACTCGCATCAGTTCAAGTCGTAATTTGGTTGTTTACATTTGCCCTATTATAAAAATAAAAAAAATGTGAACGATGAAGCTACTTTCTTATAATGTAATTTTTGATTGGAAGCGAAATACAAACGTATTCCTAACAAATAATAAATTTATAAAATCATCATATATATCATATACATAATTATTATAGATTCTCGAAGACATCTATTGTTCCAGGAAAAGAATAAATAAATTTTCGTTTAATTTCAGGCTGATGAAGAATGGCTACCACCATGTCCATTTGTATGAAAGATTCCACAATCTCATCAATGTTAAAATCACAGCAGGCTGTATTGAGCGCTCGCAATCTCACAATAGCAATTTCGCCATCTTCGTCATCTTTTCCTTTTACTACACAGACATATTTGTAATGAGTCGCTTTTCTAGCTCCTCCAGCAAATTTCACAAAACGAAATACATCTGTTTTAATGTCTTCGCATTTGACTTCTTCATAATCAACAGGATTTGGTTGAACAAATGAGCTAAGTGGGAGCATATCGTCATCAGAGTAATCGTTTGTCAAATGAATTGAGCTAGCAACACTTTCTCCACTATCAGATGAAATAATGTGTTTCTTTGGTTTCTTCTTCTTTGTTTTTGATATTTTCCTCTGTTTAGAACTATCGTTTTCGGGTTTCTTGGAACAGCTAGTTTCACGTTTTCCTTTAATCTGCTTAACTTTCTTTTTCTCTTCGGCTTCTTTGAGCTTGGTCATAACTTCTGCTGTCGTCAAAACTTCTCCATATCTAGATTGTTTTAATCGCGGAATAACTTTTTTATTTTCAGCACTATCCGATGGCTTTGAAGAATTTTCAACAGATTCATTCAGTTTCTGGGAGAATAGACTAATGATAGCATTGGGATTTTTCTCTGCAGTCTCAACTACTATGGTGGCATCTTGGAGTTCTGATTCCATCTGGTCATTTGGGCTCTTCGAGGCTTCACGTAATGCCTCAGAAATGTTCCTGGTTACTAGAAATGCTTTGCTTTTCTCTATACTTTCGCAATAAATTTGGATCAAAATATTTGTCGGAAAATTTCAGAGAATTAACTGGAAAAATTCCAGTAGATTCGAAGCCTGAAATTATATTTTTGGAAATCATGCCTTGTTCCCATACATTCTTCACCAATTCTGAAAACTTATGTTTGATCAAACGTCCAGAAGACTTTCCCATTTCAGATTTTCCATGATCAAGCAAAATTATGTACCATTTAATTTTCATGGTCCGAATACGCATTTATCTGGTGGTTGTATTCTATCTGTTAGATGACTTGGGAACCTCAGCAATGAAATGTTGTGTTCAAGCGTAGCGTCTATTATCCGAACGCCGATATGGCTATGGATAACGAAAGAGCAGTCTAGTCAGGCATATTTCGGCCTTTTCGCAGGTTAATATCATTTGGTATGAATAAGGTTATAAACCACTGATGAAAGTGGGCTCTTCCATCCACCCATTTTTAGATGCTCCATAAAGTGTATGAAGGATATGCATTTTCAGACGTCCAACGGGCTTGAACAGCAGCTTCTTTAAACACAATGAGCGGAGGTAGGAATGATCCATCTGCAGCAATGCTTGCTAAGACAGTTGTAGATTCTCTTCCTGAGCCCCATGATACCCTAGACAATGCTACCTCCTTTTCGCCTGCAGCCCGAACTCTAGATGGGTCACTGTTGAAGCCACTTTCGTCAGCATTGAATATGAAACATCCCATATCGTCGCCAATGAGTCCACACTTTTGAACTAACTCACCTAGTTTTTCGTAAAAGTCATATACGACGAATAGATTTCTGGTATCTTTTCTTATTTTCTGAAGATGTTCTGGCTTCTTGAAAGCTAGAGTTGGATGTCGTTTCATAAAATTTGCATACCAATCATACCCAGGTAAGTTATTTTTGAAGGGTGTTTTTAATCCCTTAGATGTCACATAGTCTCCAAATAATGAGCAGAATTCCTTACGATCACAAGGCCAACCCATACGCGAACGAGCTTTCAGACAATTTTCAATCATCATCTCAACATTTTCAGGCAACACAGAATGTCGACCACCAGTTGTCACCTTTAATGGATTTTCCTTCCCTTGATACGATGATACATTACCGCAATTGGAACATTGTAGTTGACCTGGGCTTCTCTATAGCTTTTATTGTGGTTGATAACATCATGTACTGCATTTACTAGGTCTGCCTCAGAGTACCTCTAATGTATACAATTATTCGTGTTCACAATTGCCCCAAGAGAATGTTTACATATACCCCTATCTCAGAAAATTATAGGATAAATGTAAACACCCCCATTAAAGTAGAGTGCTCTATAAACTGAGATTCATGCATGCATCAAAATTCTGAATATATCTATAAGAATAACTATCCGCCATGAAAATCAACTTACCAGTTAAGAGTGGTTAACCCATAAATTTTTTCATTTATGTTTCACAATCGAAATAATGATAAATTTTTAATCTATATCATAAATTAAATTGAAAAAATAAAATAATGCAACATGCTACACGGTTGAAATACGATGAATAGAAAAAGCGTGGAGGTATCTTGCACTGTTTGGAAGGAAACTCGCCAAATTCAAACATTATTGGCGTGTTTACAATTACCCCTTATTTACCATTACCCCAATTGACCCTAGTACTTGCTGATACGTCTCCAGAAGTACTTGCTTGGATGTCTCTATCACTATTTGTTGATGGACAGTTGAAACGATCAATTTCCATTTGTTTGTTGGGCGGGTCTGTTTGCAATTGAATAGGAGGATCTATATTGTTTTGAACGGAAAAATCTTGATGTACAGTAACAATATTTTGTGATGTTTTCCATCTTTTAGAGCTTCCGCATTGTAGAGTTCTTCTTGTATGACTTTATGATCAAACGGTGAAATCCCTCCTTTTTTGAACCCGTTTTTAATGATATCTGCACTTGTTTCCAGCCAAATGCTGATTAAATTACCCCAAGAGTCATGTGGGTTTAATGTCCATCATCAATAAGAAGGATTGGTCAATTCGTACCAATATTTGTAATTAGGGTTCGCTTAAAATCATTTTCGATAACCTCAGTTTCCATCCAACCCTTCTTTGTAGCCGCGTACGCTGTTCCTGGATATTCTAATACTTCTGATCCTACCCATTCATTCCATATGCTCTTTCCGTTATATACAATCAATGGGGGCACTTGATTTCCAGAAGCACTACAAGCTATCAACACAGTAGTGTTTTCACGTCTGGGCCCGCTTGATGTTCTTGTGGATGGAGCACCGATTTTCCCAACTACTAAGTCTTCGAGGGATCTGAAGTAAAACTGGATTCGTCTAGATTCCAAACCTGGCTCGATTCATCATTCAATCTCAAATCATCCAAGTTTTTTTCAGTAGCTTATTCTTGTGTAATGAAGGAGTCTACTGATTTCTTCCGAGCCACTTCTACACTTTGAGGCTTCTTTATGGAAAGCCGATGTCTCTTTCTGAAATCGATAAACCAGTCTGCACCTGGCCGAACATTTGTGAATTGAATGTTTATTATATTTTCCAACACAAATGTATCTACAAGGTCCAGTACTTTTGTACGAGATAGACCAAATCCCCATCTGCTAATTGGTTTTCCAGTTCCATTTGAATGTCCGGTTTTCTACCTAAACTTGAACTTTTGTCCCCCCTTCTTCCTTTGACATGGTCCTTCGATGTAATCACTGGGATATCATGAAGTTCATTGGCTCTCTTGAAAGTTAATACTCCTGCTTTTATATCATTTACGGCTCATTGTAGAGTATCTTGTGTGTATTTATTGATCACTCTTTCTCTTATAATTCTATAACATAGATCATTTTGTATTTACGCTAAATTGCTTAGGAGATAATGGGGCAAGTGCGTTCTGAAGGCGCAGTCTTAGAGAACGCATTTGCCCCCCGAGGCTTTTTTTGTGGGGCAAGAGCGACCTCCACGCTAACAAAAAATTTAAGAGAAATCTCAAAATACCAAAATTCTGTGACGGTTTAATTCTCATAAAAGAGGAACATTAAATTTGCAAACTTCGGAAGAACGCGAAAATACACAACGAAGGAATTAAATGAAAATATACTTACGTGCTCGTCTTACGAGCGAAATGACACTGCTCATCTGAACACGATTAACGTACGCAATAGAGGCAATCATGCGCCATATTTTCTCTCACGCACTATTGCCAAGAGTTATATCACCGTATTAATTCCGGAAAAATCAGAAAATTATTGTATTTGAAGTTTCTGCAAGACAAGGCCGCTCTTGCCCCAAAGGCGCACTTACCCCACCTCACCCTATCACGAAAACAAAGATGAGACGGTTTCTCATCTCTGCAAAAGGCCTTCACCTCTCCTAACACAAACTGCATATATATTTCGCAAATTAATTATCGCGAAGACATAAATGAGACGATGTTTATTCCTTGCCTCACATCATTAAAATCGGGCATTTCTCAGGAAGACCCTTTCTCAATAGTGGGCGCACAATTGACAAATAGTATTTTCAATGAATGATTCCCATCTGTTAGAAGAACACTTGGTATGAACGAGTCTATTGCAGTAAGAACAATTAATTGAAAGATATGCCATTTTTAATGTGAACATTCTTTAGTTTATTATAGGCTTCCACGAATTTTTTGAAATAATCAAAATATAGTTCGTTTTTTTCCGCATTGCTGTTGATTGGGTCGATAAAAGAGTAAGTGGATTTGACGAAATCGAAAAGAACAAGGCATTGATCATTTCCATTAACTCATACCGCCAACGCGAGATACTTTTTGAAGTATTTTATCAATGAATAACAAAATTCGATAACCAAGTTCCATTATCGAGAGAGACAAAATCAGATATATTTTTTTGATCAAAACGACACCCTAAATTTTTGAATATTGCCACGATGTAATCTCTACTATTTCTTTTGTAATAATTGATATCGTTTACTAGACCGTTTGAGATGAAATTGCCATATCTTTGACTGGTCTCCATCTACGCGAAAAGTCATCAATATCTCCGAAATTTATAGGCCAAGCTATAGAGCCCCAAATAATTGCTTTTTGGACAAAAATACTACCTGGAAGCCACCTGTGCCATCCCGTGCAGGACAGTCCGTAGTTTATTCCCACCATGTCCTCAACTCGAAAATGCAATTTTTTAATTTGTTATGAACAATAAACAAAAATTCGCGTTTATTTTAGTTTTTTTATTGTATAATGGAAACTATTGAAGCAGTGGTAATAGTGCAAAATGGAGAACTGTAGAGAATTGAATTCCGAAGAGAATGACGGATAAAACGATCCGATCGGATAATTAGAACCGGAGAAAAGCGGGAAAAACCGGAAAATTGTGTTTTTTTTTTTCTTCAATTCATAACTCTGCCATTTTTTAATATTAAGAGCTAAAACTTTGCACGATAGTAGCTATTGACGTGCGCCTTATGTGTGCAAAACCTGAATTCAGTCGGATTAATAGTTTTCGCACAATCCTCATTTGAATTTTTTTTGGAAATATTTTCGCGGAGAGCTGGATGCGTGTGAGGTTGTTCGATTGAAATTCAAAAAATAGATTTGGAAAGTAGACGTGAGCAGTAACAAAACGTCTATTCTGATTTTTCGATAAAATGCGTTTAAGTGTGTTAAAAACTAGTGAGAACATGAGGGAAAACGACAGACCGCGCGTGAGCGATCGAGTGGTGGGGAACTGTGCGAATCGAGTAGAAACGTATATAATATAGTAATAGGCGCGCGCTGCGCGCAACTTATAATTCTTTGCATTTGTTTATTTCGGCATGTACTGCAGCTATTTGATTGGTCTTGATTTTGGGGTATCTGAACCTGAGGAATTCGATTCGTGACTCACATTTCATGAGCGATGAAAGAATAAGTAGGTATTCTATGTTTTTTGCTACATATCTTTATTTATAGACAATATATGAATAGATAGCAGCTTTTTTATTACAAAACAATACATACATAATAACTGTACATTTTTATTTTAACGCAATTACAAAATCCTTCTTTTTTTGGCAGGTTCATCGCATTCTGCTACTTCTCTATTAAAATTAATATTGTCTATTGACATGAAATCATCGCTTCCATCCTCGGATCTACATTCATCATCAGACATAATTGTATCATTATTATTTATTAGTAAATTGTAACACTTATCTTCGTGGCAGTGGGTACAAAGATTCGAACATATCAAGCTGTGTTTTTCAGAAGTACATGATGCATCAAAACATCCTTTTTTCCTGCATGACCACGAAATCTGAAAAAGCAGTGTTTTAGGGATCGGTGGATCAGTGGTTGCAACGAAGAAATAGGTGATTATGATTTACAAGACTACAGTTGATCACAAATTAAACCTAAGAGAAACCATGACCAGTGCTTTTAATACAATTTCTTCATACCAAATAATTAATGAGTTGATCAATTTCATTAAACTAAATAATTAATGAAATAATCAATTTCACTTGGATTTTATTATTTTTTTTTTTCAAATTGAAATTTTCGTTTTTATGATTTTATTTGAAGCCTTAGGAAACGTATGGCATAATGCGCTGGTGCTCAAATGTTTATAAGACTAGGTCATCACTATTTCATTTTTACTTCATAAGAAGTAAAGACACTTTGAGGTTGGTTTTTCATATTTTTCCTAAAAAAAACTATTTTAAATCCCTTTGAGTACACTCTTGATGGATTTGTTCAATTTCATGTTGAAACAAATAATGAAAACGTTTTTGTTTTTTTGTAATTCAATAGATTCTCAGGACGATCTGGAGAAGAGCAATGACGATTACCGAGATATATCCAATAGAAGTACAGGTACAGATTTACATTGTAAAACCATATTAAGCAAATTTGTAGATAGATATATTGTGACTAAAAATTTTTATTGCATTAAATTGTAAAATTAATAATAATTCTATAGATTCTCAGGAGAAGCTCGAGGAGAACAATGGCGATTTTCCAGACAAATCCAATAGAACTTCAGGTATGGATTTCCATTTCCATAAAACATTAAACAAATTTATGTTTCTTCTTAGCATGTGATTTGTGATGCCTCTTCTGTGCCACACTGAAGTTTGGAAACCTTTCAGAAATTTCAATGTTTGAATATGAAATCAAATGTGATGTTACAGATATTTGGAAATCACATAATTTGAACTCTTGATAATTGATATTTCTGTTACTACAAACTATTTTCATATTCCAGTACTACACGAAATAGCCGCAAACTATCTTGGACTGGACAAGAGACACAAGCGGTAGACGAAGAATTCCATCTTTACATAGACAATTGTGAGATGCCTTCTGTCGGTGAATGCAATATTTTTATTGAAAAGGAATCATTAAATCGATCAATTGCGGGGTTACATTTCAAACCAAATAAAGAAACAGAGGGCAAAAGTTTTGAGTACTTCGAAGCAGAAAGATCAAATAAAAGGTATGTTCTTGCTACTTCGAGGATGTTGAATAAAGGAAAGGGATAGCATCCTAGCACATATTAACATAAAAATTTGTTCTTACTCAAATATCAAGATTCTGATATAGTGTTGAATTCAGGAAGATATTCTGAATGAGTAGTAAAATATACAGTGTGGTCCAACGAAAACTTAACACCTCGATTTTCCGGATTTAAAATGAAAATGTGGAAAATCGCTCGGACCCGTCAATTTCTAATACGGGGGGAACAACTTTTCCGCTGTTTTCATCCCCGTAACTTCAATCCCCTAACGGGGGTGAGCACAACCCCTTGATTTTGAATAGGGATGCGGGGTGTTGCGATACCTCATTTTGAAGATCTCATCGTGTACTATCTGACCGTAAAATTTCACTTCAACATATCCATCGATAATGAAATAACAGTGAAAATAGTGAAAGAGGCAATATGGAATTTATCTCAAGAAAAGTATTCGTATCCGACGCATTTCAAAGGTATTGAGTCGTTAATTTTTTGTCCAAAAAAGTAGACGGACCTTGTTTTTGTACCTTAGTCTATCGTGACTGTTTAAGAACGGTACAAGTGTGTCAAAGCGATTGTAAATTGGTAGTGGAATTAAAATATTCCGTAGAAGAAAGGGTGGAAATGATAAAATTATTTTTCCGAAATAACGACTCTGCGCGCACAACAGCGGCTTTATTTAACGAACGACATCCTGGAAAAAATGTATCCGCTGCTTACGTTGTGCAACTGGTTGCCAAATTTGACGCTACTGGTTCAGTTGGAAACAAAAAGAGGGTGCATGAAAGAGACGAAGCGAGGGACGTGGCTGTCTTAGGTCATATAGCAATGGATCCGACCGTTAGTACTAGGAAATTGTCCGATGTATCTGGTGTTTCACGCACAACAATCATGAGAATCCTGAAACAACATAAATTCCATCCTTATAAGAAACGATTGGTTCAGGAACTGAATGAGGATGATCCCGATCGCCGACTCCAGTTCTGTGAAGTGATCAGTGAAATAATTAACGGCAATCAAAACTACATGTTCGATATCTGTTTTTCGGACGAGTGTTCATTTTACCTTAACGGCATTGTAAACCGACATAACTGTCGGTATTGGTCAGATGAAAATCCAAGATTATTTCGTGAGGTGTATACACAGTGCCCCCAAAAAATAAATGTTTTGGCGGGTATATATATTATACCCGGTAATCTCACAGGCCAAATTTATCTCGATCTATTGGAGAACGCTATTTATCCAGCCCTCGTGCAAGTATTGGAGAATGCAGAAGACCATCAAACGATCATTTTCCAACAAGATGTCGCACAACCTCACTTTGTTCAACCAGTGCGTCAGTTCTTAGATGACAATTTTCCTCACGCCTGGATTGTAAGAAGGGGACATATTGATCACCTGATCTGGCTCCACTGGACTTTTTTCTATGGGGTCACCTGAAATCCAAGATTTACGCTACCCACTCTGAGTCACTGGATGATTTGCGAACTCGGATCATTAATGAATGCCGTCAAATTACACCAGAAATCTTGAGTAATGTACGTGAATGTTTTCAGCAAAACTTATATTACTGCATGGAAGTGGATGGTGCCCATTTCGAGCATTTAATAAAGTAATCACAAAAGTAAGAACTCTTCCACTACTTTACCTGTCCTTTCGTTATCGATGGATATTTTGGAGCGAAATTTTACGGTCAGATAGTACACGATGAGATCTTCAAAATGAGGTATCGCAACACCCCGCATCCCTATTCAAAGTCAAGGGGTTGTGCTCACCCCCGTTAGGTGGTTGAAGTTACGGGGATGAAAACAGCGGAAAAGTTGTTCCCCCTCGTATTAGAAATTGACGGGTCCGAGCGATTTTCCACATTTTCATTTTAAAGCCGGAAAATCGAGGTGTTAAGTTTTCGTTGGACCACACTGTATATTACCTCCTATTAAACAAATACATTGATTTTTTGCTTCGGTTGATGTTGAGACAGATACATTTGACATATGCACCAATTAGTAGTGTTTTTGAAACTATTAATTTTGTTTATCCACACCTGGCATGGTATAGAGCCACAATGCTTGTTTAGAAACGTCTTATGGGGTCAATAACACGCTAGTTTTTTCTTCATAGGAGTCACGAGTCATAACACACTACCTGAATAAACATAATAACCATTTTGTGATCGTTTATAGCTCCTATTTTTTTAAAATTGTCTTTGTTAGCATAAAAAACACTCGAGCTGGGCTATCGTGTGGCTTTTTTTTTCGTATTTTATATTGCTTACAAGACACTCATACAATAATGATTTTTAAATCTGATGCTAAATTGACGGATATAAAGCGTGTTTTTTTTAAAGATTCGCGTTCAGTGCAAATATCTATATGGGGTCCCATTTAAAACTCTCGAGATTATCATTGTATAATGGATGTGGTGAATTTCAATATTATCAAAAAATTAATGTATGTATGCAGTGTCACTTGAATATTGAAGTTGGGGGTGATTTCTTATGAGCAGTTTGCAAATTTGAAATTGATGTTACAGCCTGTAATACTTCTAGTTTTAATCATGTCTTAATTTCCTCATTATTTTTTCTATGCAATATAATCAAAGATATTGGCGGATAATGATAATCAGAGAATGTGTTGCTAATCAATTGTGGGTTTCAGTCGTAGAATTTGAACTGCACTTTAATTCATATAATTAGAAGTACTGTTTTCCCTAGGATTTGAAGCTTTGATAATCTCAGATTTAGGTGGTTACCCATTAGAAGTGATCTTCATAAAAATTAGATAAATTTTCCCATTCCAAATGGTAGCAAATTTTCACCCAATTATCATATGGAATGTACCAAAATCTCGAAGTTCCACCTTTTGAGGTATTGGAATGGCGGTGTGTACCCTATTTCAGTGGTCACCCATCCGTATATTAATTTTGAAAATTTACTATTTTCGATTTCATTTTCAGTTACAAGAACCAGATGGACAAGTCTAGAGAAAAAAGAAGCATATACAACTTTTGAAAAGGAACTGAAGACTAAGACATTTCCGTTCATAGCCTTTTGTCAAGAAATACTCAAACACAATAGTGTTTTCCATAGGAGAACTCCAGAAATGTTGAGGGCGTTCATCAATAACATTTTTATTTGAGGATTGTTAAAGAAAATTACTATTCCTTTTTTTATGAAAAAACTGGGTTGATTTCATTAGAGGATTATTAAAGAATTTTTTTTTTAACTGGGTGGTTTCATTAGAGGATTATTAAAGAAAATATTTCTTTTTTTTTATAAAAAACTGTCTTGATTTTATTAGAGGATTATTAAAGAAAATTACTTTTTCTTTTTATTTTCTATCCCAACAAAGTTTTGCCATTCGTCAATAGTGTATACTGTCAAATATTAAGGATCAACAGTGTGTCCCACTTTTACCAGCACCACCTCCGTATTTTCTTATTAGACGACCGATTTTCATTTCTTTTTTTTATGTTTTAATATTCTCTATTAATCCTTCATTATTTTCTAGACATGTAAGAATTATGCCACGTTCTTTAAAGTGATGGGAGTAATGCTATGACATGCTTCCAACATTATTTTTGCAGGTCATCTTTACTTTTAGGCTTAGACTTATACACTTCTTGTTTCAAGGTACACTACAATCAATAGGAGTAAGATCTAGTGAACTTGCGGATCAGTGAATAACTAGGCTATTGCGACCTATTCATTTTCTTCTGAACTTTTTCCAAGGATTTACGACTGCTTGTACCTCCCAGATGATAATATATTTTCCGTTGTATCTCTATGGGTATGTCTCTCAGTCCATCACATAATTGATTATTAAAAAAATTAAGGAATATTTCTGAATTCAGGATGACTCTGAAAAACGCTTACATTTTCTGGAAATAGTTATGGTTACTTTTTCTGAAAAAAATATATATATATATTCACGGACGAGATAACTTTCACGACGAACGGCCTAGTTTCTTCTCAGATTATTTCAAAACAAATTATCCTAGAAAATCAAGGCATTTTTTGGAGGCAACGTAAATTCGGAAATATTCCTCAATTGTTTGAATAATCAGTTATGGAATGGACTGGAAGACAATCTGATAGAGCTATGACGGGAAATACATTTTCATTGGGATGGTATAACCTTTTTTTTTAATTATTTTTGTACATTTTTACTTAATAAAAAACGCCCTGTATATGACAGTAGTGAAAATTTGGAAACATGTGTTTCAGAGTTCGCAACGTACATAAAATATATTATTTTCAAATAGGTTGTTGAATGAGAAAATACGGAGGTGGTACTGCTCAAAGTGGGACACACTGTATATAAATTCGTTCAGTTCAAAAGAAGCACTATTATTATTTACGTACCTGCTGTGAATTGACATTTTTTCAGTTTCAAATAAAAAAACTACAGGATGCTACATACATGTCTCCTGTGTCACCCGGTATATATCGTGGGGATATCAAAAGATTTTCTATTCACATTGTAGTGTAATATATTATATATTTCAATATTAAGAATACTTGGACATAGAAATTTTTCATGAGCTTTATTGTTATGGAAATTTCCGTAGCTATCCAATGTTTCCTTGTGGACTAATCATCCCATTTTTTACGGCTTTATATCCTCGTATATATTCTTTCACTTATTTTGTGATTAGTTTGATTTTTAGTTGATGAATAGTTATTATAATTATGTACATTCATTCCCATGGATAAAAACCTATTATTATTCGTCATCACTTGCTCGCACATGTCTCCTTAAGACTACCGAGGGTTGCTCGTGCTCGAGGGTGCAACTGGATGACGGATAAAATAAATTTTCAACCGTTTTAGACCATTTAGAAAAAATTAAATAAAAAAAATTGATAATTATTCAACAACAAAATGTGGGGTGGTGAATCTGACAAATCTTTGGGAAATCTTAATAAAAGTTGCCACAGAGAAGTATTCTGGAGAAGTATTGATATTCTCACTATAGCTCTTTCTCGCTTCAAATGAAATAGTGAACTGCAGTTCATATTTAGCATTTTTTATTTATTTTGAAAATACTTTTTTATATCTCTACAGTAAATAGTTATATTCTCCCGAAAAACCTCCATTAGGTAAGTATCTTATCAGAAATCATGACATTTCTTCAGTAAGGTGAGCGTATTTCTTGGATGGGTCTATCACAACTAGCATATTATTATTATTTTTTAAGTGAAAAAAACAAAATTCGCTGCAGGCTAAAAATTTCAAGGTCAAATGTCCTGAAATGATTATGAGGAGAATGCTAGGAACATATTACCTACGTTCTTCCCGAAATCAAATCTTGTATCTGGTTATATAGTAAATTCACTGTAGAACTAAGTATAGAACAGCATTACCTTTTCTCACGGTGACTGGGTTTGGATTATAATTCTAACATCATTAACAAAGTTTTATTTCAAAATAAAATCGCTTGTTCTGAAAAAATTTTCATCAAGTTCAGATCCTAATAACAGAGTCACATCTGTGAGACGTTTCAGAGACTTAGAGACAATAGAAAAATCTCTGGGAAATCTCATTTTTCTGGGGACATTCTTGGGATGTTTCTGGCAACACCCGTGTAATCATTTGCGATGTCTTCCAAACATCCCTTAGGAATGTTTGTAGAATGACACGGGATGTACTAAAGACATTCAGGATACTTATTGAAAAACATCCCCAACATACTTTTAAGATGTTTTTTAGAATTACACATTATTTAAAAATGGTTTAAAATTAAAAAAAAAAGTTTAAAAATATTTTTTATTAAAAACACAAAAAACTAGATAATTTAAAACGAAATTAAACAGTTTCAACTGAATAAGGCCTTACTGTACAAAATACAAAACAAACGGGTAACTTCAAATACAACAACACCACAGGTCCAAACAAACCCTTAAATGAGTAGGTCAAATTGGTATTTACTTAAAAAATTACTGTTTATGGACACAAAACAACCCTTATGCTCAAATCGATAAGTAAATAAAAAATACTAATGTAAATGATATATGTTCTTCTTTGTTCTTCCTAGCCAATCATCAATCCTTTGCTTGCTTTCCTTGTTGGAACCACAATATTATACTGCAGCTTCTAAAATAATTATTCATAAATTAGAGATGTGAAAAACCGTTTGTTTTTCTTCGTTATTTTTTTTATGAATCCGGTATCAGGATAAATTCTCAACACATTTTATGTATGATATCATTTTGACCTCTAGTTAAATCGAGAGAGTTTCAGATAGCTTGTTAAAGGTTTGCCTAAGAAAAGATCATTTTGCTTAAGTCAAAAACATTCTAAATTACAAATATTTCGAAAACTGTTGAAAATAAGTTTATGACATTAAACATAATATGTATTTAGAATTTATCTTGAAAAAGTTACAAGGTGATTTATGTCTGTGGCTTCCAAATCAAATCACAATTATTTTAAATCCATTAACAATTATATTAATTTTACTATTTAATTTTCTCAAAAACACATAATCAGGAAGTAACATAAAAGTTTATATTTACGAATTAGGTATTGCTTTTGCTTAAAGGGTAATCCCAAAGCTATTTTCTTATTTTTTACCAAAAGGAAAAACTGATCTACAAGCAATTCCTCAGTTATTGGTGCAATGCAACATCTGATTAATTCACCAGAGTATTATTTTTACCAAGCTTGGCAAAAACGAACCTTCAATTTCAAAACAAATAACTAGCTAATCACTTGATATGCATCCCTCCCTTTGATTTTTGGACAGACGACTATTATTTGTAGACATGAAGAAATCAATTAACATCTTGCTTCAAAAAAGAATTTTCTGTCAAGTTAAAAAAAGAAATAGTAGATGCAAATCTAAGTCTTGCCCAAAGAAGAGTTGAGTTGTAAGTAATTTATGAATAAATAATATTTACCAATGCTGCATTATTTTCTGATACTCAAATTCTCAAATTTACCATTGTTGAAATCGGAAAGTCCTTTCAAGATTTTTCCATAATGCTCAAGTGGATTGTTTCCACTTCGTATGGTTGCAGTTACCCACTTTTGAATTCATTTCTATCAATAGGGATGGTGCAAGATTGCAGCAAGAACTTTTCACTGTTTTATATGAAATATAGTAGAATTAGACACATATATTACTTCAAAACCTGGATGAAATAACTTACCCATATTGTCTTTGGAGAACTAGTACTACTTTTTCACTGCACCTGTATTATTGGAGTCCTGGTGAAGCTTGTTGTTAGCTATGAGTCTGTAACATCTGTAACAAAAAATGTATATTTTAATAATTTTTTATTGTGGTTTTCCACTAAGTCACCTATAAACACCAAGTGCATGATATGTAGCAGAAATGATGGTACCATTTCTAGCTCTGGAATATTTTCTAAGATTACGGTGGGTTTATACAGTAGATAAGATAACATAAGAAATAAGATAAGAATGTTCAACATATATAAATCAATGGGAACGTTTATACACCAAATAGGATAAGATAAGAAATAAGAGATAACATATGAGATGGCCAACTTTTAACTTCTTATCTTATTCTTATCTGAAAATACAAATGCACATCTGCTGCTGAAATTTTTGACAGAATTGACAGCAAATATGAATTCTATGTCAAGAAAGCTATGATTTTATTGGTTGATTCTTATTTCTTATTTAATCTGTATAAACGGATCTATTTGTGGCTTGTTTCTTATCCTATTCCTTATCTTATCTTATTTGCTGTATAAACCCACAGATGATGTGGTTTCTACATAATGGCTTTTCTGTTCCTTTGTTCGAAAACTTAGGTCTGTCCTGAACTTAACACCGTCTGTTTGGAGAAATGTTCAGTTACCTATAATATATGGGACTTCAATGTCACATTTAGTGCATGACATATCAACTGTGTCATTTCACACATTTTAAAGATTTATTTAGCAGGTACATCACATATGTCATTACATTTTGTGTTATAGAAAAAAAAACATTTAAAATTGAGTCTGCTGCTTCCTTTACAGAGTCAGACGAAATTATTACAGTATTCAGCTTTTATTGGTCCAATGAATCCTAATAATCTGAACAAATATTTTTTGTTTTAAAAAATTAACCTGTATTTGCCAAAATTGGTGTCCAGAATTTTTGGTAAAAGGCAAGCCATTAACACAAATTCTGGATCTAAAAAAGATCTGATTTTGATTCATCTAAGTAAATGACCAGAATCAGACAGGCTTTAGGCTCAGAACTAAATGAAGGTTAACTGATATGGGGCCCAAAAACTGAAGCTTCTCTGTTTTCGGCAAATTTTGAAGCTTTCACCATTGTGTATTCGTTTAAATCGTTGCTTGAACTTATGTAAAGCTTTCTTTTTCTCGGGATCCATAAAGAATAAAAAAAAAATCACTTACCTCAAAATAAAATCACAATTATTGCACTATTTGTACTGATGATTAGGTATATATAAAGGCTACAATAATATCATTGTTTATATAGAAGAAACAGTCAACACAATGCAAATCCCATTAAAAAAAATCACCGAAACAACAACAAAAATATGCAAATAAATACTTAAAGATAAATGAGAAAAAACAACAGTGACCAAGGAGACTAAACGATAAGAACTGGAGCGTTTAATAAGCTCTAGCCAATCAGAATCTTGTAGCATCAACGCGTCATAGTGACGTACTTGGACATGAGTACAAAGTCGAACTCGAACCAAAGAACGAAACTGTCACGTGTAACTCTCATATACCATGCAAGGGCTAGTCCGTCACTGTCTATAGAGAATGGCGGCCATGACATGTCCAACTACGTCACGAATCGTCACAAATGTTCTATCATATCTTTCTATTAGTGTCACCATTGTCTTATGAGGATTTTAAATTCTCCGGTCTTAACGTTTAGTCTCCTTGAACAGTGACCACAAAAAAGCTGTGGCCTACGGGACCATTGACCAGTGGTGCCAGATTTCGAGTCGTGAAATCGATTGGAAAAAATCAGGAGAAATCGTGACATATAGGAAATGAGGGAAAGAAGGTTTGGATTTAGGCAAATTTACCATAACACTTGTGAAATATTGGTGGGAATATTTATTCAACAGAACACTAACAGAAAGAGATGAAAGAACATTTGTGACGTAGTCTAACATGTCATGGCCGCCATTCTATATAGACAGTGACGGACTAGCTCTTGGTATATGAGAGTAACATGTGAAAGTTTTGTTCTTTTTTTCGAGTTCGACTCTGTACTCATGTCCGAGTACGTCACTATGAAGCGTTGATGCTACAAGATTCTGATTGGCTATAGCGTATTAAACGCTCCTTGTCTTAATAATGTCTAGTCTCCTTGGGATATACCAGCAAGATCTCATGTTATTAGGGGGCAGTGCTGCCAGAATGAAGTTGTTACCACCGTACATAGGTAAACAGAAGTACTTGCACTCCAAGTCGGTTCCTTTGATATTGTATCAGTTTAAGATTTAATTTTATTCTTATATGCGGTGGGATAAAGAGGTGTCGGCTGAAAGCTCTTCTGTCTCACTTGATTTTACTTACGGTGTAAAAGTTCGAGGTGCGGATGTCGACCCAAATATGGCGGCGAATGACTTTACTTCTGTTCACTTATGTACGTTGTTGTTAGGTAATATCTTCTACCCGAAAACGTACTAAATTTTACAAGATCGTACTAAATTTGTTTGTCATTAAACTTAGATTTTACTGAAATGTACTAACTTTCAAAATTAAACTTACCAAAAAATTGGCGGGAATTTTGAAAGTCACGTGAATATATTCCTATTTTTCCGCGTTTATGGTTATCTATTGAAAATTATTTTGTTTCTGGTAAGTACCTATCAAATAACAAAGATTTCGTGAAAATTTATTTCAAACAAAATAAATAAAAATACTTATTGAAAACAAAATCATAAGAAATCTATTCGTCTGGAAAATATACCTAACCAAAACTCATACACATAAATAAACTTTCAGTAAAACCAGATCCCTTTCATATCACAAACAAACTAAAACTTCTAAATATCAAATATAAAACAGGTATTAACAAAACCAACTGCTACATATTTTAGAACTTTTCAACAAATTCAGTACCAAGTACCTGGTCTTTTTATATATACAAGAAAATACAAGGGGCTATCAAGAATCTTTTCATAATCGCATCATGAAACTCGCTTGCCCATTTATCAGTTTATAAAATAATCGAAAAATCCAATTTACCAACTTTGATCTTCGTCGAGGTCTGTGCTTCCATTGTCTGGAATATATTATGAAGAACTAACCACTTTTATTATTATATACTTACCTTCCGCACTCATCTCACAGAAATTTTTGCTCATACCAACATTTGATCGCAAAAATCGATCTTTGGAGAAGTAGATTCTAAAAAGAGAGTGCACCGCAAGAATGCATTAGTTTTTCCGGAAATCCTGAAAATTTTACCAAATTTACGGAACATCGCTCTCAACTCATCCTCTGTAATAGTTACACTTTATCGATGACACCAATCGTTTTTGTCATGCGAAAACTTGCCAATACCAATATTTGATCACCAAAGTCGACCCTCGGAAACACTGGATGAATAAAATAACTTTTGTGTAATGTCCACTAGAATTGTGTTTATTTGTTACGACTAATTTGGGATTTTACTCCATTCTCAAGTAACTAAAGCCGAAACTAGTTGTAGCAAATAAACAAAATCCTAGTGGAAATTAGACAAAAGTTATTTTATTCATCAAGTATTCCAACATGAATTTCTACAAAAAAAAATCATCGATCGAACAAATTCGACTTTGGGAGAAATATATTCTATAGGAATTTATTTTAGTAAGGTACATATTTTTCATAAACAACTTTTTTCATTCGACCATTACAAAATCTGAAAAATTACTGGACTTCGGACACTTCAATCAATCAATCTGCGGTCAAAATACACCGCAAGATTGCATCAGGTTTTCCGGAAATCCTGAAAATTTTACGAGATATACGACGGAACATCACTATCAACTCCTCTTCTGTAATAGTTTCGACTTCGTCAATGGCACCATTGGTTTTTTCTCACGCGAAAACTCACACGATTCGATCACCAAAGTCGACATTCATGTGTACATATATTTTTTGACTTCCATTCTTGCGACAAGCTTTCATGACAATTGATTCAACATGACAAAAAACTTTGTAGAGACCATGTTTTTTAATAATAACCCTATTTATAATTTGATGAATTTCCATTAAACTTTATATTGTCCTCAAATACAAAGGGAATTTTATTGGACTAAACCCTCTGGTAAAATTGCAACCGTAGACACGTGTTTCGATCTTAGGGATCTCATCAGTACGGTGAAAGCAAGTGTAAGGATGTGCAACACTTGATTGCAGGTGAAACAACAAACGAACGAAGTCAACAAACTGGAAGCCATTGGAAGTCAGTGGGGCAAGCAGTCAGTTGAAACTTCTCTAATTAAAGTTTTATTTACAATAATGCCAAGCTTTCGCTTTATTTTGAAGATTCTTCAGGGCAAAATGGAAAAATACATTTATATAATCTTTGTAAAAACTATAAAAAGGAAAACACACAGCAAATAAGGTATACATTTGAATATAAAAACATAAAATGAAAGTAAAAGATGTAAAACTTGGTATATGACAGTATATGAATATTTAATTTTCAATTTGAAGTGTGAGAAAAATTGTTTTTTGTTGGTAGAGAACGATGACATGATTCTATTTCAGGTAAGGTTTGGAGTGTGAGTGACATTTTCAAATATATATACTGAGGGGTTCATTGGTAGTTAACAATGACTTTAGTTCAACATAATGCATTTAACTATGGTCTGGGTATATTAGATTTGTTTGAGTTGAAATGCAAGAGGCAAGTGTAAATTGAACTTAGATTATCAATGACTTTCTTTTTATTTATAGCACTAGGTTCTTTCATAATTTGTAACACTTGACCAACAGAGTCCGTAAAAAGTAAGAAAAGAGTGAGACTCACCCAAGTCTTGATGAAGGGAGGTGAGTCCCGGCTAGAGATTTCGCAGGGTCGCTAACCCTGTACACCAGGTGTGTATCTCCAGGACGGTATTTTCTCGAGGTTTCCTTCTCTAGATCCGTTGAGTTCTGTAAGAGACAGGCCCGCCACGAGTAGGCACCCAACGGTCTTGCCAGTGGAGAGGCTATTGTATTCGCTTCACACCAGCCTGGGAAAGATAGGTGTTTCAATTTACCCCGACACATTCACCTTTTTTTCAACCTAACCTAACTTTTTTTTTGTTCTTTTAGTTTGGAGTTCTTTAAGAACACTAGGTACCCTAGTAACATGGGACTCCCAGACCTACGTCCGTATACCCACTAAAACCACCTCATGTACCTCCTGAAGACACCGGGAATTATCGTTAGATATCCTTCAGGTGTCTCCTGTACGCTGCCGCCTTCAGTCCTGTAGCCCCTATCTCCTTCTTTCCTCAACCTCCTTCTGCCTCATGACCTTGTTTATGTATTCGAAACCACGGTTCCACCTTGATTTTTTACTAGTCATCCATGCGATGATGTTGTCCGCGTCCAGTCTTCCACCTGCCCTCGCCTCCAGATCTTGCCGCTTCCTGCCCCACCTGTCGTAAACGACGATCGTATGCTCCGGGTCGTCCCTTTCCTGACAGTATGCGCATCCGTCGCTCTCCGTCCTCCCGATCCTATGTGTGTACGTTCCGTACGACCCATGGCCGGAGAGCAACTGGATCATGAAGTAGTTTGTAGCCATAAACTTGCAACTACTCCATGCCCTGATGTCCACGATAAGTCGTTTGGTCCACTGTGCGGAATGGGTGTTGGCTTCCCATCTCTCTTGCCACTCATCCATGGTTATGTCTCTCTCCCTCTCTCTCTTTATGTCTATCTCTGCAACGTCCCTTAGCGCTTCCAGTCTGTCCCTTTCCCTGACTAGCAGGTCGATTGGTGGGACGCCTATTATGACCCCCACAGCCTCGGCCGACACTGTTCTATATGCACCGGCAGTCCTGAGCAGCATCCTCCTCTGCGTCGAGAGGTACATGTTTCTGTACTTTTTAAGCATCATTGCTCGTCCCCAGGCCGGCGCCGCATACAAAAGCACCGACTGTACCACTCCGTACAAAACCTTCCTTTTAGTCATGCCTGGTCTCCTCATGTTTGGTAGGATCTTTGACAGTGCCGCAGTTTGCCTGTCTGCCTTCTCGCATGTTTTTTATGTGCTCGTTGTAAATGAGTTTGTCGTCCAACCATACACCTAGATATTTAACGTATTTCTTCGGGACTATAGCCGATCCGGCGAAGTTAAAGATGATGTCTTCTCGCTTCCTCGGCCCCCTCACTATCACGGCTTCAGTTTTTTCCGGGGCTGCTTCCAGTCCGTTCCCCTCCAACCACCTCCTTATTTGTTCGAGTGCATGGTTGGCATGCGGCTGTATAGCAGTCCTGCGGGAGTTCTAGTTTTAGGATACCGTCGTACAGGACGTTCCACAGGGTTGGTCCTAGAACCGAACCCTGCGGGACGCCCTGCGTCATTATTTGTTGGTAGTTCCCTGCTTCCAGAGATCTATCGGTCAGGTAGCTCCCAATAGTTCTCAGGAGGTAGTCCTCGATCTCCAGGTTCTGTAGCCTCTCCATGATCCTATTCCATTTGGCCGTGTTGAAGGCATTCCTAATATCGATCATTATGATGGATACCCAGGTTCTTGTGTTGTTACTAGTTTATTCTACCACGTGTCTGACCGCTTGAACAGTGGATTTCTTTGGTCTAAAACCGAATTGAGTCGGTGATATCCCCGCTTTGTCATCTAATTCCTTCTCCAGTCTTTGTTTGAGGAGGTACTCGTAGAGCTTCCCCAGTACGTCCAGTAAATATATTGGTCTCTGCTTCGCGTCTATACCTGCAGGGTTTCGGGAAAGCCCCTTCCTCCAGTGAGTTGTTGAGTACCCTCAGAATGGTTTCCGGTATTGCCCTTACTGCCATAATCTCCGAATCCGGGAGGATGCCGTCCTACCCCAGGAGATCTTCCAGTTTTTATTTTTGTCGCCGCTGTTTTTAATTCCTCCAGTGTAAAAGGTGGTGGAGGGTCTATCCCTCCGTACTCGATGTTCAGTTGTACCTACTTCGCAGTTTGGGAATAGCCCTACAATCTTTCCACTTTCTTATCTTCATGTAGCTCGTCTGGGGTCCTTATCTGCTTCATACTACCAACTACTATTTTGAGCCTTGTACCCAAGGGTCGTCTTACAGTCTATCGCAGAGCAGTCTCCACTGTTCCTTCTGGGCTTTGTTGATCTCTTTACTCAGGTTCCTTCGGAGTACTCTATATTCATCCTCCATGGCCGTCGGGTTCCCGTTACCGCGTCTAGCCCTATTTACCCTCCTCCTGATGTGGTTACACTCCTCCCTCATGTTTGCAATGTCGTCGTTCCACCACACTGGCTGTACCCTAGGTCTTCCCCCCTCCCCTCGAGACATACTCATCTCTTGGGAGTCCTTTACTGCCTTCGTAAGACGCTCTATGTCTGATATCCCTGTTTCCAGTATCCCTATTGTATTCTGAAAGTCCCGTGCATTAATAAATACATCTCCTCTCCAGACTCTCTTGGCCTGCTTGCCTTTATGTTTGATCTTGTAGAAAATGTATTTATGTAGACTCATGCTCTCCTCGTCACAAACACGCCACTCACTAACATTTGCCACCATACCATCCGTTGACGAAGTTATGTCTATTATGGACGCCTGCGCCCCCCTCACGAAAGTCGGGGTGTCCCCTACGTTCTGGACTACCATGTTCATGGCACCCATCCAGTCCGCTAGGTACTCCCCTCTGGTGTCCGTTGTACTGGAGCTTCATATGGCCGACTTGGCGTTGAAATCACCAGCGATAATCGCCTCCTTTCCTTCGTCTCTCATCTGCTGCATTATCCCGTCTACATACTGCTTGTAACTACCCAGTATGCAATTCGGGGAGATGTAACAACTGTACATTGTCCAGTCACCAAAGGCTACGCACACAAAACCTCTACCAGTCCTATGGCTCACTATGCCGCACCTCTGGTTCCGGCATAACACTGTCGTATCACAGTCCGTGTCGGAGATCCACCTCGGGTTATCTCTAGTGATTTTCTTATTTGGCTCCTGGACAAGGATAATATCCGCTTCCATGTCTTCGGCGCTCTTCATCGACAGACGGTGGGCGTTCCTTCGCCGGTCCACGTTCACCTGCAGTATCCTGAGTTCACCTTTAGATTGGTTCGCTACCATTGCGGCTTCCACATCCTAGCGAGGTGGGCTTTACGCCTCTCCTCCACCATTCTCTTGTAGTGTGGACACCTGATCTGGTCAGATCGGTGCCCTATCACGCCACACTTCGTACAGTAGGCCTGCGACCTACACTCGTTGGCGTTGCGGCCGTTCTTACCACATTTGACGCCATGGCCAGACTTATCGTCCCCTTCGTATTCCCTAGTTCTGTGTCCGAATTCGAGGCACCTGAAGCACCTCATCATTTGGACCTTTTCGAGGACCCTGCAGCTCACCCACCCTACCTGATTTCAGGAGGAACTGGGCCTCGGGCCTTGGTATCTCCAGGACCGCCGTCATCTCATCGAAGCGGCCTGCCCTCATTGCTTTCACGTTTACCCTTCTTTCTTCCATACCGGTTGCTTCTTCTATCGCCCTCACTACCTCTTCCTCACTCGTAGTTATGTCCATCCCCAGAATCATTACTATGATGCTGTTTATGGACGTTCGTGCGGTCATGTCGTCTCCGTTTCTCTTGTTAATTTCTTCCCTCAAGATTTCAGATTTTTCCTCCCCTTCCTCTACGTTCAGGAGCAGTTGTCCAGAGCCGGCTCTCCTCACCCTTGTCACCTTCACTCTGATGTCCCTCGGTGTCACGCTCTCCTTTACCAATCTCAGCAAGTCGGCAAAGGATTTATCATTTCCCTTGACGACTACTACTCCATCCTTACGTTCCCTTGTTTTTTTATTCATTCGATCGTTGCTCAGGATTAGGTTTCAAGTACTTAATCCGTATCCCCGATCCTTCCGATCCTTCAACTTACTGCAGAGATCATGCAGTTTCCTTATATCATTTACCCCTTCCTTGTCCAGGTCGTACGTCATCACGAAGACATACAGCTGCTGGTTGGCATCATCCCCTCCCTTACTGGATACCACCCGGCTTTCTGTCCTGCAGTATTCCACGTCTCCCTCGCACATCTCTACCACCAGACTACTTAGGCCCGGGTATCTCTCTCTGATACCACGTAGATACTTTCCCTCCAAATCATCCTTCCCCACCAGAATGGTCATGTCGCCCTTATCCAGGATTCTCGTAATATTCCCGGCCTCTAGCTTGGTTGCCTCATAGAAGTCTTCCGGCCACTCTTCGTCTAACCTAACCTGGGGACTTGGAAAAAATTTCGAAAAAAACTGAGGTTAAGTTAGATCAAAAATGGATTCAGGAGAAAAAAACAAGTTAGAAAAATGATCTAACCCAACCTAAAACTCAAAATTAGAAAAAAGAAATGGTTAGGTTAGATACACAACACTCATTCTCTCTCAGGTTAAGTTAGATCATTTTCCTTTTTTAGTTCCAAAACTTGACTTTTATTCATGCTTAACCAACCTCACCACAGCACCTTCCCTGGGAATGGACGTTTTCTGGCTACATAACTCCTCCCTCCTTAGGACGAGAAAATAAGGGAGTTATTTTGTCGGGTTGGAACCATTTCCGTTTCTTGGACGTCTTCTTCATTTTTTGCTTCCTTTGGGCAGCACCATCCGGTTATGTTCCAATTTTGGTTCAGTTTGACTATGAACACTAGGAACGATATCGATAAAATGAGTCCGAGGAGAATGCCGAATATTAGAGTACTGCTGTTAGTGGGAGTTTCTGATTTCCTTATAGGCTTCAGTTGATTCACCATGTTGTTTATTTTATAAATTTCATCTAAGTTGAGCTTGGTGAAGTTTGGCGTTTCATATAATTTTGGTGTTTCTATATTTTCGAATTGGAATTTAGGTAAAATTAATGGTTTACCCTGTCGAATCCTCACGTCGTTGAAGAATTTCTTATGATTTACTTGAATTCCACAATCATGTGGAATTTTGACGAGAGTGGGTAGTTTTATTTCCGTATATCGATCGGATTTGCATTTCGAAAATATCCTTTCCTCTTCGATTGGGATGATCAGGACTTCTTCTTGAGTGACTTGCTCGGTGATTGATTCCGCTAGATTGATTTGGAGTGGTGGACAATTTGCCGGAAGATTTCCTTCGATCATCGATCAGCTGGGCTGTGCAATGGTCCTCGGGGTAGTAGTCTTCGGTGCAGTAAAACGTTTTTTTCCAACAGTGGACATGCATTTGACTCGAATTGGATCTTGGACATGCATTTGACTCGAATTGGATATTCGAAACTGCTCGTGCCAAATAGGGGTATTTGGGAATGAAAATATGGTGGTTTTGTATGATGGGGTACAGGTGGTAGAATGTAAAGACCTCGCTTCTGATGATAGGGACATGAATTGCAAATATCAATTTGGTTTCCGAAAATGATAACTGAGTTCCGAAAACCTGATAATAAGTCAATATATTATCGAATTTAGGTATTTCTGAATGTTCATAGATTTTTCCAGATATTCTAACATTTTTTCCAAATCGGAGCTAGATATTATTGAGTTGTGTAAAGCATTTAGTTTAGCAAATGTAATCGCATCTTCTAGATTGTCAACAAATGTTATTATATTTTGGCAATCCAAAATTATTTGTGAAAGCTGATATAGTCTATTAGTTCACCAATGGTTTTTTGAACTGTCACCTGAAATATTTTCAATCCATTTTCAAGTTTTTCTTGATTTTCGTTGAGAGTTTGAATAGTTTTATTGTAGTTATTGATTAATTCTTTAGATAAAGATATTTGCATTTTTACTTCATGAATTATACTGTCTTGGTTTTGTTCTAAAATCGCGATGCTTTCATCGTATCGTTTTCCGTCATCTGCGTCAAGGGTGCCAAAAAGCCATTTATCAATTTTTCCAATGCCATTTATCAGCCCTCTTTTTATACGAATATGGGGTGGAAGATTTTCCAATTTACTTTTGGTTGTGCCTATAAGATAATCGGTTCTCATAAGTATGTTTGCTGATAGACCGTGATAGGATATAGGATTGGTGATATTTTCGTTACTGAAATTATTTTTGATTGACCTAAAATATTTATCTGAATTATTCAATTGATTGATTATTGGATCTAGATCAAGATAATGTAAAAATGTATGTTTACTATATACAATTTTAGCGTCTCATAGTTTAATGGGTAGGATAGGGTTGATTATGGTGGTAGTTTGAATGTCTTCAAAATTACAATGTACTTAGAGTACGTGAAGTAGCAGGTATAGGGTCAATAACTTCATTTTCATTATTTCCCTGTATCAAAGGTTTTTTATTAGTCTTGGGTTTTCTAGCTATACTTTTGTGGTAAGTTCCTTTGTCGGTTTTCAGTTTAGTTCCAAAATCTTCGCGTATTTTTGTTTTCTTTATGTCGATCCTTTGTCCGGATGTATGATACTTTTTATTTGGTAAAGTCCAGGGGTTCATTTCGGGTTTCGTTTCTTTTTGTTATGATCTTATCTTTGGTTTGTTCATTTATTTGTTTTATTGACCGATACAATTTTTGGGTGTTTCCTTTGTGATTTTGGACGTATTCGGATACAATAATATAATCATTCAGATCGAACGGATTCGTGTTATTGATATGACCTTTGACTACTTCGAATTGTGTGTATTTAGTGACACTATGAATTAAATTATTATAACCAAGAATAGCGTGTTTCATCAGTTGATCAGGTGTGTAGTGATTTCCTTCGTCTTTCAAACATCTATAATGTTCGATCAATGTCGAATGAAATCTTTCGACTGGGGAATTGGAATTGCTATTTTTTGGTGTTGTGAAATGGAGTTTGATTCCGTAGATTTTGCAAAAGTTTTCTAAATCCTTTTTGAACTCAGTGCCTGAGTCGGTGGTTATTTTTAGGGGTAGTTCATGATGGGTGATGAAATTCATGAGATTTTCCACTACCAATACTCCGATCAAAGCTTTCAGAGGATACGCTTGGCCATATCGAGAAAAGGAATCGATAATTGTCGAAAAACTCTGATTTGAAATTTTGAAAGTGTCAATATGAATGTGTTCGAATGGTTTCGAAGTGGTGGGGATTAAATTGAATTTTATTATCGGTGGATTCCGATCATACTTGATTTTCTGGCAGATTTCACAATTATTGACATAATTTTGAATATCGTCTGCCATTTTTGGCCAATAATACCTTGAACTGAGTGATGGTTTCATTTCATTGATACCTCTATGGCATGTTTTTTTCACGTGGTAAAACTCAAGTTTCTGTTTTTGTTCATCTAGGGTTTCTACATCGGTAAGGAAAGTAGGACAATAAACTATTTTGAAGGATGAATTTTTGAATAATTTTTGGACAGTGATACTGAAGATTTCCAACAAAGTGGGGGTTTTGAAATGTATGGCATATGTTTGCTTTGGGTTTAGCTCTTGGCGAAGTTTGACGATGTTCTCATGTTTATATTGGGCAGTGTAACGTATGATCGAAAATTCTCTCCATTCTATACTTCTTGGTCTCGTTTATGTCTCCAATAGAAATAATTACTTGATTTTTATAAGTATTGACTGAACGTTCTGAAATGGGGATGGTACATACAGGTTCTTCGAGAGAAGTATGCACTGTTTCTCGGTCGGAATAGTTTTCATTCGCTGGAGGTGGTACAATGCGAACATCTGATAATATTTTGATTTTGGGTGAAATGACTGGTGGTTCTAGAATTTCTTGAAGCACCTTTTCGTCTAGATTTGGAATATTTTGGGGGTTTGCCAAATAATCTTCAATCAGATCATTGACGTCGCCAGGGTTGTTTTGTGTTGATAAAGTTTCAAGTGCGTTCAAGTCAATATCGTGGGGATTTCTGGAAAGGGCGTCGGCTGCTTGATTGCATTTTCCTTTCTTATATTTTATTGTGTAGTCAAATTCTTCGAGCTTTAGGCGCCATCGCACTAATCTGGAATTTGGTTCCTTCAACGAGAAGAGCCACTAAAGAGGTTTGTGGTCCGAAAATATCGTGAACTTCTGTCCAAACAAATATGGTCTGAAATATTTGCAACTCCAGACGATCGCAAGAAGTTCTTTTTCGATAGTCGAATAGTTGACTTCCGCTGGGTTCAATGTTCTCGAGGCGTAACATATGGGGTGGTTATTTTGGGACAATATGGACCCTACGGCGTAGTTTCATGAATCTGTTGTCAATTCGAATGGTTTTTCAAAATCGGGATATGCTAGGACGGGTTCTGAAGTGAGAATAGATTTACAAATGTTGAAACATTCGATAAATTCAGTAGTGTGTTCTACTTTCTCCATTTTCTTCAGACACTTTGTCATTGGTTTCGTCACCTTGGCAAAATTCTTTATGAATTTTCTATAGTATCCCAATAATCCTAAGAACGATTTTATGTCCTTTTGGGTTTTTGGGATGGGGAACTTTTGGATGGCAATAATTTTCCGAGGATTCGGTTTTATGCCCTCAGGATATTACGTGACCTAAAAATTCAGCCCTCTTTTCGGAGAAATTCGGAGTTATCTAGCTGAATTTTCAGGCGGGCTTCGCGTAATTTTGTAAATACTAATTTGAGGTTTTGGATGTGTTCTTGGAGTCCAGTACTGAAAATGATGATATCATCCATATAAACCATGCAAATTTTATTTTGCAAGTCTTTCAGGACTTCATCCATCGTCCTTTGGAAGCTACAGGGAGTGTTCTTAAGACCAAAGGGCATCCTTAAGTAGTCGTAGTGCCCTTGCTCCACATTGAAGGCGGTTTTTTCAATCGAATTTTGGGCCATCTCGATTTGGTGGAACCCACTGGCCAAATCAAGGGTTGTAAAATACTGTGCTCTTCCGAGCTTATCCAGTATATCATTGATATTTGGAAGTAGATATCGGTCACCAATCGTTTTATCATTGATTTTCCGATAATCTACGACTATGCGCCATTTCGATTTCGTGGAAGAATCTAATTTTTTCGGGACGATAGGATTTTGTGTGTACCGGTATCTCGTCCGTTGTCTTTATTTCGTGTTTTATTTTGGAAGTAAATGTCAGATCGTCACCTGGTTTGTAGAAAATTTCAGAAAATTCGTTGCAGATCTTTAATATTGCAGCTTTTTCTTCTGAGTTCATGTGATCAGTCCTAATTTGCAGACGATGTGGCAATGGTAGTTGTTGCAAAGAATGAAGAGATTCTCATGAATACAGCAAATGCAGGTCTCCAACGGGTTTGTAACTGGATGGAAAGTAACGTACTACAGGTAGCTCCAGAAAAAACGGAAGCAGTACTACTTACAAAAAAAGGAAAATGGGCCCAATTTCCTTTAACCTTCAAGAAGTGACAATAAATCCGAAAAGTGCCGTAAAATATCTTTGGGTATGGATGGACACCAAACTCACCTTTGCCGAGCATGTTAGGAAGGTTATCGAGAGAGCAGAGAAAACAACTAATGCTTTGTCATGCCTAGTACCGAATATAGGGGGGCCTAGCTCTTCGAAACGTAAGCTCTACTCGAGTGTGGTCCACTCACAACTACTCTACGGTTGCCCATCTTGGTACGAAGCAACAAAAAACAAAAAACTCATGACCAAGCTTAGGAGCATTCAAAGAAAAATGACGGTCAGAGTTGCCAGTGCTTATCGCACTATTTCATCTGAAGCAGCGTGCGTCATTTCTGGAATACCCCCGATTGAACTCCAAATAACGGAGAGGAAGGAGAAATACGCCGGAACCAATAAGGACTTGGCTAGGACACCATTGATGCTAAAGTGGCAAGGAAGCTGGAACAACAGTTTAAAAGGAAGATGGACCCACGTTCTTATTCCAGACATAGTACGATGGACGAGCCGGCAACACGGTGAAATAGATTATTTCATCACACAGGCGTTATCGGGTCATGGATGCTTCAAAAAGTACTTGTTTGATCGCATCAGAGCCGACTCGGGCGGGTGCACCTACTGCTCGGAAGAAGATGATGTACGGCATACCCTTTTTTCCTGTATCAGATGTGAAGACCAGCGCAGAGAATTCTCACGTCTAACAGGAAGCATATTTAATCCAGCGACCATGATGGAATTCTTACTCGAAAGTGATGTGTCGTGGAATAACGTGTACAAAACCATCCGTGGCATTATAGAGGTCAAAGAGAGAGAAGAAAGAGTGAGTAGAAGACTTTGATTAATTTCAGAAGAGAACGAGAACTGACAAGCACAGCGTATTGAAGTAATGCGAAAGCGGATTCTGATACGCTATGCTGTATCTACCGAAGGGGAAGTTTTTTAGTCGGTAGGCGGCTCCCTGTAGGGATCGAATCCGACACTGGCCAGCCGACAGAACAACAGGCTGTTACCTCCGAACGTACGAAGAAACACACACTTGACCTATATTGGCTATAATCGAGTGGGTATTTGCGGCTACACTCAATGGAGATGGGTAGGGTTCTTTGATTTTAATATTAGTGGGCGCCAGGTAAATTAACCCACAAATACCCGAAGATGTGTCAATATCACCAACTTACCAAATGATACAAAACAAAAAAGTGCTTACGAATGATATATTAAATATAACTCAATAATATCTCAACAACGAAAAAGTTCAATAGCTCCAGTAGATATTCTGGATAATCTCCAACTCTGAAAGTAAGTCATGAACTAATAATCTTAAGAGCAGTCTGATAAGAAAACTAGCAAACAAGCAATCAAGCAATAGCGTTAACTAAGCGGTAAGTATTAATCATTTTATCGTCTTAGCTATCATATTTTATCTATGGTCATTAATGACGATACTCTAAACAGTAGCAAAAAAAACATATATGGGATCTAATATAAGCCACCAATTACTATTTTCCTTCAAGCAGCCAGAAATCAAAATGCACCAAATTTGAGATATTGCGTCGCGAGAGCTCAAGCGCATGCGCACTGTATATACCACCACCAGGGAAAATTTGCATTCAATTTCAGCTTCACAAATATAACCAAATAAATAGTAGCAAAGAACAAATAGCAATCAAGCGGTAAGGCAAAATAATACAAGTAATAATAAAAAATCAGATAATAGACTTGCGTGAATCCCACGATGGATGTAATCGATGACGAGGAAATCAATCCGGAATGCCTCTCAGTACCATTGATCTCGATTGGGACATCCAGTGTAAAAGATATCCAGTATGAATGAACACCCAGTATGACTTGACACCCAGTATAATTGGATTTCCAGGGTCAATGGACACCCACCGCTATGATGGATTCTTCTTATGAGTATCCAAGTTGTTCGGAAATCCTGGATTGAAATCCCGTAAATAAAACCCTAGGGAATGAAATTACCCTTTAATAAAAATCGGAGTAAGTCTCCATCCCCAGATTATGATGAACATTAAGTTTCATCAATAAAGAAACAAGTTGTTTCTACCAACCCCTAATATTTAGAAAATCTTTAAAGAAATCTTAGAATATTTTTTGACCACTCTTGTATATTGAATACAATTTTGGGCGTAAACCCTTGTTTTAAAACCCACTTATAGGTATCATCATTATCTATAATAATTAATATATAAATATAATTCACAAGAGAGAATTTTTTACATCACCCTATATATAACAAAATCTAAAATAAATGTTGAAATCCATATTATAGGAACAACAGTATTTCCAAAATGCATTTAAGAAAAATTCTGAACAATCTTTCCAATAGTAAGTACATTTTATGTACATAATGGGACAACCCGTAAAATCGGACACATATTACACCTCAACAATTTTGTAATGACATGAAGATTACATTATTATCAGGATATAATGAATCATCATTCATATGCCTACTTAGACATTTGGTAATAGTGTAAACTAATGAATATTAATATTATTTTCTTAAAATTGTCCTGATATTTCGGAATTAGTGGATCAGTTTCCTTCTGAGGAAACCTATCGAATTCTCCTTGATAGAACATTTTTGAAAAATAATATGTGAATAAATGAACACTGTTACAATAACACAGTTTTCCAGAACAAGGAATTTCTAATAATACGTTTACTGAAATCCTGAAGTAAAGGTCATTTCATAGCAGTCTTTTGAAACATAGATTTTTGTTCTGGGAAACCAGTGAACACACAAAAATATATAAGATATATGTTACCGTGGCCAAGGGGTTTATTTCAATTGGTATCTAGGAGTTCTAGGGCTAGAAAATACTACGGTATAGTATGTATTGTTGGAACTATTCCTCACTCAAACTAGTAAAGAAAAAAAAAATAGATTCGACATAGACACAATATTTGCACTGTAATAATAATTATTCTAGTTTTTGATATCATAAATTGATATAGAAACATACCTTTTACGGGATATTATCCAATTTATGATGAGCCCACTGACTGATGAAAAAAATATAACCACTGACAAATCCTCTTCAAGAGTTTAGTTATGAATCATATTCCAAAATATTCCCATAATCGAACAGAACGATTCAAAACTGTGTGAATTGCAAAACAGATCCTCCACTAGAGATGATTTAGATAATCAAAAATTTTTGCATTCACAAGTGGTACGACTTCACCCTACCAAGATCAGCAACCAAAAGGGCTCAGATCATGAAATTGCGCGACTGACAAACAATGTGTCAAACAAACTTATACTTTCTGGCAATAGACGGCGCCACCATAGGTATTTTCCATACCGATAATGCCTATATATTTAATTTTAACACATAACTTAAACAAATAACGTATATTTGAACAAATGAACCGTTATATATCAATCAATAATCATTTGTACCAAATGAAAGATTATTTCCTCAACACCTAAGCAATGGTGATGACACCGTCTTGTTGGACGCTCGCACATCAACACCGATTTTTCCACAAAACAGAATTCTTCTACGCTAAATTATCGTCCGTGACGACTGTGACATGGGACTGCCAATTAACGTTGAACAGCTGATAACTGCTCTACGTTAACCTATACCCGACAATCAATCTTTGTTTATATTTTGATATTCGAACTGCAGGAAACCAAAACGCCTTAAACAATGAGTTACGAACTACTTTATTGTCAACGATGGAGAAAATACAAGGTGAGTAGGTATTTTATAGCTGAATATGAAAGACAAACTGTTTAGAGCTGTGTGTTAATGTATGAATTTGGACACTGTTCAATATCTTAATCTTCATTTGTTTTGTAGAACTAGCCGATGTAAGAGAGCAAGTTCATCCAGCAACGATGGAGCTAATCTACAAGGCTACCGAATAGTACATTTCTCAGTTGAAACGAGACAACAGTACAAAAGTAAGTAAACATATTTTCACTAAGAAGTAAAATACCAACAAATTTATTTTGTTTCAGAAATTGGTCGAGAAGAAACCAGAGCGGGCTCAGGAACCAAATACATTTTACTATAAATTATCATAAGATGTATTATTATAAATAATGAATAAATGAAGTGGAGTATACAGGGCGAGTAGTTTTTAATGAAAGATTTGACGTTAGTTGAAAAATAGTAAACTCAGTGGATTTAATCGGTCAATATAGTGATAGATAATTGTTTAACCGAACAATATACCGTAGGTTCAAATTTGAACGTAACAATCCCGCCCTTTCTTCAAGAAATTTACCTCGTAAATTTCATAATTTAAAAAAAACGTGATAGCTAATCCTCTTCAGGACTGGCCTTCAGATCCTTTATATGCCAAACGCCCACGGAATTACCCTGCTCATTTCGTAGCTCGTACGTCCAAGGTGACAACTTTTTATCGACATAAAAGGGACCTTTAAATCTAGGTGCTAACTTATGAAAAGAGTATTTTGCTGCATCTGACAGCACATAGTTACGTTTCCAAACCAATTGATCAGGTAAGAATTCGATGTGACGTCTACGGAGGTTATAGCGATCACAACTCTTGTTTCCAGCAATTCTCAGACGTTCACGAATATTCAAAAACACTCCCCGGAATGATTAATTTTTAGCTCCATCCAGAGTCTGTGTACCATCTTCTTTTCCAAAGTATTCACTTGAAGCATAATCTGCCCCAGATAATGACATATTTGGACCAAAATTGACAAAGAAAGGTGTCAACTTAGTAACCTCATGTTTGGAGGTTCGAATTGCGCATGCTATTTGATGAAGATTTTTATCCCAACTCCGATGGGTGTCAGAAACATACATAGCAAGCATAGTCTTTATCACCCTATTCACCCTTTCAGTAGGGTTGGCTCTTGGATGGTAGTTAGCACTATACTTGATCGTACACTGATACTTCTTGCAAAAATTCAGAAATTGTTTACTTCTGTACTGAGGACCATTATCGCAAATCAATATACGAGGAACACCAAATAACAAGAATACCTCGTTTTCTATTCGGCGAATAACGGTTTCAGAAGTTGCCTTCCTTAGAGAAAATAGAAGGGAAAATTTACTTAGATAATCTGTTACTACCAAGATATAGGAATTACCAGATTTCGACCTGGGCAAAGGACCAATGAGGTCTGTGGAAATCATCTCCCAAGGTCTATCAACCTTGGGATGAGAAACCATTTTATCAGTCGGCTTCTCCTGAGAAACCTTATGCGCAGCACAGACTGAACAACGCCTAACATATTTTGCGATGTCCCCACGCATCTTAGGCCAATAGTATCGATATGATACCCTAGCGAATGTTTTATAGGCACCGGTATGGCCAGAAGTTGCAGGTTCGTGGGCTTTCACAATGATATTGTGTCTCAGAGCTTTTGGGACGACCAATTTCCATGCATCTGCCGGAGGAGAAAGGCATGCATATTCCGATAAACAATGCTTCCACAATTTTCCTCCTTCTTCTCGCCAACCACTATAGTTTAGGGGTTTCTCTCTAACCTTTGCCACCATCCCATTATACCACCTATCATCGATTTCATCAATATCCACCTGATCCTCAGATTCGACAACCTCGTTAATAACAATGTCTACGACAGGAACAGATC
The DNA here is from genome assembly GCA_958502065.1 of Chrysolina americana. Lineage (NCBI taxonomy): Eukaryota > Metazoa > Arthropoda > Insecta > Coleoptera > Chrysomelidae > Chrysolina > Chrysolina americana. The sequence goes on along the minus strand of OY293419.1, from coordinate 27,029,830 downwards.
TAGATAACGCATCAGGCACTACGTGGTCTTTTCCCTTGCGATGAATCACCTTGAAACGATACTGCTGTAGCCTCACGGCCCAACGAGCCAAACGTCCCGTCAAATCCTTCAAATTGTGTAGCCACAGAAGGCTATAGTGATCTGTCTCAACCGTGAACTCTACCCCCTCCAAGTACGGTCTCAACTTCTCGATGGACCAAAGAACTGCTAGGCACTCACGTTCTGTAGTTGTAAAATTCCTCTCCTGGCGAGTCAAAGATCTGCTCAAGTAGGAAATGACCCTGTCACCGTCATCATGAGGCTGAGTCAATACTGCTCCAAGGCCATAACCAGATGCGTCGGTTTGGACAATGAATGGCTTCGAGTAATCCGGACAACTTAGAATAGGGGCGGTGACCAAACATTCTTTGATTTTACGGAAGGAGTCATTACATTCAGTGGTCCACTCGAACTTAATGCTCTTCCGTAGTAGTGCTGTGATAGGAGCTATGACCGACGAAAAATTTTCAACAAAACGCCTATACCAGGAAAACGTTCCAACTATGCGTCGAACCTCTGTTACATTATTTGGGGGAGGAAGGTCAAGCATTGATTTAACCTTCTCTGGATCGACATGCAGTCCATTACAATCTACTACATATCCAAGGTATCGCATTTCAGGACGACAGAACTGACACTTTTCGATACTCACGGTGATGTTGGCTTCCCTTAACCTTCGAAACACCTCATCCAAAATTTTTAAGTGCTGTTCAAAAGTTGATGTTACGATGACGATGTCATCTAGATATACGAACAGGTGGGGTTCCAAATCGTGACCTAGTACACTGTCGATTAGTCTCTGCCACGTAGCCGGAGCATTATGTAATCCGAATGGTAACCTTCGGAATTGGAATAGGCCTCTGTTTGGGACAGTGAATGCCGTGTACTGACGTGAGCTTTCCGCGACTGGGACCAGCCAGTATGCGGATTTCACATCTAAGCTCGACAAATACTTGGCATCCCTGAGTTTATCAAGGGTATCAGAGACTAGTGGAAGCGGGTAACTGTCTCGAACAGTATCAGAGTTAAGTTTTCGGTAGTCTACGCAAAACCGCATACTACCATCTTTCTTCTTTACCAGAAGAATGGGTGATGACCAGGGGCTATTCGAAGGCTCGACAATACCTAGCTTCAACATCTCTTCAAGCTCCTTATCAATGTTAGCCTGTACCACAGGGTTCACCCTATAATAACGTTACTTGATTGGGGCGCTGTTGGTGACGATAACGTGCTCCGCTTTATCGGTGCAGCCTAACTCCTTACCCATGAGAGCTACGTTACGATCTATCACTGCTTGCAGACGATCCTTTTCCTGAGAAGTTAACAGAGTCTGACTCTTGATGTGTTGGACTTCATTGATCAACACAGGCTGGCTAGAGAAATGCCACTCATTATGGCGGAGATCGGGTACAATTCCCATCACTTTCCAAAAGTCCGCACCTATAATCAAAGTGTGGGGCAATTCGGGAAATACCGCAACCTCTATCAAACGTAAACGACCCCTCAAGGTGATAGGTAGTTCTATTATCCCGATACTCGTACAGCGGCTGCCATTTGCAACTGAACAAAATGAAGTCCTACTGCTATCCAAAGAAAGTTTCATCTTTTCAACGATGCGCAAACCTTTGCTTCCCATTACGGTACTTGAAGCACCAGAATCTAAAAGAGCTAAAATTTGTTTACCCAAATCTTCGCCTCGTAAATATGGTCTCTCATCATCAGCCACATGCTCTAAAACATAATCTAGGAGAATTTTAATTCGATCGACCGAGCGTTGTTTTTCGACACACCTATCCCGGTCATCTAGGAGTGTCTGGGACCATTTCCCTGCTTCGAACAAACTGGACAAGTCTTGATGGTAACTCCCGCCTTCTTACACCTATAACAAAATTTGACCCGTTTCACTAAACAACCTATGGCTTTATGGCCAGGTTGATTGCAACGGAAACACAACAGATCTTTGAATATGTTCTCCTGGTTGGAAGAAGACTGTATACTATCGACTGTAGAAACGCCCAAATAAGCTAAATCAGGCTCCAAAACTGCATTTCTACGAGCAGGAGCTACATAGTTTTCCTCTGCCTCCTTTTTTGCCTCCAATCGCCTGCCAAGATCTCTGAGATGACTGATAGATGTCACGTCCACTAGAGCCAACTGACTTTGATAAAAAGGGGAAATATTCTTCATCAAAATTTTCAATTTTACCTCTTCAGAAATAGAACACGTCAACCTATTAAAGTACCCGGTCATTACAGCTAAACATATTTCAATAGATTCATCTGGTCCCTGAGTCCGCTTTCTAACCTCATCAAATAATCTTTCATTATATGTTGTGGACAAATACTCTTCCCTTAGCAAATTCACAAATTCATCCCATGAGTTTACTTCGTGACGATACGCAACGTAAAATTGATATGCTCTACCTACGAATAAATCAATTCCGGACTCAAGTAGAGTTTCCTTTGACACATGCCTGGCCTGTCTCAACTCCTCGACTCCTTCATGAAAAGCGTTTAGAGACTGACCCTTCTTATCACCTGAAAATTTACAATCCCATTTCATTGGCAATATAGATTTTATCTGAGTGGAAGTACTAGGATCAGAAAGTTGATTAGGTGGAATAGTCGAAGATGTTCGGGTAGGATCGAATATAATGCTCTGCTCCAAAAAGTTCAGCTGTGGTGGTACTTCAGGATCTTTTCCGGTATTTTCTAACTTGCTATGAAGACTATCCATGAGTGAAAGTGCTTTAGCCAGTAATTCCGGACGCTTCTTGGACGGATCTAGGAATTTTCTTCGAAAGCAATTCTTCGAAAACAATTCTTCAAAAACAATTCTTCGAAAAAAAATTCTTCGAAAATGCAATTCTTCGAATACCATATTCTTCGAATAAACAATTCTTCGACTTATAATTCTTCGACAGCTTTATTATTTGGATTTACTAAAATCTGGGATAAGTTTTCATTAGACAATAATCAATATTTCTCGCATGATATATAAACGTATTATGCGGATCATACTAATAATAAATGAAAATTATAAGGTCATTTTGTTTTTTGAGAATACCTATAAATGTTATTAATGATGGGTTATAAATGACATAAATACTATCGAATACCAAGGTAATAAAAATATTATAGATTAATATGATATGTTGTGAGTTAAACCTCTAATGTATTCTATTATATTATTTTTATCATACTGATTTACAAGAGTTTTGATTCGTTGATTACAATCTTTGTACTTCTTTCTTGGTGTTTGTGGTTCAAATCCGCTTAAATATTGTTCTACACGAAGTTCATTTAGACTTTGCTCATTTTTTATACATTTTATAAATTTCCACAAGTTGGGGTGAACTGCTGATACTTGTGTTTCAAAACTTCGATGCCATCCTTCTACCGAATTATTTTTTCTCGGTAAATCATCCAAATCTGTTTGATATAGATTCCACAATTCGTATGGATATTGTGGTGGTTTTCGCTGTTTCCGATTTGGTCGCCCAATCCACGTATCTTCAAAATAATTAATAACACTTTCGGCTTCTGACGGAAATATTTCACTATCATATAATTGTTCAAAAGCCATAACTATATCATCCACTGGGACAAAAGCAATAGCACACAACATTTTTAGTTTGAAAGCAAATTCACTGTCAGTCTCATAGCGTTTTTTTAATCCATTCCTTTGAATCATTCGAAAAATGCATTGACTGAAGTGGAAAAAACAGCCTCTTTTTCTACAACTTGGAAAAGCACTATTGCAGGCATTAATCAATGCTTTTTCGAAGTCAGTGGTAATCGTTGCAGGCACTAAAGATGATTTCAAATTTTTCTTGAAAAAATTGAAGTTCTTGAAAAAATTGATCATAAATTCGTTCTGATTTTTTTGGTAAGAGTGCATAAACTAAAGGTACCGATAAATTGTGTTGCAGTCCGTGAACGGTTTGTAATTGTTGGAATAATCAATATACCAATGCTTACTGTTGGACAATAATTGGAGATTTTGTTCTGTAGTAAAAATTAATATTCTCTCGTCCACTGGACCGGCATCATATAGCGAAAAATTTTCATTTTTGTAGGTTTTCATATATTCCTCCAAAAATATTATTTCGCTTCTATTAGTAGGAAGAGCTGGTCCTTGTAGATTTTTTTGTCTGATATTGCGAATACTCCGTTTCATACTGCTAACACTTGGAAGCTTGGGAGCTGCCGTTATGGAACATGTAGTCGAAGCAATTGATATAATTCTGTGCGGAGGATCATTACTTATTTTCGAGTTGATTCGAATTTTTTCGTACACTTTGGTCGCTTCCACCTCTGAGGCGTCAGCAATATGATTATGTTCTTTTGGTATTTTACTGATTTTATCGTCGACAGTAATTATTCTCGCTGGACAGTTTGTTTTTCTTTTTTCAAAAAATGCGCACTTCCAATACACTTTTTCACCTTTTTCAACATCTTTAAAATAAAAATTTCCCTCGAACAACAATTTACGTTTTCCTTTTTCTGAACAAACAAATTCTGCATCCATATTTACTTGCACAGGGTTAAATTAAAACTAATTTTATTGTATGGAACACAATCCCTTTTATACCCACTCAGGTCAGTTGCAAACTTGGGATTAGATAAATTAAAACTAATTTTATTTTATGGAACACAATCCAAGGGATTATCGTCAGTTGCAAACTTGGGATTAGATAAATTATACCTGATTTATATCTCTGAACAAAGTCATTCCTTTTGGATACTTCGAAGAATTGTTATTCGAAGAATTATTAATCGAAGAATTGTTTATTCGAAGAATATGGTATTCGAAGAATTGCATTTTCGAAGAATTGTTTTTCGAAGAATTGTTTTCGAAGAATTGTTTTCGAAGAATTGCTTTCGAAGAATTTTCCGGTTCTCCCTGTAGCAATGCCTCTGATCTTGAGCTCGTACTCAAGCTCATCCTGAGCAAGTCTGTTAACTTGCATACGACAAGCCATTATTTTCAAGACAACGAAAAAAAAATTCCAGTTCAACTCTTGTAAAAAAATATACGTTATTATTATATTTTGCTTGTGCTTGCTATCAGCTGTTTAGTGTCCCACGTTGGGCGCCAAAAATGTTACTTCCGAACGTACGAAGGAATACACACTTGACCTATATTGGCTATAATCGAGTGGGTATTTGCGGCTACACTCAATGGAGATGGGTAGGGTTCTTTGATTTTAATATTAGTGGGCGCCAGGTAAATTAACCCACAAATACCCGAAGATGTGTCAATATCACCAACTTACCAAATGATACAAAACAAAAAAGTGCTTACGAATGATATATTAAATATAACTCAATAATATCTCAACAACGATCAAGTTCAATAGCTCCAGTAGATATTCTGGAAAATCTCCAACTCTGAAAGTAAGTCATGAACTAATAATCTTAAGAGCAGTCTGATAAGAAAACTAGCAAACAAGCAATCAAGCAATAGCGTTAACTAAGCGGTAAGTATTATTCATTTTATCGTCTTAGCTATCATATTTTATCTATGGTCATTAATGACGATACTCTAAACAGTAGCAAAAAAAAACATATATGGGATCTAATACAAGCCACCAATTACTATTTTCCTTCAAGCAGCCAGAAATCAAAATGCACCAAATTTGAGATATTGTGTCGCGAGACCACCACCAAGGAAAATTTGCATTCAATTTCAGCTTCACAAATATATCCAAATAAATAGTAGCAAAGAACAAATAGCAATCAAGCGGTAAGGCAAAATAATGCAAGTAATAATAAAAAAAACAGATAATAGACTTGCGTGAATCCCACGATGGATGTAATCGATGACGAGGAAATCAATCCGGAATGCCTCTCAGTACCATTGATCTCGATTGGGACATCCAGTGTAAAAGATATCCAGTATGAATGAACACCCAGTATGAGTTGACACCCAGTATAATTGGATTTCCAGGGTCAATGGACACCCACTGCTATGATGGGTTCTTCTTATGAGTATCCAAGTTGTTCGGAAATCCTGGATTGAAATCCCGTAAATAAAACCCTAGGGAATGAAATTACCCATTAATAAAAATCGGAGTAAGTCTCCATCCCCAGATTATGATGAACATTAAGTTTAATCAATAAAGAAACAAGTTGTTTCTACCAACCCCTAATATTTAGAAAATCTTTAAAGAAATCTTAGAATATTTTTTGACCACCCTTGTATATTGAATACAATTTTGGGCGTAAACCCTTGTTTTAAAACCCACTTATAGGTATCATCATTATCTATAATAATTAATATATAAATATAATTTACAAGAGAGAATTTTTTACATCACCCTATATATAACAAAATCTAAAATAAATGTTGAAATCCATATTATAGGAACAACAGTATTCCCAAAATGCATTTAAGAAAAATTCTGAACAATCTTTCCAATAGTAAGTACATTTTATGTACATAATGGGACAACCCGTAAAATCGGACACATATTACACCTCAACAATTTTGTAATGACATGAAGATTACATTATAATCAGGATATAATGAATCATCATTCATATGCCTACTTAGACATTTGGTAGTAGTGTAAACTAATGAATATTAATATTATTTTCTTAAAATTGTCCTGATATTTCGGAATTAGTGGATCAGTTTCCTTCTGAGGAAACCTATCGAATTCTCCTTGATAGAACATTTTTGAACAGCTAACTGGTTCCAAAATGGTTCAAAAATAATATGTAAATAAATGAACACTGTTACAATAAGACAGTTTTCCAAAACAAGGAATTTCTAATAATACGTTCACTGAAATCCTGAAGAAAGGTCATTTCATAGCAGTCTTTTGAAACATAGATTTTTGTTCTGGGAAACCAGTGAACACACAAAAATATATAAGATATATCTTACTCTGGCCAAGGGGTTTATTTCAATTGGTATCTAGGAGTTCTAGGGCTAGAAAATACTACGGTATAGTATGTATTGTTGGAACTATACCTCACTCAACCTAGTGAAGAAAAAAAAAATAGATTCGACATAGACACAATATTTGCACTGTAATAATAATTATTCTAGTTTTTGATATCATAAATTGATATAGAAACATACCTTTTACGGGATATTATCCAATTTATGATGAGCCCACTGACTGATGAAAAAAATATACCACTGACAAATCCTCTTCAAGAGTTTAGTTATGAATCATATTCAAGCAAGGCATGTCTAAAATCTTCCAATTGGAGGGTAATTTATTATAAAGAGCAATATCTAGGGAATTATTTGCGTATTTATTTAATCTATATCTCTGTGGTCTGAGACGCCCAGCACCGCGAGTGTTATAATCATGAAAATTTGAATTTTTACTTAGTTCATTTTTTTCAGTATGAATTTCCAATATTTAATGGAATATATAAAGAGCAGGTAGTGTCATGACTTTAAATTTCTGGAATAAAGGTTTACAGTGGTCCCTGAAGGCAACATTAGAAATTATTCGAATAGCTTTTTTTTGAAGCCTAAATACTTTTACAGAGTCAGGTGCATTACCCCATAGGGTTGCCCCATAAGAAATGTGCGAGTGAAAAAAAAAGCATAATAGATATCCATTAGTGTGTCAGAACTTGGCAAAATTTTTTAGTTGTCTCAAAATGAAAATTGAGCTAGAAAGCTTAGAACAGAGCTTCTCGATGTGAAACGACCAATTCAGCGAGGGATCTAAATAAATTCCTAACAGTTTCGTGGGTTAATTGATTCCTGTTGCCTGTGTAGAAAATATTATTTGATTGGTTTTGCTTGCGTTGAGTTTCAAACTGTTTGCTGCAAACCAAGATTCGGCATTTTTTTCAGTAGTTTAATTTTTTGTTTTCTCGTATATATTTTGATGAAAAATAGTGGTGTCAGTCCATATAAAAATGTCATGCTAGAAATCTCGAAATCCGTCAATATTTTCGAAAAACAGATTAACATAAATATACCTTTTATTTGTCATATTGGAACCGAAAAACTGATAAAAATACAGGTTACATTTAACAAAAAACAAAGAATGACATTACTAGTGTGGTGATGGAAAAAAATTCTTTTGTTCTCATCCATCAATCTATCTATTGACATAATGGAATGTCTCTCTAACATAGAACCATATGGAAAACTTAGATATTATTCATTTTCGGAGAAAATAAGTTATTCTTCATAATATGTTCTGAAATCTGAAATATATTCTTCAGATATTAAATTTTTTCAGTCGTTTACGCGGTTTGTCAATAAATATGGATTTTACACAAAAATAAAGTAATTTTATATTTGACGATATCGAAAATTGTTATTGCAAAAAGATGTTCAGAACAGAAAACTATTTAAAATTGCAATTACATTCATTTGCAATGGAAAATTAGGGTTTTTTACCAATTTTTCTATTTTGAATGAATATTTATCTCTTGTGATTATGAATTACATGACAACCTTTTCTTTTCTAAATTATTGTCAAATATAAATGTATTGCAGTCTTGAGTAAAATTAATATTTTTGGACAGACCGCGTATTATAGCAGGACTGTCAAAATTTGATATCTGTTAGTTGTATTCTAGATTTGAGAACATGCACAAGTTTTTATGAGGAATACTTTTTTCCCTATAATTAATTATTATAAATCGATACCCCCAACGAACAAAGCCGTAACTAAAGTTACAGCTATTTTCAGTTATAGGTGTAGGCGTATTCAGCTTGAAAAACTGATGCTGACGATAAAAAAGCCGTATGTCTAGACCAAGTAGTTACGAAGAAATCTACTTGAAAAAAGTTGTTTTTCGACTTAAATATTGATAAAAAAATTCAGTATTTCGGCTCTCCTGAAATATGATGAAATATGAGTTACGTCTTTGTTCGTAGATAGTATTGAAAAAATCACCTGAAGGAATGGAACCTTTATGCCGAATTATTATGCAGGGTGCAAAGGTTAAATTAGATGATGATTCCGATAACTTCATCATTGATATAATGGCAAAAGTTTTTAATGTTTTCACAGAACAAGTCGACCGTTATATAAATGATGTGTTGAAGACATTTCCCACGGTGGAAAATGTTTATTTTTATCGGGGCCAGCATGGGATGAAAGATAATGTACTTTGAAGTCTACAGTTCTTGACAAAGGACCCCGCACACCTTATATGGGAAAATGTTGAAGATTGGAAATTATGTATGGTTTATTCACAAAATTCAAACCTCCATGCAAGTAATTTGGAAGGAAACCTTGATGATCAAGATGGTGACCACAAATTCTCAAGAAATCTGGGACATAGATATCAGAAGCAACAAAAATATCCACTCTACATTCTAAAGAAAGTCTTTGAATATTTTGACGAGCATTACAAATAATGCACGCACGACTTGATACGCGGGACAACACATTGGGGCGAAGGCAATTCGGGTTATTTTCCATAGCAATAATGTCATTCATTACTGTGTTATTACAATTGAAACATATTTTTGTATCATCCTGAATATCAATAGGTGGATTTCCCTCAGTTTGTCTTCGATATGTTGCAATTTGCAAAACATCAATATTATCTCCTCTATTCAAACGCATTGAGAGTCTAGGAATAACATTTCGGTCACAAACATAACAACTCACCCTATTTGCGAAGGCCATATTGTTCAGCAAAGTTGAACAAACACTGAAAATCACATAAACTTGAACAGTAAAAAAGAAACTTCAATTAGTCCAATAACCCAAAAAGAGTTATCGGGCTTCATGACAACAAGAAAACGACTATTGACAAAAGAATTTTGTTGATTTTATCCTCTTTGAATGGTTCTCCATGCCTACTACGAAATAAGAGGAATATATTAATAAGTAGGTATTCGAAGATGATTCAGATGATGTTTCAAATACAAGAAAAAGAAAGAGAAACGTTCTCTGAAAGGGGGTATATACTATATACAAACATATATACGATTCGAAGATACAAGAACATAATTGAAACATAAAACGTTAATTTTGTGTAAAAATATGCCGAGAATTTGATTTAATATATATCTATATAAGCCGATAGAAATAATTACTTACAAATTATGATTTTTTTCTGATTTATCCTATGTGGTATTTTCGTTATGTGACAAATTCATGAGATATTCATGTCCAAATCTTTTTGTAGTACAGGGCGATTTCCTTTGATAATAATGCTATTTTGAGACTTTCACTATTTTATTGTTTTATAGAGTGAAAATTCGAAAAAACGAACTTCTGCGGATGTAATAAGTATAATATAACTTCTGAGAAACACTAAGCATGAAAAAATAACTTTTCCATTGAATCGCCTACTAGACGATGCTGATGCAGATAATAATTCGAGTTATGGCTTTTTTCGAGGGATACGGTACGCTATTGTACGGTATATTAACTGATCACTATTTTATTGAAATATTTTTATTTCGAGTAAAAGCGGCCGGACGAGGAAGAACTACAGCAAACCCGCCGAAAACTGGAGTGAAAATACATTTTTCGCCTTGTATATGAAAAACCCGTCATAGGATTCCGCTGAAAATTTTGTACAATATGGATGAAAGTATTTCGAGTTCTCCCATGAAAAAATATCGCTATCTTTTCGGACTCCCTTATGAGATATAGGGTGATTTAAAAAATCAAGGTTTTTATTTATTAAAGTATAACTAATTTTTCAAATTGATATCATTCGACTCTGTATACGATCGAACATATCATTTAACATTCTTCAAGTGAATTTTGTCATTTTAGGTTGGTTTATTACTACAAGGTGTCCCAAAAAACAAAATTCGATATGTTTCCATATTTGTGAATCACCTTGTATGAATTGTATCAACTGTGATGCTAGATGAAATGAATTTATAATATTATGTGATAATTCTACCTTTTCTCGCATTTTCTCTTTATAAAACAACTAAATTATGAAAGTCTCAAAATAGCATTGTTTTCAAGTGAAATCGCCCTGTACTACGAAAAGATTTGGTAATGAATTTCTCATGAATTCATCATACACGGATGTGATGATGATCCCACAAAAAATAAATCCGAACTAAATCGTAACTTGGCAGATACAGAGTGATGAAAAGTGAATGTTTCTCATATTCAACACCCTGTATCTCGAAAACTAGTCATAGGATCGTGTTGCGCCCGTTGAAACATTTCATCGGACTGATCAATTCTACAACATATCAAAAATTCAAGAAATTTGACAGAGAGCCATTTTCCCATATAAGGTGTGCGGGGTCCTTTGGTGAAGGCTGATGTTTCGCTGGATTACATCCAACTACATTTTTTCGGAATATTATTTGTAATCAAAATGGCTATTTAGTTTTATATTTAAAAATTTGAGGAATTTATTAGGGCTCGTGTGTAATAATAATGAAATGACATCGTTCGACATTTCATTCTTAAGAAAATATGGCATATATACACACGGCCATTTTACTGCGAAACGTTGCAACTGTAATATTGCAGATGATAGTAATTCGTTAGTGACATACGTTCACGCGTATATGCCGACAGAACACATGTTTAGAAAAACTATCTTCACCAATTTCTGATTATTAGCTCTACTGAATTTTAAAGAGAATTTGAGTTATTCTCATTTATTGTATTAAAACTCCACTAGGAGACTTAGAAAAGAAAATGAATAGATGATAGATAGATAGATACTTTTGATAGATAGATAGAGAGATAGATAGATAGATAGATAGATAGATAGATAGATAGATAGATAGATAGATAGATAGATAGATAGATAGATAGATAGATAGATAGATAGATAGATAGATAGATAGATAGATAGATAGATAGATAGATAGATAGATAGATAGATAGATAGATAGATAGATAGATAGATAGATAGATAGATAGATAGATAGATAGATAGATAGATAGATAGATAGATAGATAGATAGATAGATAGATACATAGATAGATACATAGATAGATACATAGATAGATAAATCTTTCTGCATATATTGCGAACAAGATGGTCACCGATCAGACAAACGTAGATGCCACCTCAATAGGAGAAAAAAAGACAATGAACCAAAAGGGGGCAATGAACCAATGGAGGGCAATGAACCAATGGAGGGCAATGAGCCAAAGGAGGACAACGTACCCGAAGAACAAAATGAACATCAAAGTCCTACAGATCAACAGCAATAGAAGTCGTCCGGCTCATGATTTGGCACTGAGAACTGCCGAAAATCTGGGCGTAGGTATACTCATCTTATGCGAACCAAATAAAAATGCAATAAGGGGCAGAAAGGATTGGGTGATGGATATAGATCTGAACACAGCAATCAAGGTTATAGACCCTCAAATTTCACTTAAAGAGCAAGGGCACGGTACAGGTTACACATATGTGAAAACCAGAGAATTCACCATTTATAGTTGCTACTCCTCGGGAAACGAAGACATAGAAAAATCTTGAAACAACTCTCTCTGAAATAGGAAGCATGATTATGACCGGCTACGAGAGGGCCATCATAGCTGGCGACTTCAACGCAAAGTCTCCACAGTGGGGTATGCCTACTACCGATAGACGAGGTCAAATAATGACCGAGTGGACCGCCTCAAATGATTTGATAATTGCGAATCAGGGAGATAAACCCACCTTCACGAGGGCGGACTATGGCTCGATACTAGATCTAACAATCTCTACGCCAAATCTTGCAGCCAACATTACCAACTGGGAAGTTTTGGAAGACGAATCTCTGAGCGACCATAATTACATTCTTTTTGAAGTTCTAGGATCAAGACAAGCCTTGCTGGGAAGTTTACAGGATTGCGGCTGGAATACAAACAAGCTCAATCGCCAAAAACTTGAGAAGGCTATTCTAAAAATCTCAAAAGACATAACCCCCACAACAGCTTCAGTTTTTTCTGGTAAACTTGGGCAGCTATGTGATGAGTCAATGCCTAAGAAGAAAATGTTGGCAAACCGTCGTCCAGTGTACTGGTGGAATAATGACATAGCGGAACTGCGGAAAAACTGCTTGCGAGAGAGAAGGCGTTATACAAGAAATGCTAAAAGAGACCAGCAACACGTGAACCAGGAACTGTGGACTGCATATCAAGATAGCAGAAAACTACTGAGAAACGCAATCAAGAAAGCGAAAAGGAATCACTAGAAAAACATTTGCAATGCCGTAGAAGGTGACATCTGGGGAGATGGTTACAAGATAGTGATGAAGGGTCTACTCGGCTACCCTCCCAGGATAAATCTCAGTCTAGAGACTATGGAAGAAGTGGCAAATCACCTTTTTCCTACTCATACAACAGTGACATTCCACTGTGACAGAAACTCCACGTTCTCAAATTTTAATGCAGAAGAACTCACAGCCGCAGTTTCCAAACTCAAAAACAACAAAGCTCCAGGGCCTCGGAAAATACCTGCAGAAATACTGAAAGCTCTAGCTGAAAAAAACTCCAACTACGTCCTATCATTCTACAATGATTTGGTGGGTCGAGCTGACTTCCCTGATGAATGGAAAAAGGCTGCTTTGTTGCTTCTACGGAAAGGAGACAAACCACTGGAGAATCCATCATCGTACAGACCGATATGCCTGCTAGATGTAGAAGGGAAATTATACGAACACCTATTGCTCGGTAGACTACACAGCGAACTGGAACGTACCGGAAGATTGTCGGACAGACAGTTTGGATTTCGAAAGGGTCGGCAAACAGTGGATGCAATAAACAGGGTGATAACCATAGCTAGAAATGCTGAAAGCTACTCGCCTGGACATCGTAGATTGTGTGCTATGATTACGATAGATGTCAGAAATGCATTTAATAATGCATCATGGCAACTCATTCTTAACAGACTAAGAACCAGAAGCATCGATGAGAGTCTAATCAGCGTCATTGCCTCATACCTCTCAAATAGGAGTTTACTTCTCGTGGAAGAGAATGAGAGCAGAATTCTCGACGTAAACAGTGGTGTTCCCCAAGGATCCGTATTGGGCCCGACACTGTGGAACATCCTGTACGACGACCTCTTAGAGATGGAAATGCCTAGCGGAGCGGAACTGCTTGGCTTTGCAGACGATGTGGCAATGGTAGTTGTTGCAAAGAATGAAGAGATTCTCATGAATACAGCAAATGCAGGTCTCCAACGGGTTTGTAACTGGATGGAAAGTAACCTACTACAGGTAGCTCCAGAAAAAACGGAAGCAGTACTACTTACAAAAAAAAAGGAAAATGGGCCCAATTTCCTTTAACCTTCAAGAAGTGACAATAAATCCCAAAAGTACCGTAAAATATCTTGGGGTATGGATGGACACCAAACTCACCTTTGCCGAGCATGTTAGGAAGGTTATCGAGAAAGCAGAGAAAACAACTAAGGCTTTGTCATGCCTAGTACCGAATATAGGGGGGCCTAGCTCTTCGAAACGTAAGCTCTACTCGAGTGTGGTCCACTCACAACTACTCTACGGTTGCCCATCTTGGTACGAAGCAACAAAAAACAAAAAACTCATGACCAAGCTTAGGAGCATTCAAAGAAAAATGACGGTCAGAGTTGCCAGTGCTTATCGCACTATTTCATCTGAAGCAGCGTGCGTCATTTCTGGAATACCCCCGATTGAACTCCAAATAATGGAGAGGAAGGAAATACGCTGGAACGAATAAGGACTTGGCTAGGACACAACTGATGCTAGAGTGGCAAGGAAGCTGGAACAACAGTTTAAAAGGAAGATGGACCCACGTTCTTATTCCAGACATAGTACGATGGACGAGCCGGCAACACGGTGAAATAGATTATTTCATCACACAGGCGTTATCGGGTCATGGATGCTTCAAAAAGTACTTGTTTGATCGCAACAGAGCCGACTCGGGCGGGTGCACCTACTGCTCGGAAGAAGATGATGTACGGCATACCCTCTTTTCCTGTATCAGATGGGAAGACCAGCGCAGAGAATTCTCACGTCTAACAGAAAGCATATTTAATCCAGCGACCTTGATGGAATTCATACTCGAAAGTGATGAGTCGTGGAATAACGTGTACAAAACCATCCGTGGCATTATAGAGGTCAAAGAGAGAGAAGAAAGACTGAGTAGAAGACTTTGATTAATTTCAGAAGAGAACGAGAACTGACAAGCACAGCGTATTGAAGTAATGCGAAAGCGGATTCTGATACGCTATTCTGTATGTACCGAAGGGAAAGTTTTTTAGTCGGTAGGCGGCTCCCTGTAGGGACCGAATCCGACACTGGCCAGCCGACAGAACAACAGGCTGGTACGTCTTTAGAAGATTCTTTTACCCTTTCACAAAAAAAAAATAGATAGATAGATAGATAGGATTGAAACCTGTCAGCAGAAATATGCCCCAAAAGCATCAGAAACCGAGATATGATGCGATCCTAATACAAGCAAATGGTCAATCATATGCTGATCTCCTCAAGACTGTAAGACAAACTGTCGATCCAGAGAAAATGGGGGTTGAAGTCAACGACGTAATCAAGACCAGGAAGGGAGATTTACTTCTCACAGTTCGAAATGGCGCAGACAAAGCTGAAATCTTAAAGAAGGAAATGGAAACCAAAGTCCCTGAAACGAAAACTTCCCTTCGTCTTGATAAAAAGGTCGTACATGTGAAAGGAATGGAAGGATCTGCAACAAAAGAAGAGGTTAGAGAAGCTGTATGCAAGTTCACATCAACCAAAGCAGAAAACATTGAAGTAAGAACAATGAGACCATCGTATGGGAGCAAGCAGAACGTAACCATTGTAATGTCTACTGTAGATGCTAATAAACTGACCAATCTGAAAAAAATCAAGATAGGATGGACTAAATGTAAAGTGATCGAAAGGAAAAAGGAGCAGAAGTGCTACAAATGCTGGCAATTTGGAGACATCAATTCGCAGTGCACTGGACCAGACAGGGATAATTTATGTCTCAAATGCGCCAAAGAGGGTCATAAGGCAGACAGGTGTTAGAACGAAACATACTGCGTGCTCTGTGAGGAAATAGGGCATCAGTCGGGAGATCGAAACTGCACGATAAGAAAAAGTACAAGACCACTAACAGAAGTCGAGCAGCCCACGACTTGGCCATAGCGACGGCAAAGGAAATAAAGGCGGGTGTACTTCTCATCAGCGAACCAAACCGGAACGCAATAAGAAATAGAAGGGATTGGTCGTATGATGCTGAACTTGATACAGCCATAAAAATACTCTATCGAAGCATAGTCCTAAGGACAGTAGGGCACGGCCCCGGATTTACATTTATCAACACAACGCTCTGTACCATTTATAGCTGCTACTCCTCAGGAAACGATGAAATACAACATCTTGAAGAAACCTTATACCAAATCAAACGACGTATAAGGCTTAACAATGAAACTGCAATTGTGGCGGGAGATTTCAATGCGAAGTCTCCACAATGGGGCATGAACTTAACCGATAGGAGAGGGCAAATAGTAACCGACTGGATAGCAGCAAATGGTCTAGTGGTTGTCAACCAGGGAAACAAAGCCACCTTTCAACAGCAGGGCTACTCGTCAATATTGGATCTCACTCTTGCTACAGAGGACATCAAACCTAAAATCACGTTCTGGGACGTGATAGAGAAAGAATCATTGAGCGACCACAACTTTATTGTATGGAACATAGAGGGCAAAAAGAGTGCACAACGTAATCATAATGGCGAGGGATGGCAAGTCAATAAATTAGACCGGCAAAGGCTGGAAATGTCCCTGAATGAAATCCAACAAGACGCGAACACGACGTCTGCAAGCGGTTTCTCAAGAACCCTTGTTGGAATAGCGAATGAGTCAATGCCAAAGAGAAGACCAGCCGCGGGGAAACACCCAGTATATTGGTGGTCTACTGAAATTGTTGACCTCCGGAAGGAATGCATAAGAAGGAGAAGAGAATATACTAGGAATGCTAGAAGAGACCAATCGCAAAGAAATAATCACCTATGGAAAGAGTACAAGACAGCAAAGAAGACACTAAGAAACGCCATAAAGAGAGCAACGAAAACTAGCTGGAAAACTCTTTGTGATAACATTGATTGTGATATCTGGGGAGATGGCTACAAAATAGTTATGAAAAGGATCATCGGGTACCCACCCAGACTGACGCTGACAATGGACACAGTGGAGGAAGTTGTGAAACACCTCTTTCCAGTCCACCAGCAAGTGATATTCAACTGTGGTATAAATAACTGTGATATAGATGATAAGTTTTTAAATTTTACATTAGACGAACTGAAGTTTGCTTGTCAAAAGCTCAAAAACAATAAGGCTCCTAGACCTAGACATATACCGCCAGAAATAATCAAACTGGTGTCCACAAAGAAACCAGAATATGCCTTAGCGGTGTATAATGACTTGGCAGCTAATGCAAAATTCCCGAAGATTTGGAAGCGTGCTAGGCTAGTCCTATTGAGGAAAGGAGACAAACCATTAGACAACCCCGCATCGTACAGACCAATATGTCTGTTGGATGTGGAGGAAAAACTATACGAGCAATTGATTCTTGTAAGACTCAACGTTGAACTGCAGAGAACAGGAGGACTATCTGATAAGCAGTTTGGTTTTAGGGAAGGCCACCAAACAGTGGATGCCACCAAACAGTGGATGCCATCAGGAAAGTGCAAAAGATTGCCGAAGAAGCAGCAGCTTTTACGGCAGCACATCGAAGAATCTGCGCAGCAATAACCCTGGATGTGAAATATGCCTTCAACAGTGCATCGTGGCAGCTGATTCTTGAAGAACTGAGTAAGAGAGGAATTGCTAAGAGCCTTATCAGAATTATTGCTTCCTACCTATCAGATAGGGAAATAATACTCGATGCGGAAGGCAAGTCAAAATCAGTAGAAATAAGTAGTGGAGTTCCACAAGGGTCAGTGCTGGGTCCAACCTTGTGGAATATCATGTACGATGACCTTTTGGAGATGAAACAACCGGAAAGTGTTACTCTGATTGGTTTTGCCTATGACGTTATCATGGTGGTGACTGCCAAAACAGAAGATACCCTAATGAATTATGCGAACGCAGCCCTTCAGAGAGTGACAAACTGGATGCAAAGAAATCAGCTCGAGCTGGCTCCGCAATAAACAGAAGCAGTACTTCTCACGACGAAGAGGAAAATTGCTCCTATATGCTTCAATGCTCAGGGAATTATCGTCGAACCGTATAGGGCAATCAAGTATCTTGGAGTCTGGCTGGACACGAAGATGGTCTTTGCCGAGCACGTCAACAAGACCATCGAAAAACCGAAAAAACCGTAGTGGCATTGAGTTGTCTGATGCCGAATATTGGAGGACCCAGAGCGTCAAAGAGAAGGGTTCTCGCCAGTGTAGTACATTCGCAGTTGTTGTACGCCGCACCAGTGTGGCACACAGTTACGAACAATAAAAAACTCGTGCAGAGGTTGTCCAGAGTACAACGGCAGATGAGCATCAGGGTTTGTAGTTCATACAGAACTTTTTGCAAATTTATTGCAAAGGAGTCGATGACGTGGCACACACGTTATTTCTATGTCCCAAGTGGAAAGATACACGAGCACAATATCAGCGGAACAATAGAATATTTACTGCATCAAACATGATGGAGGACTTGACGACATCAGAAGCAACATGGAAAAGAGCATATGAAGTAATAAGATCCATAATAGAAACAAAAGAGAGAGAAAGTAGAAATTGAAATGACCACCCCTTTACATCGAAGTAAATGCGAAAGCGCATTCCGGTGTAAAGGAAACGATGGAAAGAGGAGTGGTTTTTAAGTCAGTAAAAATCTGACACTACCCACCTTCAGTGGGTGTCTTTGGAAGATCTTTCCACTCCTCAATTAAAAAAAAAAAAAGATAGATAGATAGATAGATATAGAAATTATCTATCTATCTATCTATCTAACTACTTACATATACAATGTATATTTGTAGCAGGTCCAGAAAAAAAAATTTAATGTCTTTAAATCAGTCACATCATCATGTACACAACGTGAATCTACTACTACACATATTAAAATAAAATGATATTGTCTAACTGTAACTTCACATATCACTGACTGGTGTGTCCATATACTCCTGAATTGAATAGAACCCATTTTCTGAAAGATATCTCCTCAATATTTTTTTGAAGCAAGGCATGTCTGAAATCTTCCAATTGGAGGGTAATTTATTATTAAGAGCAATATCTAGGGAATTATTTGCGGATTTATTCAATCTATATCTCTGTGGTATGAGACGCCCAGCAGCGCGAGTGTTATAATCATGAAAATTTGAATTTTTACTTAGTTCATTTTTTTTAGTATGAATTTCCAATATTTAATGGAATATATAAAGAGCAGGTAGTGTCATGACTTTAAATTTCTGGAATAAAGGTTTACAGTGGTCCCTGAAGGCAACATTAGAAATTATTCGAATAGCTTTTTTTGAAACCTAAATACTTTCACAGAGTCAGGTGCATTACCCCATAGGGTTACCCATAGTGTGTCAGAACTTAGTACATTTTTTTAGTTGTCTCAAAATGAAAATTGAGCTAGAAAGCTTAGAACAGAGCTTCTCGATGTGAAACGACCAATTCAGCGAGGGATCTAAATAAATTTCTAACAGTTTTGTGGGTTCATTGATTCCTGTTGCCTGTGCAGAAAATATTATTTGATTGGTTTTGCTTGCGTTGAGTTTCAAACTGTTTGCTGCAAACTAAGATTCGGCCTTTTTTTCAGTAGTTTCATTTTTTGTTTTCTCGTATATATTTTGATGAAAAATAGTGGTGTCAGTCCATATAAAAATGTCATGCTAGAAATCTCGAAATCCGTCAATATTTTCGAAAAACAGATTAACATAAATATACCTTTTATTTGTCATATTGGAACCGAAAAACTGATAAAAATACAGGTTACATTTAACAAAAAACAAAGAATGACATTACTAGTGTGGTAATGGAAAAAACTTCTTTTGTTCTCATCCATCAATCTATCTATTACCATAATGGAATCTCTTTCTAACATAGAACCATATGGAAAACTTTGATATTATTCATTTTCGGAGAAAATAAGTTATTCTTCATAATATGTTCTGAAATCTGAAATATATTCATCAGATATCAAATTTTTTCAGTCGTTTACGCGGTTTGTCAATAAATATGGATTTTACACAAAAATAAAGTAATTTTATATTTGACGATATCGAAAATTGTTATTGCAAAAAGATGTTCAGAACAGAAAACTATTCAAAATTGCAATTACATTCATTTGCAATGGAGAATTAGGGTTTTTTAGCAATTTTTCTATTTTGAATGAATATTTATCTCTTGTGATTATGAATTACATGACAAGCTTTTCTTTTCTAAATTATTGTCAAATATAATTGTATTGCAGTCTTGAGTAAAATTAATATTTTTGGACAGACCGCGTATTATAGCAGGACTGTCAAAATTTGATATCTGTTAATTGTATTCTAGATTTGAGAACATGCACAAGTTTTTATGAGGAATACTTTTTTCCCTATAATTAATTATTATAAATAATAATAAAAAAGTTCTCCATATGAGATTCCAACCTATTGAGACATACACTGTATAAGCAATACTTTTCATTTCCATCATTTACTGAAACAGGTATAAGTGTGACTTAGACACTTAGAGCCTTCAACGAGCTATTTTATCCATTATATCTATTATACAGGGTGTTATTCAAGTACGTGGCCAAACTTGAAGGAGTGATTCTTTGAATGATTCTAAGACTAAAAGTTTATACAAACATAGGTCCGCTAATGCTTCGTTTTCACGATACAGGGTGTCAAAATTTTTGAAAGAAATCGTTTTTTCATTAGATATCTTAATAATCCTTCAACCGATTTTATTGAAATTTGGCATTGTTATTGAAGGTCGTGAAGGGCTGATTTAGCCCTAACTATATCAAAAGTATCATGTCCTCCAATGGCGTCCCGGAAGGCACCGTAACCAATATTTTTGGCAGAAAAATTTGCACCACTGATTTTTTTGCAAGTTTTTTATTTGTCTCACATTAAGCAATTGAAATTACAACTTTTTTATATTTATAATTTCTTTCGTATCTTGACTTGTTTTTGAGGAAAATTATAAAAATCACTTTATTGTAAGTCCCTGGAACAACACAATAAACCATTTCAACTACTAAACCTTCAAAAAGTGGGGTGTTACTGTTTTTTTATAAATAGTCTATTCCAGTCTTACAATTTTCATCAAAATTAATTCAATTATAATAATAATAATACGAAAACGATTTCTTTTGAAAATGTTGACACCCTGTATCTTGAAAACGAAGCATTACCGGTCCTATGTTTACAAGAACTTTTTGTCCTAGAATCGCTAAAAACATCACCCCTTCTAGTTTGGCCACGTACTTACATAACACTTACATAACACCCTGTGTGTACACGGAGGGCTAGGATCGTCACGCGTGGACGCAAAGCAGATCCTAGCGTAGGCGCATCCCGCACCCAAACGTGTTCTATTCTTTATTATCTTTCTTTGGCATTGATGTGACTATTTGTTCTTTTATTTTGCAGTTTGTGTTGCCCTTCCATTTGCTGATGTGACGACGACTCCTGACACCATAAACTACTTCAATTTGACTTCAGAAGGCATAGTGTGGTTAAATTTGATAAATTGAACAGTATTTTGCACATGATAGTGCCAAAGACATTCAATATGATCAGGATTTGGACTCATATATCTTGATTGATAAAATGATATCAAAATTCACCATGAATTGTGGCTTTCAAATAAATTCCGTTGGTATAAACAGGAGTTGCAAGTCTAAAAATTTGAAATTAAAAAAGATTTTAACACATGAACCTCGAAATTACAATTTCAACGAGTTTCGTTTTGGTGGATACGGAGCCCATGCCATATACTGTTTCATCCAAACAAAGAGGCTACTTCCTAATAATGAATCAGGGTCTGATTCTGATAGAGAAGATGATGACGAAGAGCCCATGAATTTCAATGTGAAAGCCTTCATTACTCTAGTATTGAAAAAATCACTTGAAGGAATGGAACCTTTATGCCAAATTATTTTGCAGGGTGCAAAGGTTAAATTAGATGATGATTCCGATAAATTCATCATTGATATAATGGCAAAAGATCTTAATGTTTTCACAGAACAAGTCGACTGTTATATAAATGATGTGTTGAAGACATTCCCCACGGTGGAAAATGTTTATTTTTATCGGAGCCAGCATGGGATGAATGATAATGTACTTTGAAGTCTACAGTTCTTGACAAATTTGGTGAAGGCTGATGTTTCGCTGGATTACATCCAACTACATTTTTCGGAATATTATTTGTACTCAAAAATAATCAAAATGGCTATTTAGTTTTATATTTAAAAATTTGAGGAATTTCTTAGGGCTCGTGTGTAATAATAATGAAATGATATCGTTCGACATTTCATTCTTAAGAAAATATGGCATATATACACACGGCCATTTTACTGCGAAACGTCGCAACTGTAATATTGGAGATGATTGTAATTCGTTAGTGACATACTTTCACGCGTATATGCCGACAGAACACATGTTTAGAAAAACTATCTTCACCAATTTCTTATTATTAGCTCTTCTGAATTTTAAAGAGAATTTGAGTTATTCTCATTTATTGTATTAAAACTCCACTAGGAGACTTAAAAAAGAAAATGAAATACGTACAATATTTTATTGAAGAATGCTTAGTAAAACAACCAGCAATAATGCGGTTGGAATACGTTAAATCTATAAAAATCAGCGAATTATCGACGCCATCTTTTTATCTGCTGCGACAGATTTCATAACAGATGATACGAGAATACATAAATTGTTCTGAGAAAACTGTTTAGTTTATTCTACGGATGAATAATTCTTTATTAAAACCTCCAATTGTTCAGTTGAACAACTATTTCTTGGCATTGCAAAATTTGAATGCATCATTACATATGTCCATCTCTCAATAAATTGCAATTTCTTCTGACTGGACGTGTGGCAGATTTAGATTACTTTATTTATTTATTTATTTATACGGGCAAGCCCAATTAAAGATATTACAAGATATACATTATGTGAGTAATACAGCAACAGTCACAACATATATGATATTGATAATAATGAAGACATTAAAAAGATCAATGAAAAGTTAAAGTACAAGTACAGTCAGTGTAAAAGTGGGAAAAAATGACAAGATGGTCACTGACACAGTTGATTTTTAAACTTAGGAAGAGGTGTTGAGAAGATGTCAATATCGAGGCAATTAGCCGCTCTAAGGGATCTTGGGATATAGCTGAAATAAGCAATGTTGGTACGATGGTAGAGAGTATGAAAAGTAGCTATCTGTCTAGTAAGGCGAATGGGGACTACTAAACTGATTTGAGATAGAAGATCTGGACAGTCATATTCACCATTTAATATCTTGTAGAGAGTCATTAGATCTCGCTGACTACGTCTATTCTCCAAAGTTGGAATATTGAGATAACTCTCAATTGAGGCGTAATCACTAAAGATATTAGATTTGAAAGAAACATATCTAAGAAAACTTTTTTGAACACGATCAATCTTGGATATATGGGTTACATAATGTGGTGACCAGACAGAGGAACAATAATCGAGGTGAGTTCTAACAAGTGTGCAGTATAGGATTTTAATGGCACCCAGACTAGTGAAGTCACGAGTTGTCCTCTTTATAAAGCCCAACATTTTGGTAGACCTGTTGACAATGGAGGTTATGTGGTAGGTGAAGGTTAGGGAGTCATCAAGAATTACTCCAAGGTCCTTGACACGGTCGACAGCATCCAGGGGTTGTCCATTGATGGTATAGTCGAAAATGACAGGTTGATGGGAGCGAGTAAAACTTATGATATGACATTTGTTTATGTTTAAGTCCATACCGTTTGACAAGCACCAAGTAGCAAGTCTGCAGATATCGCTCTGCAACTCATCGGCGTCATCTACACAATTCACAATACGATAAAGTTTTAGGTCGTCAGCGAATAGTAGGGCATTACTGTTGTGAAAGCATGAAGTGATGTCATTAATGAACATGTTGAAAAGTAAGGGGCCCAAATGTGAACCTTGGGGAACGCCCGAGGTTGCAGGAAAGTCAAAAGAGTAATGGTGCTTGAATCTCACTATTTGGTACCTGCCTGTCAGATAATCCACAATCCACTTCAGAATCGCTCCTCCGAAGCCATACCTACTGAGTTTGTGGGTAAGAAGCTCATGATTAACCCTGTCAAAGGCCTTGGAGAAATCGGTATAGATGGAGTCGACCTGACTACCCCTATCAAGAGCTTTAGATAGAAAATTGGTATAGGTGATTAAGTTGAGTTCAGACGACCTGCCGGATGAAAAGCCAAACTGATTTGAGATCAGTAGCCCTGAGCAGTCATAAGTCATATAATCTGTAACGATGCTCTCGAACAATTTAGGGATGGTACTAAGAATTGAGATCGGACGATGGTTACTAATGTCAGATTTATTACCTGATTTATAAATGGGTGTTATGTAGGAAAGCTTCCAGTAGTCTGGAAAGACTCCAGTATCCAAGGATTTGTTGAAGATGTGAAATAGTGGTCTAGACAATATATAATTACAATTTTTAAGAAGAATGGGGGGAATAGCGTCAGGCCCCGGACCCTTTCTAACATCGAGGTTGCTTAGCTTCTCAAATATGGTGGAGATAGGAATATGGTAAGAGCAAATGTTAAGTTGAGTGTCGATATCACAATCATTGTGGTTAAGGATATGATCGGTGTATACTGAGGAAAAGTGGCGTGCAAACAGATTTGCGACTTCAGTGCCGGAGGAGGCAACAGAATCGCCAAGAAACATTTTATCAGGTATTAAAGAGCCTGACCTAGAGCCATTAACAAAATCCCAGAAGGCCTTGATGTTATCGCCGATATTGACCTCAACACCTCTGATGTAATTCGAATAACACTCTCTAGACAAAGTCTTACAACGAGCTCTAAGCTCGCTAAAAACTGCGTAACTTTCATGAGTTCTGGTAGTTTTATAAATTTGATGTGCAATCCACTTCTCTTGTGTCAGATGCCTAAGCTGTGGGCTGAACCAAAAGGGAAACGAACGATTGGTGATCCTCTTGAGTGGAATGAACACCTCAATAAATGAGTACAGGGTATCGTAGAAACTATGCAGCATTCCGAATAGGTCCTTATCCAGGAGAAGGGCGTCCCAGTCGACAGCACCGAGGTATTGGCATAATAGTTCATAATCAACGTTACGGAAGTCATATGAGTGTTCTGCGGCCTGAGACTCATGAAATTCAGTTCCCACTTGCACTATTGTTTCAATGGCTGGATGGTAAGCATCAGGTGGCAACAACACATCTGCAGATTCATTAACAGTGAGTTCGGTAGGGTTTAATACGAGATCCAGAATAATCCCTCGGTTATTTCGTATATTGTTTGACTGGAATAAATTGTGGAGTGCACATAGATTGGAAACAACTTCGATGGCCTCAGCTTCAGCTGGTGATGAGTCAATAGATGGAGAACCGAGAGAGCAGTAATCTTCAACTTGCCAAGTGATGTTAGGAAGATTGTAATCGCCAAAGATGTAAACTCTAGTATTCGGATTCTGTTCATTAAGGGATTCCACCAGGTCATAATGTGTGCGGTACATGTTAACATTTGACTTCGGTGGGAAGTAGACGGAACCAAGTATGAATTTGTAACTACCTCCACCAACGAGTACAAATATTTGCTCAACTGAGGGATCGGTGGGCAATGGGCTAACGGGGATTTCTTTCTTGGTAGCAATCAAAACCCCTCCGCCCCTGTGGAAAGGACTGGAGGCTGGTGACCGGTCCTGTCTAAGAATATTATAGTTTGTAAATCCTAATTCTTCATCATTGATTTCATCTAATAACCATGTTTCAGTGAAGATGATAATGTCATACGCACATGTGGAGATGCTCGTATGAAGTTGAGAGAGTTTGGTACGTAGACCTCTGACATTCTGGTAGTATACTGTAAGATTGCCCAAGTCAAAATTCCTTACAAGTTTTTTTTGGAGACGGTAGGTGCATTATTGACGTATTTAATAAATAGATTTTGCTCGCCATTATTCTGACGCCTCAATAGCTCAGCTCTAACAGCGTCGAGCTTGTTTTTCTGGAGGGGGGATTGGTCAGGGTGAATAAAGATCTTATTTTCCTGACCAGCCTTCAATTTGTTTCTGAGTACCAAATGGACGTCATGCGGGTTTGCTAAAACAACCTTTAGAGGGCGGTTACCATTTTTATTCTTCTTACCAAACCGGAAACAATCTCCTAAAACAACAATTATTCTAACGTCCACCATGAAACCATGTAAAAATAGTAATGTGTCCTTTATACTGTTTCTTGAAAGTGCTCAAATGAGAATTACTGCTGATAAGGTCATT
The DNA here is from genome assembly GCA_958502065.1 of Chrysolina americana. Classification (NCBI taxonomy): domain Eukaryota; kingdom Metazoa; phylum Arthropoda; class Insecta; order Coleoptera; family Chrysomelidae; genus Chrysolina; species Chrysolina americana. Next base: position 27,003,436 of record OY293419.1, on the reverse strand, counting down.
GAAAGATTATTTGTTCCAACTGTGAAACTATCGAAGGAATATCTTACTATTGTGGTAAAACGTGTGTTTTACCTTTGCCATGATCCTACATTCCAATTAGACGAAGTTGGTCATAGCATTCATGTAGATAGACGCGTTTGCGGTGCCATTGTTCTTTCATTGATGGATTTTGGCATTAGATTCTGTGGTGTCGGTACACAGAGAACTGTCGATTCGGTAGATGGCTGCTTCAAAGTACAGATGTTGGCTCAACTCGCTATTGGAACAAGAAGCAATTATTTTTTATCTAATCAGGTAGTCCCATCAAGTGCTGTATATAACAGCATAACACGTGGTGGTCATGTTTTCCTCCATTTATTGCGAGCTATCTACGGGAATTATATAGTTTAATGCTGGACTATGATAACCAGTACAGCTTCTTCTAAATTTCACATTTATCCACAAATTCTCGTAGATGGCAATGGTGTCAATAGAGTTTGGATTAGGATACATGGAGAGCGGTTTAATCGTAGACAGCATTTGAATGAAATAAATGCAGCTCGTCGATTGGCCGCTGCTACACCACGTGAGTCAGAAATTGGTACAGTTGTTCAAAATGTTATTCCAATTCCTGACACCGGCGCAGACAGCCAATCTCAGGATTCTGAGATTGTCATAAGTCGAAAAAGAGTTGTCGCCTTGCCAGACAATAACACAGAAAGAGGTTCTCAGAATCCTGAGATTGTAATACCTCCGATAGCAAGTTACAGCCGAGACTCTGTTATGCAGGGGTCTGTTTCGGGTCCTTCTTCATCTTTGGAGTCTGCGAAAGGGTACTTGAGGTAGTTACTTGGCAAAAACACAGCCGCCACCACGTCCGACCCCGGAAAGGACACCATATTCAATGAAAGAAGGCCGTTTGATTATCTACACTATAGCCAGCGATGCCAACTTATATAAGTCAATTAGAAATTCGGTAAAGTTTTTACGGAAGTTGGAAGACACTTTCAATATTCGCAGTGATGGTCAATTCAGGACCTCTAATTCTTTGAAATCACGTTTAAAAAACATGATTCAAGATGGACGGTACAAAGTGATCCTCAATAGTATAAGAGTGGCACCTAAAATAGCAGAATATTTTCAAAATCTGAGAAAAATTACGTAATAGTTGATTATTTTTTTTGAAAGAAATTATATTTTATTGAGAAAATATTTTTTTATTGATATTCTGATGTTGTTTTCTGTTACAAATTTTTTTTTAGTCATGCGACAGAATGATTTTTATGTTATAACATTTTTGTTTGTTTTTTAGTCAAGCGGGCGGATTGACCTTCGAAATTTGTTTGTTTTAAATTTTTTTTTTATTTTTTTGGTCGCATTACAGACTGTCTTGCAATTTTTATTTTTGAGATTTTTATGTTTCAAGTTTTTTTTTTGGTAATGCAACCGAATCTTATGAAACAAAGTATTTTCGAAAACTATTGGCGTTTCTTGTTGTATGTACAACAGTAAGTACTATACAATCAGACAATTGAGGTCCAATTTCAGCAATGCCCAGATTTTAAATGTTTACTTTGCCATTGTATATTCCCATATCTCTTACAATTTTGCCGTTTGGGGTTGCTTCACAAAACTCAACAAAATATTTATGTACCAAAAATGGGTATTGCGACTAATCTATAAAATAGATTATAGAGAATCTTGTAGGCAAAAAACAAATACAATATCACAATCGAAATTGCGACTTTCATGCATATCCTACGAGACACGGTGGAGTTGATACGGCTTCAGAAACTCGTCAGTATGAAAATTCTCCATCTTACAAGGGAGCTAAATTTTATAATAACTTACCTGAAGACTTGACAAATCTAGACAGGTAAATTCTTTAAAACGAAGCTGAAAGAATTTTTAATTAACGGTTGTTTTTACAGAATCGAGGAGTATTTTAATCGATAATATCTATATATACTTATATTTATTTAGCGGAACTGTTATATTTTTATGTTTTGTAGAAATATTATATTTTTATGTATAAATGTAGACTGTTCCTATGTATGTATTTGTTGTCTGACATATCCTATATCATTTTTATGATCGTAAAAGATTTAATTAATATTAATTAATTTAATTAAACATTATGAAACATAATGTTCTACATCACACATCCGGTGGAGGACTTTCTCCGGTATTCATTTCGAAACATCTTACTCGTAATGTATAAATTCATTTAGCAAACTTGTAATGTAAATTAAAACTATTCAAAACTATAGTTATGTGAAGCATAGTACAGACATTTCTTTTTTTTTGTTATCTATTCATCATCCATTTTTATAACTGTCTCACTTTTATATGGGGTATGTGTATTTATTGCTTCTATGAAATGAACAAATCTATTAAAATGATATTTGTATCATTCAAAGAAAAATACGACAGATAACAAAACAACAATTGAAAAAGTGGTTCTTAACATCTGAAACTCAAAATTAGACAAAAACTCAGGTTAGGTTAGATCATTTTCGTTTTTTTCCAAAATTTGACTTTTATTCATGCCTAGCTAACCTCACCTGGCTAATCTAACCCAACCTGACATCTGACCCTACATCTTTATCTTAATCAACCTGGGACTTTGAAAATTTTCGAAAATAACTCAGGTCAGGTTTGATCAAAATCTTGTTGAGGAGAAAAAACTAAGTTACAAAAATCATCTAAGCCAACGTGAAAGTCCAAATTAGAACGAATAAACTCAGGTTAAGTTAGATAGCTCAGATTAGGTTAGGTCGTTCATTTTTGGAATCCTCTCGACGAGATCTACACATTCCGCCTATTTTCGAACAAACGTAAGCTCGTTAAGCACCTTTTTTTCCCAAAAACTCCGTATCTCAAAAACGTCACATAGAACAAGATCGAAACCTGTCTAAACGTCTTTTTCGAGGTCTAAAACATAAGATAAAAGTCTTTTTTGGGTAGGTCGCTAGTTTTTTCTCTATAACCTAACCTAACCTAACTTTTTTTTTTTGGTGGGGAATCCATCATGCACGCTGGCCGCTTGGTGTCCATTACGAGCCAACAGTACCGGACTCTTACCGGCTAAAACCACCCCTTGCCCTCTCTCATACCTGGAACTATCCGGTGTGGACATAACGTCAGGTATGAGCGGCAGATACCTGGAGATGTAATCTATTTGGATCTTGCGTAGTTCTATGGGGGCTCAGCTTGCCTTTGCGCATTCATCTCCTCTCTCTCCTTGCTCTCCATTACCTGGCGTATAAATCTATATGGAGCTACATGGAACAATAATATTAAGAAATGTGGAATGTGAAACATTTTTGAATGGTGTAGCTGACAGATGAAATGAACCAACAAAGGAAATATATCCTGAAACCATGAACACTCGTCCTAATGCTAACAATAATTCATTAATCGAATACATGGAACAATATTTGTATGAACAATATTTTGACAGAGGAATTGATTATATATTATATATATATATTAAATAAGAGTAAAATTCACTCAAGTGATTTACGTCTGTGTTTTTTTTTTATTCAGCGCATTATCCGCTTGTGCAATGTGAACCATTGTGTTTTTTTCAGTATATGGGGAGTAGGCAGATTGAGACCCCGACGTCAAGTCACAAAAACCTTACGTAATTATACCTGAGGAGTAGGCAGATTGAGACCTCAGCGTAGAATTACGTTTCAACCTTTCATTAATTTTCTTTCTTCTTCAGTTTTTGGAAATGGCTCCAAAATCGGAGCCAAAACGTCGAATTTCAACAAATTCTAGACGCGGTTCAACCCGAACTTTTAGTTTTCATATATATATATAGGAGAGAGGTAGTCATTGCTGACTAGTTAAGATCAAGCTAGGGAACTTGTTCGGTAAGCAGCATGCAGGAAAATATACTCTTATAACACTTTATTCCAATATTTCGACAAGTTTTATTGTCATCATCAGGGAAAGGTGTTGTTGAGATTGATTGCAATGGATGAAGTAAAAAGACGTGTACAGTTGTTGAACATATTCAAAAACAGTTTGTGAGATATACATAAAGAAAATCGTCACACATTAAAACATTATTTTGTTATGGATAAAAACTAATTATATTTGAATTTATGTAAAATGGATACCATACCGGTGTCCGTAACGGCCGGCGTGAAGAAGAGAAACAATTATATTATTTTAAAATTAAGTTGACAGGTGAAGTTAGTTCGGGTAAGTTCCTGCATGGAACTGTACTAGAATGTAAATTTAGACAGATTGAAGCAACTGTCAAACTACACACAACCAATGGAATACCTACACTAATTAACACCATTGTATTTAAACGACAACGTTGAATGGTAGTAGTAATATATATTGTAATATTTTAAATTCTATTCAACGTTGTGTGTAGTCTGACAGTTGGTACCAATGGAATACCTACACTAATTAACACCATTGTATTTAAACGAATCCTTATTCAAACCATAGTAACACCAGTCAGGTAAATTAAGCGATTAGTCTGCAGCGGAGAATATTAATTTTCCTCCCAAATGTTCCATAGGTTAAAACTAACTCTGTGAATTTTGTAAGTAATCATGTTAATGTTATTTTTATGTAGTCCTTCAACAACTTATATTCGTTTTAATTGTAGCTCTTCCTGAAGAAGAAGTCAATAAAGGTTGATGAAATATTGAAGATTTAAATCGATTGAGTTTCATTGTTCAACAGACCGCTACCCGAGAATTCCTACTTAGTTAATAGAGTTCAGTCGATAATACTTTGTTATTATATATATATATATATATATATATATATATAACTACATACCACTATATATATATATATATATATATCCCGCCCATAGTTCACCTCGCGCCAATACATTGCACACGGCCATTACAGCCACGTCCACTATAAATACAGTTCCCCAACCCACAATTCCTCAGTTCTCTCGAAGGAGTAGGCAGATTGAGACCTTAGAAAGAACCAGTGACGAGACATGGGGAGTAGGCAGATTGAGACCCCGACGTCAAGTCACAAAAACCGAACGTAATTAAACCTGAGGAGTAGGCAGATTGAGACCTCAGCGTAGAATTACGTTTCAACCATTTATAAATTTTCTTATTTTCTTTCTTTTTCAGTTCTTGAAAATGGCTCCAAAATCGGAGCCGAAACGTCGAATTTCAACAAATTCCAGACGCGGTTCAACCCGAACTTTTAGTTTTCATATATATATAAGTTTCAAACTAGTGACTGTAGATGTCACAAGGTACTATTCATTTATATATATATATATATATATATATATATATATATATATATATATATATATATATATATATATATATATATATATATATATATATATATATAACTACATACCACTATATATATATATATATATATATATATATATATATATATATATATAACTACATACCACTATATATATATATATATATATATATATATATATATATATATATATATATATATATATATATATATATATATATATATATATATATATATATATATATATATATATATATATATATATATATATATATATATATATATATATATATATATATATATATATACGCAATATACGCATCTGTCGGATGAAACCACGCCCGCTATATGCCACAGGCTAGTAGAAGCCCGGGTTGAGGGGGACCCTTGCGGGCGTATATAATACATACATTTTGAAAACATATACGAACGATATTACGAGTCCCCCGATATTCAATAGATTATTCAAAGCCCAGTTGCATGGAAATATATGTTCTAGCGCTCTAACCAAGCCACTGCGGTGTCGCCAAGTTTATCTTAGATAAATTTTAATTGGGATTGTGCTGATTATACCTTTTATGAGTATTTATGTACTTTTAAGTGGAAACGCATCCGTCAATCTATTCACATTACTCCTAAATCAAGAAAAAAAAATCAATAATGCTGTCGTGCGAATAAAAATAAGTAGGTATACTTAGATGAAAGTACCCATTTTCACATATTACTAGTAATGTGTTGACGCACTGTTCAAGTTGATTACTATCACGTTATGTTTAAGAAAAATATGGAAGGTAGTACTGAACATACAAAAGATGGCAAGAAAGGAGAAATATGTTAGAAATCCATGATTTTGCAATTCGGTTAGATTTTGTTCGCAACAGATATCTATAGAACTGGAATTGAGGATGAGTGTATCCCCAAAGTGGATGATTAAAAGGAAAAAATCATTTGATATTATGTAATATATTGATTCTGAAATACAAATAAAATTCAAGACAGAAAATACAGAGTATTGAAAACTGAAATATAATATGAAGAATCATGATTATTTTTTTCACGTGTCAAATTTTCACGTTTCTGGTACTTTGGCCAATAGAAGTGGTGGAAACTGCATGGTCCTCGATAAAACGTTGTTTACCTTTGAACTGTCAAAACTATTTAGGGTCAATTTCATTTACCGGGTCATATAAAACGTTATAATGATATTTTATTATTAAAATTAATGAAAAAAAAATTTATGGTTATTCACTTTTCAGATTGGCGAAAAAAAATATCTTCTCAAATACAACTCGTTCTCAAAATTTTATTGAATTTTTTTTATTTTCATCACTCAAACACGTTGATTTGACAAAAACATTTGAACTAACCGAATCTAGATAAAATCACTCGTCCTAAAGGACTATCAATCGATTTGTTTTCATATTTTTGCCAAACAAAGAGTTTTCACGAAGAATAAAAAAAATTCGATAAAATATTAAGTTGAATTGTTAAAATTGTTATTGTTAAAATTGTTATTTCCGTCAACCAGCTGCACACCCTTAAGGGTACAACCCTCAAAAGTCTTCGAAAGACTTGTCCGAGCTAGGGAAGACGCAGCCTTTTAACGTGTGATGCCATGCACGAGACCAGTGACCATGCTGGGAATCAAACCCATGACCCTCAGGTTGAGAAACAAGCGCTCTACCATCATGACCATCACGACCCATTGTGCTCGTGGTATTACCTTTGATAAAATAAAAAAATACGTTAACATCTAGGGTACTTTTATCTTGAAAATCTTTACTGAACAATCTGAAAAATGTGGTGCGCTTTTAGGTTAAAATCACAAAATTAGTGGCATCCTCAATTTCCCACAGATTTCTACATAAAAAATGTTATACCCACTTAAATTATACCAATGTTACTCACCTTCAACAGGATACCTATTTGAAATCATTCAACCTTATTTCACCTCTGGTAGAGGACATTTAAAATGAAATTTCACACAACCACCCTCAACGCGTAGCGAAACGAATTAAAAAGCTCGCCTGACCGTTTTCCTTTGAATATTAAAAAAACATCATGCCTTCCACAGACTGCCTTACTGCCAATAACGGACTGCGAGTGATACGCGGTACTCTACGCGACTCCCGTAAACTGTATGATATCTACAAATCATATGTTGCCTTTCACAGACTGCCTTACTATCAATAAGGGGCTTCGAATAATACGCGGAACTCTACGGGACTCCCGTAAACTGTATGATATCTACAAATCATATGTGGCCTTACACAGACTGCCTTACTATCAATAACGGGCTTCGAATAATACACGGGACTCCCGTAAACTCTATGATATCTACAAATCATATGTGTCCTTACACAGACTGCCTTACTATCAATAACGGGCTTCGAATCATACGCGAAACTCTACTGGACTCCTGTAAACCGAATGATATCTACAAATCATCTGGTTACACATTCAATAATTTTAACATGCCAATGGAAGTAAACAGTTTTTGTTTTTACGAACTTTTTTGTTTTTGTTCTTACGAATCACCCAGGTTTCCGCAGATACTCCTCAGAGCTTGTGCGAGCAAGGGTGATTCGGGATCTACAATTCATCAGAGTGAATTTCGAACCACTCAGCTCCGTGGCAGACCGTCGGGGCCCATGATTTGAACCGGATACCCCTTGAGAAATCCGATTGAATCGCCGAGCTTTAACACTACGACCACGTGTTACAAATAATATTTCAAAGCACTGTTTGCACAAGGAGTAAATTGAATGTCATTACTAGCGCGTTATGTTTCGAAAAAATCTGGACAATAGTATTAGACATGAAAAACACAAGTAAGAAGGATGTATCGATGTATGCGCGATTCAGTTAGGTTCATAGGAACCTGAAATGCTGATGAATGTAGCCTCAAAATGGATAATAAATAATAAAATTATCGTTTGATGATACGTAACCCACTATTTCTGAAATATAACTAGAATGCAAGTTGGCTTCTGCTTCAAGTAGAAGCGGAAATAAACGGTAACATTTCGTTTTATACCAAGTAAAATTACATTTCAAAAGGATGATCCCCATCGAATTTTAATAGGATCAATCAAAAATTACAACACTCAAATCGCGAACTGAACTAAATATGGAATAGACGACGATATAAACCTTTGAGACTTCTGTTGGTCAACGAGAAATTACTTCAAATTGAACTTCTTTACTTCAGCGAATCATAAGACACTCTTGGCAGAAACTAACCAATGCATCTGCATTTTTCAAGATGGCAGAGGTTCATGAACATAACGAACTAGTGGATATGATCCTAATTTATCGTGAAGTACATCAAAAGGTTGAAGCAGCATCCTGCCTTCATGCAGGACCCTAAAAAATATTAGGTTAATATATTCAGACCTAATTTTCAGTAGCAAACAACGTTTCCTAATGAACTTTCCTTTCGAAACAGTAAAACCTCAATGTCAAGATTTTCCAATTTTTGTATACGCTGTATATCGAATATACCATTTGCCTTCCCAAATATTTAGTAATCTCTCTCTTCAAATACCTTCCGCGTAAAAATTTCACTCGCATAATACTCGCCCACTATTTTGTTTTTGATGTAATTTTTTACTATTCTATGATCACCAAACAATAAATAACAGAATGGTTTGGTTGGAGATACTGTCAAAGAACTTCTGCTTAAGGAGTTGGGGAAGGCGTTTCAAGTAACCCTAAAGACTTTGGAAATAAAGTTGTTCTTAAAAATTTGAGAAACACATGTTTTATAAACAGTTTTTGACAAGCGCTATTTATTATTAAGACTTTCATGAATGAAATTTTATTTAAGTGGTAAAACTATTTCTCAGTTATTTTCGAACTGAAATATTTTCACGTATCTTCGATTTTCATCAACCTTGAGTGTTTGAGGCAATCCAACTTATCATCCGGACGGCAAGAGGATAGTTCAGAATTTTTTTGTCACCTATCAAAGACAGTTTATGAGAAGAACAACTTCATAAGTATTCATAACTGCTCTGAAAGAGATGAATACTTACAATCATTCACTTCCTTAGTACATACATATTTTGGTTGATAAATCTTAACTGTTTTATGTTACGGTGAATGTGGTAACAAAAGCAGAAACGTTGGTGACTTACTGGAATTGCAGCTCGCGCTTCCTTATCTGTTCAAAACCTAGTCCGTGCAGAGCTTGCTTTAGCACCATCTTAGAACGAAGCATTCAACTAGTGATATACGAACCCTCTGCCGATCATATTCTAGCCTAAATGACTGATGTTAAATAACCATTATTTTGTTGAAGCTCCTGCATATTTAGTAATGACTCTAAAGTTCTCCAAGCATGACCCAGCCTCTATCCAATACATTAGGCTTACACAGAAAATGGATGAATACCCCACTTTTAGCGACTTCCATTATCAACTTTACGTAGTCATCGTTCACTGTGGTTCTGTGGACTTACATATAGCCACGTTACAAGAACATTGACAGCTGTTTTGGATGCTTCGGAGCCAAAGAAGACACCCTATATCCTCTTCATTACAAGACTGGTATCAACAGATCGAAGAACCTGATAATCAGTTCACGTGAAGATGATTCCAAAATAGCCAATAATTACCAGTAAGTCGCCCCAGAGCGCAGACAGATTTTTTGTTCAGCTCTATTTTCACATATGAAATAATTACAACTTGATTATGTAACTGAATTTATTAGTAGACTATTGAATCCTGGAGATGATCGCGGATTTACGCGATTGAATTATCATGTAAAACAATAGTTCGTGAGATGATGGAAATCCGAAAAAAAAAGTCCCATGGTAGAAATGGGCAAGTTTCTATTACAATATTTAACCAAAACATACTATTAGGTGGAGTTCAAAACTGGCGAAACCCACTTGATGCTAAAAAGGTGTTTTTGCTCTGAAGTCAAAATCGAGATACGTTCGTCTTGAAATTTTCCGCTGAATAATCTGAAAATATACCGCGCTATGAGTTTATAATCTACAAATTATCATCCAATCTACTGGTTCCTCTAGAGAAATTAGATTAATGCAGTATCAAACTTAGCACCATAAGTTTTGTCCTTCCGTTTCAATCTAATATCGAATCAGACATCGGCTTATATACAAGCATAACGGCATGTAAAACGTTGTGAGAAGCCCACCTGTTTTTTCCGCTTCAAAGAGTAGAAGAGCGAAATAATCAGTTTTTACAGACCGCAATGCTGCAAAATGCACGGGCTTCTGAAAATACGTGGATCTATATGGGATTCCTATAAAGCGTATAACATCTACATACCGTATATAGTTACATACAGATCTACTCATGCGCCCTCTGGTAGAGGTCGGCTGAACTAAATGTGTATATCTTGAGATATTATCCACCATTACGAAGCCCAGGCTACATTAGCTCTATGGGGTCGCGGGGTCATTATTAAGCTATAAAATCGATATACACGTAGATTTTTAAGAAGCTCGAGAACGGGCTTCGTAAACATGCATCGGGCTTCGTTTAATCGGTCATGTGTAGCGTTGCTGACTAGTTAGGGATGGAACTAGTAAATAATGGGGCTATGCAGCAAAATCAAAGAGTACTCTTTTAAGTTTGTCCAAGCTTTCGGAAATTTAATTAATCGTTTCCATCATCAGGGATACTACAAATTGCATGAGTAAGTAATATATAAAAAATATACATGGATGGTTAACTTACATCTTAGTTGAGGGTGTTTGACGCGATGTTATTCAACAAAAGGGGGCACATTGTACAAGATGAATTTCAATATAAAACAGGTAAAATTGGAAAGATGTCATAAAAGTTTTGTTAAAATACGTTACATTTTGATCACATAAGGCTAAATCAATGCTATTGGTTGGGAGAAGACAGACAGTTGACATGGCATATGACTTAGTCAGTGGTACCAATTTGCAGTTACCGACCTATGTTGGAGTCCGTAAATCAGAATTTAGTTTGTTGGGCGACACCTAGTGGCCCATGGAGGAACCTGAATTAAGTACATCTGGCATATAACTGAGTGTCTTTAGTACACTTTCGATCTGGATATTATGTTTTATTTTGTAGTATAACAATGTTAAGTCCTTCTGTGAGCAAAATTCTGGTACAGGTTAAGTATCTGGAGAATTTTCAGTCAAATTTAGGAAAAAAGGTTAAGTTTTCTTTATAAAATTATTTGATCATTTGATAGATTTGAAGAATTAATGAATGGTGGATTCTTATCCAACGTCAGAAGGTAAGAATAAATTTCACTTAGATGATTAATATCTGTTGTTTTATTAATGCAGTTACTATTTTCTGAAATGAAGGCCATTTCGAGAAAAGTCTTTTTGGGTAGACGCGATTCACTAGCTAAGACCTTAGTGGCATCATAATTCATATGGTGGTCAAACTTGTTTACATGTTCAGCTAACGCACACCGTTCTGGATGTAATCTACAGTCACTTTTATGTGAAACGATTCGGGAGCCTAGAGATCTCGAAGTCTGACCAACATACATTTTGTTGCACGATTGACACGGAATACTATATATTACATTCGCTTGAGAAAATAGAGAAAGTTTGTCTTTGACTTTAGAGTGAATTGTTCTAATAGTTAGTACTGATTTATTCGCAATTTTCAAATTCGGTAAATCATTAAAAATTCTGGAGAGTTTGGGAGTGATCTCCTATATGTAGGGTAAAGAACTATAAAAAGCAATTAATGGTGCAATATTGTTTTCAATGTTATTATTATTGCTATTATTTCTGTCGATTTGTGTAATCGTTGAGTTGTTAATTATATCAAAGGAGGATGAAGAATTAAACAAAATATTTTTAATCATAATCGGTGGGTAAGAATTTTCAAGAAATAAATTTAAAAGGATAGCAAGATTTTTTTTGTGGAATTGACTGTCAGAGATTTTTAACACTCAATCTTTCATTTGTTTTACTAGATTCACTTTCATTGAGTGTTTGTGGTAAGACCAATAGTTTATGTATCTTCCTGAGCTACATGGTTTCCTATACCAGTCTATCAGAATTTTGTTTTCTGATGACCGTATGAACCTTGTGTCAAGGAATGGCACGAAGAAATTTACATCTTCAGTTTCCATGGTGAACTGAATGAAAGGATCATAACTGTTGAAGGTGTCAAGAATCTCTTCAGTACAGTCAATTGGTGAGGCCAGAATAATATCATCCACATATTTTTTTATAAAGTGGGGTCTGAAAGACAAAACAGGTAATACTGTGTCTAACAAATCATCCATTACATAAGCTGCCAAAATTGGGGAAATCGATGCATCCATGGGTGTTCCAAAAGTTTGTTTATAGAATTTATTATCAAAGGAGAAATATGTATTATCAAATAGAAATTGTAAAAGGTTTATGAAATTATCTTCAGAAATACTGCAATGTAAACTAATATTGTTCCATTGTTTGTGGACTGCTCTTATGCAGGTTTCAACATAAACATTACTGAATAGGGATATCACATCCAAACTTGCAAGAACATAGTTTAGAGGTAACAGAGTGTTATTGAATTGATTATTTACTTCAAACGAGTCTTTTATATAGTAATCATTGTCTAGGTTATAGGCTTTAGTCAAGATATTTGTTAAGAAGGCAGCAATTGCTTCTGTAGGGGATCCTATCGAAGCCACAATCGGTCTTACTGAGAGTGTTGGTTTATGTATCTTGGGTAAAGCATAGAACCTTGGGGAAGTACCATTGTAGCAAGTCAGTTTCTTTTTCATCACATCATTGATTTGATTTGAGTCATTTAACTGTTTGATTAAAATATTTGATTTCCTTTGTATAGAGTTCGTAGGATCTTTATTTAATAGTATGTAAGAGGAGTTATTGGATATAATGTCATTGGATAATTGTAAATATTGTAGTTTCTCCATTACTACTGTTACGTTACCTTTATCAGAAAGAGTGAGAAATAAATTTGGATTATTTTTCAGAGCGTTTAGATTTAAAGAACAAATTTCGAACAGGAGAAAATTGAAGAGGAGGATTATGAATGTGGTTTGTGATGATGTTTGTAGCCCTCGCTACAAGGATGCTTCTTTGTATGGGGTCTGAGATAGTGGATGTAATGCAATCTACATCTGCTAAGATATTCTTGATGGGAATATCTTTACCTATTATAGGTTCAATGCAAAAGTTTGGGCCTAAGGCCAGAAAAGAGGAAATATCTTCCGGAATTGTTACATTTGAAATATTTTTTAACCATTTCTGGTTAGATTTGATTTTAGAATTGGAGTTTTGAATTTTTAAATTGTTCAATTTATTGATATTTTTAAATTTTACTCTATGAAAAAGTTTGTTATAAGCCCGTAGCTGTTTAGAGGAAAAATTTTGATAGGTTAAATCATTGGTAAGTGTAGTTATACTCTCACCTAGTGACGTTAAAGAAGATTTCAATTTTGAGATAAGTTTATGATTGGAAGCAATTTCAATATTTATAAGTTTCAACCCTAACCTGTAATTTTTTTCTTTGATGTTTGTGTGTGCTTCATGTCTTAGCAGGAGGTTTTCAATTGGTCTTATGGATGCCGTTATATGGGGAGGAAGAACATTCTGTTTTCTGCACTGTAGAAGGAAAATTCTTCTGTTAATTTCCTTTGCCAATTTTATCTTTGTCTTAGACCAAAGTTTCAATTCTTGTACTGCTATGTCACCAAAAGTTGTAGCGATGGATTGGTAGAACCCCATGTCTGTAGACTAAAGGAAGGGTAGTCGTTGCTGACTAGTTAGGGATGGAACTAGTAAATAGTGGGGCTATGCAGCAAAATCAAAGAGTACTCTTTTAAGCTTGTCCAAGCTTTCGGAAATTTAATTAATCGTTTCCATCATCAGTGATACTACATATTGCATGAGTAAGTAATATATAAAAAATATACATGGATGGTTAACTTACATCTTAGTTGAGGGTGTTTGACGCGATGTTATTCAACAAAAGGGGGCACATTGTACAAGATGAATTTCAATATAAAACAGGTAAAATTGGAAAGATGTCATAAAAGTTTTGTTAAAATACGTTACATTTTGATCACATAAGGCCAAATCAATGCTATTGGTTGGGAGAAGACAGACAGTTGACATGGCATATGACTTAGTCAGTGGTACCAATTTGCAGTTACCAACCTATGTTGGAGTCCGTCAATCAGAATTTAGTTTGTTGGGCGACACCTAGTGGCCCATGGAGGAACCTGAATTAAGTACATCTGGCATATAACTGAGTGTCTTTAGTACACTTTCGATCTGGATATCATGTTTTATTTTGTAGTATAACATTGTTAAGTCCTTCTGTGAGCAAAATTCTGGTACAGGTTAAGTATCTTTATAAATGTATGTTGGTCAGACTTCGAGATCTCTAGGCTCCCGAATCGTTTCACATAAAAGTGACTGTAGATTACATCCAGAACGGTGTGCGTTAGCTGAACATGTAAACAAGTTTGACCACCATATGAATTATGATGCCACTAAGGTCTTAGCTAGTGAATCGCGTCTACCCAAAAGGACTTTTCTCGAAATGGCCTTTATTTCAGAAAATAGTAACTACATTAATAAAAAAACAGATATTAATCATCTAAGTGAAATTTATTCTTACCTTCTGACGTTGGATAAGAATCCACCATTCATTAATTCTTCAAATCTATCAAATGATCAAATAATTTTATAAAGAAAACTTAACCTTTTTTCCTAAATTTGACTGAAAATTCTCCAGATACTTAACCTGTACCAGAATTTTGCTCACAGAAGGACTTAACATTGTTATACTACAAAATAAAACATAATATCCAGATCGAAAGTGTACTAAAGACACTCAGTTATATGCCAGATGTACTTAATTCAGGTTCCTCAATGGGCCACTAGGTGTCGCCCAACAAACTAAATTCTGATTTACGGACTCCAACATAGGTTGGTAACTGCAAATTGGTACCACTGACTAAGTCATATGCCATGTCAACTGTCTGTCTTCTCCCAACCAATAGCATTGATTTGGGCTTATGTGATCAAAATGTAACGTATTTTAACAAAACTTTTATGACATCTTTCCAATTTTACATGTTTTATATTGAAATTCATCTTGTACAATGTTCCCCCTTTTGTTGAATAACATCGCGTCAAACACCCTCAACTGAGATGTAAGTTAAACATCTATGTATATTTTTTATATATTACTTACTCATGCAATTTGTAGTATCCCTGATGATGGAAACGATTAATTAAATTTCCGAAAGCTTGGACAAACTTAAAAGAGTACTCTTTGATTTTGCTGCATAGCCCCACTATTTACTAGTTCCATCTATATATATATATATATATATATATATATATATAAGAAGGAAAATTTTATTGGACTAAGCCCTCTAGTAAAAATGCAACCGTAGACACGTGTTTCGATCTTAGGGATCTCATCAGTACGGTATACAATAAATGTAGTTATGAAAAGGTGGAGCTTACTAACGTGAGAATGATTGATAAAAGTAGTACAAAACGAAAAAAGAATATACATGAAATGAAGTTGATTGATGTAGGTATGACAGTGACAAAATTAATTTTTGGCATCAAATCAAGGTGGAAAATTTTGATTTGAGGATTGTTTCGTTTTATTTTTCTTAAAATTAAAATTAGATAAGTATAAATTTTGCTGGGATTACTTAGATCAGTTCTTTTTTCATCGAATGTTCATCATTATTTATATGAAACATTTCCTTGAAGATCCTTTTCACTATTCAAAATTTCTGCATTACTGTAATCCATTCTATGATCACTGGAGTTAACATGTTCTGCCAAAGCACACGAATTAACATTTCGTCTACAATCGCGCTTTTATGAGATATGATGCGACCATTAAGTGATTTAGACGTCTGACCAATATAGGTTTTGGGACAATCCATACAAGGGATTTTATAAATTACGTTCGTTTTCTGCAATTTTGAAATGGAAATTTTCACCTTACTGTGTAATTTTGATATTGTAGTGGTGTTCTTTCTGGAAATTTTAATGTCGAATTGAAATACGTTTATTAATTTTGAAGTCAGTTCTTGAATGAATGGTAAAGACCTGTACAATGTTAGAGTATTTTCTCGTTGATCTGAATTTTGGGATGTTGTTGAAGGAATTGTAGTAGGGATTCTTTCAGAATATAGTATATTATTTACCAAGGATTTTGGATAAGAGTTCTCAATAAGAATTGTTCGTAATTCATTCAAACTTTGCATTTTCAAACTTTCAATTCTCTTCTTCAGAGACCAAATAAGGTTTATTTAAATTTTTTGAGGATGGTAGGAATAAAAATTGATGAATCTGTTACTACATATAGATTTTCTATACCATTCGGCATTCGGCACTTCTGTTGATAACAATGTTGCAAATAGTGCGGGCGCTTCCGGTACGGCTAGCGAATCCAACAATTTGCAATACACCTTTGAAAAGTCTAAGAGTACTAGTGCGGTGACTTTTTTGTCATCTGTTGCTCTGAAAATATCATCCGTGATATTCAGAAGTGCCGTTTCGCAACTATGTAGTGGCCTAAAACCAGATTGAGTTTCAGGTAATAAATTATGTTCCGATGAATGCAGAAACAATTGATTGTAGACAATTCTTTCAAAAATTTTTGACATGGCTGACAAGATACTTATTGGTCTCAAGTCTTTGAATTTTTCGGGATTATTTTTTTTTTGGAATGGGTATCACCAAGGCTTCTTTCCAATAGCTTGTGAATTCACCTGTATGAAGGCAGACATTTATAATATGTGTTATATATGGTATTATCAGCGGGCAGCACATGAGTATTAGTTTTATATTGATTTCATCAGAGCCCTGTGCGTTAGATTTCATGTTATATATGATTTTCTGTATATGAAATTCGTCGATTTGTTGAAAAATTAACTCTGTATAATTTATTCTTCTATTGTTTTTGTAGAAAGTGATGATGTCTAAATCAGGAGGAACGTGTGGAATTGCATTTATAAAATAGTTATTAAGTTCACTAGCTTTTTTTAATTTTTCTGGGAGGTCTTGTTCTTTTTTTTCGTGCTCAAAAAACTTATGTCCTTCCACACTTTGTCTACTCCGTTGGTTCTTAGTAAATGTTGAAAATACGCTTTTTTTTTATTTTTACAAGCTAAAGTGGTAAAATTTCTGAGTGTTTTATAATATTCATAATGAACAGGGTTTTTCGATTTTTGCCATCTGTTTCTCGCCTTAGCACGTAATTTTATGAGTAGGCGAATATTATCTGTAATCCATGGTGAATAATTCTTGGTAATTTTGATAATTTTTTTAGGAGCATGCTGGTTGAAAGTAGTCAGAATACAGTCATTCAAATACTGAAGTTTTTCGGTAATACTTTGCGCCTCATATATCAGAGCAATAGGTGAATTTTGCAAGTCTTTATAAAAATTGTCCAATGAAAAATTTCTGAAATCCCTGATTGTTATATAGATTTCAGGTTTGCTTTCAGTAACAGCAGTTAATTGAACAAAGGTAAGATCGTCAGACATATTATCGACCGAGATAACGGCAACATTTTTGACGAAATCAACTCTAATACTTGTTATAATGAGATCAATAAGTGTTGCAGAAGACAACATAGTACGGGTAGGTACCTCAACAAGTTGCGATAGTCTAAGAGATTCTAGCATTGAGTAAATTTTATTACAACATGGATTGCTCTTGGTTGGCACTGATTTCCTGCTCAGTTGGATTTTTGTTCACATTGAAAGTTTGGCACTTATCACATAGATCCTTCTTGGGTTTGAAGAAACTGATATTGAACTCAGTGTTGAAAATCATTCTGTAAGTGCATAATTTAACAGGTCTTTCAATATCTGTTTTATATAAATTATACATACATTCTCTGTAAGTTCAGGTTTCTCTCCAAATATGTCTTAGTGGAATTAGCTCGACAATAATGGGATTCTACGGCAGGAAAAGACGATATATGTTTCCTCACAATGTCCTTGTCTTCTTCTTAAATTATTTTTTTTGTGTGTTTCCCAGTGAGCGGTGATCTCGGAATATTTGTCTTTGGATTTTTAAAATGATAGTAAATTCGTTGTTTACTAATATTCAGAGTATTGAGGAAATATTCCTGACAAACTCTTATTTTCACACCCGACACATACAAGAAATATTGGTAGGAAAATACTGTTTTGCTCAACTCGTTTTTTGTTCTCTTTCTGGCAGCCAGATGTCTCTTTACATTTTTTGCATACAAGTGATTTATGTTGTCATCCTTGAGACTCCAAAACTTCCTATTTATGTGATTTTCATGTTGCACTTGAAGTTACAAGCTTGACTTTTGCAGGACAGGACGTCTTTTTTGCACATTTTTCCGGTACTACATTTCCTTTTCTGTTAATATATTCCTGTCCATGTTGACATTTTTGTCTTCTTATATTCTGTTCCCAATTATTAGTATATCTCTGCCATTTTCTCAAGTTTTTTATTTTCCCAACTCCGATTTCATTGTTTCTTTCCCCGATGTTTCCGTCATTCTCAACATTCTCCTTATTCTCCTCAGAGTTTTCGAGTAGTAATATATTAGTTTCTTGTTCTTGGACAGCTTTGTTATTTTCCTTACCCACTTCATCAATGTCTATGATTTCCAAGATGATCATATGTGGTTGCGATGATTCGACAGGACGAATTTCGCCTTGGGATGCACTGAAATAATTTTTTAAGTTGGTTTCTTTAAAATCTCTCATAACTATGCTTACCTTGATGAATCAACTGAAAGAGCAACAGGTTGATTTTTCGTGTCAGAACTCCTATCCGTTATGATGTGAGCCAGTGAACTGTAAAAAGTAAAAAATTTTAAAATTTATTGAATTCCAGGGTCTGAACTTACTCCCAGACATCACTCCCACAGGAAGAAGGTTTTCCAGGAGGTGGAGAACTATTTACACTAGTTTTTTCTTCATTTGCACAACTGAGCCTGTAATGCAGAACATTATGAATCCGTGGAAAGAAATATTTGAGGTTAGAAATGTCAGTTTAAATATTTTGGCTTTCACACGTATCTTTCAGTATTTTCCAACTCTCCCTCAACCATTATTCCACAGCATTTTTGTCCATTTTCCATTTTCAATAAAAGTGATATATTGTTATGTTCCTAACTCAGTTTACACAATAATGTCGAATAGTAAATGACCATATGTATACAGTAAAGGCGAACTGGATATAGAACAATATAATATTGAGAAACTTTCCATTGCCTTAATTAGGTGAAAGGATATAGAACAGTATAGTACTGACTTCAAAGATATAAAGGGTGGACGTAGCATACATCAAATCCATTCGAGGATTTAGAGCATTACTATTTTTGATAAATTTTTTGGTGTGCTCATCTCGATTTTGGCCAAAAGTGGAGACAATTTAATACTCAGCTGACGAGTAGTAGCCAAGTGAATTTTATTTCTGAGAAACTCTTAAACCTTTTACATTTGACTAAATAATCAATTAATATTTCAATCACTGGTGTGAATAAAATGCACAACAAAGTTCAATTTTCAGTTCCATTGAAATTCAAATCAAACATAAATGATTTCCAAAAAACTATATCTTGCGTAATTTTACCACAAATCACAAATTATTTACCAAATTTGCTCCTACTTGCAACAAAACTAAATATTCCTAAAAAACTAGCATTGGCTGATCCTAATTTTGATAAACCAGCTCCTATAGACTTATTGATATGGATCGACACATTCTGGGACCTGGGAAATTTTGGGAACTAGAAGAATACCCTAACACTCAATTTTTATCTGAAGAAGAAAATTATTGTGAGAAACATTTTAAAGACACAGTGCGCCGAAACGATGACGGTCGTTTCATCATTTCTAGTCTAAGAGCCAGCTTAAATCTGACAACACATATTTTACGGTACCTGAAATTTCGTTCAGTGAGACAGCTATACCCAGTAAACAAGCAATGGGTACTAGCTAAGCCCGGCCGCGGTAGGTTTGGGGTCCCTCAGGTGAGCCAGGTATGAAAATTAAGTAAATTTTTAAAGTATTTTACGACATCTGCCATTTTAATATGTTATAATATACCTTTAGAACAATTGAAAAATAACTATGGCTGCCGATTTTAAAGGTTGCAACATCACGGCAGCCACTTTTCAAAATTCGAAAAAAAAAAATTTTTTAAAGTATTTTACGGCGTCTGCCATTTTAATATATTATTTATTGAACTATTTTAAGCTAATATTGAAAATAGCTGCCATTTTTTTCGGTTGTAACTATCCGGTTTACAGCGAAACCTTACCTGCAGTTCGTGCATACGTGTATCCATAGTTGTGATTTTTACATTCGTATAATTAATATAACATTGAAATTACATTAGTAAATGTAAAAAATCTTATAAATATACAAATAAACAAACACATCTACTACTCTAAATGTGCATAATAAGGAAAAAAGATCCATTATTAGACTGTAGCAAATATGAAATTATTATAAAGATGAAAAAAAAAAATTCAAACGTTAATTGAAAATATTTATTCATTCATATAGAATATATTTAGTTTTGGAAATAATTGATTACAGATATAATAAATGTTAAAATTGTCAGTTATTGATTGGTTTTATAATAAATTTTCATCTTCGGAATCGTCTCCAGCAAGTGACAAGTCATCTTCATCCACTAAATCAGATTCTGTAAAAATAAAATACAAATTTTTGAGTGAGCTTATGAGAATTAAAATAAATTTTACTATGCTGTTATTACCTTCCGAATTTTGAATTAAGTCGCTGAAAAAGCAAGGAAGTTGGTCTCCTTCGAACCACTTAAACACGTAACAGTTTTCCATCTCCATCCAGCCATATTCCAGGGGGCTCAGTGATGTGGGCTCTTTCGCATGAGCATTTTTCCAAATGCTGGCAATATAATGCGTCCTTAAAACCTGTTGATAAAGTTCAGGTTTACACGGAGGGATCAAGCTTGCATCAAAGGTCCGGAGTTTTTTATTAAAATTTTCGTTCATATCAACAGCCTTGTAGGAATTAACAAATAGCTGAAACCTCCCATCATCAACATCGATGGATTTTTTAGCATTGTACATAAGGCAAGTGTACTTCTGGATAACATTGAATAGGTCACGTAAGGTATCCTCAGTCAGGCTAATGTCACCGAAAGCAGCGAACGCTTGTTGAAATTCAACGTTATTTTTCAGTAACGTGAAAGGTTTTTTTTTGCCTCGATTAAAAAAAGCTGGATTGAAATCACAACCACTGAAAGCGTGGAAGCCAATTAAGCTTTTAGCTAGAAGTGGACCAAGTTGTATGTATATTTTACTGATATCAATAAACCGTTCGTTGTTACCTGTCCCGGTTAGCATCCAAATGTGAGAGGAAAGATTTTTCAAGTTAACCATATTGCCCAGCATGATTACTAAAATGTCAGTATCTGAACATCTAATAACAATATTAGACTGATCAGAAATGCTACAAGCATGGAAAATAATTCTACTGTCTGCTTCTTCATGAGATTTACAACACAAATCTTCTACGATACTTGACTCAACTATACCGTTATTGGACCTATATGAATAACAATCTTTGAAACTTAAATGGATCAGTTTATTTCCAACAAACGGCGCAACATCATCCATTGCCCAATGTACAATAAAAAAATTAATAAGGGCTTCCTTGAATTTGGTATTTCGCATTTCTTTAGTAAAATCACTTGGTCTGATTTGATCAGGTCCGGAAATCGAGTAATCAATTAGTGGTGCTTCATGTCGAAGACTCCGCTCGTTGTCTTTGATGGAAGGGTACCAATATTGATCGAAGATAACATCTACTCTGGATGCTGAAAATTTAGTAATCATTTGCAAAAATTTCTTTGAAATATTACCAAATGTCCTGGGTACTTCTTTCATAGCATGTAGAATAAAGAAACCGTCGATCAAATATACATCAGTGTGACTTGGTGGATCATGGTCAATTTTTGCCTCAAGACATTTGGCAAGTGCTGACTTATCGGTTTTATGAATTCCTCCGTCCAAATGGCATAGAGAAAGAGGCACAGGAGTTATCGGATAAGATAAAATTTTGAGGACATCGATCTTATAGTCCATCGATAGCCCCAACATGCGTCCGAATAAATCCCGCTGTATTTTGATTTCTTGATTTTTTCCTCCAACTTTGACGGTTTTTTTTTTTCTGTCAGACTTGAAAAATTGTGAATTGGTATTTTCTTGATTGCTTTATCAAACCGGTTAATATCTGATGAACATTCAGAAATGAATGCATTGCGTAGATCATCACCAATCTTTTCAACGTTCAGAAGAAAGTTGTCTACTTGAGCTGAAGCAGCTTTACCAGATGCAATGTTAAATAATTGATTCGGAGGTAACTGGGCACTAAAAGGATTGATATATTGATCAGAAGATTTTACAAACTTTTCCAGTTGCTCGGAACTTTTTTTGATGTTCGATGGCTGTAACTCTGCTGAAATATCTTGTTTTTTATGAATGCCTATCTCTTCCAAAACGTGGGTGATAATAGTTGATCGAATATCACGACTACGAGCCCAACGTTGACGAGCTCCGATGGAATCTGTCAAATCAGTGATTCCAGTTAGTCGCCTAGCAGCATCCGCATTGATCGTTTGCTCTAGAGTTAAGTCAATTGGCTGCCTCGAAAATGGTTTTCCCGTACGTTTAATTCCAAAGAACCCTTTTTTAAAATCTTCTTCTAGCCCTGGATGAGTTTCAGCAACTTTCATAAGGTTGTAATGATACGTAACCGTCCACCTC
Organism: Chrysolina americana; assembly: GCA_958502065.1. Classification (NCBI taxonomy): domain Eukaryota; kingdom Metazoa; phylum Arthropoda; class Insecta; order Coleoptera; family Chrysomelidae; genus Chrysolina; species Chrysolina americana. The sequence continues at coordinate 26,980,403 of OY293419.1, read as the reverse complement.
GCATAATTTTGATGGTTAAATGCAAAAAATAAGTTAGTAATTTTAGGTAAAATATTTCTGAATAACTCAAAATCTCCCAAACGAATACTCCTGCTAAGAGTTAAATAATAATGTACAAGCTTTACGTACACCATATAAAACTGAGCAGTCTTACCAAAATCACCATGGACAGTTTGTTCTTCAAATTTAGCATAGTTTGCACACAATTCTTTGAGTTTTTCGTCGTGAATAAAAAATATCGGTGTTTGGCAAGATTGCAATCTTTTCAATTCTTGCAATCAGTTATTTCAATTTTTTCTTGTTCCAAGAAAGATCGGAAATGAAGAATTTGCAATCCTAAGGCCACCATAGGATGTAACCTCTTACACCGGTTAAAATGTTTGCCATCTATAAAACTTGCTACAGACCCACTCGCAAGCAACTCACTCTCAACCATAATTGTTGACAATCCACAACCATTAATAAATTTCCCAATAGCTTTAAAATAAGATAGCATGATGTGAAAAGAGCCCATATGTATAAATAATTTAGAAAATTTTGGAGTGGCTTTAATTTGAAAAGCGATTTTTGCTATAGCCAAGTCGTATGTTACTTGCATATAAGGTTGGTTAACTTCTTCCAAAATTTTCATACATTGCTCCATTGTTTCCAAAACTACTGGGTGAGCTGTTGGAGATGCATTGATAGGAGTGAGATAAGAAATTAATTGCTGAGGACTGTCATCTTTTGTGACAGCACTATTAAAACCTGCCCACATTGGGATATCGGGTAAACGTACAGCATGGCTAAGCATCCAAACAGTATCGATACGATTGTACAGATCTTGATGCATGATGATATTTTCGTCTTCTTTTTCAGAAATTTCGGGTTGAAAACCACTGCTCATTTTACTTTTTTTATGAAATAACGGTAATTCTGGATCAATTGCTTCGAAAGATCGTCTTCGGCGTCTTTTAGTATAGGTTTCAGGCAAATCGTCAACATCTTCAATATTTTCTAGTGCAGGATCGATGTTTTGATATATTATCCCTACCGTATCATGAAGAGTATCTTTGCCGGTTTTCGTGTCAACAAATCTATCAAAATTATCGTACGCAGTACCCACCGACAAATTATCAATTCTGTTGATGACTTCTGGACACAGTCCAGCTCGAGAAGTCGATGTATATGTAGCTTCAGTCTCAAGTTCTTCAATTGCATTGTAGCTAATGCAATGTCCGTAGCGGTTGATGATATCAATTACCTTACGGCTGCTAGTGAGACTTTTTAAAGTCATACCTAAACATATATGTTTGGAAGTTTTAAGATTTCCATTATGAGTCATATAAATTAAATCTTGACATACAGAATTGACGTGGCGTTTGAAACTGTCACTTTGTTGTCGTTTGCGAAAGTAACTTCCAATAACTGAAGCTACAAAATCCGATAGGTTTGATGGGACTGAACATTCACCTTGAATCAATTTTTGACTATTTAAATTATCTGGGAGTTTTGATTTTTCAATGTTCATTATTTCTTTGTGTAAAATCGAGGCTGCTGCTTGTAAAATGTTTTTTTCTTTTAAATGAGCAAATAAGGATTCATCTATAGAAGTAATGCCTTTCGGTGCAAGAACTTTTTTATGACCTGATTGTAGTATTTGAATATTCCCAGCAAATTTAACACGAATTTTTTCTTCTAAATGTTGCGCTGAAAGTACTGAACTTAAAGTATGTCCCATATCATTACTTAACTCGCTGAAGTAATCAACATATTGTCTATGCAGAAATGAAAGAAAATAACAGCGTCCTTTTTTAATGACATTTTCTTCGACCAGAGTACATATTTCCTGAAAAACAGTTTGGTGATATTCACGGGAAATATGCCACGGTGTTTTAATAGGACTTTTTTGTAATTTTTTTTTATTTCTGACGTCTGTTCGACACTTTTCGTGGTAATATATTTTATTACTTGTAATATTTTGCAACTTACTCAGCATTTCATTGTAGTAGTCTGTATTTTCTTTTAGATTCTTCATAATACTTTCTTGAAACTGTTCTTTATTGCAATTACGTAACCTTTCTATTTTACCATGAAATTTTTTATTTTTTTTCTCACAAAAAAAACAAATAGTACCTTTTACTATTGGAATTTCACTTTCTGCAGTTAAAATATCCTCTTGTGAATTTAATAAGTCAGAATCTTCAACGAATCCTGCTTCCAACGATATATCCAGTTGAGAATTATTACTCTCTATTACAATTTCGTCTAATGCCGATGAATCTACAGATAAATTCACATCTTGAGTCACAGTTTCAGCAATCATTGAATTGTATGTTGATGTTGACGGCTGCTGAGCAGATAGTGATTCCGTTGATAACGTATGAGATTGAGACGCTGATGACGCAACATCTTTTATTTTTGTATCTTTCTTTTCATAAAACTTCGACTTTAAAGCTGTGAAAACCCTATAACAACTGCGGTGATATCCACAGTCATAAAGATCTGAAGGTAAAATTACATCTTTGTATTTTAGGTTATGATGCTTTCGTAAGTCTAGAATACGCCGACACTTTTTTAAAGTTTCTTCAGAAAATAAAAGCACTTTCTCCTCCCGTTCCAAGGCACAAATCACACACTTTGAATTATCAGCCATACTGATAAAGTAATGGGAAAGAAATTAATAATCAATAAATGAAATGAAAACTTCTATTCACAGTATTATATCTCAATACTTTCAACATGCAACTCTGCAGAAGATTAGAAAAGAACTAAAAAATATTTGGCTGTGAACCGTTGGGCCAGATGTTCCTTTGTGTTAGTAAAACGAACTAAATCCCCACCACTCAGTCCTAACATAAAAGAAGAGAATATTTGACTAAAATGAGTACGAAAATACTATATTAAAATCACAAGAGAGAGAGAGAGACAGATAAGAAACTACTACTCTTACTATACTACATGTTTTCTAAGCACGAACTGCAGGTAAGGTTTCGCTGTAAACCGGATAGTTACAACCGGAAAAAATGGCAGCTATTTTCAATATTAGCTTAAAATAGTTCAATAAATAATATATTAAAATGGCAGACGCCGTAAAATACTTTAAAAAAATTTCTTTTTTTCGAATTTTGAAAAGTGGCTGCCGTGATGTTGCAACCTTTAAAATCGGCAGCCATAGTTATTTTTCAATTGTTCTAAAGGTATATTATAACATATTAAAATGGCAGATGTCGTAAAATACTTTAAAAATTTACTTAATTTTCATACCTGGCTCACCTGAGGGACCCCAAACCTACCGCGGCCGGGCTTAGCTAGTACCCATTGCTTGTTTACTGGGTATAGCTGTCTCACTGAACGAAATTTCAGGTACCGTAAAATATGTGTTGTCAGATTTAAGCTGGCTCTTAGACTATTCTATTCCTTTCAAGCAACGTGTTTCTGTTCTCGGCCAGTCCAGAAGCATTGCTACTAATCGATTTCTCAATCTTGAAAGAAAACTTGAGAAAAACACTGAACTGAAATTACAGTACCATCAATTTATCCAAGAGTATATTCAACTACGTCACATGGCTCTAGCTGAAGATCAAAATGATAATACCGGGTTCTTTCTCCCTCATCACTGCGTATTGAAAGAAAGTTCTTCAACTACAAAATTGCGAGTGGTTTTTGACGGCTCAGCTAAAACCACGTCAGGAATTTCACTCAATAACATTATGATGGTAGACCCCAACATTCAAGACAACCTGTTTTACATTTTGTTACGATTTCGGCTACACAATTATGTTCTGAGTGCCGACATAACCAAAATGTACCGCCAGGTACTAGTGAATGAAGACCAATGCAAGTTTCAAAAAATTTTATGGCGTTTCACAAACCAAAGTGAAATTAATGTATACGTCTTGAAAACGATTACTTCAAAAGAATCTTCTGCATTTCTTACTATAAGATCTTTACAAGAAATTGCGCACTGTCATAAAAATGAATATCCCAAAATTTCTCACATTATTTTACATGACTTCTATGTAGATGACCTCCTTACTGGTGCTCACACCATACAGGAAATTAATTATATTAAAGATAACATTTCCAAACTTATTTTATCATACGGATTTCCATTGAGAAAATGGATTTCGAACGCCAAGGACTCCCTTACTGATTATGAGCATGGCATGTTGCATATAGGGGACGAAAATCAAAGTAAAACGCTAGGGTTGTTTTGGAATTCAATAATTGACTCGCTGCAATACTCCATTAATATTTCTGATCATAACCTCAAAATCACTAAACGTCAAAATCTCTCAACTACTGCTCAGATCTTTGACCCTCTCGGATTGCTGTCACCTGTTACAATAAAGGCTAAGATTATACTTCAGAAACTTTGGAAACTTAAATTATCCTGGGATGAGTCACTTCCCAGTAACCTACATGCAACTTGGTCTCATTATCAATCTCAATTACCAGATCTCAATTCGCTAAGAATACCTCGACAAGTATTATGCCCCAATCCTGTTTTGATACAACTTCATGGCTTCTGTGATGTCTCGCAAACTGCCTATAGTGCTTGCATTTACATTCGCAGTAGTGATTTGCTGGGTAATCGAACATAACATTTATATTGCGCTAAAACACGCGTAGCACCATTAAAGCTCTTGACTATTCCTAAACTAGAGTTATCAGGGGCACTGTTGCTTGCCGAACTTATTGATGAAGTACGCCAATGTATTTTCCAATCACATTCAATTTTTTATTGGTGTGATTCTACGATTTGCATTGCCTGGATTAATACTTCCCCTCATATACTCAAAACATTTGTGGCCAACCGGGTTTCTCAAATTCAGAACCTTTCAAAATCTGAAGCATGGAAGCACGTAAGTACGCATGACAATCCTGTCGACTTACTATCACGGGGATTGGCTCCACTCGATTTGACAAATTCCGAACTTTGGTTTCACGGCCCTGCATGGCTTGTACAACATGAATCCAAGTGGCCGTCTCATCAGACTAATTCCTCCAGCTTAGCTGATTTCGAGCTGCCAGAACTTCGTGATAAACTTGTTACATTGGTTAATGCTACCGATGATTTCACTTCACATATTCGTGAAATTATTGAATCACGCTCCTCTTTAATAAAATTACAGCGCATATTTGCCTATTTTTTGAGATTTCTAAATAACATCAGGTACAAAGACATGCCTAGACGTCAAAACCTCTGTCAACTAGTGAGCTAACCGATTCGCTTTACTTTCTTATTCGAATCGTGCAACGTCATTTTTTCCCTGATGAATATCACAAACTATCTCTTTCTAAACCAATACACAAAAATGGAAAACTTCTTGAACCCGTTCTATGATAATGCGCACAAAGTGATTCGTGTAGGTGGCTGACTACAGGAATCTGAATTTGATTTTCTCAAAAAACATCCAGTGATTCTTGCCCCGAACAGTCACTTGACTATACTAATCGTCCGACAAGAACACATCAGACTTTTACAGGCAAGCCCTTTTGGCTTCGATAAGAGAGAGGTTTTGGCCGTTGTCAGGTCGTAATTTAGTAAAAAGAAGAAAGACTGTGTGAGATGTTTCAGATGCAAGGCTAAGACACAAGAATATATAATGGGAAATCTTCCCCAGTCACGACTCAACCCATCACGTCCATTTCTCATATCGGGAGTTGACTATGCCGGGCCATTTCAACTTCGTGATAGAAGGGGTAGGGGCTTCAAAACTTTCAAGGCATATATAGCACTATTCGTTTGTTTCGCTACCAAGGCAATACATTTAGAGGTAGTTAGTGATCTGACGTGTGAATGTTTTTTGGCATCTCTGCGGCGTTTCATGGCTAGGCATGGTAAATGCACAGAAATTCATTCTGACAATGGTACCACGTTCGTAGGTGCCAATAATGAAATAAAATCCTTTTTCGATTCATCTACAAACAATATTGATGAGCAACTCGCAACTGAGGGTGTTCATTGGCAATTCATCCCTCCCAACGCTCCACACTGTGGAATTTGGGAAGCTGGGGTTAAGTCTACCAAATACCATTTGAAACGCGTAATGGGTAACGCTTCGTTATCTTTTGAAGAATTTAACACCTTAACTCCTGACCACTTTATCCAATGACCACTAACCCCAACGACACAACTCCTCTTACCCCGGCACATTTCCTGATCGGAGAAAGCCTGACTGCGATCCAAGAGCCAAATTTATTGGACATCAAAGAAAACCGCCATTCAAGATTCCAACGGACCCAGCGAATAACTCAGCACTTTTGGTCCCGATGGAGCAAGGAGTACGTCTCTCATTTACAGACACGAGCGAAGTGGAAAACACATCATACACAGCTCATCAAAATTGGTCTCCTAGTACTTATCAAAGAGGAAGTGGAAGTTGGGCAGAATTCTACAAATCCACAAAGGCACCGATGACGTCATACGATCCGTAACCGTCCAAACTGTTACTAGCGAGTTGAAACGCCCTGCCGTTAAAATTTGCGTCCTACCAAATCAACCATAATCCTACATTGAAACCCTGGAGTGTTTCAAGGCGGGAGCCATGTTGTACTCAATACGGCCCTGGCAGCATTCCAATACACCGACCGTTGCTACCAAGCGGCAGAGGGGAGCGAGGAGGATAGGCGATGATGCGAGCACTGTGCACTGCGAGCTGCCGACACTCGACAATCTCACTAAGCCAAGAAGACACATCTTACAGTCCGCTACTACTTTAAAATTACGTTTTATGAATGTCTTAGATTGTTGTAAATAAATATTAAGTGAATTTCTCAAAATCCTACACCTCCTACACAACAACATGTTTCTGCACGATTTTGTAAATGTGAATTAGTGAATAATACATTTACTCATAATTCCAGAACTTTTTCAGTTTCCATCCATAGCTTCAATTGTGATGCACCAGCCCGGGCATTTATAAAGTGTGTCTAATCACATGGAGGCTACTCTTCTTGTGATAAATGCACCGAAACTGGGGAGGGAATATATCCAAGGTAGAATTATTATGAGAAGTGTTTCAGCTCTAAAGCGAACGGATCTTCAATTTGCTTTACAACTTGACGAAGATCATCATACACACGATGATGGTCACCTGAGGACTACGCAACTCACATCGCATTGTTTAGTACGGTTGGTAAGAAACGGCCAGGTTTATCATATCGTGCTCAAGTATAATTGCTGGCAGTTTTTTATAATTTGAAGTTAAAAAACGTGGAGAAGGGTCTACTTCTGAGTAATGTTGCAAGGAAAATCGAACTGTAACTTATATAAGTTTGGCAATTCGCTGGCAACAAACGTAGTACGTGTATTCAATAAATCCATTTCTTGAGAGCCGTCTCTCATTCCAAAAATTCCAAAAAGAGGTCCCAAACCTCGAAACGAGGTGAAACTCATAGTTTATCATTTGTTAAGAACACGTAAGTAATAAATATTATGGAAAAATTAAAGAAAGATGAAAAGATATCATTCCAACGGTTAACAAGAAACAATAATCATTCAAATTGGTCCTAATGTACGAAGTTATGCGTGAACAGCAAAAAAAAACTACAATTATACATAGAGGATCATAACGAGATTGGGCTCGGTCGATTTTAAATGTTTTGACAGTGTAGTCTATTTTTTGTCAATTCGAGTGTTCGCAAATGAGGTAGTGTTTTTTTTTAAACGAAATACCTAACCTTTCTATTTTATCTCATAACTTGTGTGAAGTTGGCACCAACTTTCCAGTAATCGTTTTCATCTAGCGACCAAACGGTCAGTGACGTCGGGTGAAATAAAAAATTTGACAATCATTATAACTTCAACGAAATTGAATGTTTTGATGGTGGAGAAGGCAATATATGATACGTTGGCTGATTTTTAATGAGTGGTGGTAGAAAAAAAGTATTGTTTTATTCCCAAAAGGCCAGTAGTTTATAAAATTCCGAATTTATCCTCTGAAATATTCAGCCATTTTTGGTATACTCACTTCCAGACGACTCAAAAATGATATAGATACCAACAGACGAGTTATCTGGAGACCGTGAAGTGAGTAGTTTATTTGAAAAAATTCGTTATGCACTCTCTAAAACATGAACGATATACCAAGAGATGAGTTATTTGGAGGCCGTGAAGGGATTAGAATATATCCATCGAAATTTGAAAAAAAGGTGTTAAACACCCTCTAATATGGTTAGCGTACATGATTTTTGGTACAGAGACCTCCAGATGACTGAAGAATGATATAGCAAGAATCTTTCGGATTAATAGAAAATGTCATCATGAACATTTTTATTTCTAATTTTATTTTTCAACATAGGAAGCATTAACATTGACCAGGTTAAAGTCAACTGTTATTGACAATTAGAATATAATTCTGAGTGAACTGAACTCCTGATATATCATTCTTCCATCTGGAAGTGAAGAAAAAAATCAAGTTGTTTAAATATTTTAGAGAGGGTGTCTCACACATTTTTCCAAATTCTGGTTTATGAACTAATCCCTACACGGCCTAAAATTAACTAATCTCTTGGTATATCATCCTTGGGTCTTCTGGCAATATCGGTACCAAAAATGGAGTACGCTAAATATATTAGATTTAGCAACAAAGACGCCACTAGCTATTTCTTGTGGAAGTACTATGCATTCAAAATTTCTCTAGTACCAGTACTAGTATTTTTCACTGAAGTAAGACTCCATTAGGATTGTTAATTTATTATTCTGTACTGTGAAAGAATACTCCAAGTTTTCATAATCTATGATAGCAGAGTATTTTTGAAAAAAATCTGATTCTAAAATTCCTTGTATGTTATTGTCAAACAATTCTATTGTGAATAATTTATTTGTAAACGTACTTTTGTCGACTTGCGAAGGAAAGTCTAACGAGCCTAGCGTATTTGTTGACCCTGAAATTCTGTCGATTTTTAACGTGTCTGAGTCTCAGATCAAAAAGTTAACTCATCTGAGTAGTCTACTGTATGCAAGTGTCTATTTACATGTTTGTGGAAAATTGCGCTAATTCATGTACCTGAGTCTAGGAGTAAATAATTTTTCCGTTTATTGTAATCGAATCTAACATAATTTAAACCGTGTATTCCAAAAATAGAATTATTTTTCAGACTATTGACCTAGAAAATATGTTGGCTCCTGTGAGCTGTTTTGATTTGACGCCTCTCTTTCTACACCACTTGTTAAAAATATACTTTGTATTCTATTATCTCCTCTAGTATTTTGCATTCGTTGGAAATGATAACCTCCATTCATATAATTATTTTGTTTGTTATCCTTATTGAATAACCCTCAGAAATTGTTGTTTTGATTGTAATTTTTATTGTTATATTTGTTCGAATTGTTTCGATATTTGTTAGAGTTTTGTCGTCCATACCTATTGTTGAAATTTTGGAAATGTTGGTGGTTTTGTTCATTTCTAATGTGAAACATAGTCGGCTGTTGCTGGTTGTCTTGTGTGAATTCGTCTTTTGCTTCATTAATTGCATCGGTCAGTGTATTGTAATTCCACGCTTTTATGATAGTTCTTAGTTCTGTATTTTTAATACCTTTTGTAAAAACGCCACTTCTAGGTTTTCATTCTTTTTCCTGAAAATCTCAATAGAATGTTTATTGTCACCAGCCTGAGCTAAAGTGAGATCTGACATAAGTGTTTCTATTGATCTTCCGTATTCATCGATACTTAGGTTACTTTGTTTTATATTTCATAATTTAGCGGAAAGAGTTGGAGGTGATTGCTTTGGCAAAATATGTATTCTCAAATCTCCTATTAAATTTTCATGGGTGGCATAACTATTTTTTATTCTGATTTTATCTCTGTGAGATATGCAAGCTTCAAGAACATAATTGACTAAAGATTGTTTGCCTAACGTGTCTAAAGCTGATTCGTACAATTCTCTACCCTCTATTAATTGATACACGCCTTCAGTTGTGCCGTTTAATTTTGGCAGCAAGTTAGCTGCTGTTTTGAAATCAAATTTTTCTCCACTCATGATGATATATCTGTAATTATACCTGGTCCTATATTAGTATTACTATCTACTTTTCTACCTGACCTAGCTCTATCTTTTAAAATATTTTTGAGTCTAGTAGATATTTTTTCTATTATATGTAAATATAGTTCAACTTAAGTAATTTTATCTTTAGTTGGACTACTTTTATCAAACGTACTAAATTAATCAGCGAATTAACATTTCCTTACCTCTGATACCGTCTCTGCGTGGCTAATTCACTTCGTTTTTCGTTCGTAAGAGTATTTACGAAGGTTTTCTTCAAATTTCACAAGTTGTTGTTCAGCTTCTGTGAACTCCCTCAGAATGTATTTTCTGCTCATCAGCCTTATAAACTAACATAATCTGAGTTTCTTCTCTTCAGTTTGAATCAACACAATCACGAGATCTTCGAAGTTCGCTGAACGCGATTTGTCGTTCCATTGATTTCTTCATACCATCTCGCATTTTCCCCCAAATGAAATATATGATGACAATTATAATGAAGATTAAAATTGGAATCATCATTCCGTCGGTGTGTGTGAATGCGGTGGAACTTGATTGATTCGCAATATTTGAGCCCGTGCCAGCAGCTTTATCTGTATTCTTTCTTCGTTTGTAATTTTTGATCCACACATTTTCAAATTGTTCTTTTTTTCTCTACCTTAATTATCCTGGCAGGATCGCCATCAAATGTTGGTCGTAGCAAGTAAATTAATTGAAACCAGTCATTACCAAAAGGAACTTAATTTATTCTAAATACTGTTGTCACATAATAATTACTAACTAAATATTAGGATTCAAATACATATTGTTTCATCATCACTTTCAATCTAATTGTTTTTAATATTTGAGCTGCAAACAGTTCAATGTACTGAAATGATGCAGAAATATATAACTGGGTCGGTGGAAGGCACCGATCAGTTTAATGACACTGCATCGTTTCTGTACGTATATTTGCTGAAATAACATAATTAAAAATAACACAATTTGGTACACTATTGGAAATGAAAGAAAGATAAACGATTTGAATCTTTATCATAGGGTGACTAACGATTATTTTTTGAGTTTCGGCGGATATAAACTAATCCCTTCACGCCCTCCAAATAACTGATCTTGGCTGTACCAAAAATCGAGTTAGTTGAATAGTTTAGAGGGTGCTTATCGAGTTTTTCCAAATTTCAATGAATATAAACTACTCCCTACACAGCCTCCAAATAATATATCTTGGTATATTGTTCTTGAATCGTCTGAAAGTGTCTGTACCAAAAATCTTAATATATAAGATGGTGTTTAACGATTTTTTTTCAAAGTTCGATGGGTATAAATCAATCCAAACTGCCTCCAAAATATTTTGATTGATTGTTCTAATTTGAAGGATTCCTTATAATTAAAGAATAAAAGAAGAATAATAGGCCACCATCAAACATTTTCGAGGTGGTTTTCGCGTTTTTAGACAACTTCGCTACTTATCGCCATTTTTCAAAACAACATAACTCCACAAAAAATGGTCTGATTTCTGATTTGTTCCTTTTTGTTTTGTATGTATTAGCTTAAGCTAAAATTTACTATACTATAACTTTCTTGGAAAAACGTTTCGTTGTCGTGTTATAGGCGAAAAATATTTAATTACCGCTATTTTGGGCTGTTTTTCGCGATTTTGAGTATGAAGCCGATGGTTGCCGTGGTAGCAAACGTCAGATTCGGATTCAGCACCCCCCAAAACATAAAAATCCGTTGAGAAAGAAAGTTCCGCAGTTTTTCCCTGAAAACGGCCTTTTGAAATCTTATATTATTGGACTAGAAGTCCTGTAGAGGCTAATGTTTTGGTCAGCACGGTCCACGCCCCCATATTTTCATTATTTTTTTTCGCTCTGTATATTTATTTTATTTTTCTGTCCAATATTGCAAGAACATAACAATTGCATTCGTTTCAGTTTCGAGAGACCTCAGAAAGCCGTGCTGATGAGTTGATAACAACGAAATACCGCTGTCCACGGATGATGAGCTCTCGGAATTGAAACGAAAATACTATATAGATATAGAGAATTTTTGGGCCAGTTTTGCCACTACTATAACTTTACGGAAAAATGGGTGGTTTCATCGCTGCTGGCGTGCAGTGTATATCACGTAGGATAACCCCTTCCATGTATAGAGTTCGTCTCTTGTGTATCTATCGATCCTGAAAATTTCATGATTTTTTGTCAAAAATTACAGAAGGTACGAGGGTGTTTCCATGAGAAGTGAAATACGCTGTATATATAGGTTTGAATTCATATTGACTGTGTATTAAATAGTAAGAGGTTTTTATTTGGGAAGTAGTCAGGTAGGAGTGAATATTCTTCGTTTTTCAGTCGAGCTTTTGAAAATGTTTATTCAATTTATCAAGATACAATGATACACGTGATCGATATTAAAATCCCTTCAGTCCCAGATTATTCTGAGTGGAGAAAAAAAATAAGTTACACTGCTCATTCATGAGTGACAAGTTGTCAGTCCAATACTACAAGTGTTGCTTATTCAAATTACGGGTGTGCTGTTTCAGCAATAATCACAACTATAAGAGAAACGCTGGTAAATGCCGTTTGTGACAAGTTGGCGTTTCCAAAAGCTATACTTGTAAGTGAGGACTGACATGTATACGAGTTCAATATTAAAAATGTTTTTTCGTCTGTTTCCACAAATACCGATGTATGAGAACTACTGCTATTTATCAGTATAATTCTACCAAAGGACAGAGCATGGTCAACATTGAACATTGTTGGATGAATATTTGATGTAATAGAAAATATGTGGTCTAGTGATTCCGAAGAAAAAACCGTGTCAACATCCGTAGGGTTCGAGTGTTTAGGACAAGAATAAATTATAACATCCTCGCGAATACCTACCAATTCAATGAGAGGTTCAGAGTGTCGCCAGAGAAATTTGAGCGATTGTTGAGAGTTATTGGGCCGAGATTACAACATGAAACTCGTCATGGCCAGGCTCTGACACCACAAAAACAACTGGAAATAGCACTTCATTGGTTAGGTAATGGAGGACAATACCATGCTGTTGGAGATATGCATGGTGTCTCCAAAGCCACGGTACATAGATCACTCAAACGAGTCGTCAGTGCTATCAATCAAGATCTCCTAGCTGATGTTGTACGATGGCCCGAAGATATGAATGACGTGATACTACGGTTCAGTAGAATAGCAGGTATGCCGCTTGTATGTGGTTGTGTAGATGGCACCCCGATTAAAATTGATGCTCCCACGGAGAATGAACCAGCTTATGTGGATCATCATGAAAATCATTCCATCAATGCAATGCTCGGGTGTGGGCCAGATTTTATATTTTATTATGTATGTGCCAATTGGCCTGGAAGTGTTCATGATGCGAGAGTTTTGAGAGTCAGTGGTTTATATGGTAGAATGATGGACGGTTGGCGTCCTATTCCAAATGGCGTGATTTTAGGAGAAAGTGCTTATCCACTGAAATAATGGTAAATACCACCAATTGTTCGTGATGTCAATGATAACGCAGAAAACCGATTTTTGAGAGCACATAAACACCACGAGTTATCGAAAATGCTTTTGAAATTTTGAAGAAAAAATTTCCGGTATTGAATTACATGAGAGTGAACCCTGTATTTGCATGCGAAATCATCAAATGTTGTGTGACATTGTGTAATTATTCACGAACTGCTGATGAAGTTGCCATGGCAGCTGCAGTGTATGATGATGAAGAAAATGATAATCCATTTGCTGAGGATCGTGGAATAAATGAATATAATTCGAATATAACATGAGTGATTGGAAACATTTAATAGAAGGCATATTCGGACATTCGCTACCCAACTAAAATATTGTCGACAATGCGGTGTTGCCACTTCTCTTAGAACGTAGTAGCAACTTTGAGTTGTAAAATAGAACACCCTGTATATAATATTATTGTGGAATCGACAGCAATAACCCAACAACTTGTCTTGATATGTCCCTATACCTATCTGTTACAGTTTTCGAAATATGAATTAAGTTCAATGTTTGTGTTCGGAAATCAGGACTTCTAAAAATGCTGATATATGTGAGTTACGAAGTACTATGGTAGCGAAACTTGGTTTGGAGTTGGGTGATAGTTGTGGGCTTCTCACAATAATTATATTATATACAGGATGTCCCATTTGACAACGCAAAGTTGATACTACTTTCTAATAGACGTGTCAACACCGCATTGTCGAAAATATTTTAGTTGGGTAGAGAATGTCCGATTATGCCCCCCATTAAATGTCCAAAGTCTGGTAAACCACATATCACCCTGTATATAGCTAACATTATGACGGTCAGTTTGAAATGTGAATTGAAATTTATATACACATAACGAGATTATTGATTTGGCAGCCTGCCAAATGAACCTATATGAGGGCATATACATTTATTGTTACCCATGATTAATACAAACTCTTATGTTATACTAGTGCGTTATTGCATCAACAACATATTTGACAATATCGACAAGTCCATTCAACCTCAACTATGTACTATGATTGGTATGGAAACTAACAATTGAAACGTTAAAATGTAGAATTTTTTTTGTGAATGTTATGCCCGCACGGGCCACAAAGTTTACTTTATGCACGTACCGGTCGTAAAGTGCACTTCATGCCCATATGGGCATAATGTACACTATTACTGCGTTGGTAGCTAAAGCACAAAAAAAACAATAAAGAAACTGGTATAACATATAAACATTAAAAGGTAAAGTCTTGTGAACTCGTTTATTTTTACCCAGGTATGGAATTTACAAATTATAATACGAAATATTGCGTGCACCGCTATTGTCATCGTTACAAGTATCAACCTGAACATTCTGGTCTGGTATATTCATAGTCACTAGGTCTCTGGTGAATTTTGAACCTTCAAGTCCTAATGTTTGCTCCATTTGTAGGATTTCCAGTTTTTTTTTATGAATATCATGTTTCAAATAGTCTACTTGAAGTTCTAGTTATTGTTTCTTCAAAGTTTCTGATTCCATATACATAGCATGCTTAACACTGTTTTCAGTAATCCATCTACGTGGTCTCGTTACTGCACCTGTACGTCGTTGCTGTTTCTGACTGTCACTACCACCAATATTACTAGGAATATTTTCATTCACTTGCTCTCCACCATAATTTGTATCAATGGGATCGGTTTCAGGTGGTTCGTGAACCGATCCCTCGAATCAAGGGAGACTCTTTTCCTATGATATCGAGAACTATTTGATCGATCTCTTGAAGTTTGGCTTCTGGTCTCCCAGCTGAACCAGTTTTTTTCGCATTATCTAATTTTGCCTGCAAATAAATCAATGGTTATTCTAGCTCAACGCTCTGAAACCTATTATTCTTACCAGTGTTCTTTTCCTCATGTTGGGCCACACCGTGTCCCGACAATATTGCCAGTCTTTATTATTTAATATCAACTGTTGGGATACAGCAAACTCGTGAATTTCCTTCCACTTCTCGCCTTCTTCTTTTTTTGTCAACTTGGCACTAAAAGCACCAAAGAGAACATCTTTATTTTGTTTTATCAATTGTAAAACTGTTAATTTTGTTGAAAACGTTTCTTGCCATTCTGAACGATGATAACATTCAACATAGAAGAACTATATGCTATATGTACACACCAAATTATCATCACTCCTCTGACAAAAATATGAAGAGAAAAAATTCACATTGTTTTTGTAGGATGAACGTACACTAATCTACAGGGATATGCACACAACATCGTTCGTCGTAATCCTACAGATAACAATAATTCTGAAAATATTTTCGAGGCAGATATGGCATGTGTTGCATTCAACAAAAATAATACTTCAAATGATGTGGTCTCGGTAGTGTAGAGGATGTCGCAATCTACAATCGTACACCAGGTCATTGTGAAACAATAAATATTGGCACCTGTCACTAGTTATTCCTACACTGGTAACTTGTCGTCTATTTGCTTGTCGCTACTTAGTTTCCTGAAACAGAAACTACTAGTTCTTGTCACTAGTCGTCGTGACACCTGTAACTTGTCAATTACATACTAGTAATTTTATTGAAACAACATACTTGTCGAGTAGTTATTTCTTTAAACAGACATTAGTATTATTGGTCACTTGTTGCCATTGAACTTGTAACTAGTCGCTTGTACACTGGTAATTTTCTTGAAACAGGCCCCATGCCTCAAAAGTAAGTCACATATACCAAGAACTCTAAATCATCGCAGTTAATGTCTTGTCTGGAAATTTGTGCTATCAAAAAGGTCGTGTCAAACGGAATGAATGCCGTAAAGTAATCCCATATCAAATGTTTTCTAGGATAACGTGTTCCTCGAAACCTCCGACTATCGTCATTACTGACTCTCGTCATTACTGTCTCTCATCATTACTGTCTCTCGTATTAAGTATATTTTGTAAGTACAACTTATGATGTGTTACGAAAAGTCGCAATTCTGGCTCACTTGTGTCGATAGTGTGGCAGTTCGATACACTTTCGAAGGGGTCTTTGGATATCTGACATAAGTAGCACGTAAAAATAAAGAACCTATCACTGGTGTCCTCTATCGAAACTTCAGTCTTCAACAGCCGATTGGGTTTTGCGCATTTTTCAATATGCACCCAACGTTTACAGAAACTGCATTTGATGAAACTGCCTTCTTCATCGGTACCGCATACCTGACAAATTTCTGATACATCTTCCGAAGGCAATAATATAAATGACTGTAGAGCGAGTCTGAATTGCTCTGGATCAACGTCATGGGGTGATTTGAGAGATCGCCAAAATGAACCAATATTATCAGTTCCTGATAAGGTATAGATATAATATAACACATACACGCCACAGTTATGTGAATCACTTTGTTTCGGATACGCTGTATCTTCATGTGGTACTATTGCCATGTTGACACTCTCTCAGTAACTCCTCTGGGGACGCATGTCGATTATTGAAGAACTCAGTAATTTTCTCGAACACAAGAGATTCTTGATAAGCGAAACCAGGATCTAGAATATGGATATTAGTAGTGATATACAGCGGATCCTAAATAGTAATTAGAGGGGAATTAGAGGAAGTACTTAGAGGGAGTACTTATAGTCATATCCAGTAGTGAGAGGGAGTACTTAAAGCTATCAAGAAGTACGAGACCTAATTGCATGTAATTAGAGGTTTGTAGGTGTATCTAGAAGTATTGCCGGTAATTGTGGAAAAAGTTTTTATATGTACTTGCTAGCGGTACTTTTTTTCAATAAGCAATTGCTTATTGACCTTGTGTACATCTCAAGTACTCTTAATGTATTAACAGAGCCATATCCAGTAATGAGAACCATATGTACTTAGAGATCTAGAAGTATTGTGGGTAATTGGGCTACTTGAAGGTGTTCGAAGATTACATGTAATAAGAGGTAAAGTGTATTTAGAAGTATTGCTGGCAATTGAAGTTGTTCGTGACGTCATGCTCGAAAAAACGCGAGAGTTTGAAAGACCATTTAATCCACTCATACCTTAATATACTTTTATGCACTGTTGGCGATTTTACGCACAGGTGATTTGTTTACGCACTTATGCAAAAAAGTATCACTTTACGCAATTTCAACAGTGCGTAAACACTTAGTTTACAATTATTTAAAAAATAGTATATATTGAATCAAATCCGTAGTAAAAAAAATTGTTCCCAAATAACTTGAAATATTGTATATTTGTTTATACAGGGCAATTCAAATTCACCCCCACCATTGGGATCTCCTAAACTACAGATGATAAGTCGGAGCTTAACTTGGGGCAAAGTTGCGTATTCTGGTGCTTAACACAATATTGTTTTGAAACTTGGAAAATTTCTAGTATTTCCGGAAATATCGGGAAAAAACTGAAAATCGGAATTTTCGTTTTTTTTTTCTATCGATATTTGACAACATAGCTCAAAACCAAAAGTACATTTTTATTGATACTTTTTTTCAGCTACACGTTTTCATGTTCAGATTTACTTTCCGACGTTTCGTCTTTTGGCATTCATCATAAACTTTTTTTCTGTTATGGGCGCCATATTATTTTTTATACAGAAAAATAGTGATTGTCATTGTTGTATAATTGGTTGGGCCGCGTTGATGTGCGGGTTGAGTCCTCGCCTCATAAGCCAGAGAGCGTGAGTTCGAATCTCAGCATTGCCACCGGTCTCGTGCATGGCATCACACGTATTAAAAGGAAAGGGCAACGTCTTCCCCTAGCTCGCACAAGTCTCTGACTTTTGAGGGTTGCACGTAGGGGTGCAACCGGTTGACAAAAACAATTTATTTTTATGATTTGCATTTCTGAAACCACAGATATTAAAAAAACAACTTCATCTGAGATGGTCATGACTCCATCGAAAAATTTTGTTTAATAAACAATAGTTGTCAGAACTCATTAAACATCATTAGTTTATACATGGGTTTGAGCTTTCGGCTAGACATGTCTCAGGATTAGTGACTATGTTTGTGGGTGACCTATTTTAAAAACGTGACTGAGGCGTTTAATTAAGCTTTCATAATAATCTCATTGGTTGGAACTGTAACTGAATAATTTATAGTGAACATCCTTTATGGCCAGTCTGGGGGTTGACACATTGATTTATCCAAAGTCACCTCTTTTTAAATTCTTCTGAACTGTCTTCCATGACCGCAAGAAGAAAATGTACCTGTTCTTGACAATTCTCTTGAAGGTGAAGTAGTGGAGCATATTGGAGGTTCTGCACTCAATCACTTCAGTGTAGCGGCAAAGGATCGACGAGGGACATCTATCTCAATGACCTGTTGGGTTCCTTTCAGTATCAGATCGAAATTGGTTGTTGGCGTGAGGTTGGCATGGCCTGTGACAGCGTACTCTGCATTGTTGTTGATAGTGTAGCATCGTATGCGCACGTTATCGGGCTTGTCCCGTCGCACCTTTTCAAAATCTTTTTGGGAACAAGACAGGACTTTCTTTGGCTCTCTCAGAATAGTTCTTCGGACTATCTAATGCATCCTTTCTCTTGTTTATGTGTATAGCTATCTCAGATAGGATGGTTATCAAGTCTCTCAAGCAGGTGAAGTTGATTGTGGTACCTATGAGAATTGTGTCTGAATGACTAAATGAACCTTTCATGTTCCCGTACCTAAAATTTACCACTTCTTCCCCTGATGTATAAGTGTAGCGCAACTGTTCTTGTTGGAAAAGATATAACTCATCCTGCCAATATCAACTTGTTTTTTTTCGATGGAAGGTATTTAATGGTAAGATTAAGAATAAAGATTCTGGTTTTATCATAACATTTATTTATAATGACTATTATTTATAATTTTATGAACAAAATTTGTAAGATTTTTAGTGCAACGAGCACGGTTCACGTTTCTGTTTTCATCATTAGTTTTGTAAAGCCAACTCTATATCTGATAATATGGAAGGAATGTTTACGTCTTGCAAAGTAGCTGAATTTAGGACCCAATGCTAGTAATTTCATGACTGTAAGAGGAATTTTGATATCTGTTGAGCTTTTGAATCATTTTGTATTGATTTTGATTCGTTTTGATTAATCTGAATAAATTTGATCGAATTTTCTTTGATGTCCTTGTTTGATATTCAGGAAACTCTATTATAAATAGTAATTTGTCTATTTTCAAATACTCTGATAATATCAGTAGATATTTCTCTCATCTAGATTGGACATAATTGATTTTATTCATCTCTCAATACGTTTCAGATCACTTATTGAGCTCAAACTTGTTAATTTCAATCCCTTTTCGTCCTTTTGTAGCGTTTTTTTTTTAAACTTGATGTTTTTTGCATTTTATCAGGAAAATCATCTTGTTTTCTACTCTTGCGTGATGCTACCCCATTTTTCCTGGAGAAAGAGGACAGCAAGGATTCTTTATTTTGTACTGAAATGCCCGGCTAAGTGGGGTTGGTAAATAACTAAAAAGTAATGCGTTTTAGTCTAGAGTGTGTATTGCACTTAAGTATGAAAAGAGCAGAAGAGAAGAAATGAAGTAGAAGAGGAAGTAGAAGGCGGAGCTTCGATTGACACTTGATCGATGGATCACTGACAAAGACAACTCTTATTTTGCGGTTATTTTATGGAAATCGGAAGCTATCTTAAATTCAGATATTATAACATAGAAATCAATATAAATACCTTTTGTATGATCATACAAGAAGCTTACACGATATTTTCAACTCGGTAGGTTTGCCTCTTTTAGCAAAGTGTAGAGTTATAAATGATACAAATCACTTTAAAATTTTAGCAAACAGAACTGCGAAATTATGCACAGATTACAAGGCAGTATGAAATGAAATCCGGCAAGCCGTATGAGCACGGTTTCTTGATATATTAATACTAAAGCTTATCTGAGTGGATATAGTAGTTGTCAATCCTCAGTGCTGCTGATTCGTGGATAGGCAGGCCGGGTTCCAGCAATCGTCAGGACCGTGGGGGGGCTCCAGCACTCCGTCGTCGGGATGAAAGGGGGCCCTGTGCACTGGATGGAGATGGATCGTGACGCTGTTCACTTCGATTGGGTGTTCGAGCGAGTATGAATGGGTGGTATACAAGGTGGAAGATGGGAGCACCCAAGGGGGTACCAAAAAGGCCTGGAAGTGTTTCAGTTGATTATATAAATGGTTTGATTTATCTATGAATATCCCAGGTTAGTTAAAAGGATATAAGGAAGCTGTTAGAAAGGACTGACCGGTGAGATAACGACATACCTGGGATGGAGTGTGGCCTTAACGTAGTGGTGTAACTTATAGTAGTATAAATGAAATCCACAGTTATGTGAAGCCTTTTCCTGAAGAGCTACTTTATTACTACTATAATTTATCTTTCAACTGAGAAAAAATCCGCAAATTTGCGATTTGAGCCAAGCACATGGACCTCTAATTAACCTTTTCAGCTGAAAGCCAGTGGCAGAAAGACCAAATCAGGTGACTGACTCAACCTATGTCAAAACTTCCTTATCAGCCATCCTGACACATGAATGATAGATGGGCATTACCTGACAGGTGACATGTTTACCTTTGGGAGCCAAGAATATAACAAAAATATGGAATTGAAATTATACAGAATACTTTTATTGAATCGGAAGTAATTGGAGATAATAATATCATGATTTAAGTAGCTAGCAGTTATCTTTCCTTTGTTGTCGATGGGCCTCAAGAGACTGCTCGTCGTAAAGCTGTCGTTGACTTGAGAACTGACTGAATGTAATTTATAGGGAAAGATAGATGATTGAAGA
Organism: Chrysolina americana; assembly: GCA_958502065.1. Lineage (NCBI taxonomy): Eukaryota > Metazoa > Arthropoda > Insecta > Coleoptera > Chrysomelidae > Chrysolina > Chrysolina americana. The sequence goes on along the minus strand of OY293419.1, from coordinate 26,959,193 downwards.
GATAATAGAGAATTAAACAAAAAATATAATGAATACTTGAGATGAGGTGGGTTATTCTATACAAACTCTAGACTCTGAAATTTGACCCGTAACAGTGATTGTTGCAAAAATTGGCCCATTCTTTGAAAACGGTATATTGATTCCAAGAGTTCGTTCAGTTCATTGGTAGACAATCATTCCAATATGACTGAGGAAGTTATCACTACTGGACTGCTAGTAATAATTGAATTATATTATTTTGGGAATGCAGTCAGAAGATCGCCACTGTTGAATTGTATTCTTTGGTTGTCTGAACTTTCAAAATTCTTGATTGCATTTTCAAAGACATCTGGTGGAAAATTGATAAATTTCACTTTATTAATCTTCTACCTACCTCCTGCTTATTTATCGTAATACAATGCAGTGTAAAAATATTTGGTTGTAAATATTAAATTGAAATTGCAACTAAAAATGCATGTACAAATAATTCAACATTATTTAAAATTGGTTTTCAATTCGATTTGAAAATAATTAAATAACTTATTATTTCTGAGCGATAGAGATAATAAGACAAAATTGACAGTTGACAGAACATGTTTAGAAAGATAACCAACTGCTGTTGTGTACTAACTAATGATATTGTTTTATAAAATGTTTCGACTTTCAAACAGTTTGACGTACAAACTTTAAAGAAATGTTTCGAGGGTATAACCGATACTACGTTCTGAAATAATACACATTATAATTGCTTCATAGAGGGCGCGGGGGGGGCACATCAACTTAACTGTCACGGAATTCGAAAGAATGTTTATAGTTTAAAAGAGAATTCAATTATCTTTTCAACGATGGGACACATGATCCCCTATGCCATTTTAAATTTTTTGTTGATGCGCCATCTATCGAGCAATCTTAATGTGTTTTTTTTCATACCCTCAAAACGTTTTTTTTTTTCATGTTTGTACGTCAAATCGTTCAAAAGTTAACATGGAAGGGCTATTAAAAGCCGCACTGTGGTCAAAACATAAATACACATTCTGCAAATACTATTTTTAGCTTTTGGGTCGGTGCATAAAATTACCCATCCATGTAGGTAATTTTGCGCTGGGTACCGGAAATTTTGCGCAAATTGAAAATCTTTAACAGCTTTGAATTTTTACTCAGAAAAAAAAAACATTATGATTCAAACTATTTATTCCATGCATATGTCACATCTTTTCTCGTAGTGCAATCGACATGCGTCCAATCCAAACAAGACCCACAGTTCTCTTTTTTCCCGAATTTGCCACAAACTAGACATATTCTCTGTGCTAGTTGGATCAACATCGTCCAGTTCCTCATCACATATATCTTCCCCGTTATATTCCGATTTCTCCGTTTCACTGTCTTGATATTCAATCTTTTTAACGAGGTAATTTTTTCTACAAACTTCAAAAAATTACAATGTTCGCGCATTGACAACAATATGCGAAGTGACCCTTTTTTTCATTTTCCTTCGTTACCATGACACCGAGCGCGAAGTAGTGTGCAAAATACTTACTTCGCACACTGCATGTAAACTATGTGGGATTTTTATATTTTAACCTTTATGTTCCTCAATCAAGCAAAAATCCAATTGTCAACAAATACCATTTTATTTCCATAGTTACAGTAATTACTTGATTTGGAAAAACAGTTTAAACCAGTTCAATACTATTTTTCATATTAAGCTAAGCATATTACTTATTTTAGAACCATATTTTTGACGTTTGTAGAAAAAATTTTGTTTGCATCTCATGCGCGAATACTTTGGTGGTCTTGACAATTTTATTTAACTCGGCTGCGCCTCGTTCAAAAAATCAGTTCTTGATCACCAAAGTAGCATTTCGCGCACTAGATACAAAAATAACTATTTTTCGTTTGTGTGAAACATTCTCTTTTCCTTTTGGTTTCCTTATCTTTTTGTCTTCAACTCAGATTCTTCAAGAATTTCCTTCATCGGCGTAGATGTAAGGATTTCAGATTGTTTCTTTGTACACTTCCTAGTTTTTTCTATATCATAACGTGGGCCTTAGGTACTGGCAATAAATCCGAAAAAGAAATATTGGCTTTTGATGTTCCTGGTATAGGATCTATTTCAGAATTCACTCGTGGGGTTGTCTCTGGAGTAATGTTGCCCTTTTCATTAGTTACCTGATGTTTAAGCAGCTCGGTTTAATTAACGCTCTGATCTTCTACTTCATGTTATATGCTAACTGGACGAAATTCTTTAGGTGGTGAGAAATCTTCATCTGTGAATTTATCTGGGTAGAAGGAAAAGACTCCAGCAGATCTAAAGCCAGCAATCCCTTTTTCCATTGTAGCGACTTTCGAATAGGCTTAGTTGAAAATCTCAGCTAACTGGAAGTAAGTTATTCTCTGATGTGGATGTGTTCTGAGATACAATTCACACTCTTATTATACTGCCGTCCTTACACACATAAAAAGGATTACTTGTTTCAAAGTAATATGCTTTGATTCAAGACAATGGCGTGTTTATATATACTGGAATAAATGTTTATTCAATTTAAGAAATCCATTTATTCAACCAAATGTTCTCGAATCAAGCTTACGAAGTATTTGGATTGAAAACATGCACTTTTTTCATTAGAGTAAATCTACTACGTCAGGAGAAAAATGCATATATTTCGAACAAGATAATGGTTACCTTCATTTGACAAATACGTTTCTTTGATAAAATTACTTTAATTTCAAAATAAGACTATGATTTTCTTGATGTGACAAATAAAATTTTTTAGATGAAAACTATATATTTTTAGAACAAGATAACGTTTACCTTCATTTGGCAAATACATTCCTCAGATAAAATCACTCTAATTTCAAAACAAGACAATGATTTTCTTGATGTGACAAATAAAATTTTTCAGATGAAAAATATATATTTTTCGAACAAGATAATGGTTACCTTCATTTGGCAAATACATTTCTTAGATAAAATCACTCTAATTTCAAAACAAGACAATAATTTTTTTGATGTGACAAATAGATTTTTTCAGTCAAACTACTCAAATTTTCATAGTAAAAACGCAATGTGATCGAAGGAAAAAAAAATCTCTTGAATTGAGATCAATTTCTCTTCATTAAAGAAACCTCATAATGATAAGTTGAGAAACTATTTTTTCAGTTGAATCTTCCTTTTATTTGAATAACAAGACTATCACTTAATTGAATTGAGATAAAGAGTTGTTTAAAATGAGAATTTCCATTTTTCACTTTTAGTAATTATTGTTTCATATTTTGCTAGAAATTATTTTTACGAACCCAGTGATACCAGAATTGATGGGTCAAAAAGCTGTGACGATCTGGATACAGACTATAACTTTTTTATTTCCAGTGAGTGCGACTGAGAAATCTGAACCTTGTCCAGTCTCAGGATCACCCATCGGACATCTTCGCAGCTCTTTAATTATTTTCCATCAAACTGGTTATTACTGGATTCGTAGTGATAATTTCTAACCAAATATGAAAATAGCAGGTTGACCTGTCTCAGTTTCTATAAGGATTTGTTTGTTTTCATTCCAAAAAAATTATGAAAAGCATATTTCATAAATAAACTTTATTTCTCTATAATAGTTTTTTACATATAAACATCCGACCAGTACATAAATGCTAATAATAATGTATTTCAGGTTGGTGTAGTTTACCTCCTAAAGATATTTTAATTATCAATGTGTTTTTAGGGTGCAGCGATAAAGTTAGTGTGGCAAGGGAGTTATCTACAGTGGTGATACATAAGACAATAATGCATTTAGACCGGGAGATGATGACAGATTTTGGGACACGATTTTAATCAGTATGCCTTTTAGAGGACAGTATTGTCCGTGTGTCCTTATGATAATAACGCATGAATCAAAGAGTCGTCGTAGGTTCTTCATATCAAATAATAATAATATTTTCAAAAAATTATATGTTTCGGTACGATTCCAATCAGCCTGCCATGTGTTTTGTAATGAAATAATACAACAAAAATACTCGAAACACCATTGGCATACCGTTAGAGTGGGCGGAGAATTCCCTTTTTCAAATACAAGTTCACGTGACCATACCAGCCATTCGGACCCACCCTAACGGGCTGCCAATGGTTTTTCCAATATATTAGTTTTATTATTTCATCACGAAACACATGGTAGCCTGATTAAAATCGTACCCGAATAATAATAATAATTATAATAATAATAATTTTTTAGTATGAAGAACCTAAGATGACTCTTAGATTCATGCATTATTATCATGAGGATATACGGACAATACTGTCCTCCAAAAGACATACTGAGTAAAATCGTGTCCCAAAATCTGTCATCATCTCCCGGTCTAATTTTTTTGAGCTTAACCTACAAGTGCAGAAAATGTATAATTCCGGGGAGTTATTTGAAATCGCACATAATGTAAATAGGCCATATACATATAACAAAAAATAACATTTTTAGAAAATTAACTTAATAAATCTACATAATTGGTATCCTATGAAATGAAAACAAAATACCTATAATATTCGATTTTGAGTGGCACAAAAATCGCTCAATAGGTCGATTTTGTTTTTCTTAGTCTCATTTTTTTAACCATATCCAAACTATACAGGTTATCCACATTTGAATAAAAATTACAGCAGCAGTTCTTTGTAATGGAACACCCTGTATGTTTTTCTATTTGTTTAGGAATCCTCATTAATCCAGTGAAATCAGTTGTGATGGACTTGTCAACCGGCTGCGAAGACCTAGGCAAAAAAAGTTAGAATGTCCAATGAGCGTGAAAAAGACTTTGAACCTTCCAAATCGTGTCTAGGTTTTTGTCCATATTTTTACAGCAGTTTGACCTGACTCTATCAAACCTGTTGTGGATTCTTAACGATGATCCCTAACAAAACGGAAAAATACAAGGTTGGTTCCATTTAAAAAAAGTAGCACTCTAATGACTCAAATGCGGATAACTATGTTTAGTTTGGATAGGGTTAAAAAATAATAAAAACAAAATGGACCTATTTGAGCGTTTAATCGAATTAATAGAGGATGCCTACTAATCATATGTGAACATAGGTCCACTAGAAAAGAGAGTACAGATAATTGAAAATAAAATAACCATTCTCCTAAGAATAACATGTAATGGATTTTATCTAATTCCTACGTAAATGTCGTCCTGTACTGAATGCAAAATTGTTGGAACAAAATTATATACATCATCAATTCCAATTAACAAGTTTATATTGGTAGTGCGATTATTTTTGATCTGGAATGCTTTCAAATGGTCATTAAATCCAATAGTTGATAAAAATACCCCAAAAAAATATGCATTAGAAGTAATTGATTTATTAATAAAATTTCCCTTCAACCTAAAAAATACAGGATTATCATTTTCATATTTTTGTATTATCACCGATTTTATTTCATATTTGATCCCGTTGATTTCATACCATTCAACACTAAAATAATCATTTTCATCTAAATTTTTTTCGTGGAAAATGGAACTATTATACTCAATTTGATGTACAGGTCCATATAATATCTTGTCATCTAAGCCTTTTTCTGACATAAATCGATAACAATCTTTCAGCTGGGACTTGAGACTTAAAGAGTATGGAAGGTTTTTTCTGCATCGAATACTAGTTGCTATATTCTTAAATTCTTTATGTTTTGCTTCGAAACGCATGCTGGAAATACAAACAGGAGGGCCAATTTTTTTTATGAGATTAGGATAATGAACTAAAAAATGGTGTTTGGGTTTAAGGTGACACTTAAACAATTTAAGAAAGAGTACAAGTTGTTCAATTAGATTATTTAATATATCTAAAGATTTAATAGATATTGTAGATGAGGTTAAAATATCTGTGATTTCTAGTAATATTTAGTAGAAAGACCATATTTCATTATTCTCAGGAACCAAATCTCCTACAATAAATCTGAAGTTCCGTACTAAACATAACATTTCCGAGGCTGATAGAATAATACACCCATTTGAAATATGATCTCTTTTGATCCCAGGTGGTACATTATGTTCATAATTCTCATAGGACGTATATTTTATTCTGTTGTTTAATTCTTCTAAAGAAAAACATTGTTGTTGTATCAAAGTTCTTATTATTAGTGCCATGTCATATCGATGAATCCCTTCATATAAATCATGCATAACATCATAGGCTACATTATCATAAATATGGAAATGTTTAAGGTCATTCCATACACAATATTCTTTTATGCCAATATTATTATTCGAATGTTCATTATAATCAATCCTTTTCCTCAGACAATCCTGTATTTCACGAGTCTGTTGAGCCATATTCATTTTAACAGAACAACAAAATCTACAATAATGAGTAGAAGAAAATGACTCATTAAATCCGATAATTGAGTGTAATCCTAAATTATCTCCACACAATGTTGCTACTTTAAATCTAACAACTCGTTCCATATCATTGACTTTAATTGTAATTCCCTCTGTCTCGAGCAATTTTAATTCATCAATTATATTACTGAATGTTTTTTGTTACCAACCAGAGATCGATCAGAACCGTAAAATAGCATCGTTGAAAATATATTTTCTAGTCTTGCAGCACATTGTGGAGGAATAGTGGCTATTGTGAAATATATGGCACTTATTTTGTAAGCTCCAGCATGAGACCCCAGAGCATTTAGTGGTTCAAAATCATCAAAGTATATTAATAAAGGTAATATATCTGATTTTTTCAAATCTGAACACATCTGTTTCCATATATTGCCCTGGACAATATTTTCAGTAACCTCGTGATTGTTGCATTCATTTAAAACCGATTGATAGTTATAAATTGCCTCATAAACCCCTGGTATTTCAAGAAACAGTCGAAGAGTTTTACCCATCGGTATAAAACAAGCTACTTTATTCACAAGTTGCATTGAAACCTCACCTTTTTTTCGTTTTCGATCGGTTGATGTTCCTAACGTAACTGAAACAGGTTGTACAAGACAATTGCTAGTCTCAAAATATTTTAAATGTTTATATTCAGATTTAAAATTTTCAAATGGGTTTTCTAATTTGGTCAACATGTCATTCATAACTAGTTTATAAATACTACTATCATGCTCAAGTGATGTACTCAAACACCTTTTAATAATTGCTACCATACCAGAAGATAAAAATGTAGATACATTTTCAATGACACTTTGTATTTGAGCCCTATTCATACTTAAATTTTGATAAAGCTGAGAGATGAACTTTTTAACAGTTTCTTCATAAACTCTATCAAATTCTAATTGAAAACTTTTAATATCCTGTAAATCTTTAGTGCTTGTTTGTTCGGCTTTCTCATTTACAATAGAATCTCTGTGGGGTTCATGAGCAGACAATGAATTAAAAGTATAATCAACTGATATTTCATTAACCAATTTAGAAACTTTTGGGACACTTTTAAATTTTTAATTATCTTTTCTATCATACACTCTTTTACAAAACTGGCAAACAAAGTTAGTAATTTTATGAACATTTCCAATATGAAATAAAAAATCATTTGAACTGAAGAAATGTTTTTTGCATTCAGTACAATCCATGGCATTTGTCAAGAGTTATTCACAATTTACATCAATGATAATATTTCCTGTGCTTGAGGACTAATTATATCATACTTTGTCTCGATATTATACACCCCTCTTTGTATAATGATATGCAAATGTTCACTCTGTGGAGGATACTTCAAGTGAAATACATGAAAAACTTTAAATATGGTGTCGAATGCATCACAAATGGAAGTAAATTGATATTTTATGTTGTCCACTACTAAAAAGCTTGCTCTAACATTACTCAATGTTTCACCTTCTACAATTACATAGGGCTGAACAGTTATTTTGCGATTAAATGCAAAATCTGCATGTTCTTTTATTTTCCTCTCAATATCGCCAGGAGTCTAAAATATAAAGTATGTGAAATCATCAACTGTAACTAATTCGAGTTGAAACACAACCTATTTATGCTTAAAAAATAAAAATGGATGAGAGCTACATAGCAAGATACTTTTAATCTGTGCGGTAAGTAAAACATCCTACAATGACCAGGAATGAGGTGGAAATCAAGTAATAATATTTAGTATAGTATGCAAGGAGCTTATAATGATGGCTATTAATACACAAGAATGATAAAGAAGAGAGGTCTCAGGTCTCAGATTAAAGAAAACGTTATTTCTTGCGAACGTTTCGTCCATTTATTCTGATATCTCCAGGGAACTGTAAGATAAATGGGGATGTTTTACAATTTTATAAACAGTAACAGAAAAATATATAAACTAATTTCATACCCTTTTGGACATGGGTATTACTTGTCTAGAAACAACTACTGATTATTGATAAGGTGACTGACAATGGATAACATACATAATAAGGAAATAGTATTTCTACTCATATAAGTAGAAATACTGTTCACTGTCAGTCACCTCAACAATATTCAGTAGTTGTTTAAGTAATAGCAATGTCCAAAGAGGGATGAAATTAGTTTATGTGTTTTTCTGTTACTGTTTATAAAATTGTAAAACATCCCCATTTATCTTACAGTGCCCTGAAGATGTCAAAATAAATTGACGAAACGTTGGCTTTCCAGAAATATCATTTCTTCAATCTGAGACCTAAATCCCAAAAACAACTCCGCAGTCATCATCTGAAAGGTCGTAAATAAATTAATTAAATTGCAATTATTAGTAACGTTTAGATATTTGTGGTGGACTCCGATCAAGTAACATAACCTAGATCAGTAATTCGTCGCTAACGCCTATTACTTTGTTTGTAAGGAACACTCTTCCACTCACTGCAATGTTTACAAAAACATTTTGCTTAAAATGGTCTTTTACACATGACACAGTGCTTCATAATTGTTAAATAATAAAAACTAACGATAGTTCAACACAAATAAACTCAGAATTTGCCCTTTATTTACCAAAAAACCCTTCCAAACCGAAATGACAAGAATACTTTGTTTACGTTTTTGTGTCAAATTTAATGTAGCGTTGACGTACTGACCAGAAAGTATCGACAACGAGAATATCGGATCGGTGATGAAAAAACTTTCAATATTATATGTTCATTGCAGCTTGTTGGGAGCGTTCCAATTGCCAGAACATGGTTATATATTTAATCCAAGCTATTATTTTTGGGTTTTCGTTATCATGACTATACCTACAGAAATCAATATCTAGCCGACGTTTTTACTGTATCCTTAAAAAATTTCGACATGACAACAATGTCATGACTTGAGTGGAAAACATGTCCCCTTCAGTTATATTCGGCTATTACTCATCTAGTCTTATGTCTTTTGTTACTTGATCGGAGGTGGTGGAGGAACTTGGTTACTGAATTGAATGTTGGGCTACTATTGGCCTACAGATCTGTATCGTAATTAATCACATAATTAGAATTAGAAAAAATATATATAATTATACTGAAAAACATAGATTGGTTATCTCCTAACTCATTAGCTTAATTTCAATGCTTTAGAATAATTTGTAAGTAAAACTTACTCTGGCATGGACCATTATACCAGAAAGGGATTCTGTAGTGGAAAATTTCCAGTGAAGGTTTCTTCCTATCTTTATCCGAGCTTTGGGTGGTATTAAATATGCTAATACCTTTATTTGAACTGCTAATTTCTGGTCTAAAAAAATATATATAGTTCACATACGTTTACTATAGAGGCAAGGTTTAGTAGCACTCTTTGGATGACAACACTCAATACTTTCATCACCAGCATTTTTAATTTATTTGAAAGAATCATTCAAAGCGATGATCTCACATGGGACTCAATATGAAGAAATGTTCATAATGATATTGACAGTAATGGCAGGCGTCCAAAAATGATCTTGGTCTTGGTGTGCCGCAACTTGTAAAACGTATTTCTTTGCTTCTTATGTCAATTTTAAATTAATCAATGTTAAATTGTTTCGAAAAGTCAATAATATTTAAGTTACAATCATTTCTGGACACCTGTTATTATCTACTTCATTGGAATGAATCAATTCTTGTGAGGTACATCAATAGAATGTCAAATTAAAACAATGTTGTATTACAAATACATGGACTTACCTTCATCCGATAATTGATGTAAATCTATCAAAGCATGAGCTGCTTCTGATTCACCATCTATTGGCTGCTTGTAATTAAGAACTTTTTGAAAAAACTCTCCCATTTGCAATAAAAATTTAGGTGGCTGTTAGGGTATAACTTTTCGAAGTCCAAGTTAATCTGCAATTGAAGATGTAGTAAGTTCGATAAATTTTTAAATGAAAAGTTGGTTAAATTGTCAACCATTAATGAGATTAATAAAAAAAATAACGTATGTTTTCGTTATTCAGACTTTAATAGAGGGAATACAAACTGGACTTACTAAAACACTTGATCTGAGGTCTTGAAGAACTGGCCATTCTTTATAAAATTCTGATGCAGTTACAGATTTAGACTTCTGGCGTACTTCAAAGGTTTTCCTCCACTTTTCCAAAACAGTGTCCCAGGGTTCCTGGTTGTGTTTCAACCATAATATGTCTTCTTCCAAACCAGCTAAAATGAAAAATATTATTTCGTAACAATTCTTAGGGATTTTTTTTTAAATGTGACTACATACATTTTCCTATAATGAAGATATTTCTATAGTTATAGCACCAACCCATTCACGAAAACTCTAAGGTATATAAAAGCTTCAGGTATCAAAATCAACTCATATACAGGGCTTTCGAGAAATAGACAAATTCAAAGAATAACATTTTGATAGTAAAGCTCAAACAAGTAATTTTACAAACAAGTAATATACTGGGTAATCCACATTCATTGGTACTTTTGTACATTTTTCCAAATATGATTAGGGATTATCGTTAAAAATACAGTGATACCAGGTTTGATGGGATTACCTCAAAGATATGGGCTACAAAATTCTTATGTATCTAATGAATTTGACTGAAACTAGACAATATTCGGAGGATTAAAAATCTCTGTTGCACTTACTCCCATCAAACTTGTCACTGGATTTGTAATGATAATCCCTAACCAAATATGGAAAAATATAGTGTCTCATTTTAAAAAAATACCAATATCATTATTACATAAAAATGTGGATAACCCTGTATCTTTTGGGTATAGCAGCAAAAAGTATGCATTCAAAAACAAAATCAACCTGTGTTTTTCCCAAAAGCTTGGATTTTCAACGAATTAAACCACTATTATACACAAGCATTGTACAGGGAGTTTCAAAGAAAATTTTATTCTTTATAAAAATTGATGCATTGCGAAAAACTTGTAGTTGAGTTATCAAAATTCTAAATTTCCAATCAGTAGAAAAAGCACAAAAAATTGGAATTTTGATCAAGAATAAAGTACTCTCATTTTTGATATTATCGAAGAAGTCTATTGAAAAAATATGTTAAGAATTGAAAACAATATTGAAATTTAGAGTCATAGCCACCAAAATATTTTTTTCCTATTTTTTATGATTATAGTAATCGTAAATTCGCAGATTTGTATAATTTAGTTATTTACCAAAAATTTATTGATTAATTCAATAATTTTCTGCTATAAAATCATACCAATAAATATTATGGACATAGAGAGTGAAATATGAAATTTGCACCAAAAATTTAGTAAAAAACGTCGAGATTATGGTAAAAATAATAAATAGGAATATGAGGGAGCCTCCTATAAGGTGCAAGTGATATACTAGTACATTTTATGAGGCTATAATCAAAAAGTTGAAAAAACTATTTATATTTGGGAAGGTGGCTGTAATTCTGAATCTTATTACTGTTTTCAATTATAAACAACTTTTTTAAATGAACTTTATTGATAAGTTCAAAAATAAGGTTGTTTACTATTGATCAAATTTTTTATTTTGTTCTATTCAAAAATTTAGAATTTTTTAAAACTCAAATAGAAGTTTTGTGAAGAGTAAAATTTTCGGAAAAATGAATGAATAATAAAAAAGTTTCCCATATGGCGCAAACTTTTTGAAACTCACTGTATAATACAAATATCATTGAATTAATATATATGTAAATGACAAATTACCCTCAACTTTCGATACTTTGTTAGGGATGTAATTCTCATCAACGTTATCAGCACTCAAACCTCGTTTTGAGGTCAATCGTTCCCCAGATTTAAAAAGAATATTTCGGCACTTATCAACTAGCTTTCCCCTAGCAGCCACTGATTTTCTGGAGTGACTCTCAGACTTCTTGACAGCAGGTACAAAATATATTCCCATAGTTTCTGTTGGAAACACGGTGATAATTTTTGCAGCAATGAAGTTATAATCTTCTGGTTTCAAACGACTGAAAAGTAAAATTATTTACGAATTGAAAGTAAACATTTATTTTACATATACATTATCATATCCTTGAAAATTTCACACCTAACATTTTTGACCAATTAAAGGCCTGTATTTTTTTATCATTATTATACCAACTAATATAATTTCTGGAAATTTTTGTCTCCTCCTTGGGGTAAGGAGCATGAAACAACACAAAAAAGTTTTTTTATAGTTAAAATGTAATTTAAAGAATGAGTTTGAATCCCACTGCTGGAACTTTTTTAAAATTATTTTTCCCCACGAGCAATTAATTATTCATGAATAATTGTTATTCTACCATATATTTCTTTTGAATAACCTTAAAAAGACTATTTAAATTTCAAAACCATCAAAAGCCGTCAGTATCCCAGTATTTTTTAATATTTTGGTGTGAAATTTTCTAACCGAATACCACCTATAGCTTCAATATATTCGTGTTCTCGAAAAAATGTCCAGTAATAATTGAAGCTCTAGTGATATTGTAAATGAAAATAGGGCCAAGAAACTTTCTCATGTATTATTAGCCATTTTCAAGAAAAACCCTGAAACACGTCGATTTATGTTTTCAAAAAGACACTCTGTGACACAAAAAATCGCCCCTCTTCCACCCCCTCAAAGTGACAGCCACGCCACCCAACCAATTTTTTTTAATGAAATAGGGTCAAGTGATACCTCACTTAGAATATACAGCCAAGACTAATTTTTTTTTAAATTTCGTTTATGCCTCAAAAAACACAGTTTATTCAAAATGTTAAAAAGTATCATCGAATTCGCTTTGTATTCAATGCACCTTTACTTTTTATTAGTTCCTTTACCAACTGTTGTTTGTCATAAGGGAGTAAAAAATGTATGTAAAAAAGGTAAGCGGCATTAAATATATAGCAAATTCAGTAGTAAGTATATATGATACTTTTTAACATTTTGAAATTTATTTTTTTAAGGCATGAACGAAATTCAAAAAAATGGACATGACTGGATAGACAATTGGGTACCCTTTAAGATGAGGTATCACTTTATCCTCAATTTCATTAAAAAAAATTAGGGAGGGATGTCAGATTGAGGGGGTGGAAGAGGAGCGATTTTTGGGTGGCTGTGAGTTTGAGGGGGTGGAAGAGGGGCGATTTTTTTATATCACATAGTGTCTTTTCGAAAACATGAATCGAAGTGTTTCAGGGTTTTCCTTCAAATGGCTAATAAACGTAGAAAATTAATTCATCTGTTACTTTAGGACCTCACTGTATGTTACTGAATGTAAACCTGAAACACCCAGTACAGGACTGCTGCATGTTACGTTATCAAAATTCAGAAATACTTACTTTGATACAATGTAATTGAAAAGATGTTTAATTATAATATCAACCAGTCTGTTGCGTCTTGTAGTATCCAACTTTTTATGTGTTGCATAAAAATTAATAACACTATTTCCCATAGGTGAAGTTTTCAAAAGGGTGGGCAGATCGAAATCTGGCAATGTTGGTTTAACCGAAAACCAACTCATTCCACTGTCACCTATTTCAATATTGTCTGTAACGGATGCCCTGTTTCCAACAATTTGGTCTACTAGTATGACTTCATTCACACTAGAAGTACTTGCTACAGTCTCCAAACTGGATACTGATATGGTGGATGGTAGACTTTGCTAAAAGTATTAATTAACATTTCAGCTTCAATTCTAGTTCACTTTGATTCATGAAAAATAACTCATCTCACCTGATCAGATAGCTCCTTTCTTAGATTTTCTATCTCTTTGGTGATGATCAAACGGGGGCCAATCAATGGAATTAGCTCTTTTAGGGTATTTTCATTCAAGTCGATAAGTTGTGATTCTTCAATACAATTTTCTAGAAATTTTATAGACTGAGTGAATATTGATAAATTGTATATATGAATGGTAAAACAGATGATCTTACAGATACAGCGTATAGGTACTATAACTACCATTAGTTGAAAGTTCTAGCACAAATAGAAATATATTATGAATTTAGTTAATTATTATAAGACAATGCTGCACTATTGTAAATAACTGTCAACTTTTATCTAACAATTCCAGTAATACCAGAAACCACAAATTTAAATGAAACATGCAGCCTGTATGTTGGATAGGTTCGACAAGCCTGAATACTTTTGAAGGTGTTGAATATGCTTCTTTTTTCATACTTTCTGGGGTAGATATTTTGAAAAATTACAACTATTTTTTAGAAATAAAATATAACGGTACCAGGGGATTCGTAATGATAATCCCTAGCCACATAAGGAGGAACATACATATTTATTTATAAATCAATTTTTTGTCATGGTCATATCCCAAAAATTTTAATTTTATATTAACAAAAACAAAAAAGGATTATAGGGGCGAGACACCCTTCAGACTCCCGGTATACGCTTCATGTATAAATAGTCACTCTGTAGATATATCATATTACCTATAGCTATCATATTTTCTTAAATTCAGCTCTGTATCGGCTAGTTATAAAAATATTGAACAATATTTTTCGCCTAAATTCAGAATATCGTGTCTGTAATCTCCCCCGCTTAAAATACCACACTTATTCCTGGTAAATCTCAATCATGAATTCATTTCTATCTTTAAGAAGAGTAGCTAACTCTAAGTGTAGAGTTATGCAGCAACAATTATCAATCTTCAATTAACATTTATCAATTAACAATAATTAGCAATGAGCAAGATAGAAATATCACGATTTAATGCACACTCAATTAACAATTTATAAAAAATAGTGCGCTGGCGCTCAAGCCGGAGATTCTCGGACTATTAGAACCATAACCTTAAATTATTTGTCAACAGAACTGTTTTTTACCAACCTACCGAATTTCCATAAAAAAAAATGTTCAACTACCCACAACAATAACAAAACATCACCTTTTTCACATTTTAGGTTGAATTTTTATTTTATGTCACAAAACATTATTTCTTTGCTTCTGTCAGACAAGGACTGACCAAGTGACCAATCCGCGTTTATCTACGTACTAATTGCGTACTAGATTTCTGGTACAAAAAGATTAAAGTAACAAAAACAAAGTTAAAAGTTGGCCAATTCCTAACTTCTCACTTGTTATGGTGAATTTATAAACTCAACTCAACCAAACTAAGAATTAAATTATTAACTATGATTCAGAAATATGAATACAAGGATACCCCGTCACTGTTTTATATACTTTCAGCTGTCAATAAAATTAGGAATTAGCATACAAGACGATAGACATCTTTTATCTTTTCAACTTAAAGCGGATTTAGCGGATTCATAATGCATAATTTAGTGCATAAGCATAACTTTATCCTGCTGTGTATTGAAAGGGAAGGAAAAAATTTTAAAAGATATCCACGGCTTTATTATTGACTATGCTTTCACTCAGAATCACTCATTTTTTCTCCTCTTTCAACCAGTGAAATAAAATTATGCTTATGCACTATATTGTGCATTGTGAATCTGCTAAATCCGCCTTAAGAATTAAGAATTACTAAGTTATTACACGCGTGCGCACAACGACAGTTAAAAAAATTGAAGTAGTCCATAGGACACTTGTCTTCTGCTATATTTAAAATATAGGTATGACGAGTAAAGAACGTTACTCTTAATTTTTAGTTGATGTTTATAAACACATTCTTAATTGCTAATTGTTAAATCTGAATTCTATGGTTTAGTTGGGTTTATAAATCCACCATTATTTGTTAAATGATAATTGATAATAATTGTCTGCATAAACACAGAAATTTGAGCAGGAAGTTCAACTTGCTATGCCGCTGCATTCCGAACAAAACACCAACCATAACGCCATTTTTATAGTGGTCAGAGGAAGCAAACAAACAACCAACAACGTCTCAATAATTATACATGTCATAATAATATATCTATACTTACTCGTGAACGTGTCTATCACTTCTTGAGCCACACCCCATGAACGAAGTTTTTCTTCCATATTGAAGAAATTATGTCATTATTTGTACTCACTAACTAAACTCACAAACTGTTTCTCGCAAATGCACCCTAAACGATAACAACAGAAAACTACCGCGTAATGGCGGCAATGGCGCGTATTTAATGAGTGAGTGCCGAGAATGCTGGCCGGCTGCCGAGCCGAGTGCCGACCGTTATTCTTTATTGCATCGTCACATGTCGTCAATTCTCGATCGTTCGCTGAGAACATTCTGGAATAGCTTGGTTTCGAAAAAAGAGAGAAAAACATACTCATTTCATGTGAATTGGTGTGAAAGAGTAAATCGAATTCACATACGTTCAAATTCGAGAATATGGCATCCGTTTCATTCTGTGAAATGTGAATAATTATTTCCTTCTCACTCTTCGTTCGTTCGAGTTTATTTCAAGAATGGGCCCCAAGATCCGACTAGAGATTTCTCATTATTTAACACCAAATGTAAAAAAAATATAATCTGAAGTTTTATGATTTATCTAAGTCATTCGGCGCAAGGCATTCTTATTCGAACGTACCTCTAGGTACTTCTACCTGTATTTATATTTATTTTTTAGTCACCTATTATAGTTACCTATAGTATACCTAGTAAAGGTAATAAGTAAGTAGGAAAAAATTAAGAGCACCATTTTTATCTTCCACCCAAGATGTTGAAAGAAAGTAGGTATCATTAAAAAATATGGAAACTTTGAAACATCGAAAAAGTAGTTTTTCTTAAGAGCCATAATGCGTAATTAACGTCATCAAAAGCAACAAAAATTATTACAAATAAATGGCTCTTGATATGTTCTTTATTATGAGATAATGGTAAATGGTAAATTTCTCCATCGAAGAAGGCTTTTTAAATGGTATCTTGGAACAAGAATTTTATAGTTTTTTCGTCTGAGGAAATACGTTTTCTACAGTTAAGAAATGAAATTCTTGATAGGAAAGAATTTTCTTAACCCAAATAAATATTCTAAGTAAATCATTTTCTACATAGGAGATATTCATTAAATTTGTATGAAAGCAATCCTTTTCAGAGAAGAAACTCTATTCTTAGTTGAAGAATTCGGAGTTGAAGAAATATGTTATCTCCAATGAAGAAATCGTTTTTATCTGTGTAGCAAAAAAGCCGTATCTCCAAAAACTCTGAAGCTGAGAAGTTGTAGTTTCGATCATCTTAAGTACGAAAAGTCTTAAACTTGTGTACTGAAGGCAAAATGATTGATTAACTTTGGCTATTTTAATCTAGTTCACCTGATTTTTTCTTTGGAGAAAGTTAAATTTGTAATGTTTCAAGACTACAGAAACCAATGTCTCCATATTCACATGTTTTGTAGATACGGCTTTTTTTGCTTAGGACGGCAGTATAGATTCCCTTGAGAGTGCTGATAAATGTCAGATCGAGAGGCTCTAGTCTATGGGATATGATAGGAGGTATGGATACGAGATGAATTGAATGAGCTTCACAGAATGAATATATATCCACTGAAATATGACTTGCATGGTTGTCAAGTATCAATAAAACAGGTGACTCTTTATTGGGTCCAGGCACGGAGACCAGCAGTCTTTGAGGCAACGGGAGGTCTTCAAAGTTGACTATCGTCAACTCCGCCCCTCCCCCCCCCCCCAGAGAGCTGCCGCAGTGCGCCGACCGTCTCACTCAGCCATTGCGCTGTTGTTTCATCCGCGCTGGTCATCGATAGGAAAACTGCGCTGAACGATGTTCTTTATAATTGTGGAGCTCCCCTACTTCCTGAAGAAGTCTGGTAGAACGCTTCTACAATTGAGTTTTTGACCAGTTCGGATGGCTCCTGGTCCAAAAGTATATCTGGATTTCGGATACCTCTTGCCACTTCTCTGTAGGTGCCAGTCGACATTCCTGACTTCCTGGCCCTCTTGATGTTGGCCTGCTTAGAAGGGGACTGGAACTCAGGACGGGGCCTTGTTTTTGTGTTCTCGTCCCTGCCTGAGGATACTTCCCCTCATGGTCTTATTCCCTGGTCCTTGATTTTCCGCATACCGGTCGAGGTCGATGTTCTTCATTCCCTCTGTTAACTGTCAATTACTCGACAGGCCTTGCCGCTGAGTGTTGTTGGTATGTGGCCATTGCTTCTGAGTCGGAGCTGTCAGACTCTTTCCCGGGGCTGACATTTTAATTCATTTCCTCGGTCATTTTTGTTCCCAAGAGTATGGAGGAAGGAATGTTACGGCTCTGTGGTGCCCCCTGCACAAGACATTTACTGTTTACTTCAGAATTCCGCCCGTTTTCTAAAGGCACTGTTATCGACGATGCATTCCCACTGCAATGCATCCATCAGTACGGATCGCTTGATAAAATGGATTGGTGGTCTTTTAGTCGCATTTTACGACAGGCAGACCGCATCCCCTCCGAATCCCCAGGAGGATAGTGGAACACTTTATTACATGACCTTGTTTTTTACAAGAAGAAGTTTGGAAGATTGTTTCATTAGTGAGAGAGATTCTTAGTTGTCGTTAGAGAAAACTAAATTTTTGAAGGGGAAATGATTTGATGATTCCTCCGATCAAATAACATAACCTAGATGAGTAACGCATTAAGATTTGTGTGTAAGGGACATCTTCCCCCCAACGGCAGTGTCGTGCGTTGTTAACAGAAATATTGAGGTTCAATAAAATAGAAATAATGGAAACCTGAAATTGTGATGAAAGAATCTCTACAGGATTTTGAGAAAAGCCGATGCTCTAATTGACATATTTTTTTCATAATTCATTCATTTTTCTCTTTTCCAATTTGGTTTCCCTTTCTCGATAGTTACGACACTGGTAGCTTCAAATGATTGTTCTGTCAAATATCAAATGCAGCGTTGTCGTACTGACAAGACTATATCAACAACGAAGAATCTCCGTTCGGCGATGGAAATACTATCTTTTTTACATGCTCCTAACAAGCTGCAATGAACGTTTCAATTGCCTTGTTATAGTCATATATTTCATCCAAGACAGTTTTTGTTGCCATGAATATACCCGACAGATATCAAAATCGATCTGACGTGCTTATTGTATCCTTAAAAAATTGCGACATGGCAATAATGTCATGATTTGAGGGATAACATTATGAAAAGATGTTACCATCAGTTCTATTTATTTGAGTATTACTCATCTAGTTTGTGTTACTTGATCGGAGGATGATTCGAAATTAGGTAATTCTATTTCTTACCTGTAATTCTGTTGTTTGATATTCGTATGTGGTCCTGGTCTTGAAAGTAGGTTTTCTATATGTTTGATCGTAGGTGTAATATGGTTGAGAAGAATTCCTAATGTCTTGCCCCGAAGGAGAAAACAACGTCTGTTGTATTTTTTTGCTAATATATTTGCTGTTAGAGCATAACTTTAACTTATATACAGGGTGTTCCAAATTGAGTCGGCACCATTGCCAACTCCGTTATTATTGATGCTACGAATTCGGTTAAATGCGCAAACTAGTAGCATTTTCAATGGCCTTCTCGATGCCAAAAACAAAAAAAAATTGACAGTCACGTTTTCAGAATATTTCATAAAATGTTATTTCTTTCAATGGAACCCCCTTTATTTTTTCATGCATTTCGATTCGTAATAACATTCTCAACAACAAAGCTCATATCACTTTTCTTCCTAAAGTGGAAAATGAGCGACTTATGTGGAAATATTAATTTCATTCACTAGTTCAAAAAATTTCTTTTTTTTTAGAATCTCATGACTGTCCAAACACCTAATTTTGGTACTTATACGAATGACAATATTTTGTTACTAATAGCAAAATAAGACAGTAAAAAGAAAAAATTACGCTGGGATGTGAACTCGTGAAACCGGTGATCATCATGTCGCACCACTCAATTGACACCACTGAGCTATTTGGTATTAATGTACAAAACGATAATTTCCATCTTAAAGCCGTGAATCAAAATATGTCTGCTGTAATGATAACTTTGAAGCCGTTTTTGTACAGAACAGAAAATACTGGATGGTCATATGGATGTGGTTGGAAAAAATGTGTTTGATTCGATAAAACAATTATTATGAGCAATCAAGTTGCCTTGAAACTTTGTTGAAATACTGTCAAATATCCTTAAGTATATCATGACAATGTCATAAAATTATTGTAACTGTCAACTACTGTTCGAATATTTTTAGAAATGCCGTTTTACCTTCAAGAAAAATGGAATATGTTAGAATCCTACTTGGTTTGACAGAAAAATAGCGTAAGAGCACTCCAATACTACAGCAATTCGTTCCCCTATCGTGAATTACCTAATCGGCGTTTTTTTGCTGTGCTTCATTGTCGATTCAGAAACAATGAAAAAGTTTTTGAGAAGAGGAGAACTAAAAAACGTTTTGTAATATCTGAAGATACAGAAATTGACGTTTTATTCTACTTTGAGGTATATCCAAATAATTCCATCGGTGATGTATCTAGAAAAATAGCTGTTCCACTGTATGGTATTCAACGAATTCCGAAGAAACATAGAATTTCTCCTTATGAGTTAAGACCATGACGACTGTGTTTTCTCGTGAAGTCACAAGTGACTTCCGAGTGGCCCACCTCCCTTACGGTATGAGGCCGTTTTGCAGCTACCATCTCTCTAGCGAAAAGACTGTCAAGGGAACCCTTCCCATCTCCACACTTCCAAAAACTAGCGGTTCAGTTTAGCTTCTTTTCTTTTCTTGGTTTTTTGTTAGTTACATAGTTTGGTTTTTGTTTACATTGGTTATTTGTGTCATAGTGATTAGTTTTTACATTTTGTTGTTTACTTACCTGAGATTTTTACTTGCTCCTGAGGGGGTTTTGCCTAAAGGTGCCTCATTTCTAGTCATCATCACGTATCATCTTGTTGCCCCAGTCATTCATGTGTAGTGTTGTGATTTTGTGTAGTTTCATAGCGTTTCCTATGTTGGGGGGGTAAGTCAGGTCTACTCTACGCAGTTCGGCTATAAGTTTCTGTCTTGCTTCCACTCTGAATGGGAGCAAGCAGTGGTGTACTATGTGGTCTGTTGTCTCTTCACCTTCTCCACATTGGCATCGACCGTCCGTTGCTCTAAGGTTGAAACGCTTATAATAAGACTGCGTGTTTCCGTGACCTGTGATAAGCTGTGTTGTTTTCCAGGAGAGTGCAATTCGTGTTGTGTCAACCTCGGGGAAAAACGTGTAAGTGGTTCTCCCTGTGTGTGTGTTATCCCAGTGTGTTTGCCATGATGTGAGTTTTAGCGTGTGTTTTAGTTCTTTTATTTCTTTCTTTGTTTTGAGTATGTGATGTATTTCTTCCTGTGTCAGGTGTGTCTTCGCTTCTTGTTCTGCTTTTTTGATGCCTTCTTGCTTCCTGTCTGTGTGTTCGATCTTCACCACCTGCCTTCTGTCTTGCATATCCTGTATTAATTTTTGTATGTTTACTACTGTTGTGTTGGTGCTTTTTGTGTTTTGTGTCATGTAGATGGCTCGTGTTGAGTCAGTGTGTATTGTTGTGTTTCTATCTGTGATTTTAATGCTTTTTATAGCTTCGTGTATCCCTGTGAGTTCTGCGTTGTGTATGTCTTTCCCGTTGGTTATTCGTTTCCCTGTGAGTGTCCATGTTATGTTATCCCTTGTTTTTGCGTTGCCAATGGCTCGGTGTTGTTGTTCATTTAGTGTAGCGTCTGTGTAGATGTGTGTTTTGCACTCTCCTGCTGTTGGCGTTTCTCTGTGTTCTTTGGCTGGGTGTGGTTTGTTTTGGTGTTTTATTCTGTTTGCTTGTATGTCTATTTTGTGTGTATGTGTGTGAATGTATTCTACTTCTGCGTCTATCTGAATTGGTGTTGTTCCTGTTAAGATGTGTAGTGTGTCTGTGGGTGCTGTTTTATAGGCCTTCGTGATGGCTAGCAGGAAGGGTCGCTCTGTTGCACGCAGGTGTCTCGTGATTCTTGTGTCCTTTGCACGTTGTCCCCACAGCTCTGCGGCATATAGGATAAGTGGTTTTATGGCTTTTTCATATATGATTTTTAGAATTTCTTTGTCCGCTCCCCATTCTCTGCCCGCCACCACGAAGAGCCTGTTAGCTATGTGCTGTGTTTTTGAGCGTATATTTTTCACGTGTTCAACACAGAGCATCTTTCGGTCAATTATCATACCAAGGTACTTCAACTTCTCCCGGTTTTCCACTATCTGGTTGTCCATTACTATATGTGGGGCGTTGTTGATGTTGTTGTTTTTCCCTGCAACGAACATGCTTTCTGTTTTCCCTTTGTTGTATTGCAGCTTGTTCCTCGATGCCCAAGCTTTGCATCCGTCCCAGATCTTGTCCCATCTGCTTTGTATTTGCGTGTTGGTTCTGCCTGCTATAATGATGACCTGGTCGTCTGCAAAGGCCTGGATGGATACAGCCTCGTCCCTCCCCGAGTGTCTGTCCACGGTCTCGAACCAGTCCTCCATCACTATGGTCCATAAGATGGGTCCTAGGCTCGATCCCTATGGACATCCCCGTTCGATTCTGGTCGTGACTGTTCCACTAGTGATCTGCCTGCCATCGAGAAAATCTGTGCATGTTCGCCTCAGATTTTCCGGGATCTGCTTACCTACCATTATTTTCGTTATATTAGGCGTCCATGTGCTGTTAAATGCATTTGTTATATCCAGCGTGATGATTTGCGTGTTGAGTTTCTTATTTTTGTTGTTATTTATTGTCTTTGTCATCTTGGATATTGCGTCGACGGTGTTAATGCCTTGCCTAAATCCGTATTGCCTGCTGTCTATTTTGTTATTCGTCTCCAAATGGTAGGTAAGCCTTTTCGCCAGCATTTTATCCAATAGTTTGCCCAGTGTTGGCAGCAGCGAAATCGGTCTGTAACCTGTGCCCTTCTTTGGAATCCACACGATGTTAGCCCTCTTCCATATGTCCGGGAATTTGCCTTGCCTCAGGGCTAGGTTTACAATGTCCAGTAATTGTGGCCCGATGGCTTGAACTATCCATCGTGCGGCTTCGTTTGGTATTCCGTCTTCCGCTGCTGCTTTGTTGGGCTTCAAGTTGTTTGCTATTGTTTGCAGCTCCTTTAGAGTGAACGGTAGGTCGTCTTCGGCAGGTACGTGCTGTCCTCTGGTGTAGTGTACTATTTCGATATGTTCCGGCTCGTGCTCGCTGTCCTTTGGGAAGTGTTTTCGTATCAGCTCGTTGTGGATTTCCTCTTCAGCTTCCGCCCATGTGCCGTCCTCCCTCTGGATGGAGCTGATTGTTTTGGGTGTCTTATTTCTATTCCTCAATATACGATATGCTAGGCCCCAGGGATCGTTTTGGCAGGTATTTGTGATGTATTCCTGGATTGATTTTCTTTTTGTCTTTTTTAGTTCTTCCTTGTATTGTCTTTTAGTCTCTCCGTATTGCCTTCTTTTGTTTTCGTTGTGTCTGTCCGCTTGCCATAATTTTCTTGTTCTATTTGCTGTTCTTCTTAATTCCATCAGTTCCTGTGTCCACCATATCTGGTTTTGCTTTTTCCTGGTCTTTCTTTTTGGTATGGCGTCTTCACATGCCTGTTCACAGGCTCGTTGTAGTCTCTCTGCTTTAGTGTTTACGTCCTCTGTTTGTGGCGCTACATATTGGCTGAGTATGTATGTTAGCTTTTCCCAATTTGCCTTCTTAATTTCATACATTGCTTTTCTTGACTTTATTTCCGGGTTTGTGTGTCCAAAGTCGTATGTTATAAATTTGTGGTCGCTCAGGGTCTCCTCTTCTTCTACCTTCCAATTGTGCATAATTGCATTCCTGGTCAGCGTTAGGTCTACCCAGCTTCTCCCCCTATTACAGTCGTAAGTGGCTTTGTTCTTGTCTTCATTTTCTATGTAGAATCCTTGCTCTACCGTCCACTCCATAAGCTGTTCTCCTCTTGCGTCGGTTTCCTGACCTCCCCACACCATGTTTTTGGCGTTAAAGTCGCCTGCCAATAGGATGTTTTCCTTTCTCTTCTGTATTTTGCCTTTGTGTTTTTCGACCTGTCTGTTTGTTTGTCCCCCTGGCTCGTCGTAGATATTTATTAGCAGTGTCTTGTTTCTTCCTTCTCCTATTAGTACTGTGACTATGTTGTTGTCGGTTATTTCCTCTATTTTTATAGCATTCTTTATGCTGTTATGCACCAAAGTGCCTACCTTTGCGTTTTCGCTATGTTTGTAGAGTGTGTGTGTGTCTGTGGATGTCATTTTTTTGTATATTTCTTGTATAAATATAATTTTGTGTTTGTGTTCTTTAATGATCTGGAGCAGATGATCCGTAGCAGACTTACCTTTTCCAATGTTGATTTGAAGCACCTTTATTTGTTGTTGTCTTCCATCTGATTTCTCAAGTTCTGGAGTAGTTTATGTACCCCCTCGATTGCTGTACTTTTCTCAGTTAAATTGGGCAGTTGCTGTCTTTCGCTTCGTGGCTTCTCGGTTCTATCTTCACTTGCTGGCAGTTCGGGCAGTTCATTCTGTTTTGGCAGGTTGTCCCTTGGTGTTGTCCACCACATCTGTAACACCTTTCTGCTGCTTCCCTGCAGTGCTTAGATACGTGTCCGAATCGGCTGCAGCGGAAGCACATAGCTACCCGTATGTACTCCTCCACTCTCACTGAGACTAGGTCTATGCTGATTTCGCCCGCTCTGATGAGCGTCCTGAATATTTGTGGCGAAGTCTGTATGATGACATTCTCTCTTCGCGGGTTTCTGCATGGCCTTTTATAGATGATCTTTATGTTGTTTGTGACGTGTTCTTCTCCATGTTCTTCTATTAGGAAGTCATTTTCCTTTATCAAGCTGTCTAGTATCTCTTCCTCGTTCAGTCCTGTTTCTATACCCGTTATCATTATTGTTGGCTTTTCTCCTCCCATATCTTTAGTTTGCAGGTTTGGGTTTTTCTTAAGCTGCTCTTGTACCGCTTTTATCTGCTTTTCATCTCTGCCTTCTACTATCACTGCTCCACTCTGTAATTGTCGTATGCTTTTTAGACCTCGGGTTTCTTGTTCTCCTGCTATAAGCGTCTCTTTTATTGCTTTTGTAGTTTTCTTGGCGTCTGTGTTCTCCGGTAATCTGATAATGAGTTCATGTCTTGGTGGTGGGGTTTTCCATCCTTCTTGTGTGTCTGTTCTTCGCGTTTCTGTGTTTGTCATGCTTGCGTATGTTGCTTGTTGTTCTAGTTCTTTGTTGGTTTCCTGTGTGTTGATTTGCATCGGTGCTTGTATCCCTGTTGTTGTTGCGGTTGGTGTTGGTAAGATGTTCCTGTATGTAGTTTGCTGTTGTTGTTGTCCTTGTCTGTTCTGTTCTTGTATTGCTTGTTTTATTAGTGTCGTGATTTGTTCCACGTTTGATGTTGGAAGGCTTGGGAAATCTTCCTTCTTTGTGGTTCTTTGAGTGCTTTGTTGAGCTCTTGTCCTCCACAGTGCTACTTGTCCATTTAGTCTGGCATTGGCTGTTTGTAAGGCTCCTAATCTCCTAATGGTCCTGGTCAGTTTAGCCATAATTTCCTGTGTTGCTCCTCTGATCACAGCTTGGTCCGCTTTCGTGATTTTTCCCCCATTTTCGCTGGCTACGCATGTAGTGATCTGTCAACAGCTGAGATTATGTCCTCCATGTCTTTCTCTTCTTTCTCCATTTCTTTGTTCTGATCTGCTTGTAGGTAGATTGGTTCTACAGCTGGTCCTGTTGCTCCTTCTTCGCTTTCTGTTTCTTCTGTGGTGTATATGGTTTTGTCCAGATTTTGAGTGTCCTTTCGTGGTTTTTTTGCTGTGTTGTCTGCTCCTCCTGGTGGTGTCCTAGTGGTTTTTGCGCTTCTTTCCATGAGTTTCTTCATTTCGTTTTCCATACGCATTTGTTCCTCCAATTGTCCCGTGTCCATTTTTTCCTTCGTGTCCATGTTTTGTTTTTCCGTGATTTACTTTCTGTTTTCTTGACTTTCACTTATCACTTTCACTTATATTGGGGAAATTTTTTTGGAATTTCAAAAAAGTCCAGAAAATATCCGAAAATTTTCTAAGTCCAAAAATAAAAAATTTATTTTTGGGGCTTAACTTTTTGTGGTCGCGCAGGTTGTCCGCACTGTATATTGTTTTTTTGCAAGATTTGAAAAATAAATTTTCAGAAAATTTTTTGAAGTCAGTGGGTTTTGTTGTATAATTACAAGTCCTTTATCGAAACTATTTCCACTGCTTTTGTTCAAGAAATTTTCAGAAGTCGATGATTTGACAAAATGTGAAAATTATTTTAAGTCGATTAATATCGACTTGTGAAATTTTTCGTACTTCTGCACTCCTGATACTTAGTTTGTTTAAAAATTTGTTTCTGGCGTAAATGTTCGGATTGGTGCAAAGTTTTATAAAGTTGAAAGCTTCGTGAGTCGAAGCTTTCTCCTTTCGCGGCTTTGTAAATTTGTTTTGTCGGTTATTGATTTTTGTGCACTTCGCAAAATTTCACAAGTCCAGTGAGCTGCACCTTGAAATACTGCTAAGTCGCTTGAAATGTTAAAAGACCTTGATCTCTTACTCCCTTCTGCTATCCTGTTACAAATTTTTGCTGATTTCGCTGTAATGACGCCTAGCTCGACGCTGGGCGGTTCGCGGCGTTTGATTCCTCGGCTGTTATTATTTTCGTTAAGGAATGTGTCTTTTTTCACTGATGTTTCAACTTTTTGTAATGAAATTGTTCTACTCACTGTGTCAGATTTTTCACGTAAAGTGTATATATTTAGTCCTGTCTATCCTATTTTCCTTGTCTGTTTCCGGGAGCTTCCCTCAACCGTTGAACACTTTCACACCTCACTTACCACTTTTCCACTTTCCACTTTCCACTTACTAATAACCTGATAATTCCACAATACTAACTTTTCATATATTCTAAATATAATCAAATGTAAAATCCGTTCTCTGCAATCTACGTCCGTTCACTACGAGCTTCGAATTCAGAGTGAGTTAAGACCAGTGCAAACACTAGAACCTGGTGATCCTGAGAGACGATTGGGGTTTTGTCGGTGGTTTATGAATATAGGGTGTTCCATTGAAAGAAATATCATTTTATGAAATATTCTGCAAACGCGACTGTTTGTCTATAGAGTCAACTAATAAATATACAGTGTGTTTCACTTCCCATGGAAACACCCTTGTATCTTTTGTAATTTTTGACGAAAAATTATGAAATTTTCGATATCGATAAATACACTAGAGACGAACTCTCTGCACGAAAGGGGCCATCCTACGTGAAATACACTGCACGCCAGCAACGATGAAGAAACCATCTATTTTTCCGGAAAGTTATATTAAGGGTCAAAATTTGACCGAAATTCCTCCGGATTCGTGTTCAGGATTTCCAAATTACTACTAACTGATACACCTGTCTCCAGAAATAAATCAAATTCTGAAAAATTGAAAATCGCGATTCTGTACCATTAGGCGATTCATATGGTACCATTTTTGTTTTGCGGAAATGCGCTGTTGCCAAGTTGACCTCTTCGGATTACTGGAAATCTGATATGAAAAAAACAATTGAACGTCGCGATTGTGGACCCTCAAGTAATTCTAGTGGTACTATTTTTATTTTGCGGAAATGCGCTGTTGCCAAGTTTTGGTCACTTCGGAGAAATGGAAATCTGATATGGAAAAAACAACTGAACGTCGCGATTGTGGGCCCTCAGCCAATTGTAATGGCACCATTTTTGTTTTGCGAAAATGCGGTGTTGCCAAGTTGACCTCTTCGGATTACTGGAAATCTGATATGGAAAAAACAAATGAACGTCGCCATTGTGGACCCTCAACTTATTCTAGTGGTACTATTTTTGTTTTGCGGAAATGCGCTGTTGCCAAGTTTTGGTGACTTCGGAGATATGGAAATCTGATATGGAAAAAACCATTGAACGTCGCGATTGTGGACCCTCAACTAATTCTGATGGTACTATTTATGTTTTGCGGGAATGCGCTGTTGCCAGGTTAGTCACTTCGGATTACTGGCAACCTGGAAATCTGTATTGATATGGATAAGTGTGCAATATCCTACTCAATTAAATTATGTCATTTTGACTTTGCGGAAAACCATTGACGGCAAGTTATGGATGCGGGAAATCGCCAGAGAAGTTGGAGAACATTGTTATTATAAATATTTATTTTAATCAACGAAAGTCTGGCTAGACCAAACCTAAACTAAAAAATTAAAATTAAATTATAAACAAGGACCTTAAGTGGCATTGATTTGAAACTTATAGTACAGTAACCTCACCTAACCTTATCCGATCTGGACCTAAACTAACCTGATCTTAAAAACAAAAATAGAACTGTAAATGAATTTAACTCAAAACTGTTTAACTCTTTTAAATATTTCTGAAATCCCCATATTCCAAACGAATTGCAGAAAGTAATGCCTCGAAACAGTCAATTTTCTTTTTTTTCATCCATCGCCTCCATAAGTACACACAGAGGTTCTCTGCAAAGTTCTCCTGAGGTATCCTGCGGAGTCTAAACCAGAGTTTTGCAGGACGCCATGATGATTCCCCCCTCTGTGTGTGAGTTCCATCTCTAGCTGAAATGAAGATAGTTTGCATCTTAAACGGATATAAATATGTAACAAATACCTATGATTTCAACACTATGGTTTACAGTCCTATGTTCATAGCCATATTTTGTCAACTGGTCGTATGCACGCCATTCATCTATACAAATAATGGAACCAGAAGCAACGTGCTCCCTAATGATTGGAATGAGCGTATCGGCATCTCTTCGATTATCTGGGCATACCACCAATCTAAAATTTTCTGAATTATCGGCTATCATACCCAGCACCCAGTGCCCTTCTATTACTCGTCCCCTTTCATATATTCGGCGTCCAAACTTAGCCTCATCGATCTAAAAGTAATTTTATAAGTCATTTTAGGAATAAGTGTACATATATTCAAATATTTCCACAAATAATGTATTCAAAAACTTCAAAAAACATCAAGCAGAGGAAAACCAGTTGCATTCCTAAATTTCTCATTATCTTGTCCTTTACATATACAGATGTTCTCTCATCTTCATGTTAATACTTTCTCCTTTTTCTCCAAGTAATATTAGATCTTAAACACAAGATATAACGCGAGCGCAGCGAGCGGGTTCGGCCGACATTTCGCAAATCCGTGCCGGATTTCGCAATGTCGGCCGGACCCTCTCGTCTTCATGTTACTACTTTCTCCTTTATGTCCAAGTAATATTAGATCTAGAACACAAGATATAACGCGAGCGCGGATTTGCGAAATGTCGGCCGGACCCTCTCGTCTTCATGTTAATACTTTCTCCTTTTTCTCCAAGTAATATTAGATCTAGAACACAAGATATAACGCGAGCGCAGCGAGCGGGTCCGGCCGACATTTCGCAAATCCGCTCGTCTTCATGTTACTACTTTTTCTTTTTTTTTCAAATTTATACATCTTGATCATATAAAGTATATGACCTGTGGGGCAAGCGATTGCTTGCATAACTGATTTCAAGTTAAACTATAATTTGCCCAACTTGGCAACCACGCATTTCCGCAAAACGGGAATGGCATTTTTGTTTACTCTTCACCGTAGCTGTTACCATGGTAACCTTTTTTCCATAATTGAATTCTTGTATTCTCGTTACCATAACTGATTTCAGTTAAACGAAAGTTGAGCCTTTCAAAGATTTTAAATCTAAGTAATATATTTGTTCCTACCTGCACTACTACTCCTGGTCCACCAATTTTTCCGCTGTTTGAATGCATCTTTGAAAATGCGTTTGTGACGATTCTCGAAAAAATTTAATTCTTGCTGATATTGTATCGGTAGAATCACCAATTCCTTTTTTTTATTAAAACACTAAACAGAAAACTACAAATCAAAATAACGCTAGCGAAGCCAGCGCGCGCGGATTGTGAAATGTCGGCCAAGCGCGCACTCAAGTTTCTACCTTGTGCATTATCTCAAAATTGAATAAAAATTTATGTAGGTACGCTAAGTTATTTGCGATATAATTACCTTATTTCTTGGTGAATGCCTTTCATTCGAGAATGGGCGAACCAAATGCCTCCCGCCACCGAAATATCAACACGACATTTTTTAGATTTTGGACATCGGTACCTTCCCAGGCCGAATACTCCTTGATCGTATCTCGAAAAACTCTCCGGAATACATTTATGCCCCTTTACATTTTTTCTGCAAATTGGAGGAGGTGGTATCAGCCCTTGGCTTAGTGCGAATTTGTACCCTTCCAGAGGGTTTTTTGGTAATTTATTTGCATTCCAAATGCGCCTGCTGGGGATAATCTCTTCAAAATGTTTATACATTTCGGATAGATTGCAAACTGATTTCAAAGCAGTCAAAACTGACAAATAACTTTTTGTTTCCATGGAAATGAAATTGCTATCAAACTGCTAATCATTTATAGTCCGTGAGCTGTAGTATGATAGTTTGAGAATCCAGAATTGGGCAATCTTAACGTTGTTTCACATCATTTAGTTACTTCAAGAATTTCTGAAGGTATATAATTTGAATTTAAAGTGGGATAGACTAAAATATATAAAAATGGTCTTTTGGACTATCATCAGATTTCATAAAGTATTTTAAAAAATTATTTAAGATGAATATTTATATTCATATTCTTTGACAAAAATTTCCATAAATCTATTCTAACGCCATCGACTTGGCAATAGCGCATTTCTACATGTTTCAAATTTAAGAGTGCAATTTATCTGATTGAATTGTATGGTATCCACTCAGAACTATCCCCATATCAGATATGCAGGAATCCAAAATGACCAAAACTTGGCAACGGCGCATTTCCGCAATACAAAAATAGTACCAATAGAATCAGTTGAGGGTCCACATTCGCGACGTTCAATTGTTTTTTCCATATCAGATTTCCAGTAAACTAAAGTTCAGCCAATCTTCGAAATCAGGAATAGAAAAACCGCAATGTTGATGAGAAACTGGATGTCCGGGAAGTATATTCAAAAGCACAATACCTTTTATTATGAAGTTCTTGATTCCACTGCTACCTCTTTTAACTTTCAAGATTCTTTGGTTCTGCTGCTACCTCCTTTAGCATTTAGTCTTTGGTTTTGCTGCTACATTCAACTCATTTTCTGATGTCTCTCGTTCCGCTGGGTAATTGACAAACTTTGTTTATACAATTATTGATTTGTAAATTTTATAAAAATATCCTTCGAATAAAATGTTTCTACTCTTTAGTTTTTTCAAACAATCTCCTCTCTCCTCTCATCAACAACCCGTCGTCATGTCCTTCCTATCCTCCAATCCTGTTCTTCTATTTTCATATGAATACACAAGCACCTACTTATCACTTACTATTTATATCATTTTCCATCCAATACGCATTCTATATCGACAAAACTTAATCTTCTACTAACAATTCTTTCCATTGAAGGTGCCCCTTTCATTTCGTTTGACTATTCTTTCATAATTCTTTAACTTTTTCCTTTTGAATCAATACTCATTCTCATATGTCAAATTTTCTGTCACTATCAAATATCCTCGTTTCCATACTGAATGTTTCAAAATTATTAAGTTACTTTGTGAGAGTAAAATGTATTTAGCCTTTTAAAATCATTATATTAACTGAAATAGTGAGTTTATATTATCGTTGTTTAAAATCTGGCTTTAAAAAATGCGTAAATAAAAATATCTATCAGTTTTATTTCATTAAGTTTCTTCAAATACTCATATAATAAAATTAAATTTAACTGATTTCAAAAGTATACCATAACAATATATACGAGGCAGGTACTTACCAAATGTGGCGTTTTTAAACGATTCCATTTGAAATTATGGACAGCATGTGTTCACCTTTTCTGATTTTCGAATAGCGTGTAATTTCTCTTTCAAAAAAGGTGGCCAATAACACAAATCTCCCATTATCCACCCTTTAGGCACTGCTTTGACAGAATTATTGAAAATCTTGAACGTCCTAAGGTGGACATCAAAACGTTCTCAATAGGCCTTAAAGATCTGAAATGGATTACGAATGGATGTCCCGGGGACGTCCACTTATGTACATTTCGGGAACGTCTCGAAATAAAAGTCCTAAAATCGTCCTCAATAGGTCCCAGAAGTTCAGACCTGAAATGGACTTCGATTGGACATTTCGTGGAAGAAATTTTTTTTTTGTAATCTTCTAATGAACATGTATTGAACTTTGAGAAAATTCAATTTGGAGTTTTTCTTATATTAAATAATTTTTTGATTTTCCTCATACAAGCAATGTTTCTACATTCTGCTATTAGTTTCAACAAAAAAGAAATTATTTTATTTTATATGGAGTAGTCAACAAAATATCTAAGGTATATGAAACTAATTATTTATTGTTACCAGTGTTTTAATAGCAAATTAAATGATTTGACGTAACAATGGGTACAATAACTCTCACTTGCGTCTATATCGAAACTTTATTCACTCTGGACTTTTTTTTGTTCCATATCGTAAGCATTTAATCTGAACCCATTTGACTTTGTTGCCATTATCATCTCTGAGGCGGTTTTTAATCATGCGTTAACTGGGGTATTTAAGGTCAAAAAAATTTGAATATTTTAACTGGGTTCATATGATACGGATTTGCTGTTTTTTCAATTTTATTCGATCTGGCTCCTTGCATTCTATTCATCCACGTCGGCACAGAATTGATACTAACTTGCCCTTTTCCCCTTCCAATCGCACTATGCATGCTGTCTACTTCCATAAAAGAAAGTGCCGATTCCAAAAACTCTTGTTCAATAATATCAATATGTGTGGTTTGTAGAAAAAACAGTAATTTGGATATGTGTTGATTCCTAATAGGGAAATTCCTTTAATATTTTCTGGAAGTTTTGAGAGTGTCATGTATTCTTCTGTGCAGTGTAGTGAATTATTCTTACTCAGTAGGAAGTTACACTAGAGTAGTGCCAATTTGAGGAGAATGAACACTTCGGTACTGTTTATTATGCAATTCACTTCGGTGGTGTTGATTATGCATTTTCTTGAGTGTTATTCGGCACCACAATGGTGTTATTCACAATTATTTGGTGTTTTTTCTTACCTAATCATATTTCATATAAACTCTCCCTGGTGCGTTCTCACACTAAGCGAGTGTATACGAATGTTTTTCTGGTAAGACTTAACACCTAGCGAGTGTTGTTTATGCATTTCAGTATAACACAGGAATGGTGTACATACTTCATAATAATTTGGTGTTTTTCTTGGTGATTTTATATTTCAAATAAAATCTCCCTGGTGCGTTTTACACCAAGGGAGCATATGCGAATGTTTTTCTGGTGAGAAAATTCACCTACTGAGTGTCAATTATACATTTCCATGTGTGTTTTTCTCGATGCTGAAACCGATTTCAAGGAAAATCCCTCCTTGCCAGTTTTTACTCTAAGCTCTAAAAAATTGAGTTTTCTTCTAAAAGAATAAAAACTCATTAAACTCTCTACTCCAAATAAAATAAAATCTAGCTAGGAAGGGTTTGCTTGAAATAGGACACAGTTCATCTGGAAATGGGGGAGGTTGAATTAAAATGTAACAAAAATGAATGAATAATTCTCATTTATTAAATAATGAGCGCTATATTACAATTTAAATCCATACCTGAATATTCTGAGTCAATATCAAAATACTATTATCGAATAACATCAACATATTGTATGGCTCAGGAATCACTATACATCCTGAAAAATTTCGACACCAAAGGCCTGATAAAAAATTGGGGTACCTTGTCTGATTTTTTCTAGACACTGCCAATTATTTAAACATATATTTTAGGTAGTTGCTGAAAAGGGAGGTGCTGTTCAAAATTGTTGCATATTCATAGATGGAACTGCCCGACCAATCTGTAGACAAACAAGTGACCAAGAAGAATATTATTGAGGACATAAGCATTTTTATGTAAAATATCAATCTCCATTATGCCCAGATGGAATTATAGTGACCCCTTCATTACTGGTCCAAGCGGATTATACAATCAATTAGAAAAAAACACTAGATTTGAAGATGGCCACTATGTTATATGGCATAAGAAAATTGCTTCTGTGTCTCATCCTGGGCAAGCACTTAATGAAGAGCCACAATACTTTAATTTGACCATGAGTCGAGTAAGACAAGCCGTGGAATAGGGATTTCAAAAAATTGTTATGGAATTTGCCTTTTTAGACTTCAAGAAAAAACAAAAACTCCTATTACAGGATATTGAATGTATGTTTAAGATATCTGTCGCCAATTAACTGCAATACATGTCTGTACAGCAGTAAAATTGACAAGTTTTTTAACATTGAACCTCCAAACTTAGACCAGTATATTATATAAGATGTGGGGATACGTATTTATTCTTGAAAAGTCGATAATAAAATTTCAATAGTTTTTTCTGGTCTTTCTATTATGTTAACCACCAAATTTTTTTTGCTCTGTATTATTTTCCAACTAGCCTTCCAAAATTTCTAGATTCTTCTTTTTTCTCACATTCATCTAAATTGAATTTTTTCTCTGCTAATTTAATTTTTTTCTTCTAAACCTTCTTTTCCTTCTATGCCTATTCTTCTCTACTGTTATATCTGATTCTGCTTTTTAATCTTCCACTGTTTTTGATCATATTGATAAGATAGCCCTTGTCTCTAGACATTAATTTCTCTTTTCCGGGCTCTTATAGGGCCTACAAAAGTACAACTGTCAAACTCACCACACCAATATCATAAAAAGATACTCACGAAATACTTTTAAAGGCTCTGGTACAATTTTTCTTTTAGAGCTTGTGCTTATTGCAGATGAATACAATATTGGCACCGTCATGCAACTCCTCAATAGTAACAACGTCTGAAAGGAACATAAAATTACTTAATATTCAGAACCTAAATAATACAATTCGTCACTTACTGGCAACGTATTCATGATCAGTAATAGGTGGAGCTTCCATAACATCTATTTCTATATTATGTTGGAGATTGTGAGCACATTGATCCTTACTTTGTTTTCCATTTTCCATTTCAATTTTCTTTGAAATGTTTTTAATTTTTTTGTCCCGGAACTGGCTCATTTAATCATATATGTCTTGACCCTTTTCGGTAAGGTCTTCTTCTGTACCCGATCTAAAATAATTCAATATCAGTATTTCACTTATATTATATAACTAGTGATACCAAAAGAAAACTTTCAGAGAAGCAAAACAGGATTTACCCTCACTTCATTATTTTTGTTTTATTCAACCACAACTTCATTATCAAGTCAAGATGGTCTCTCAATGATTTCACTGAAAGATTCTCTGTTAGCAAATGGACATGCTCTCTGATAACTTCCCAAACACCAGGATTTAAGAACGGGTTCAAACCCGCCACTTCGCTTAGCAAAACTATGTCATCCTCCTCTCTAAATGTCATTATTTTTTTTACTGGTTTAGCTAGTTTGCCTACGCCTTCATCCATTTCTAGAAAAAAAATTTTAATTAATTCTTTTGAACTACAGTCGGTAAGTAAATACATAAACAAGGAATTTTAATAATTCCACTCTACTCTTCTATACATACAATCTTTGTCCACAGGAAATTGTATTCAAACAATGCTTAAAGTATAACTTAATCAGAACCAATAATGTTATTGATGAAATTGTCACACGTTGTCTGATACTCACTTATAATTTAACATTCACGTAATTTCAAAAATAACAAACCAGGTATTTGAACTTTGAATAATATTAAGATATGAAAATGAATCTCCTTGAATTCAGGAAATGTATAGATATTTTTTGAGATCTATATTGAACATTTCAATCAACAGGTACGACTCCTATTTCAAAATTATCTGAAGCTCAAAAAATGCAACATGTAGTAACTGTGTTCTATAAGGCATAGCGATAAACATAACCACAGTACAACTTTATTTTTCTGTTAATAACGTAATCGGTTATCGTTCATAACGTTAACGAATAAGAAAAGTTTCTTTGCGCATGCTCACAATAACGATAACGGAAAAAAGCCGAGTAAGTAGAGGGCATAAAATCTCTCTAGTAGTGTTCATCTTGTTCCTATGACCATAATGAAGTTCAAAAAGTCCTAGTACAATAATGAGTTTCAAATATAACTTCTCCCACCATAATCGAAAGGAATCGATCATTAGAATAACCCATTTTCAAAGATTTCACTAAAAGTAATCCAATGGACAGCAGTGTGTGTTAGAGAGTGAATGGATAATTTGCTGTTGCTGTGAAATGGTAAAGGCACAGCTTGATCACTATTTTTCATAATATATCTGGAGTTTAAAAAATACTGAATTTGAAATTTTCGTTTATATTCGTTGAAGCCAGCTGATGAAGTTTTTTATGTGATTCATATCATGAACTATCATTATGGTGCACGCCGTGTTATCAGGTTTGGCTCATCGCCTCGCTCGATAATATTCACGGCTACTAACATAATGAACGTCATTATGATCCTTATAACATAAATAACTATACATTTTCATAATGAAAAATATTTAAATATTTCTCATATAAAACTAAGAGTACTTGACGAAAGGCAATAAATTTCAAAACAAAATTTGATTATAAAAATAATCCAGCCTTTCGCAAATTTTCCTATACAATAGGATTGTCGGCAAACGTCGAACAGAAATAATTCAACAGCCCCATACGACCGCCGAATCACGTCTATTCAACGCCTGGCAAAGTTTTCCTATAAGAATATACTTCACAATCTTCCTGTAACAACCATCAACTGGCAATCGAAAACATGTGACATCTGCGGACCGGTTTCGCGATTCAACTCGCTCATCAGTACAGACTCGGCCACAATATGTAATTGATTTTCATGTCTTAAAAGCGGTTGGTTAAAGTATTGACTTTTAAGTGACATTCCTTCCGAAACGTCAGCTTCTGGCCAGCTAGCTCGGGTTCTGGCACCACCACCTAAGCGCGTTTGTTGACTGCATTTATTAATAATCAATAATATCAAGAATAAAAGAAACTCTCTAAGTTGATTTGCTGTAACAAAAAGATATATGCTATATGAAAGGAAAAAGTCTCCCGAAAGTTTGAAGATCTTTTATTACCCGAAATCCCGAAGGAGTCCCTAACAAGATAGCTAATTCTGACCGGGAAATTCCGCCCAGAGCACCACGATGGCTACTGCCGGCTACTGGGTGGTCACTACGCTCCCTAACCCCTATTTGTCTAAGTGAAGCGCACAAAACAATTCGTGATTTAGGTATGCCTACTCAGGGAAGATTAAACTCGCGTGTCTCCTCGGCCGGGAGCAGAGGGTGCGTTTTAGGCCGCCAACACTAAGTGCAATGAAATAACACACGAGTGAAATTTACTTAGATATTGGGTAGGCGACGAAGGGCATGTACCGTTCGGGGTTACCGAACTGTCCAATCCCGACGACAGTTAGCGAGGGTCTCCAGGAGCTCGCCAACTTGCATCCCACGGAAGGTACTCCTAATATGTACCCTATGCTGAAAAGGGAGAGGTATATATGCACACAGTGATTAGTAAATGTATTACAAGTACAATCACTCGAGGGCGAAAGCCTGACGTGATGTCAAAGAAATAGTTCAATCAATAAAAGTCAATATTGTTCTGTTCCCAACCGAGGGACAATGTCGAACACCAGTCACTTATTTTCACCTGATCCAGATGGAGCACTCACCTGGGATCGAGTGCCCGTAACGAGACTGCCCTTGGTTATAGCAAGTCACGCTTTTACCATCATCATAAATGGTTAATACGAATTCTTTCTTGATTAGGTTTGGGTTTTTTGATGGCCCTAACCTGGAGATGGTCCACACCTTCCAAAATGCTGACTTTAGGTCTATGCAGAGAGAGAATCGGCGTCGGTTGTAGCAACAGCTGGAAAACCACGCCTCGAAGCTTATCGTCGAACTTAGGTATCGGCAGCGAAACAGCAAGCTCGTTGTATTGGATACTTAGTTTCGTTTTGATAGTTAGGTTTACGAAGAGCAAAAGCAAAAACGTAAATTCGCAAAGCACTTTGCGACTAAATTCTTCAATGTCTGAAGATATTTCGAACTAACAAGTTCGTTTTGATACTACGATAACTATTCAAAAGTAATAAAACTCAAAGCTCAAACGAATTGCAAGACAAATCTTAAAAGTTCGAATGAAATGGCAAAGCTCTAATGACTAGCATGGCTCGGATTCGAATCTCAATTCTTAACTGTCGAAGCTCGAATGCAAATCTCGAATGAATATTTTGTCATCATCATCATGCACCCCCTAAGGTTGAGGCCCGGAAGGAAGACCCCCCCAGCTTTTTATATTCCACCACCCCCGCTCCCAGAGCGGATCCTCATCCTGTTGAATGGCGATCAGCAGAATGAAATCTGATCGTGTGATACGGAGTGCTCAGCCTTTTCGTGCCTGAAGCTCCCTTATATCATGACATGAGTTTAATGTTAACAATGACTTCACTGTGCATGATGCCCCCCTAAAATTGGCTGAGGGCCTGAGTCACCTGGCTGAGGGCCGGGTGATATTGCTACTTGCTGAATTTGTGTTCCGGTCCTGTGCTCCTCTTAGTTCTCTGAAACATAAAGATATGCATTAATCTTGTCCTTGTGCCGCTTGAAGTTGACGTTGGCGTCTCCGTAGGATCTGCTTCCGTCGAACTTCATCTGGGTTGTCGTTGTCTGCCTGGTTTACAGGCCGTCTGTATTTGTCCCTGTCTCTGTCGTCTTGTTCGCGTCTGTTGTCGTGTAGGTCGGTCAGGAGTGGGTTCGTGTGGTTTTCGGCTCTTTCGAGCGTAGTCCCTGCGCGCTGTCTTAGTATTTTGTCTATGTAGTCCGGGTGTATGTCTAGGTCCCTGAATATAAACCTGTTGGGCATATATCGTGGGGCGTCTACTGCCATCCTCAGGCAAGCGTTGAAGAAAGTCTGTATTCTGTGTCTATAGGAGTGCGCGCACTGGCCCCATGCGGTCGATGCGTACAGTACTATAGGCAGAAGAATTGTCTTGATGAGACGCAGTTTCAACTCGAGTGCCATGTTGCTCTTGCGTCCGATGATTGGCCATAGTTTGTGCCTTGCGGCTTTTGCTATTGCTAGTCTGTGGGTGACGTGTCTCTGAAACGTGAGTTTCTTATCTAGAGTTTCTCCTAGGTAGACCGCTTCATCTACCCACGGAATTCTATCATCATTCATAGTCACATGGCCCTCGGGTGTCCTACGTCTCCTCGTGAACAGGATGGCCTTGCTCTTGTCTGGGTTGATTCCAATCTTCCAACGGTTGAACCACGGTTCTAGTGTGTTTATCTGTTGCTGCAGCTTTGCTGTGACTCCTCTCTCGTGCGATGACTCCGCGAAGATTGCCGTATCGTCTGCATAGAGTGCGAGCTTGGTCATGGGGTTATCTGCCAATGGCATATCTGCTGTAAAGATAGAAAACAAGTGTGGCGATAGTACCGCTCCCTGCGGGACTCCTGCTTCTAACCTCCTGCGGGATGAGAGTACGTTCTCAACCCTACATCTGTACTTTCGTCCTCGTATGAATGATTGTATCAGCTTGACCATTGGTGTGGTGTATCCTGCATCCACCAGCTTGGTGATCAGTCCGTCATGCCATACTCTGTCAAAGGCCTTGGATACGTCTAGGAAGACTGCTCCTTTAAGGTGTCCTTTTGACGTGCGGTTCCAGCTTTGGATCGTTGCATCCACTATGCGGGTCACCTGGAGTTCTGTAGAATGCCCATGCCTGAAACCGAACTGTTCGTCTGGAAGGACGTTCAGTTCTTCAGTCATTGCTTCTAGTCGTGTCTGGATCACCCTCTCCGCTACCTTGCTCATCGCTGGTGTTAGGCTGATGGGGCGGTGGTTCTGTGGCAAACCGTGGTTCTTGTTGGGTTTTGGAATCATGATGACCGTCGCTTCTTTCCAGCTAGTGGAAAAGTGTCTGAGTCTTAGTACTGCATTTATTATGTTTGTCAGTGCTGTAATTCCCTTCCTTGCCAGGGCTTTCAGTGCCCTGATTGGGATGCCGTCTGGACCCGGTGCTTTCCTGATCTTTGCTTGTCTGATGATGTTCTTGATTTCTTCTGGAGACGTAGGCTCCAGAAGGATGTCTCTGTCGTTTGTCCGTCTTAGTCGTCTGATTGTCTGTTCAGCGTGGGCTTCTGTGTCTTCGACTTCGTCGGTGTAATCGACCTCGTTTTCACGGCATTGGCGTTCAAAGGAGTCAGCAAAAGCCTCTGCCTTATCCGCGTCCGTAAAAACCAGGCCCATCTCACCGTGGAGTGGGGGGCATGGTTTCCTCTTCCCTTGTCTAAGGGTTCTCTGCATTCTCCACAGAGAGTTGTCTTCGGCGTTGAGTTCGTCCAAGCGGTCAGCCCACTGTCGCTCTCTGAGTAGCTTCAGTTCCTCTCTCAGCTGTCGGGCTGCGAGATTAAACTGTCGCTTGTCTTCGGGCGTCAGTGTTCTTTGGTACCGCTTTTTCAGTCGTCTTCTTTGCCTGACCATCTCCCTCAGATCTGGTGGAAGTACTCCTTGGAAGTCGAAGTTGGTCGTCTGTATGTCTTTGGAGCACCGGTCTATAGTTGTCAGTATTGCTTGTTGCAGTATTGTTATCTTTATACTATCTTGGCACATTCTGTTCGGCCAATAGAATTGGAAAGTTGCAAGAGGCGGGACCTATTGGATTCCCGTCGAGAATTTCTCGTCAACGAGTATTTCTCGGTCGCACATTTAGTTCGGCCAATGAGATCGATGGATCCAAGGTAGGCGTGGCCTACTTGGCGCCGTGAACAAAATCTAATCTCTTTGGATCTTCTTCGTTTAGTTCAGGTTGAGGCCGAGCCTCCTTACCCTTTAATCGCGCTCGTTTTCTCTGATGGAAAACCCGATTCGGCAACGCCAAGGAACGTTAAGACGGGATAGGTACCGATGGCACTGTAACCGCCTTTCGCATTGAAAATAAAAAGTCCTAAATCACGGACGACAGAATGAGACAACTTTTCATTCAGCCCCAACTGACATGCTAGGCATGATCTAGACCAAGGAGAGCCTTGGCCTCTTGAAACGAGTAGGGTCGTCTATAGCGTAGTCTACAGCTTCCCTGATTAGTGGGTTTTCGTGCACCTCCGCGGTGTTAAAAACCTTTTGGTTTCGCTCCTGTATACACTGCTGAATGGAAGGCAGCCTTAAGTCCTCGAGGATCCTTGCGTGACGCACGTACCAAGGTGCGTCTGTTAACATCCGCAGACATTTCCTCTGGACCCGTTCCAGAGATAAAATGTGGGTGGGGGCGGCATGGCCCCAGGCGGCTGACGCATATAGTAGAGCAGATTTGATCATCGCGTTATAGAGAAGCAATTTGTTCTCCAGATTAAGTTCGCTCCTCCTGTTGAGGAACGGGTACAAAGCGCCAATTCTGGAGTGC
The DNA here is from genome assembly GCA_958502065.1 of Chrysolina americana. Lineage (NCBI taxonomy): Eukaryota > Metazoa > Arthropoda > Insecta > Coleoptera > Chrysomelidae > Chrysolina > Chrysolina americana. Next base: position 26,917,623 of record OY293419.1, on the reverse strand, counting down.
AACTTGGCTCTCAACGCTTCGATGTGATGCCTCCACGTGAGACCTCTGTCAATAATAAGCCCGAGGTACTTGACCTGCGGTGTCCATTCGATCCCCCTTCCCGAGATCGACAACACTGTGCGAGGTAGACTCCTTTTCCTCCCCAAGTAAATCAACTGCGTTTTCGCTGGGTTAACCCGAATCTTCCAGTCCAGGAACCACTGTTCAAGGCCATCGACTGCGGTTTGCAGGTACGACATCCCTTGCTCAGGGTCCGCTGAACTGGCGAGCAACGCGGTATCGTCGGCGTACAGGGAAATCTTCACGTGATTTGTTCTCGGTATGTCGCTGGTATATACCGAGTACAGCAGAGGGGATAAGACTGCACCCTGAGGAACTCCAGCTTCTATATGTCTGACGTCAGAAAGGACATTTTCAGCTTTGACCTGGAACGTCCTGCCTTTTAAAAAGGAGCTGATGAATCGCACCAAGCTTCGAGGAAAACCGAGAAGACTCATTTTGTAGAGAAGGCCTTCGTGCCAAACACGGTCGAAGGCCTTCGCCACGTCGAGCAGAAGAAGAAAGACGTCAAGCTTCTTATTCAGCTCGCAAATGGCCTCCTCGACCATCCGCAAAGCTTGTAGCTCCGTTGAGTGATTAGCGCGAAAACCAAATTGTTCGTTTGGCAGGATGTTCCTGTCAATGACCTCGTCTGAGAGCCTCTGTAGAACGACGCGTTCAGTAAGCTTCCCCACCGAGCTGAGGAGACTGATAGCACGATGATTTTGTGGAAACTGGGGGTCCTGCCCCGTCTTCGGGATCATCACAATAGTAGCGTGCTTCCATCTACTAGGGAAGTACTTAAGGCGCAGGCATGTATTCACGAGATGTAGAATGGAATCAACTTGAATCTCCGGGAGTTTCTTCAGCATGACATTGCTGATAGAATCCACTCCCGGAGCCTTTTTTCTCTTTAACGCGCTGATGTGCGCCTTAATTTCTTCCCCAGTAGCTGGTCGGATCTCGTCATTATCTTCCTCCCGAAGCAGACGCCGAACCCTAGCTTCCACAAACTCATCCCTTTGATCATCATCCTCTTCATCGATGTTGAGGACAAACTGGCGCTCCATCGTGTCTGCAAAGGCTGTCGCCTTGTCAGCTGAAGCGTAGCACATGCCGTTAGGACCATGAAGTGGTGGTAAAATACCCCCCCTGCCCTTTTTCCTTTTGATGATTCGCCAAAGCTCACCATCTCCAGGTCCAAGAGCAGTAAGAGTATCCCTCCACCTTTCGTTCTTATAATCACGAATCGCGAATTTGACTTCGGTAGCCTTGTGGCTGGCTCTTACCTTATCGCCAGGGAACAGTGTCCTCTGATAGATCCTCCGAAGACGATTTCGCTCCCTGATGAGGGTTTTTATCCTCGGAGGGAACTCGTTGTAAGACTTCAGAGGACCCTGCTCACTGACTGTAGCGGCCTCAATAGCGTTCTTCAAAGTCCTCTCGAACGTGTCCACCGCTTCCTCCAACTCAGCTGGGGTCTGGAGTTCCTCGGGCACGACATATGCCCCTTCCAGAATCTCCGTGAAGAATTCCCAGTTCGTCGTACGACGCAGACAACTTCCTTGGGGGATCGGATCATCACCCAGCCATAAAATGACCGGATTATGATCGGAATCCAACTCGGACACAGGGTAGATCTCCCAGGTCCAGGGGATGTTCCTAGCCACCGCTATGTCTAGCACATCAGGCCTAAAATTGCCAAAGTGTGTGGGCTCTGTGGGAGCGATCACATGATAATCACTCTGTTCCATATGTGCCCAGAGCGCCCTACCGTTGCGGTTGGTAACTCGGCTCCATTGGGCGTGTTTCGCGTTAAAATCCCCGGCGACTACTATCGGCACATTGCTCTCCATTAGCACTGCATCCAGGGTATCTGGTTGAATCGCATTGAGAGGGGAGTTGTAAGCTGAGACCACCCTAAGAGTACCTCTACTCGTCTCGATCTCGATGCCTACCATCTCCATCCCATGACTACGCGCATCATCAATGCCGTATTGAGATACTTGAAGGGATCGTTTAGCCAGAATGGCGACTCCCCCTCCCCGTCTCCCAATACGGTCCTTTCTGAAGACTCTGTAGTTTGGAATTGTAATGCTCTCATTGTTGAGGTGGGTCTCCTGAAGAAGCATCAGGTAGACGTTATGTCTCGTGATGAACTCCTCCAAGTCCATCTTTCTCTCTCTGAAACCATTGCAGTTCCAGAAAACAATCTTCAAGGAACTGGGCCTTGTGAGGTTGCCAGCCATTAATGGCCATAGTTTGCAACACCGGGAACTGAATGAATAGCTGTCAAAGGCAGCCAGAAAGTCATTGGCAGACCCCGCCGGGGCTGCAGGAAGAGGGCCTGAAGGGCCAGAAGTGCCAGAAGATGGCTTTCCCAACGCTTTCGCGAAGGAGAGCCCCTCACGTACAACTCCGGACTTGCCAGCGATCGCGGCCTGTGCTTTGGGCGCAGCTTGCTTGGCGCCTCCGGACTTAGCTGGAGCCCCCCTTCCCGTCCCTCGAGCGCTAGCACTCTTAGGCTCAGGGAAGCTGGGGCACCCTCTGTAGTTGGCCGTGTGAGGCCCGCCGCAATTAAAGCATTTAGCTTTCTCGGCGCGCGGAATAGTGCATTCGGAAGACATGTGCTTGCCTGCGCACTTTACGCACGCCGGGATTGCCATGCAATTGCGTTGGGCATGGCCAAACCTCTGACACTTATGGCATTGACCCACAATGCCTCTCGTCCTCTGCGGTTCCGTAGTGATACGGATGTGGAGGACATCCGTAACCTGATAAATCGACCTCTCGTTCTTTGGAACGAGCACGAGTACGAGAGGCATCGGTCTGCCATCCCTCTTCATAAGACGTGAAACGTTAGCAGGATGAAATCCTTTGTCCTGCAGCTCATCGGCGATGTCACCGCATTCAACATCTTCAGGTACACCCCGGAAGATAACCCTGAGAGGTTTGTCCTCCGGAAAGGTGTACGTGTGGTGGGGGATCTTTTCCTCCACCAGCAGATGTGATAATCTGCGATAATCATCCAAAGACTCTGGCTGCACCCTTATCCCGTCTTGGATATTCTTGGCATGACCGAATCGAATCTTCCTTTCAGTGCATTTCCTGTTCACCATCGCCCAGACTTCTTTACGCCTCACCGTGATCGGTGGGATCTGTTGTCTCTTTGAGAGACACCCTGAACTTTAGAGGTAGAAGGAGTTGGATCGCAAGCCTTTTTTGGCTCGTTTCCTCTACCTACAACAGTATTCGTGTCTGGAATATCACCAAAACCGTTCTCGCTCCCTGTAAATAGGGGCGGGGCTCCTTCGCTCGCCTCGACTTGAGGGGCGGAGTCAAGTTCCATCATATTTTCATTATCGGGATTCTTCCCTTCGACTTCTGTAATGGAAGTAGTGTCAGAGGAGACCGATGCTCTGGAGCCCAGTCTCCTCATACACTTCTTTTTCGGCCTGCTACTCCCCAGGGCGGGGAAAGCTTCGTTTTTCTCGATAATGCTTTCCGCATCCACCATACTATCATTATTTTCAATAGCTACCTTCTTTACTCCGTATTTTTGGAGTAATAGCCGGAACATCTTAGTGATTTCCTCTTTCGACGCTTTGTCTAGGAAAGCTTCAACGTCATCCATTTTACAAAGTGCACCCTCTACACTCGTCATCATGAACAGTACTTTGTCAATGTTAAAATCGAAAAACGATTGAAAAACTCGCCAAAAAGCTACTCACCCTACTCTCAAACACTCGCTCGCACAATAACACTGGCCCCGTAACTACTTACGGGGCTTCGCAAATTACCACCACGAAAGCTCTACTAAACACGTCTACACGCCAAGGCACACCAGACGTGAATGACCCAATTCCTATTATATTTCCTATTATATTCTTTTAGACTTTTTCCTATTATAATGGCTTTCGCGCCCTTTTAGTCTCTTGAGAAAATGGCGAACACATTCTTTTTTTTCTTCACTTTTGTGAGATTTGCGATCACCGCCTCTATTTTCCTTCGGGACTCCACCAGGACTTTTGCAACAGTATTGACTCTTTTTTTGGAGATACTCAGTGCAGCAATTAAAAACTTTTGACACACCCGCGTTGCTTTATTGTCACACTTAATAAAATACGAGACACTGAGATTTTTCAACGGAACCATAGTAACACCAGCCGATCTACGACGAGCAATAGGAGTGACGGATAACATATGGCACAGTCTAATGTCTTGGTTGGTTTTGATAGAATCTTCATAAAAATTTTGCCTCACAGTCTTAATGTGTCGTTTTTTAACTGTAGCACACTGAAATGATTTGCCATTATGTTGACAAGGCCGTTCGAATCGAATCAGTGCTGGGTCGGGGTCACCATATCTGTAAAAAAGACTCGACTCAAAACAAACCAACGTATGTGTACAAATAAATAAGTTTCATAAAGCTATTTAACTAGTAAATCGTAAAATATATTTAAATTATTTCGCACCTTGATAACTGTTTAGTCTGACGTTTTGTCACATTTTTCATACGGCATCTGGAACCGTTATTTCCTTGCTCCACGGTAATAAGTTCTTCGTCCATATTGCACGTGGAACGTCCTTATTGCACGAGGAACATCGTCAATTCCGGGAACAAACAAGCACAACCGCTATCCACAGCAAATATATGATAACTGGTGGTCAACACGTCGACTAACAGTCCACCAGTCAACGCGGGATAGCCAAGTGTATCGTCTTGCCAGATGCACCACTATGTTGCCGTATTTCTGAATAATATAACGAATTATTGGATATAACCACCTTTGAACACAAAACGAGGATATATCCAGTTTTGATGCAAAAGACCGACTTTATATGCGATTTTAACATACCAATAGCCCGTTTTGAACGCAAATAATGGTGCCGGGTGATAGATCTTGTGAAACTTAGTCGAACTCCGCAAAAAATGCATATCTGGAAAAAAACGGATATAGCCCCTTTTGAACGCAAGCTCCTCATTTACTGTGTTAAAATTCAGAAATATCTTCACTTCTTTCTTAAAATTATTCAAATTCTCACAACTTCTAATCTGGTATCTTATTGTAAAACATACATCCCAGAGCAAAGATGGTTTATCAGTCTCTTATTGAGGCTCATTCAAGATATGGAATTGCCTTCTGGGGATTCTGTAGCCAACAATTATTTCTATCAGTGTTTGTACCGAGTCTGTGTGTCTAATACATAAAAAACATAATGCAGTTCATTCCCAAAAATCAAGCAAACAAATTAAATATGTATCTAGGCAAAGACCTGAAAATAAAATACCCCTCCCTATTCCAAAATCAACTTTAAAAGGATTCTCTGATCAATGAAACAAAAAAAATATATTGTCCTCTGAAATAAGGAATTAGAAAATGTACTACAAATTTAGAAAAATAATGAAAGAAGCTCTACTGAAAAAGGCATATCATCCTCTTGAAGAATTTTACAGTGAAACTTTGCTATGATTTTACTTTACGTGTGATTTTAATTTCAGTACCTATTATTTATATTTGTTTTTAATCTGTTATCTTCATTTGCACAAGTACATCATTCTTTGGATCTCTGCCATCAATATCAAATGAAATGCCATAACAACTCTTTTGTCGACAGGTTGACAACTGACAATCAAAAACTGAGCAGTTTCCCAACTGATGGTTAATTTATCGTCATGCAACGAAAATCGATTGACCAGTGCCTGAAGGTTAACTATAGGTTAACCTCCGGTTCCATGACCAGTTGGTTAACTACCTGTGTTACGAGCATGCTACATGTCGATCTGATCCCTTGAAGAGGGAAGGTGGAAAACTGACCGTTAGTGAGGTAACAAAAAATATTTATAGTGCCTCCGTCTTTTTATAGAAAGAGACACTCGGCTAACTCAGTGGGCGGTGGGGTGAGTAAGGTTGTTTATGAAATGAAAAGGTTGGATTAATCCCTCAGTGAATATATTAATGAGCCCTTGATAGAGGAAGAATGAAGTTGAACTCCGTCCTATTCAGAGAGCGCAATAACAAATTTTGAACTAACAATCGGTATACCAGATTACAAGTACCTTCTCTTCAAGTGTTAATTACCACTTATTATTCCTTAAAAATATTATATACCCAGGGTTTTTGTCCTACCGAGGTGATCACCGCAGTTCACAAGGGGGTAGATAAATGCCGAAGGGGCTCAAAATGTACTTCTGGTATCTAATCGAATGATATGCCTGAAGGGCTTTTCAATATAATCGCCTGAAGGGCTCTTCAATATAGGTGCCTGAAGGGCTCGAAACATAGAAAGGATGAAATAATATAACAAAGAAAATGTCAGCACTTCGATAGTCGCTTATTCCACGATATAGATACTATACTTGGTGTCTCTCAATGTCGTCCAATGTTACGGAACAGAATTCCACGGAGCTGTTACAGGGGCTCTTTGCTGACCGAGATAGTTATATACTGAGGTGGATTTTCTCTACCACTCCGCCGTGTGACCTCTAATATCGATACTGGGAGGTTTGTACTATAAAATCCAGGTCCAAAAGAATGCTGTCTTGAGTCCCGTACTAAAAGAAGACGTTGTTTTGTATCCCGTCCTAAAGAAGAAGCCCTACAAAGAAAATGTCAGATGAACACAATTCGTCAGATCGTCGGGAAAGTGATGGGTGTCTAGCACGAGGAATTTGCCTGCATGTTGGATGTTGGTTGGACTAGAAGAAAATGGTCAGCCACGTGAGTATGAATCCATCTTAAGGGATTTTTGGAAGAATCCAAAAACAAATACCAATGGATGTAATTCTTCTACTGATCCCACCTTGCCTAGTGGATAGAGAGAGAGACACTATTAACTCGTACCAAAGAAAATACAACCAGTTGGACTCACGTATGCTCGGAAAAGAATGACTCCCGGATGCCAGATGCCTTTTCACCTTCTCGCAGGAAACCCCCACTCCTCTTGGGTCGTGAACAGCAACCAATTGCCGCCAGAAGTCCTCGTAAACCGACTTTCACTCTTTTTCATCATCGTGACTAGAGTCAAGATTTGCATTATCTGGTAATGCCAAAGCGCCATTCTTCAAGATAATTCCAGAACGATGAAGGAGGCGTCATGCGCATGCCTGAAATCTGTCACCTCACTCAAATTGTACGTTGCCAGACCACAGCACTCTACATTCAGAAAAGTTCTCGACCGAAACCGACATCTTCCGACTTACTCCGAACAACGTCGTAAAGTCGCGACCACAAAACTACACAAATTGACTGCGATAAAAGAATTCTGTACCAAAGTCGACGTGTTGAGACAAGCACAGCCTCAATTTATTCGATAACCACTATCTAACTGTCCTAAGAGCTATTGAACAATCCCCATAAAACAAACCTGCAATATCAATAATGGGTTATGTTAGATGTCAAGGCTGTTTGATATGTCTATCCATCAACGGCACTAACCATTCGATAATGAAAAAAAGAATTTGTTGAGTATTAGCTGATTTCTGAACTGACAAATAGGGACAAATGGAAACATCAAACAAATGACGAATGAATAATACAGCCAATGTTTGGAAGTCCGACTGAATCTCAACAAGCGGTTAGTACCAGCTGTTTATTATCTCTCCACGCATATTAGTGCCCCTCTCTTCCAGTGCACCTTTGGCTACTACTACAAGAATAAGAACACTGTACGTGGAACAAAAATCTATGTACCTACCCCTACCGCTTTCTCAAATCATCTATAAGAAACAGAATATTGGTCTACTTCCTGGAAAAGAACTCTCCGTGACAATAATAATGGCTGAGGAAGTACGATATTATAGTCGGATTCGGGAGCCTCGAAGGTGGGTACCAAATTTCTCCCTTTTTTCATTTCGTTAGTAGTATCGTTTTATCGAGATAAAATCATCACGTAACAAGCAGATATGAGTATATAAAATCGTTATATTGAATTGATGCGATTTTTCAGTGAAAGGAACATATTCGATAACATCTGATTCATAACGTTTTGAATCGTAGTGGTCTATATTTAGAAAGTACTTTATTCATTTATGGATGAATATGTTTCAAACTCTCAAAGATGCTGGTTACTTCAATGAATTACTTATTCAGTTTATTTTTTTTGGTATGATCCAGGCAAGAAATATTCATCAAGATACTTTCTAATGTTAAATTTGAAGGAAATGCAATTATGTTTTCAGTATTTTATAAATCACTAAAATGATATATTATTGATTGGATAATCTCCGTCTGGGGAAAATAAGATGTTTCACTCTGTTATGAAAACCCAATATTGGACTATAAATTTATAACGACGAGATTCAGATAGAATCAGATTCAGTATTCGCAGAGAAATTCTCGACGAGAAAGAAGCCAGAAAATTTCTCGCCCGAGTTTTGTTCGGCGTCCGAGAGCGCGATTGGTCAAAGCCAGGCCACGCCCTCCGGCCCGCGATTATAAATATAGAGCGCTGTCATAAAGGCGGTATACGCTGATGGGAAAATTCTCTATGGAATTCTCCCGTCACGCTCCGGCCAGCTCTGGGTTCCAACAAATCTCCGCCTAAACACTCCTGCTCCAGGTAAGAGAATCGGATGGGATTATTATCATACTCAGAGTGTCGAGGGGCCCGAAACAACGGGAGCCCTTCTCCAGTAGGATGGTTACGCGAGTAGCCGTCCATATTGAAAGAAAATATTTAAAAGTAATAATTTTTGTTCCGAGATTCCCCCTGTAGCTTACTATATATATAGCTAGCGGTATAGCTATGTATAGATATATGTACTACCTACAGATATATGGCAGTATATAAGGTGATTGTTACTTTAAACATACGATTGCAATGCACAGAAAACAAAAACAGAGTTATTCCGTTATTCTGAGACTTCGTTACACAATTTAACTACAATATTTCCACTCGGTCTGAGGATCTTTCACGGCCAACTGCCACAGAGATCAGAGTGGAGCAATAAATAATAAAGAAAATTTCACTTTAAAACTCTTAAACTAATAGCCAATGCTAATCTTAGTTCAACTTGTTTGAATATTCAAAAGGCATCATATATTACTTCAGTAAAACACTAGATTATGAATTTATGCACTGAACTATAAGTTCGTGAAGTTCGAAAAAGAAGTTAGTCTAGAATTTACACAATTTTATTCACCTTGGCACTGAGCGTACAGCACCTGTTAATGTTTGGTAACCCGATTTACTAGTAAAGTCACTAGAGCATAAGCAGAATTATGCTATATTCACTTGCTGGCCTGACGATAAAAGTATTCAGCAATTTCGGCTTACCCTGTAGACTCCTATCTCCTTTAGCACTGAAGAACAGCTAACAGCTACCAGCAACGGGTGAGAAAAGGGTTTCTTTTTGCAAATAAAAAGCCGTGAGTAATTTTCCACAACTCCAATTTAACCCAACGTACTACAGCTTTGACGGCTGAAGATTCCTCCAAATCGAATTTCGGAATAATTAAGTTGTCTCGGCGAAAGGTTCGACAACTAGACAGCCACTGCTCGTCGTACAGGAACAACTAATCGGATTTGTATGATTAGTATCAAAAAGCTTGGCATTCAGAACACTGAATGCAAACTTTATTCTAAAGGAACCAGCAATGGGTTTTGTTTCCCACCGAAATTGCACTTGAAACAATAAGCCAGGCCGTAGATTTCACGTACCAAAACTTGATGCACCAGAAACACTGATATCAAAAATAAAATAATTAAAATCAAAGCAAAACGGAGACTCGTATTTTCCGGGCTCCCGTGAGCCATCGGAAAGAGTCTAGCTTATGGCTAGAAACTCTGGCTAGAACTCTGCGATTTTTCATCATCATGCACCCCCTAGGGTTGAGGCCCGGAAGGAAGACCTCCCCAGCTTTTTATATTCGCTCGGACGGTCTCCCCCCCTTCCACCACCCCCGCTCCAAGAGCGGATCCTCATCCTGTTGAACGGCGATCAGCAGAATGAAATCTGATCGTGTGATATGGAGTGCTCAGCCTTTTTGTGCCTGAAGCTCCCTTATATCGTGACATGAGTTCACTATTAACAATGACTTTACTGTGCATGATGCCCCCCTAAAGTTGGCTGAGGGCCTGAGTCACCTGGCTGAGGGCCGGGTGATATTGCTTACTTGCTGAATTTGTGTTCCGGTCCTGTGCTCCTCTTGGTTTTCTGAAACATAAAGATATGCATTAGTCTTGTCCTTGTGCCACTTGAAGTTGACGTTGGCGTCTCCGTAGGATCTGCTTCCGTCGAACTTCATCTGGGTTGTCGTTGTCTGCCTGGTTTACAGGCCGTCTGTATTTGTCTCTGTCTCTGTCGTCTTGTTCGCGTCTGTTGTCGTGTAGGTCGGTCAGAAGTGGGTTTGTGTGGTTTTCGGCTCTTTCGAGCGTACTCCCTGCGCGTTGTCTTAGTGTTTTGTCTATGTAGTCCGGGTGTATGTCTAGGTCCCTGAATATAAACCTGTTGGGCATATATCGTGGGGCGTCTACTGCCATCCTCAGGCAAGCGTTGAGGAAGACTGCTCCTGTAAGGTGTCCTTTTGACTTGCGGTTCCAGCTTTAGATCGTTGCATCCACTATGCGGGTCACCTGGAGTTCTGTAGAATGCCCATGCCTGAAACCGAACTGTTCGTCTGGAAGGACGTTCAGTTCTTCAGTCATTGCTTCTAGTCGTGTCTGGATAACCCTCTCCGCTACCTTGCTCATCGCTGGTGTTAGGATGATGGGGCGGTGGTTCTGTGGAAAACCGTGGTTCTTGTTGGGTTTTGGAATCATGATGACCGTCGCTTCTTTCCAGCTAGTGGGAAAGTGTCTGAGTCTTAGTACTGCATTTATTATGCTTGTCAGTGCTGTAATCCCCTTCCTTGGCAGGGCTTTCAGTGCCCTGATTGGGATGCCGTCTGGACCCGGTGCTTTCCTGGTCTTTGCTTATCTGATAATGTCCTTGACTTCTTCTGGAGACGTAGGCTCCAGAAGGATGTCTCTGTCGTTTGTCCGTCTTAGTCGTCTAATTGTCTGTTCGGCGTGTGCTTCTGTGTCTTCGACTTCGTCGGTGTAATCGACCTCGTTTTCACGGCATTGGCGTTCAAAGGAGTCAGCAAAAGCCTCTGCCTTATCCGCGTCCGTAAAAACCAGGCCCATCTCACCGTGGAGTGGGGGGCATGGTTTCCTCTTCCCTTGTCTGAGGGTTCTCTGCATTCTGCACAGAGAGTTGTCTTCGGCGTTGAGTTCGTCCAAGCGGTCAGCCCACTGTCGCTCTCTGAGTAGCTTCAGTTCCTCTCTCAGCTGTTGGGCTGCGAGATTGAACTGTCGCTTGTCTTCGGGCGTCAGTGTTCTTTGGTACCGCTTTTTCAGTCGTCTTCTTTGCCTGACCATCTCTCTTAGATCTGGCGGCAGTACTCCTTGGAAGTCGAAGTTGGTCGTCTGTATGTCTTTAGAGCACCGGTCCATGGTTGTCAGTATTGCTTGTCTTAGTCCGTCAGCGGCCTCCTCCAGTTGGTGGGCCGTGTCTATTCTTGGTATGTCTATGTGGTCGTGTGCCGCCCTTGCAAAGCGCGTCCAGTCCACAATACGCTTGGTCGTTGTAGCGACCTCGGCGTCTTCCTCCCCTATTGTTAGTAGGATTGGATTGTGGTCTGACGATCCCTCGTCTAGTACTGCGATATATACTAGTGTCGGGATGCTCTGTATAAGGACCATGTCCGTGATGTCTGGTTGTTGGCCGTCCCTGCTCGGGTAGTGCGTGGGTTCGTATGTTGAAGTTACTGTAATGTCTTCGAAGTCAGGTAGTAAGTTTACTGCCAAATCCCTGCCGCGTGCGTTTTGGTTGCGGCAGTTCCAGTCTCTGGATTTCGCGTTGAAGTCTCCTATTGCCACCGTGGGGTGGTGGTCCGGAAATAGTTTCTCCAAGTCCGTTTTCCTCAGGTTTGGTCCCGGTGGGATGTAGACTGTGGATATCCTAATTGTCTCAACGCTTTCCATCTTCACTCCGATCGCTACCGATTCACCGAGTGAGAGACCTGGGGGGATGTACTCGTTGTACTCTAGGTCCGATTTCACTAGGAGGATTGCGCCTCCGCCCCTGGCTCGGGGGCCGGCTCTATCGTTCCTGAAGCATACGTATCCTGGCATGTTGAAGTCCGTGTTAGGGTTTAGTTTCGTCTCTTGTAGTGCCACTACGTCCGCCTTGATTCTGGAGATAAGCTCTAATAGCTCATGTTTACGCATCGATGCGCCGTTTATGTTCCATGAACATATCTGCAGGATCTTTGGGGTTCGTACTGGCATTACTGTCCGGTAGTGTTGGCCATGGCGTGGATAACAGCCAAGATTTTGTCGAGGACCTCGGGGGTTACGTTCGACAGCGTCTGGAGTATATTCGCCTGTGTTGTGTTATTTGTCTGTCTTTTGGGGCCCCACTGTGGTGGCGCCGTCTGTGGCTGCGGTTGCAGTCCTTGTCGTGGTGCTTGTCCCTGCCTTGGGGCTGTATGCGTCTGTCTTGGCGTTGTCGTTTTTCCCTTGCTTTTGGGTTGCTGTGGTGCTACCCTCGGCCTCGGAAATTTCGGGCATCCCCTGTAGTTTGCGGGATGAGCCCCCCCGCAGTTCGCGCACTTGGCCGGCTCCTCTCTGGCCTTCTTGCAGTCGTGCGTGGCGTGATCGCTGCCGCACTTTACGCATCTTGCCAACGAGTGGCAGGCGATTTTTCGAGACAAAACGCTCGTATTTATACTTTGCCTCACTCGGCCGATATTGCGTCTGACCAATCAGAGCGCTCGGACCGAGTGGGCGGGGCTTAGCAAAACCCGAATTTCTTTGGATTTTTCTCTTAAAAATGAAATTTCGAGAGAATCCTTTTACAAATTTGATGAACTTTATGAGATTTTTCTGCACAAAAATCAGTGGTTCTGGGGATCATAACACTTCCCCTCCAAGAAATCGCTTGGCTTTTGTGTGCAAGTTCGTTGGGTATTGTCCTGAAAAGGACCGTTTTGTTTTGTACAGGGGCATAAGCCTTTATTAATCAAAACATTCGAATTCTTTTGCTATGTTGCTGAAAAGGTAAAAATTTCAATATTAGCTAAAAGAAAAGTTAAAATTAGTATGTACAATCAGAAGAATAGAAAATATTTACAAGTGCTGAAAAGCAAACTTATAATTAATATATACAATCTTATCATAGAAATATGTACAAAATCCTAAAAATAAAGAGAATTATGATCAGTTATGTACACAAGGCTGGAAAAAATGTATGGTTAGTACATTGACCAGTCAAAGTTCACGAATTGTCCAATATTAGCAAAAAAATAAATTTTCAAAGAAAATAAGAATTTTCACATGAAAAAAAAATTTCTGTAAAAAATATAATGTTCATTATTGTTGGCAAAAGGATATGACTTGGTTTCCATTTGGCCTTCGTCTTCCTGGTTTTCTTCGTAGAGCTCCTGTTGAAGGACAATCAGCGTCGGTGAGGTAGCTCTAAACTATGTCTGATTACTCCATGCCTCCAGTCATGGAAACGACGGCTGGCTGCTGAGAGTGGTGCAATACCACCTTGATACTCACAGACTATAAGTATCCTCGAATCTACCTTGGCTCCACTAAGGCCACTTTACGAATTTTTCCCGTCATCTTCAGGCCTCACTTCTTCCAAAGTCATTCGATGCCATTTCCATTACTTTGTAGTTCTTCCAATAGTGTCCCATTTCTCCAGGGAACCTGTTTCCTCCTGGAAACAGCACTTGGATTTCCTCTTTTTCCAAAGTCCCTGCTCGGGCGCCATGTCAACGATTGGGCTGGCTCGGATTTTTACGGAAAAGCGCCGGGTAGCTTGGATATCCAATCCGGCGGCCCAAAGTTGCCAAAATTTGTTTTTGCTTTGGGACTTTGGAATAACGTAGTTTTTATTCTGTAGTATGATTTCCGAATAAGTCCTGAAAAGGACTCTCGGATTGCTTTGCATCACAATGCGAATACGAATTCTTTCGGATGGGTTTTGTTTCCCACCGAAATTGCACTTGAAACAATAAGCTAGGCCGTAGATTTCACGTACCAAAACTTGATGCACCAGAAACACTGATATCAAAAATAAAATAATTAAAATCAAAGCAAAACGGAGACTCATATTTTCCGGGCTCCCGTGAGCCATCGGAAAGAGTCTAGCTTATGGCTAGAAACTCTGGCTAGAACTCTGCGATTTTTCATCATGATCTTCTTAGTTTAATTTCGAGTTAGTTCCTAGAACTCTTACTCTTCCATCATCATGGTCCTGCAGAAGGACTGACGGTTTCGTGATAGCCAGAGCTATTGACATGGGGGATCAGAGTCCTGGGACTCTGAGCTGTCCTGGATTTAGAATTTTGAAAGCCCTCCTCATGAGGGCGGATGAAAATGAATAGCCAAAGGAGCGATTCATCGACTTCACTTTGTGCTAGAGATCAAGCCACGGAAAGGCGTGGTCTCTTGAAACTAGTAGGGTCCTCAATAGCGTAGTCTACTGCGGCCCTGACAAGTGGATTCTCATGTACTTCCGCACAATCGAACACACGTTGATTCCCGGATACTCTGCTGGACAGAAGGCAGCTTCAGATCGTCGCGGATTCGAGCGTTTCGCACGAACCATGGAGCATCTGTGATCATCCGCAGAGTTTTGTTCTGGACCCGTTCCAGACTTAAAACGTGGGTAGGGACGGCTTGCCCCCAGGCGGCTGAGGCATATAACATGCAGGAACGAATCATCGAGTTGTAAAGAAGCACCTTGTTCTTTAGATTTAACTTGCTCCTCCTGTTTAGGAGCGGGTACAGAGAGCTAAGTCTGAAGCTCAACTTAGCCCTTAACTCTTCGATATGTGGGCCCCAAGTGAGCCTCCGATCAATAGTCAAACCGAGGTACTTGACTCTCGTTCGCCATTCAATCCCCCTTCCCGAGATTGACACGCCTCTCTTTGGCAGTATACGATGTCTCCCCAAGGAAATCATTTGTGTCTTCGCTGGGTTGACCCGAATTTTCCAATCCAGAAACCATTGTTCGAGATTGTCAATTGCAGTCTGCAAATAGACAACCCCCAACTCCTGATTTCTGGAGTGGGCGAGCAACGCGGTGTCGTCTGCGTAAAGGGAAACCTTCACGTGCTCCGTCCTCGGAATGTCGCATGTATATATGGAATAAACAAGCGGACTTAAGACAGCTCCCTGAGGAACTCCAGCAAGAATGTCCCTCGTATTCGAGAGAGCATTCTCGGCCTTGACCTGAAATGTCCTGCCCCTTAAAAAGGAGCCTATCCATCTCACCAGGCCCTTAGGTAGGCCGAGCAGGTCCATCTTGTATAAAAGGCCTTCGTGCCAGACACGGTCGAAGGCCTTCGCAACATCGAGCAACAGGAGAAACACGAAGTGTTTCCTGTTTAACTCACAGATGGTCTCCTCGACCATCCTCAGGGCCTGGAGCTCCGTAGAATGACCCGAACGGAAACCAAATTGCTCGTTTGGCAGGATATTTCTGTCAAGGACTTCCTCTGATAGCCTTTCCAGTACGACGCGCTCAGTAAGTTTCCCCACCGAGCTGAGGAGACTAATCGGGCGATAGTTCTGTGGGAACATCGGATCTTGTCCACCCTTCGGGATCATGACAATCACGGCATGCTTCCAACGACTGGGGAAATGCCTAAGGCGCAGACTGCAATTGACTATATTCCTCAAAGAGGTCAGCTGACACTCCGGAAGCTTCTTCAACACCTGATTGGTAATTGAGTCCGCTCTCGGAGCTTTTCGCTTTTTTAAGCCGCGAATGTGCGCCTTAAGCTCATCCTCAGTCGTTGTCCGAATGACGGTGTCATCTTCCTCCCGAAGGATTCGCGAGACCCTCCTTTCCACAAAATCATCACGGAAATCGTCGTCATCCTCGCTCGTATTGGGGACGAACTGACGCTCCATCGTATCCGCAAAGGCTGTAGCTTTGTCAGTCGGGGTGTAACACATTCCGCGCTCGCCATGAATGGGCGGAAGTTCAGCCCTCCGACGTTGAGTCCTTTTGATAAGGCGCCAAAGCTCCCCATCTCCAGGTTCAAGGCCGGAAAGCGTATCACTCCACCTCTGGTTCCTGTAATCCATTTGCCTTCTGGCTGGCTCTTACCCTGTCTCCAGGGAAAAGTGTCCTTTGGTAGACCCTTCTGAGGCGATTACGCTCCCTAATGAGGTTTTTAATCCTGGGAGGAAACTCATTATAGGACTTCAAAGGACCCTGCTCACTGGTCGTAGCGGCCACAACAGCGTCATTCACAACTCGCTCGAAAGTTGCAACAGCCTCGTCCAACTCGGCTGGAGTCTGGAGCCCCTCAGGTGCGACATATGCACCTTCGAGGATCGCAGTGAAGGATTCCCAGTCCGAAGACTTACGCAAATAACTTCCTTGAGGATTTTGTTCGTCTCCCAGCCATAAAATGACAGGATTATGGTCAGACGAAAGTTCAGAGAGAGGGTAAATCTCCCAGGTCCAGGGGACATTCCTGGCTAACGCGATATCAAGCACATCAGGTCTGCCATGACCATAATGCGTTGGCTCATCAGGACTCACAACGTGATAGTCGTTCCTGTCCATATGTGCCCAGAGCGCCCTCCCATTACGGTTTGACACTCTGCTGCATGACACGTGTTTGGCGTTCAAATCCCCTGCAACGATCGTTGGAATGTTGGATTCCATCAGCAGAGAATCGAGAGAATCACCCTGTATCAAATTGAGCGGAGGGTTGTAGGCAGAGACCACTCTAAGAGGGCCCCTGCTAGTCTCAATTTCAACCTCCAGCACCTCCATGCCGTGGTTTCGGTCGCGATCAATGCCGTATTGTGACACGCGAAGGAATCGCTTTGTCAGAACGGCAACTCCTCCTCCACGCCTCCCAATACGGTCCTCTCTGAAGATCCTGTAATTTGGCATCGCAATAGGTTCACCGTTAAGATGCGTCTCTTGGAGGAGCACGAGGTCGACATTGTGTCGCACCAGAAAGTCTCCAAGATCGAGCTTCTTATCACTGAAACCATTACAGTTCCAAAGAATTAACTTCAAGGAACTGGGCCTTGTAGCAGGCGCAGCCATTTACTTGGCGGCCGAAAGCACTGCGGAGTTGGGCACAAACATATTTTGTAGCCCAGGGAAATCGATGAAAAGTTGTTTAATCGTATCCAGGGCGGCGAAGATGTCCTTCCCTGGTCTGCTTTGGATCGGACTTGGTGAGGCAGGTTGTTTGCCCACACCCAGAGCACCCGCATAGGAAGTCCCCACACGGACGGTAGCGGAACCAGCTGGCCTCGCAGCAGGCGATGGGCCTGCTTTGGCTGGTCTGGCTACTGTAGCTGGAGCCCCCCTCCCCGACCCTCCAGTGTTGCCACTTTTAGGTTTCGGGAAGTTGGGACATCCTTTATAGCTCGCCGTGTGAGGTCCTCCACAGTTACAGCACTTGGCTCGCTCACTGCGCGCCAAGGGACAATCGCAAGTCAAGTGCTTTCCCGCGCACTTAACACATGCAGGAACTGCCATGCAGTTCCTCTGGGCGTGGCCAAAGCGCTGACATCTGTGGCACTGACCCACAGATGCCCTTGCTCGTTGGGGCTCGGCAGAAATTCTGAAATTCTGATATGAACGATATCAGTCAACTGATAAATCTGTCTCTCGGTCTTCGGCACGAGCTCCAAGACCAAGGGCATCGGTCGCCTGTTCCTGTTGAACAGGCGTGCCACTGACTCAGGGTTAAATCCCTTCCTCAGCAAGTCATCCTCGATATCGCGACATTCAACATACTCGGGAACTCCCCTGAGAACGACCCTGAGGGGCTTATCCTCAGGGAAGCTGTATGTGTGGTGGGGGATTTTCCCCTCCACCAGGACGTGAGTAAGCTTACGGTAATCCGCAGCAGAAGAGGGCTGGACCCTGATCCCATCTGTAGTATTTTTAGCTTTAACGAAATTGATGTTAAGCTCTTCGCATTTCTTAGCTCCTCTGACCCAACAGTCCTTCTGCCGGACCGTGATGGGCGAAATTGTCTTTCGTGCGGAGGCGGAGGGAGCACCCACCGCCAGGTCATCATCGGGAGCATGGCTGGGACCGGCGACAGGCTCCGGTTCCCGCTCGATGACAGTTCCACTGTCGTTATCTTCATTGTTCACATTTCTACGTTTTCTGGATGATTTGGAACCAAGTTCCGGCTCACCCTGTATGGTGGGGGCTGGCTGACTAACGTCATCAGCCCTGGACTCATTTGGAGCATCTTGCTCCATTTCATTTTCCAAGTTTTCATTACTTTCCCGTGCAGGCACCTGGGCGTGCGACTCGGCACTCCCATTTCTGGAGGTGTCAGACCTGACAGATGTTTTGCAACGAGAAATTCTCTTGCAAATCCGTTTCGGCCTAACACCACCGTCGGGCAAAGTGGCCGGGAGACGTGGGAAATCGGCCCCCGAACTGATAGTGAACGATTCACCATCGTCGTTGACCAACTTCGACACATCGTCCGGCCCTATGCCGAATCGCACTACGAGATGCCTAAGCACGAGCAATAAATCTTTCTTAGAGATATCATCAAGCATTTGCAACACAGCATCAGCCATGTTGGTGCAGTAATAGCGATGTAAAAGCGATTTACGAACGTATTTTAGGGAAAAACTTACAATTTTTGACCTAGTGTCAAAATGACAGTTCTCACTATTCCAACAAACGATCCCCAATCCGAGTAGGGAAACTCACCGGTTGGGTCTCTTCTGCTAGGATATGTATTTTCAGCTCAAGATTCTTCTCGTAACTCGTATGGCAATTGATTTTGTCGATTTCGCAATTATATGTCTCTGGCAAATTCACAGCAAAGACAAGGTGCGGCAGTGGCTAATGGCACGACCACTCTGCTGGGCGATTTTTCATCATCATGCACCCCCTAAGGTTGAGGCCCGGAAGGAAGACCTCCCCAGCTTTTTATATTCGCTCGGACGGTCTCCCCCCCTTCCACCACCCCCGCTCCCAGAGCGGATCCTCATCCTGTTGAATGACGATCAGCAGAATGAAATCTGATCGTGTGATATGGAGTGCTCAGCCTTTTTGTGCCTGAAGCTCCCTTATATCGTGACATGAGTTTAATATTAACAATGACTTTACTGTGCATGATGCCCCCCTAAAGTTGGCTGAGGGCCTGAGTCACCTGGCTGAGGGCCGGGTGATATTGCTACTTGCCTGTTTTCTGAAACATAAAGATATGTATTAGTCTTGTCCTTGTGCCACTTGAAGTTGACGTTGGCGTCTCCGTAGGATCTGCTTCCGTCGAACTTCATCTGGGTTGTCGTTGTCTGCCTGGTTTACAGGTCGTCTGTATTTGTCTCTGTCGTCTTGTTCACGTCTATTGTCGTGTAGTTCGGTCAGAAGTGGGTTTGTGTGGTTTTCGGCTCTTTCGAGCGTACTCCCTGCCCGTTGTCTTAGTGTTTTGTCGATGTAGTCCGGGTGTATGTCTAGGTCCCTGAATATAAACCTGTTGGGCATATATCTTGGGGCGTCTACTGCCATCCTCAGGCAAGCGTTGAAGAAGGTCTGTATTCTGTGTCTATAGGAGTGCGCGCACTGGCCCCATGCGGTCGATGCGTACAATACTACAGGCAGCAGAATTTTCTTGATGAGACGTAGTTTCAACTCGAGTGCCATGTTGCTCTTACGTCCGATGATTGGCCATAGTTTTTGCCTTGCGGCTTTTGCTATTGCTAGTCTGTGGGTGACGTGTCTCTGAAACGTGAGTTTCTTGTCTAGAGTTACCCCTAGGTAGACAGCTTCGTCTACCCACGGAATTCTATCATCATTCATAGTCACATGGCCCTCGGGTGTCCTACGTCTCCTCGTGAACAGGATGGCCTTGCTCTTGTCTGGGTTGATTCCAATCTTCCAACGGTTGAACCACGGTTCTAGTATGTTAATCTGTTGTTGCAGCTTTGCTGTGACTCCTCTCTCGTGTGATGACTCCGCGAAGATTGCCGTGTCGTCTGCGTAGAGTGCGAGTTTGGTCATGGGGTTGTCGGCCAATGGCATGTCTGCTGTGAAGATAGAGAACAGGTGTGGCGATAGTACCGCTCCCTGCGGGACTCCTGCTTCTAACCTCCTGCGGGATGAGAGTACGTTCCCAACCCTACATCTGTACTTTCGTCCTCGTATGAAGGATTGTATCAGCTTGACCATTGGTGTGGTGTATCCTGCGTCCACCAGCTTGGTGATCAGTTCGTCATGCCATACTCTGTCAAAGGCCTTGGATACGTCTAGGAAGACTGCTCCTGTAAGGTGTCCTTTTGACGTGCGGTTCCAGCTTTGGATCGTTGCATCCACTATGCGGGTCACCTGGAGTTCTGTAGAGTGCCCATGCCTGAAACCGAACTGTTCGTCTGGGAGGACGTTCAGTTCTTCATTCATTGCCTCTAGTCGTGTCTGGATAACCCTCTCCGCTACCTTGCTCATCGCTGGTGCTAGGCTGATGGGGCGGTGGTTCTGTGGAAAACCGTGGTTCTTGTTGGGTTTTGGAATCATGATGACCGTCGCTTCTTTCCAGCTAGTGGGAAAGTGTCTAAGTCTTAGTACTGCATTTATAATGCTTGTCAGTGCTGTAATCCCCTTCCTTGGCAGGGCCTTCAGTGCCCGGATTGGGATGCCGTCTGGACCCGGTGCTTTCCTGGTCTTTGCCTGTCTGATAATGTTCTTGACTTCTTCTGGAGACGTAGGCTCCAGAAGGATGTCTCTGTCGTTTGTCCGTCTTAGTCGCCTAATTGTCTGTTCGGCGTGTGCTTCTGTGTCTTCGACTTCGTCGGTGTAATCGACCTCGATTTCACGGCATTGGCGTTCAAAGGAGTCAGCAAAAGCCTCTGCCTTATCCGCGTCCGTAAAAACCAGGCCCATCTCACCGTGGAGTGGGGGGAATGGTACATATCTAAGTAAGTCTCCTGTCAAATCTATTAATACTTTTCCAAAAGTACATCTTTCTATAAAATGTCTTGGTAATTGAACTTTTCATCAAATCATCCTTCCATCAAAATTTTTCAAATACTTTCATCGAAGTCATGTCTGTTTACAAAAATTTTACCATCAGTTCACACGATGTATTCATTGAAAAAACTTTACAAAAATCTGGATGGAATATCACGTAAAACACCATTAACGTCTTTACCGATTTTTATTCTGCCATTCGGTAATTATATTTCTATTTCTGTCATACTAGTAACCTCAAAATTTAGAAATTGTTCTATCATTTCATCTAACACAATGGCCTTCATGGAGCGGAATAACATTTTTATTCGATTTTTGATAAGCATCAGGTTCATTGAAGAATTTTTTCTAGATGGTTCTTCAATGATAGCATCCCCTTTCTATTGAATGGAAGTGGTAGGGTATTTTTTTATTTCTAAGTATAATAAGTTATCCATGATAATATTTTTCGATAGATTTGAGTACTGTTGTTTGTCCATGATTACTGTTACATTTCCTTTATCAGGTGATGTTAAAATTGAATCTGGATACTCCTTTAGGATTTTTTTGATTTTTGGAGCAGATTACGGAACATCGATGGTAAATGATGTGGATTACATGTATGATATGTGATGATATTGGTTGCCTTTGCTATAATAATCCGAATTCCTTCAGGTTGAATCAGGTATAGTGGACGTAATGTAATCTTCTTGTATATTCTTTAAAGGAATGTCTCTGCCTATTAAAGGTTCAATGCTTAATTTGGTGTCTAGAGGTAGAAATTCGAAAACCTTATCTGGGATGGGTGTGCTTGAAAGGTTTTTACCCATTTTGTATCAGTTTTTAATTCAATATGTAACTGCGATGTTTCATATTGTTTAATTTGTTAATATTTTTGATAAGAATTTTGTTTTATGATCTTCGTTGTCCACTTGCACTGTTGAGAAAAGTTTTTATTAGTGACTGAAATTATATTTTCCTTCAATGACGTCTGTGAAGTTTCCAACTTTTTTCAGTATCATGTGATTTGAAGAGATTTTTATATTTATAAGCTCCATTCCTAACCTATAATTCTTTTGTTCAGTATTGGTATGCACTTCTTGTCGCATTACAAGGTTTTTAATGAGTTTAATGGTGGATGTGATGTGTGCTGAGATAATGTTCAGTTTTCTATCCTGTAACAGAAAACATCTCCTAACAATTTGCTAGTTTGATTTTCGTTTTGGACCATAATTTCAATTTATTAATTGCCGTTTCTTCAAAAGTAGTTCAATTGATTCAAAGTGGACTGTATATTTGCGGATTTTTAATGTGAAATTCTTATTACAAAAGTCATAATATTATCTATCAAAATTCTTGCTACCATAGTAATACGACAGAAAATGAAATATACAAAGTAATATAGAATCCGTTCCAACATATCGCCTGGCTTGAAATACTCAGTTTTCAAAAAACATCTTATAAAATTGATGTTTGGGAATGAAAATATAGATAAAAGTCTGAGGCCCATTCCTATAATTAGGCTACTGATCATCTAACTGGTAAGGTGCACACTCGATTCACTGCTCATCTCAAAATTCCAGTTGTTGTCTGAATATGAATCGAACAACGTTATCCTTTCCTGGATGCAGAGCCTTCACTCGACCCAACTGCCATTGAAGTGGTGGAGCATGTTTTCGTTGGTTTTTATTTAATTTATTTTTAAGTAAATCTGTGGACTGTATGAAGAAGTTTATATTGATAAATACAGATATTCAAATTATCTGACAATTCAATTCTATATTTCAAAATTAATTTTTAATTTTTTTTTTTAAACAAAACTTAAAATGTCCAGCAACATCATCAACTGTTCTACAGGGATATCCAACATTCTGCCCGCCTTGAAAGTATCACTTTCAACAAAACCTTAAAACTTGTCAATTGGCAGCACACATATCTTGTTTACAGTTCGACGAAAAACACCATTTTGAACCTTGATGTCCTCAACACGGACGACATTGTCACTTCCAGGATGGAGTGATGCCACTCTGCCAAGTTGCCAAGTAGAAATTGAAACGTGGTCATTTTTCATCAAAACTAAGGATCCAACCTTCAGAACATTATTTGAATTTTCTTTCCATTTGACTCTAGTTTGAAGTTCATTCAGGTATCACTTCTGCCATCGTATCCACAAATGCTGTAGCACGTACTGTAGGTGTTGAAATCGTTTTAAACGGTTTTCAGGAACATTCTTGATATCAGGTTCTGGGAACTCAGTAAAAGACCGACCAATCAAAAAATGGGCAGGCGTTAAGGCAGTCAAGTCTTCGGGATCAGGGGATATTGAACAAAGGGGTCGAGAGTTGAGAATTCCTTCAATCTGAACCAAAACAGTTGAAAAATCTTCATATGTAAATGCATTATTTTCCAAAACTCTCTTTAAATGAAATTTCATACTCTTTATACCAGCTTCCCATATTCCACCGAATGTAGGGGATCTAGCTGGAATGAAATGCCATTTAATTTTTTCCCCAACAAGTTTATTAGCAATCGAGTCTTTCTCTTTACTAAGAAAAGAGAATAACTTTTCAATTTCATTTCTGGCACCGACAAAATTAGAGACATTATCCGAATATACCGGGTGGCTACGGAAGTATTGCCTACGGAATATCTCAGTTATTGTATGAAGTAGGTTTGTGAAATTTGGAGCATCGATATAATGACAAAAGAGCTAGAATTTGAGCATATTGACATGTCGAAGTTAACTTCCGGTCTGACCGGAAGTAACATCAACTTTCTTATTTTGAATGGAAACCCTATTTTTCATCTTTTCGCTTTATTCAGCATTCAATTCCCTTTCTAATGACATATCACAAGTTGGTATCTAACCAGAAACTAGATCAGAAAAAATTATTATTGAAATTCACCGAGTAGGCCGTGGAAGCAAATTGAAAGCCAAAAATTGAAAAGTTGGCTATGGAAACCATACGTCACTTGATAACAGTTGCTCTTGCTCTATTATCGCCATACGCAAAAATAACATTAAAAATAATGTGGAATGATAAATTATATCCTGTAGGTTCTAGGTTAAATAGGAACATAAACGTACTTGGTCTGTGCCATCGTCCATAGATATTCTAATATCTACTTATGGACGATGTTTGTGCTATTCAGAATAATCATTCCATTGCAATAATCATTCGAACCAAAATATTAACAAGTAGGCTGATTAAGATGTATTTTGGAATGAAACAAAAAAGAAACGAGAGCTCTCACGAACGCTGCTATTTTGACGTTCGAAGTAGTGTTTTTGATTCTGCCATTTTAAAAGGGTTTGGAAATCGAAATCAGTTGGTGGAATATTCAAAAAATGCCCCGTTATTCACGAACCGAACAAATTGACATTCTTCTCATTCATGGTGAATGTTTAAAAAATTCTTATGCCGCTGAACGATTGTATTTAGAGCGATATCCAGGGAGGCAGCAACCGCCAAGCTTGAAGAAAAATTAAGAACTGAGCCTGATGTTCACGAAGACCAAGAAGCATTTGTTATTAATGAGGAAACTGAAATTAATGTATTAGCTTTAGTACAATATGATAGCACAATTTCCTCAAGGCAGATTGGCGCCGAATTAGCTATAAGTAAGGACTCTGCTAGGAAAATTTTGAAAAAACATTGATTTAAATCCTTCAAGTATCAGTTGCATCAACATTTGTATGAAAATGACGGTGACAGGCGCCTGGAATATTGTAATTGGTTTCTTCGACAAAATGCTGAGAATCACCTATTTAACTATTATATCTTGTTTACGGACGAGTCAAGATTTACCAACAATGGATTATTTAACAGGAATAATACAAGGTAGGTACTGTACTTTATTTGGATTATTGTCGATAGTCGAAGTGTAAAGTGCTAAAAGTGTGAACGGTCTTTTGTTTCAGGTACTGGGCGATAGAAAACGAGCACCGGTTTCGACAAGGTGGCTTCCAGGAGAGATTTGGTGTGAATGTTTGGGCAGGAATAGTTGGAACTCATATTGTTGGCCCCATTCTTTTTCAAGGCCAACTAACCGGAAAGAGATACTTTAATTTTTTAACGAATGAAATTTCGGAATTCATTAACAACCTACCAGCGGAAATAACTGAGAGAATGTACTTCCAGCAAGATGACGCCCCTCCGCATAATTCAAGAATAGCGAGAAATTATCTTCAAAATTCAAGAGAGACTTATAACAGCCCAAGGTCACCTGATCTTACTCCGTGCGACTTTTTTCAATGGGGGCATCTTAAAAATAGGGTGTATTCCACACAGCCTACAACTCTACATGAGCTAGAAGTAAAAATTCGTAGAGCTTTCCAATATATCACGCCCCAAATATTGAGAAACGTTTTACATGAAAATATCACCAGAGTCAATAAATGTATTGACGCTGAGGGAATGCATTTCGAACATTTGTTTTGAATTAATTTTATCTTTAATCCTATCAATTTGAATTTTTATTTTTCGATAAATCTGTTTTTTTGTTATTTGAATAATAATAATTGGATTTTTTGGTATTTCATTTCAAAAAATTACTTTCTATTATATCATTAGAAAGGAATGGTTATGCTGAATAGTACAGGCAAGAAAAAGTTGTATGTTCCTTTTTACGTTATGGACCTACAGAGTATTGTTTTTTTCCCAATTTTCCCAATATTTTTTTTGGCGGCTTTCCATAACGCCGACGAATGAAAATAAAATATCACAGTGGTATCACGTATGGTTTCCATAGCCAACTTTTCAATTTTTGGCTTTCATTTTGCTTCCACGGCCTACTCGGTGAATTTCAATAATAATTTTTTTCTGATCTAGTTTCTGGTTAGATACCAACTTGTGATATGTCATTAGAAAGGGAATTGAATGCTGAATAAAGCGGAAAGAAAAAAAAATAGGGTTTCTATTTAAAATAAGAAAGTTGATGTTACTTCCGGTCAGACCGGAAGTTAACTTCGACATGTCAATATGTTCAAATTCTAGCTCTTATGTCATTATATCGACGCTCCAAATTTCACAAACCTACTTCATACAATAACTGAGATATTCCGTAGGCAATACTTCCGTAGCCACCCGGTATATTGCTAGGTTTCCCTCGCCTACTCATGAACCGTTCAATTACGGCAATAAAGGATTCAGTGGTGAGATCCGTCACCAGCTTTGATAATTTTAGCACCGTGCAGTTTTCTATCTTTGATGGCAAATGGACCACCGTAGTCTATGCCTACGTTTTGAAAGGGAAATGAACAATTTACCCTGCATTCCGGTAAATTTCCTATCAGGTATGATATTTCTTTAGGCTTAGCCTTAATACAATGTACACAATTCTTGACAATATTTTTACAAGCATTTCTTGCAGATGAAGGCCAAAATCTTTGCCTAATGGAAAAAAGCAATTGTTGTACACCACAATGCATTAATCTCTCATGTTCATTTCTTAAAATTAAATTGGTAAGTACGTGTCTAGTTGGTAGAATTATTTGATGTTTTGCATCGTAAGAGAGAATTTTATTATTATTTATCCTGCCACCAACCCTTATGACAGAATCATGAATAAACGGATTCAATGATAAAATTTTGCTCTTTCTTGATAACATTTTACCAGAAGAAAGATTTTTATAATCTTCTGGAAAAAATTCAATCTGAGCAGTTTTTATCAGGAGTATTAAAGAAATTTCCAATTCTTCATGGGTGAGTGGACCAACTTGATTCTGTTGCCTCCTACAATTTTTAGTAAATCTTAAAGTATATGCCAACACCTTCTGTAACATTTGGAATGAAGAATATCTTGAGTATAAATTGATTATGAAATTGTTGTCTGAAGAAATAATCAAAGACGTAACTATATGTCTTTGCTCTGGAACATCAGAAAAATATTCAAAACTTTCATCATTCCAAGATATTTCTTTCTCTGATAACCAAGAGGGACCGTGCCACCATAAATTTGATTGAATTAATGATTTAGGGTACATTCCTCTCGAAATGATATCTTCGGGATTTTCATCAGATTTTACAGTCATTCATATTTGTGATAGAATGTATTTCAGCGACTCTATTCGCAACAAAGGTTTTCCACTTCGTAGGATCACCTTTGATCCAAGATAAAGTAATCTTTTAGTCGGTCCAATAATATCGTAGAGTAAAATCGATATCAAATGACCTGAGCACTTTATCCACCAGGTTTGCTAACAAGAGAGCTCCACATAACTCTAATCGAGGTATACTTATCTGCTTCAAGGGAGCCACCCTTGACTTAGCACACAATATATTAGATGATGAATTTCCATATGCATCTATTGTCCTTATATAAATAGAAACACCATATGCCTTGGAATTTTCAAAATATTTAACTGAGATAGCTCTCGTTGGAACTTCAACCAATTCGAAAAAATATCTTGAGGAATGTATTGATCCCAATCTATTTTTAATTTCCATAATTCTTGCATGAATATTTTTGCGATTATTATCACAGGACCCACAAGCCCTAGAGGATCAAATATTTGACTAATGATCGATAACATTTTTCGTTTAGTGATGGCTGAAGTATCATCTTCAAATTCACATATTTTGTAACAAATTTCGTCCACTGAAGGACTCCAATATATACCTAAAGTTTTATTACTCTCATTACCGATCTCTAAAACACTGGCTTGCAAATCTTTATTAATTGAGATTTTTTTTATAAGAGTGAGGTCATTACATAACCATTTTCTCAATTAAAAACCAGCACTAGATAATATCAATGAGACTTCTCTTTGAATGTTTAACAATTCTGTAACCGAATCAGCTCCCGTCAATAAATCATCAACATAAAAATTTTCAGCTATTACTTTACTATCAAGTGGAAATTTATCACTATTTTCATCAGCTAATTGCATTAAACATTTGATTGAAAGGTATGGAGCT
The DNA here is from genome assembly GCA_958502065.1 of Chrysolina americana. Classification (NCBI taxonomy): domain Eukaryota; kingdom Metazoa; phylum Arthropoda; class Insecta; order Coleoptera; family Chrysomelidae; genus Chrysolina; species Chrysolina americana. Next base: position 26,889,705 of record OY293419.1, on the reverse strand, counting down.
GAAGAAGTACCAAATGTAGCAGTATTTAGTTGAAATATTTTCAAAGTTTCATTGGGATCAGTACGCCAAAATATTTTTTGGAATCGTCTCTGATCAGTATTAATTAGAACCATTCTGTACATTTTAGAAATATCTGCGGTGAGAACATACTTATAAAGTCTGAAATTTATTAATATTGAGAATAAATCTCTCTGTAAAACTGGACCCACATACTGAGTGTCGTTCAATGATAAACCAGAATCAGTTTTCGCAGAAGCATCAAAAACTACGCGACATTTCGTTGTGATACTAGATGCCTTGAAAACAGCATGATGAGGAAGAAAATATTCATTTTCATCTGAGTTATCATCAACGATTTCAGACATATGTTCAAGATTTTCATATTGTTTGATGATAGCTGTATACTCTTCTCGGAAAGATGAATTCTTCATAATTTTTTTTTCCAAAGAAAAGAATCTCTTCAAAGCAGTTTCTCTAGAACCACCTAATAATAATTTAACTGACTCTTTGAAAGGAATTCTGACAATGAACTTACCAGTCAACTCATCACGAGTGGTAGTCTCTTTAAAAAATGATTCACAATATTTTTCCTCTTCGGACATTATTTTATTTTTATTTTCAATATCTTCAATTAGCCAAAATTTTGAAATTTCATTATTAATCAATTCATCACCTTCAGTGAGGAAATGATTCATTGATGATTTTCTATTACAATCAGATGAATACAAATTACCAGATCCTACCCAGCCCAATTCGGTATTTTGGAGAATTGGCATATTTTTCCCTAACTTGATTTGCCCTGAAGACAAAATAGACCAAAAAATCTGCGAACCCAATAATATGTCAATTTTGCCACATATGTTGAAAGAAGGATCTGCTAAGAAGAATCCATTTGGAATAGGAACTAATTTGTTGTCAAATGATATTTTCGGTAACTTTTCTGTTATTCTTTGAATAACTAAACATTCAATATTTTCTGAATACTTACTCTCTCTTGATCAAATACATATATTTACTTGTTCAGTCAAGTTCATTGAAACTTTTCCTACACCTTTCACCAAATGACTGATCTTTCTTTTTTCAATATTTAATTTTTCACAAAATTTTTCTGTAATGAAATTACTCTGTGATCCTCCATCTAATAAAGCACGCCCTGTATATGTTTTTCCATCGACAATGACATGAATCAATGCAGTTGACAATAATACTTGGCCAAAATTGTTTTGTTTGTACCTTTTTCGTATGAATTATGATAGTTCAATTGACATTTTTCACTATATGCCGAAACCTTGCAATTAGTTGATTCATTTCTTGATGAAATTTGAACGTCTGAACAGTTTGAATTGGGTAAATTATCAATTTAAATTCGAGATGACTCATCTGACAAATCATTTGACGTTATTTGGTTGGAAGTGACATTTACTGTTCTGTCAGTTGATTTTGGAAAATTTATATGAATGAGTGAATTGTGGGGCTTATTACATTTTATACACAGCTTTGCCTTGCAATTCCAAGAAGAATGAGCAGTTTTGAGACAGTTCAAACACAATTTTCTATTTTTTAATTCTGCAATTCGTTGTTCAATTGGAAGTTGCAGAAATGAGCTGCAATTGTAAATTAAATGATACCCGTGACAAAAATGACAATCTTTAGTACTAGAAACTAAACTGTGTCTGGAAATCTTTTTATTATGAGGTAATTTACTTTGATTCGATTTATTCATCTCAATTTTTTCCAAAATTTCGCATTTATCTTTGAGAAATCTATTCATATCTTTCATGGACGGTGAATCTCTCATATTTCTTAGATTCCCAGTCACGTCTAGTTATATTGTCGAATTTGGAGCATAAAATGTATATAATCAATCGATCCCATTCTTCAGTTTTCTCTCCCAGAGAGTTCAAAGAACGCAAATGTTTGATGGTGGAGTCATATAAATGTCGTAAATCAACATGAGATTCTTTCTGCAATTGTGGATATTCGAAAATTGCATTGATATGATTGTGAATCATTAGGGTTTTATTTTCGTACCTTTCAATATGTATTTTCCAAGCTATATCATAATTAGTTGAAGATACTTCTATAGCCTTGATGATTTCAGAAGCATCCTTATTCAGGGACGACCTCAAATAATAAAATTTTTGAATTGGAGCTAATGATGGATTCTGATCCACTAATGCCTTGAATCCATCACGAAATTCTGGCCAATCTTGATAATCACCGCCAAAACTTGGTAAAGAAATAGTTGGCAATTTCACTAATGAATGATTAATTATGTTAGTATTGGAGTCAATAGTGACTGATGGTCTGATATTGTATTTATATTATTGTTTTTAATTCTGTGGAAATCTTCGAAAACCTTTTTTTCTTCGGTAACCAAACTGAAATACATGTTTTCAAACGTTTCTCTATCATCACTCTCAAGATTTTGTTCAGATGACTCTATTTCGGATTGAACTTCATCAAATTCATCTAAAATATGTTCAATATTATGGATTCTCAGATCCAATTGACTGATTTGATTTTCTCCCAAATTATTAGTATCTAACGAATGGAAAAACGTTTGGAAACGTGTGAGCTTTCCTTTGATTTGACCTCGTCTCAATTTCAATGTATTCAAATTTTCAGACATTTCAACTGAATTGATATACCAACCGATTAACGACTCTCAACTCTCGAAGGGTAGTTTAGGTAAGGAATAAGGAAATTGGTAGGAATAAGGGTAATTCAATGAAGGAACCGGTGAGGAAGGGATGACTGACCTTAACCCAGAATAAGTTGTAATCTTGACACCCCCTCGTCCTCTTCAGTACAATTTTCAATTTCCAAACTCCAACTGCCAAATATCCGCTCGTCTGGACCAATGGTTTCGTTGGTTTTTATTTAATTTATTTTTAAGTAAATCTGTGGACTGTATGAAGAAGTTTATATTGATAAATACAGATATTCAAATTATCTGACAATTCAATTCTATATTTCAAAATTTATCTAATTTTTTAAACAAAACTTAAAATGTCTAGCAACATCATCAACTGTTCTACAGGGATATCGAACAGAGCATAGTCGTTCTTGATTAATACCAATGCACCAATTTTCAATATCTGCTGAGACTCCTTCCATTTAACTCTGGTTTGGAGTTCTGATAAATATTCCTTCTACCAGCGTTGCCAGTGATGTTGTTTTATTTTCTGCAATCTTTCAAAATTCTTGAGACGATCTTCAGGAATTTGCAACACATTTGCTCCCGGAAGTGCTGTCAGCGAGCGTCCGATTAACAAATGTGTTGGTGTTAAGGCCGCAAGGTCGTGGGATCATCAGATAATGGACATAAGAGTCGCGAATTTAAAATAGCTTCGATTTATGTTAACACGGTGGCGTACTCTTCAGATGTCAAATAACTGTTTCCCACAACTCTTTTGATATGAAATTTGGTACTTTTTATACCTGCCTCCCAGATTCCACCAAAAGTTGGTGATCTTGGTGGAATCATGTGCCATTTTATATTATCATTGGCCAGTTGATTACCAATTTTTTCATTTTCTTTATTTAGAAAATCGAATATATTCGACAATTCATTTCGACAACCTACAGAATCAGTGCCATTATCAGAAAATAAATTTGATGGTTTTCCTCTTCGGCTGATGAAGCGTTTCAATGTGGCATTGAAATCTGCTGTAGTAAGTTGTGATACTAACTGAAGATGTACTGCCTTTGAAGATATGCAAACAAATAAACAAAAATATGCCTTTGTAATTTTGGCACCCCAGATTTTACGATCCTTTATCATCACAGGACCACCATAGTCAATTCCAGTATTGAGGAATGGAGCACAGTTGGTAACCCGGAAATCAGGTAAGTTACCCACGAGATAATTTGAAAGTTTAGGTTTAACTTTAAAACAGGTTATGCAATTATTGATGATTTTTTCACAGGAACTTCTACCAGCCACTGGCCAAAATTGTTCTCGTAGCACACGTAATAAGTTTTGTGTACCACAATGTAGTAATCTCATATGTTCAGATTTTATTATCATTTCAGTCAATTTGTGACCTTTAGGAAGAATTTTTTGATGTAATTGATCAAAATTTAATGTTGTATTCTCCCTCCAACACGCATAATGCCATGTTTAATAAATGGATTTAAACACAAAATATTGCTTATTATTGGATAACCTTTCGTAATCTTTACATAACGATTCTATTTGTGCTGTTTTTAATAGCAAATCCAAAGCTCTTTTCATCTCTGAAGGGGTTAAAATTCCCTTTATTCTTTTTTCAGCAACTTTTTCCATTATTCTGCAATTTTCAATGAATCTCAAGATATAAGCTGATATTGTCTTTAGAAAATTCAGAGAAGAGTATTTTTAATCAAATCTGAGATAATACTATAATTATTACTAGAATTGAAAATTGTTGCAGTTATTGATCGTAATTCTGGAATATCATGATTAATAACAATTTTCTCTACATTCCATTCATTGTTATTGACGTAAAACCATTCAGGTCCATGCCTCCAAAGAAGTGAAATACTCAATTTACTATAATCTGATCCTCTAGATAGAATATCTGCTGGATTTTCATGAGATTTAACATGATGTCAATCACTTACATTAGATATCGAGGAGTGTCACAGAAGCGAAACTACAGATTATTCATTTCGAGAAAATAAATGAATTTTATATCCTAAATTCATCTATAACGACCATAATGTTCGGAATAGGACATATATTCTCAGATGAATAAGTTCTATTCAGGGACCATGTCAAATATTTGAAAAACTTGATAATGATGAAAAATATCCCAAAATTGAAAAAATGTAGTTACGCCTTTGTGACACTAAGGCCTCGATATTATATTCTGTATATCACTGACCCGATTTGCTACAGACGTTTTAAATCTGTGAGGTTCACCCCGAATCCAATCTAAAGTTATAGTGGAATCGGTCAAAAAGTATTTATTATTGTATGATATTTCTAATGAATCGATTATTTTTTCAGACATATTTGCCATAAGTAGTGCTCCACATAACTCTAATATTGGTAAACTAATTTGTTTGAGGGGCGCCACTCTTGAATTAGCACAAAGTAAATTGGCTGATATAAATTTATTCACTAGCACATCGAATATAAAAACATGATCCATAGGCAATAAAAACATAATCTGAAATTAAAGCAAATCGAGGAATTCTCAATTCATTCAAGTATTTCAACTGACCTTTGAAAGTCAACCATTCATTTTTAATCTTATCAGGTAGTATTTCATCCTAGGAAAATTTCTGTTTCCATAAATTTTGGATAATGAGCTTCGCAATAACTATTAGTGGTGACAATAGTCCGGGAGGATCAAAGAGTTGGCAAACAATAGATGAAATATTACGTTTAGTAATTTGTTGGTTTTCACAGTTGCTGAAGTTTCTAATTGAATATTGAATTATATCATGAACTGAATTCCAATAAACTCCCATCCAATTCCTGATTAACATGAAAATGTTTTACAATGTCCTGATCACTGCAAAGCCATTTTCTCAATTCGAATCCTGATACATTTCATTCTGAATATGTAATACTTCTGGAATGGTATCGGCCCCTGTTAACAAATCGTCCATATAAAAATAATTTTCTATTATTCTACAAGTTTCCGGAATGATTTTCTTTCGCCAATTGAAACAAACATCTCACTACCAGATACGGGGCTGATGCAGTTCCGTAGGTAACAGTATTCAATTGATAACATGAAACCTTTTTCGTAGGATCAGACCTCCAAAAGATTTTTTGAAAAGGTCTGTCCTCTTTATTAATCAGAATTTGACGATACATTTTGGAAACGTCTGAAGATATTACTATTTTATGTTTGCGAAATTTCAATAGAATTAAAAACAAATCTTTCTGTTAAGCTGGTCCAATAAATTGAACATCATTCAGAGAAAGACCTGTATTTGTTTTCGCTGATCCGTCAAAAACTACACGAACTTTAGTAGTGATACTTGTGTATTTTTTATAATTGCATGATGAGGTAAATAAAATCCACGTACATGAGAATCATAGTCTTTCTCTATTTTGGACATGTGATTCATATCTTCATATTCTTGCATGAACTTTATATACTCCGATTTAAGTTCAGAGTTTTTAATCAATTTTCGTTCCATAGCATAAAACCTTTTCAATGCAATTAGGCGAAAATCACCAAGCATATTGACTGACGTTTTAAAGGGAATATTTACTACAAATCTGCCACTATCACCTCTCTTTGTAGTTGATTTGAAATTGCTTTCACAATATTTTTCGGATTGGGACATGACTGATATTTTATTTAATGGTTCTTCAATAGACCAAAACTTTGGAATATTTTCATTTATATTATTTTCAATTTCAGTACTGAAATAACTCAGTGCTTTATTACAATTCTGGCTTGGATATAGACTTCCAGCTAATATCCAACCTAACCGTATATTATGCAAAATTGGCATATTTTCGCCAAGGTCTTCTTGACCTGAACAAATCACGGACCAAAATACATGAGATCCCAGTAATATGTCAATATCACTTGAAATATCGAAATTAGGATCCAAATTGATTTTTTCAGGTAATTCTAATATTGATTTATCGAAACTGACAAGAGGCAACTTATCAGTTATTTTCTTCAAAATGAAACAATTTATGTTCATTGTGAAATTTTTATCAAAACAAGAGATGAAAGTGAGATTGATTTGTTGATTAGTTCTTGTACTGGTTCGGCCAATACCTTTCACTGTATGATTTATCCCTGTTTGATGTAAATTCAATTTTCTGCAAAGACTTTCAGTTATGAAATTATTTTGAGATCCACTATCTGCAATTATACCGGGTGGCTACGAAAGTATTGCCTACGGAATATCTCAGTGATTGTATGAAGTAGGTTTGTGACATTTGGAGCGTCCATATAATGACATAAGAGCTAGAATTTGAGCATATTGACATGTCGAAGTTAACTTCCGGTCTGACCGGAAGTAACATCAACTTTCTTATTTTAAATGGAAATCCTATTTTTTATTCTTTTCGCTTTATTGAGCATTCAATTCCCTTTCTAATGACATATCACAAGTTGGTATCTAACCAGAAACTAGATCAGAAAAAAATTATTATTGAAATTCACCGAGTAGGCCGTGGAAGCAAAATGAAAGCCAAAAATTGAAAAGTTGGCTATGGAAACCATACGTCACTTGATAACAGTTGCTACTACTGTGATATTTTATTTTCATTCGTCGGCGTTATAAAAAGCCGCCAAAAAAATATTGGAAAAATTGGGAAAAAAACAATACTCTGTAGGTCCATAACTTAAATAGGAACATACAACTTTTTCTTGCCTGTACTATTCAGCATAACCATTCCTTTCTAATGATATAGTAGAAAGTAATTTTTTGAAATGAAATACCAAAAAATCCAATTATTTTTCATCAAATAACAAAACAGATTATCGCCATACGCAAAAATAACATTAAAAATAATGTGGAATGATAAATTATATCCTGTAGGTTCTAGGTTAAATAGGAACATAAATGTACTTGGTCTGTGCCATCGTCCATAGATATTCTGATATCTACCTATGGACGATGTTTGTGTTATTCAGAATAATCATTCCATTGCAATAATCATTCGAACCAAAATATTAACAAGTAGGCTGATTAGGATGTATTTTGGAATGAAACAAAAAAGAAACGAGAGCTCTCACGAACGCTGCTATCCATATTATTTTGACGTTCGAAGTAGTGTTTTTGATTCTGCCATTTTAAAAGGGTTTGGAAATCGAAATCAGTTAGTGGAATATTCAAAAAATGCCCCGTTATTCACGAACCGAACAAATTGACATGCTTCTCATTTATGGTGAATGTTTAAAAAATTCTTATGCCGCTGAACGATTGTATTTAGAGCGATATCCAGGGAGGCAGCAACCGTCAAGAAGGTATTTCCAGTGGTTTGAAGAAAAATTAAGAACTGAGCCTGATGTTCACGAAGACCAAGAAGCATTTGTTATTAATGAGGAAACTGAAATTAACGTATTAGCTTTAGTACAATATGATAGTTGGAACTCATATTTTTGGCCCCATTCTTTTTCAAGGCCAACTAACCGGAGAGAGATACTTTAATTTTTTAACGAATGAAATTTCGGAATTCATTAACAACCTACCAGCGGAAATAACTGAGAGAATGTACTTCCAGCAAGATGGCGCCCCTCCGCATAATTCAAGAATAGCGAGAAATTATCTTCAAAATCGCTTTCAAGAGAGACTTATAACAACCCATGGTCCAGTCAGGTGGCCACCAAGGTCACCTGATCTTACTCCGTGTGACTTTTTTCTATGGGGGAATCTTAAAAATAGGGTGTATTCCACACAGCCTACAACTCTACATGAGCTAGAAGTAAAAATTCGTAGAGCTTTCCAAGATATCACGCCCCAAATATTGAGAAACGTTTTACATGAAAATATCACCAGAGTCAATAAATGTATTGACGCTGAGGGAATGCATTTCGAACATTTGTTTTGAATTAATTTTATCTTTAATCCTATCAATTTGAATTTTTTTTTTTCGATAAATCTGTTTTTTTGTTATTTGAATAATAATAATTGGATTTTTTGGTATTTAATTTCAAAAAATTACTTTCTATTATATCATCAGAAAGGAATGGTTATGCTGAATAGTACAGGCAAGAAAAAGTTGTATGTTCCTATTTAAGTTATGGACCAACAGAGTATTGTTATTTTCCCAATTTTTCCAATATTTTTTTTGGCGGCTTTTTATAACGCCGACGAATGAAAATAAAATATCACAGTAGTAGCAACTGTTATCAAGTGACGTATGGTTTCCATAGCCAACTTTTCAATTTTTGGCTTTCATTTTGCTTCCACGGCCTACTCGGTGAATTTCAATAATAATTTTTTTCTGATCTAGTTTCTGGTTAAATACCAACTTGTGATATGTCATTAGAAAGGGAATTGAATGCTGAATAAAGCGAAAAGAAAAAAAATAGGGTTTCCATTTAAAATAAGAAAGTTGATGTTACTTCCGGTCAGACCGGAAGTTAACTTCGACATGTCAATATGCTCAAATTCTAGGTCTTATGTCATTATATCGACGCTCCAAATTTCACAAACCTACTTCATACAATAACTGAGATATTCCGTAGGCAATACTTCCGTAGCCACCCGGTATATTTTGTCACTTTGTTTTATTTTGATGATTGTTGTCGACAATAATACTTGCGATGCCATTGATACAAAACGATTGATATTGCTATTGGTTGAAGAATCGAAATTAGCAACAGAAGCAGTAGAAACGTTTGCACTGTCATTTTCAGTTTTTTCTACGCTTGCAATAGATTCATGACCATCATCTTTCTCTTCTTTATTTGAGTTTGATTTGATTTCACATATATTCAGATGCAATAGAAAATTATGTGGTTTTTGATTCGATTTCAAACAATTCAAGCACAAATGTGGCAGAGAAGAGGAACTTGCAAGGCCAAGGACACCTAAAAGATATCATACCTTGTCTCCAGGCGACACAGGTAATAAGAAGAGAAGGAAGTGTGCAGGATGTTACAAAATATTGAGAAGGACTTTAAATAGTCGTGAAGCAGACAAAAAAGTTAAAAAAGTATTCACTCATTTTGAAGAATGCGATGGAAAACCTGCCACTTGTCTTGCTTGCTTTAATGAAGCTCACTAAGAAGAACATTGTTTTCTTCCAAATTCAATTATTTTTGAGATTTGTTAATAATGATGCATTGGATTTCATTCAATAAAAGAGTTCTGATTCTTCATTTTCAGTTTTATTCTCTTTAATAAAACATATCAAATCTTTCAAATTCTGTTATCTAAGGATAAAAGTAATAATCATTTTGACACTTAAGCAATATTCATAACTGGCTACTGTTTTATAAAATTATTACTCTGACATCACTCATAACATTCCCTAATACATATTACACAAAAAGTATTTTTCGCAAAGACTTTCAGTTATGAAATTATTTTGAGATCCACTAACTAATAAATGAGAATAGATGCATACGGGACATATATAACTTGTACCCGCACACCAGGCCAACTCTTGACGGGATATATGTGTCCCGTAACGCACAGTAGGAAGCTTCTTTTCGGGAAATTATGACCCATTCTATGTCAGTGAGAGCGGGAATCACTAATTCATTTTTTGCTGCAATTTTCTTCAATTTAGTGCCTACAGTTGCGGAGAAAATGAGAAAGGTTAGTCGTTTGGATCTGAATATAACTGTTCTACTACACTAGAGCTATGTAGGATGAAGAAATTGGATATATGAAAACACCCCCGAATCTTCCGTTATTTTAATATACACAAAATTATTCAATATTTTTCACCTAAAAAACATTGTCCAGCCAGCTGGACATCAGTGTCAAAGTTGACTTTTTGACCAATACATTTCGTTAGCTTTCCAATACGCAGAAATATATTCTTTCATTTAAATGCATGGACACATCGTGTGTCGGGACCAGCCGACCCGATCACACTGACGCGCTGCTGAAAATTTCTAATTCAGGAAAATTTTCACGTAAATCGATCGGGAATCGGAAGTGGGTGAAAGCTGCTAGATTAGGTGAGCAGGAGATAGGGGAACCGCGATTATACTGCCAAGTTCCCCTAAGCTCTTGGGAACCGAGGCTAGTATAAGCAAATAGGCTCCACCCACTTCGCGCAATTAGGTCCAGCCCACCGACCAAATCGAGAAGGACGCTTACGGATTCGCCAACGTCCGGAGCATAAAGGCAAAGCATGTTAGGCACCCCGGGGGGTGAGAAATCACTCACCCCCCAAGGACCTGCCACCCCGGGGACCCACAAAAAAGGGGCATCAGCCCCCAAGAAACCAATTAGCCACCCTTTGAAGAAAAATCCTGTTGCAGAACCCACCGCGCAGGCGCAGAAACGACCTGCGCCTGGAGCGTCGACCAGCCTAGTGGAGAGTGCCCATAAGCGGCAAAAAGAAGGAGGACCTCCTCTCGAAGATGACTTCACGAGCGAGTATACCAGGGAAGAACGGGAGACGGGTAAGTCAAAACCCACCCGCCCTGAAGACATAAACTCGTCAGAGAGGAGGAAATTCTTCAAGACGATCATCAGCAAGCCGTCCGGGATCGAGAACAGACCAGAGCTACAGGCCCCGCTGAAAAAGGTCAGGACAAAAATCTTCGCCGTCCAGTTCGACGGCCAAGGAAATCGTACCCTAAAGAACTGGGACCTGGAAGAACAGGTAAAAACCAGTAAAAAGAGCTCACTCGATCCCGAAAAGAAAGCCGTATCCAGAAGTGAGTCTGAGGAGTCGAACGAATCCATCGAGTTCCAGGACTCCCGCTCTAAGGAAAGTGATGCAGAAGAGACCAGCCCTCAGGAAAGAGCGAGGATGGACATCAGAAGGGAGCTGGATGAATACAGTGATACTCTTTCAGACTCACTAACGGCTGAGGCACTCCTGCAACAGGAAATACAGGCTGGGCTTGATGCCCTTCAACAAGGAGACCAGAACCGGGAGACGGGTAACCACACACCCCCGCAAGCAGAGGATATGGAGATCGATCCCCCGAGGGAGAGTCCCAAAGGATTGGAGAAAGTCGGCAATGAGATCAGGGAACAGCAGATCCAGGACCGGCTAGCCAGAACCCAGCGCCGAGAAGAAAAGGACGAGCAGGCTAAGCTAAAGTCAAGGCTCCTGGAGAAGCGGAAGTCCCTGACGCCGCCGACAACGCCAACACACCCTGGTCAAGGATTCACCTCCCCGACCTCAAGTCCCAGCGACGGGACCCTGCAGGACGGTGACAAATACACGCAAATCAAGGACCAAATAAAAGCCCTGGAAGACACCGTCAGGGCTAAAGTGAACGAAAAGGTCTCACAGTTCTGCAGGGTGGTTGAGATACCAGAAGAACTAGAAAACTTCCCGTGGCTCAGAATAAGGGAGCGGGAGGTTAGTGAGGTGAATTCCTACTACAGGGAGCTGTACTCCGAGGAGATCAGGGTGCAGAAGGAACAGCTAAAGGGGATGTTAAAACTGCTGAAAGCTCCCCCAAAAACACCACTAAAGGATGAAGAGGGATACCAGGCCCCCAAGAAGACCAGGAAGGTCAAATGGGTCCCTCTCAACCTACAGGAGCCCCCTCTAGCCACAGCCAACGCGTTCCAGGCGTTGTCGGAGGACGAAGACGAAATAGAAACCCCTCGAGGGATCGAGCAACAGGCAGGCCCCAGCAGGAGACAGGACTTCCCACCCCTGCCTCCGCAGAAGGACAACTCAACCCCCACTCCAGCACCCCCCGCAAAAGCCAAGGGGAAATCCAAGAAGGCAACCCAAGATCCACCCCCGGCAAAGTTAAAGGAACAGAGATGCCCACCGATTATCATCGAGGGTACTATTAAGCTAAACGGAAGCAGCAAGGCGACACTAGAAGAAAACGTGAAAGGAAATCTGCTGTACAAGTTTACAAATAAATCATCCTTGATTTATGCTAGTACAGCAGAGGACCATGCCGCCCTTAAGAGTACCCTCAGGGCATCCGATGTGGAATTCCACACATACACGATGCCGGAGGAACGAAGACACGCATTCATCCTAAAGGGTCTGGATCACAACCCTTCAGAGGAAGATATCAAGGAGGACCTCCAGAAGCAAGGGCTGGAAACATACGGGATAACAGGCATAAACAACACGGACAGGAAGCTCTTCATTGTCAACACTGACAAGAAAGTCACGGAGAGCTTCCTGAATAAGACCATCCGTGCTGTTACGGGAGTGATAGTGCACTGGGAGGTAAAAAGGAACAACCGGGAAGCCACCCAGTGCTACCGATGCCAGGCTTGGGGGCATGCCCAATCCAATTGCAATAGACCCGTCCGATGCATGAAATGCGCGGGCGGGCATTGGTCAAGGACATGCACCAAGCCAAGGAATACGCCAGCCCTTTGCAGCAATTGCGGGGGGATGCATACCTCGTGCACCCAGGAGTGCGAGGTATACATCGAGTATGTGAGGAGGCAGGACGACCGGCGGCAGGAACGGCAGCCGAAGAGACCTACCTACAAGCCGGCACCGCCGGTCAAGAACAATGTTTGGGAGGAGAGGAGAGCGGCCAAACAAGGACAAGGAAAAGAAAATTTACGAGAGGGGGTAAGTCGCAGTGTCCCATCCCTACCCCAATCCCAACCCATAAATGTCGGCCGAGGCGTAAGTCAGCCGAGCACTTCGGATGCTGTGAGCGGGTTCATGGACAGGCATAGGGCTATCCAAGAACTTGTCAACACCAAAGGCCTACTGCAGGCCATGGACGACATTGTCGAGGGCCTAACAAAGGCCCGGACAAGTGCCGAGAAATTCCTGGCCTTCTGGAGGGTCATGGATAATATCCAGAGCTACGGCCTGTAATGCCATTGCAGGTATGCATGCTCAATGTGAATGGGATCAGAACCAAGTACCACCTTGTGTCTGATCTCATTCGCAAACATAAGATTGACGTGTTGCTCCTATCCGAGACGGGCGTCCATCAGGAGCACAAACTCAAATTCAGGGGATTCACCACCATCAGGCAGGACCGCCCTGATGGGGCGAGAGGGGGAGGAGTTGCTATACTCATAAAGTCCTGTGTGCCGCATATACCCCTGCCCCAGAGGGCGAGCACGATCGAACACGTAGGAGTTCAACTCGACTCTGGGGTGAGGTTATATTCGGTATACAACCCCCCGAGGAACAAAATCACGGATCTGGATATGGATATTCTCTGCAGCAGCGGGCACAGAGTGCTGCTGGCGGGGGATTTCAATGCGAGACACCCGGAGTGGAGCCTAGCCGGTCAGACGGAAACCAACCCGAACGGAAACGCGCTCTGGAGGTATTCCATGAACAATAACATAATAGTGGATCATCCAGATACGCCCACGCACTATCCCTGGACGGGAACGCCCCGTCGATCCTCGACCTGGTGGTCAATAAGAACGTAACATCTATTTCAGAGCTGAGAACCGCCTCTGAGTGCATCTCGGATCACGACCCTGTGTTCTTCACAATCAAGGGTGGAGAAAACCCGAGAGGGAATAGAACCCTGAATGACTACTCCACCACTGATTGGGGAGAATACAGGAGGATCCTAGATGCGAGAACGGTCGTCACCCCGCAAATAGCGGAGAGTGACATAGACCGGGAAACCCAGAGGTGGATCGAGAGTATTCAGGAAGCCAGGGAGAGAACCACCAGGAAGAGGGTCGTGCGAGAGGACAGGGATCCCCTCCCAAGCTTCATCCTGGACTTAATAAAACTTAATAATAAGGAAAGAAAGAAGTGGCAAACCTCCCGAAATCCGGTTCATCGTGAAAACATGATGAACCTGGGCAGGGAGGTAAACCAGCTTATTAAAAAGCACCGGGATGAAGTCTGGAAGAGGAAACTCGAGAGCCTTAACGCCAACGACGGTTCTCTGTGGCAGATGACAAAGCGGCTTCGCAGGAAGCGCAATGTCATCCCAGCCATGGAGAACGGCCAGAGGCAGGCAATGACCGATCCGGGGAAGGCCGAGATGTTCGGGGAATATTTCCAGAGTGCCTTCCGAGCGGGAGCGGACATATCCCAGGAACATGCTGAAGTAACCAGGGGAGCCAAGGACTTCAGGGACCTACCCAAAGCCCCAATGGTGGACCGAGCCTTCTCGAAGATCATGACGAACTTCGGGGAGGTAAGGGAAACCATAAAGAGGCTCCCCAGGAACAAAGCACCTGGGATCGACAAAATCGACGCGACTCTGCTCCGGAATCTCCCGAGGAAGTCCCTTGTCCAACTTATATACATTATCAACAGTATAATAAGATGGCAGCACTACCCGACGTGCCTAAAGCAGGCAGAGATTATCCCTATCCTGAAACCGGGGAAACAGGACATGAGGATAGATAGCTATCGCCCCATCTCGCTACTCAGTGTGGTGGCCAAGGTGGTGGACAGAATTCTGCTGAAAAGATTTAGCGATCTCGAGGAAGAGCTGGAGCTCATCCCGGAGGAGCAATTCGGCTTCAGGAGAGGTCACTCTACAACCTCTCAGGTAGCTCGGATTGTCCACGAGGTGAAGGAAGGCTTCAATCGGGATCGCAACACAGTAATGGTCCTGCTGGATATACAGAAAGCGTTCGACACGGTTTGGATAGAAGGACTCGTCATGAAGATGTTACGGGCAGGCATGCCTGTTCAAATGGTAAAAATATTAGACTCATACCTCGTGGGCAGAGCCTTCAGGGTTAAAGTGAACGACACCAGCTCCTCGATGAGGAGAGCCGAAGCAGGAGTACCGCAGGGGTCGTGCTTGTCACCACTCTTGTACTCCCTGTATACGTACGACTTCCCAATGCACGAGAACACAAAAACGGCCATATATGCAGACGACACCGCGGTCTACGCGCAGGAGGCCACCTCGAATGAGGCGGCACTGCGCGTGAAAGATCACCTGCAGGGGGAAGTCGTCCCGTATATGGGAAAAAACAAGATAGTGGTAAACTCGGCGAAAACAGAGCTCATGAATTTCACCAAGAAGGTGAAACGTGAAAACGTGGGTATTCAAGGTGGATTCAGGGCACTGGGCGCCGAGATTGACGAGTCAGCCACCGCGCGGTACCTGGGGGTACAGCTGGACCGTGGACTGACCTTTACGAAACATGTCAGTCTGGCATTAAAGCGAGCCGCCGCAGCGGTAAAGAGGAATTACCCCCTCATCGCGAGAGATTCCAGACTGGCTATGGAGACTAAAGTGTTAGTCTACAAGCAGGTCATAAGACCAACTATGACATACGCTTGTCCAGTGTTCTGCAGCGTTCCCAAGTCAACAATGTTGCGCCTGGAAACGATGCAGAACAAAATACTCCGTATCGTCACGAACAGTGACAGATACATTCGGCTAGACGCATTGAGGGAGCTAGCCGATGTTCCAAAAATCGAAGAATTTATCAAACAGCAGTCTGATAAATTCTTTCGATACTTCATCCTTGGAAGTAAGCTGACCAGGGGTATGTCGACAATAAGAGCCCGCGACAACATAAGGTTGAAGCATGGGCTCATTTACAAAGCTCTGGATATTTTCCATGAATCTCTGGAAGAGGAGTGAATAGTCACCAACGAACCATGTTCAAACCCGGTTTTTTCGACATTTTTCCGGGGGTGTAAGGAAACCTCGACAACACATGGTCCCGATAACCCTAGGTCTGACAAGTAATTCAACAAAACCCCCTGTATAACACGGAGGAGACAGGGCTGCGAAACCAGGGCAGATGACTCACTCACAGCATACGAAGGCCTACACAACAACGTAGGGCTCGCCTCGGTGAGCGAAAGTAGGTTTTGCCTGCCCCCTGTATACACAGGAGGGCAAGGTAGAAAAACCCCAGTTCCCCACCCTATAAAACCCTAACCTACGTTCATTTCCCCACTGCGGCTAGTGATGGTTTTAGGAGGGGTTTTATATATTTTTATGTTTGTGAATTTGAGAATTTTATATATTACCAATTTAATTATTATATATTTTTGGATTTTGGATTTGGGATATATGTGTCCCGTAACGCACAGTAGGAAGCTCCTTTTCGCGAAATTATGACCCATTCTATGTCAGTGAGAGCGGGAATCACTAATTCATTTTTTGCTGCAATTTTCTTCAATTTAGTGCCTACAGTTGCGGAGAAAATGAGAAAGGTTAGTCGTTTGGATCTGAATATAACTGTTCTACTACACTAGAGCTATGTAGGATGAAGAAATTGGATATATGAAAACACCCCCGAATCTTCCGTTATTTTCGACACATAATCATGAAATTTTCAGGATCGATAGAAGTCCTAGAAATGAACTGCACAGAAGGGGTTATCATACGTAATATACACAAAATTATTCAATATTTTTCACCTAAAAAACATTGTCCAGCCAGCTGGACATCAGTGTCAAAGTTGACTTTTTGACCAATACATTTCGTTAGCTTTCCAATACGCAGAAATATATTCTTTCATTTAAATGCATGGACACATCGCTTTGTAACAAAATCAGCAGTATATTTATGTTAAGAGTGGAATTCATGAAAACATTGACGTTGTGCTTGAATACACAGGAACACATCACATATACTGCATTGATATCGAGTTTAACCACTGCAGTTTTTGTTGCGACATCTCATGAATATATTCTTGTCTTCTGCTGCACCTTTAGGTAAATGCTTGTTCAACGATTTCCTAACGTCTACTGGAGGAACAGGTTTTGGTTCTGATGTGTTCCTTGATTGAAGATGTTCCGGTGGTACGTAATCAATGTCAATTTGTTTAGTTATTGGACAATCTGCTTCCTTGGCCAGACATTCACCTATATAAATTTTAAATGTCAATAGATCCATATAGTTGCGATTGGAAACTCCCATAGCATTTTCATCCAGTCGGTATTCTAACCAAGAATTTACAATTACCAAGTCAATACAGTGGAATATAAAACGGGTAGGCCATTTTTTGTTCTTTGTGATATTTTATAGTGAGATATCATTCTGTTATTCAGATTGACCCCTCCCATTACCCTATCGTATGCACCAACGCAGTTTGGGCAAAATATTGTGATGTGTCGTCCAGTTTTCCTATCAGTAATTGGCAAACTCCTTCCCGATGAAGACAACATCAACACTGATCTATCATCTATCCATTTGTTTATTGCAAGTTGTCCATCAAGCCTTACTATTTCTTGAAAAGCGCCTCTATCCTCTTTCATCAGATCTCTGTCAGACCGAATTATCTTTTTTGTCGAAGCAGGCACTCCGTTATTCATGAAAGTTCCAACTGCATGAACGCCTTTGTCCTCTGAATAATCAAAGAGAGGACACGAAGTGGAATATCTATCAATGAAAATTATACTTCCTGGATTCACATTTTGGGTCAGTCGTTTCACAACATTTCCCCCAATACCCAACTCCGGTTCGGGTTTACCTTCAGGCCATGTGCTTGCACCTTGGTAAACAAAGAAATCTAGGACGAATCCCTGAGGAGTGGCCAAAACAAAATGTTTTAAGCCTACTGGATTGGGTTTGTTTTTGACGTTTGATTTTCCTCTGCTCATCAATATTGAGTTCTTTTGTATGCGGAAGTGCAGTACACTTCCTTTTGAGTGCATCAATTATTGGTTGAACTTTCCACAACTTATTCTTTTTTTAAGTGTTAGAAGAAATTTCTAAATTATTTACCAAAGGCATAAAATTACGTACTTTAAATAGCCTGTAACGTGGTAATACAATGCCTACGGGAATTTTCAACGTATTTTTGTAGTACATACGTATTCTTGACATCTTGAAGCACCCCATGATAAGAGCCCACTAACTTTTTGTAATCTGAACGTGTAGCTCTAAGTGGCAGTAAATTAACTTGGAGGTGACGAATATTACTCTGATCTGACCTCAAGCTCCAAAATTCATCATCCAGATATTGGCTAAAATGACGAAAAGGTGGCCAATTTCTTCTTCCTTCGATACTCCACTCTTGATCCATAACTCCGAAAACATTTGGATAAAAACTTTATTTTCCCATTTCAAATTCTTTCGTTCAACAGCTGTTTTGTTTTTCATAATTTTATTTCTTATTCAGGTTCAAGTGTCTCAATCGGATCTTGGGAAACTTCAGTTTGTGTTCGAATTCCATCAAAATTGACCAACCCCTCAAACTCGTTTTCATCAACTTCAAACTCGCTTCCCGAGTTTCTATCTCGTACCAAAACTCTGAGGTTCGCATCACTTTCATCCCATATTCTCTTCAGTTCTTCGCCATCCAATGGTTTTTTCATGTACGCAACACTACCTGGAAAATAACAAAAATTACCACACTGAAACCGAGAGTCC
Source organism: Chrysolina americana (assembly GCA_958502065.1). NCBI lineage: Eukaryota > Metazoa > Arthropoda > Insecta > Coleoptera > Chrysomelidae > Chrysolina > Chrysolina americana. The sequence goes on along the minus strand of OY293419.1, from coordinate 26,870,824 downwards.
AGCCGGCGGGACGACAAAGTATATGAGTTTTCAGTAATAAAAAAAAAACATATATTGACATTAAAATTACGTCTGTGAACTACAAAAGGCCTGAATTTCACTACACGTATCAACTCACATTTAATTTCTGACAAAAACTACCAAAAATGTTACTTACATTTCGAGTTGCTGGAGATCGCCATAACCTTACCTTGCATTCACGAAAGCTGAGGTGAGTATACTGGTCTCAGCACCAATTGCACCGTAATTATGAATACATGCGTTCACTACGCTGGACAAGTGGATTCGAGCATCACAAATTGTACCTACACATTTTGTATTGTTATTTCCGTCAACCAGCTGCACACCCTTAAGAGTACAACCCTCAAAAGTCTTCGAAAGACTTGTCCGAGCTAGGGAAGACGCAGCCCTTACCTTTTAACGTGTGATGCCATGCACGAGACCGATGACCATGCTGGGAATCGAACCCATGACCCTTAAGTTAAGAGACAAGCGTTCTACCATCATGACCATTATGGCCCATATTAGAAAATAAAGAAAATGTGTCCAGTCGGCTGAACCGGGGGACCTAGGAGGTTCTCTAGCTTTAAATAATTGTTTAATGACTGCAACTTTCAAAGTGTTTGGAAAAATTACGGTTTCAAGAACTTTGTTGACTATGGTTCCACCAGGAAATCTACAGTTTTTAATTGTATCTATACCGACATTATCAGGTCCTGCTGCTTTTTTGTTTTATTTTGTTTAAAGTTCACTTCACTTTCCTAATCTCATTTTCATCAGTTTCGCCTTAAAATATGGAACTTTGCACAGGAGTACTGGTATATCTTTTGTCCGTCCTATTGATTTTATCTGCAAGATTTGAACCTACGTTTGTAAAGTAATAAATGAATGTTTCTGTGATTTCAAATTCGTTCGTTATCAAAATATCTCCTGATTAAATTTATTTAATATTATCTGCATTCTCATTCTTTTGTATATTTTTCATAAAACGCCACATGTTTTTGAGACAGTCCTTATTTTTTGTAACTTATTTTTTGTAGAATTTTATTTCTGTCTGTTTGATTAGTGCACTGTGTGAATTTCTGTATCGCTTGTAGTTACTTTAAAGTTCCAAGTTTCCAGAATTTCTTTGTACCATTCTTTACATATATTTTTATTTATTGATTGATTCTACAAGGCCGTTCGTTTTCCAAGAATTCCTTTTCAAATATATTTTTTTATTCCGTTACGTTTGGTGCATATTCTATATTCTTTGATTTCATTATTAAATTTACTATATATATATGTTACATATATTAATTTACGTCATTTATTTTTTAGATCACTGTAATTGATGTAAATTTTGAAAAAGTATGAGGCATCCTTCCGTTTTTGTCAGAACAGAAATCATATTGGAGAAATTGTGAGAAATGGTCTGACAAACATGATTTTAGGACTATAGGGGTAAAGAGTGCATAATTTTCTTTGGTTTTCAGGAAGATATGGTCTAAACAACTACTTTTGCTTTCCTGAGCTACAGTTTCAACATTTATCATTGATAAATAACCATATTTCTGCATTGTGTTCATATATTCATGGCACTAATAATTTTCTTCATTGTCAATGTTCATATCACCCATAAATAAACTGATATAAGTAATAATTCTGTCGTTTTGGTTCTAGGTAATTTTTAAGGTCATATTGAAAATAGACACATGTTGATATGGTTTTTGTATCAATAAAATTCATTTTCTTATCTCACATCTTTTCATAAAACGTAAGTTGTGCTTTTCCTCCGCACTTATGTTTATGATAAGTAGAATTGAACAATTATTTTCCACGATTATCAATAACAATAATATGAATGTATCACATTAAATTTTTCCATGAGAAGTGAAACAGATTAGAATTTTTCAGGACTGAAAATTTTTCAGGAGATAGGTGTATTAGTAGTAATTTATGGACCTGAACACGAATCCGAAGGAGTATCGGGCCAGTTTTGCCCCCTAATGTAACTTTCCAGTAAAATGGGTGGTTCCATAGCTGCTGGCGTGCAGTAAGATGACCTCTTTTGTGCATTGAGTTCCTTTCTTAGAGTATATACATCGATCATGAAAATTTCATGACTCCACGTCGAAAATGATGAAAGATACATGGGTGTTTCCATGAGAAGTGAAAAAAATTAGAATTTTTCAGGACTAAAAATGTTTCAAGAGACAGGTATATATGCAGTAATTTGGAGATTCTGAACACAAATCCGAAGGAATTCACCCCCAATTTTGCCTCCTAATATAACTTTCCGAAAAAATGGATGGAAGCTTCCATCGCTACTGGCCTGTAATGAATATCACATAGGATGACCCCTTTTGTACAGTGAGTTTATTTTCAGTGTATCTATCGATACTGAAAACTTCATGATGCTTCGTCAAAAATTGCGGAAGATACGAGGGTGTTTCTATGAAAGTCACTCCCGGTTTGACCGAAAGTGACTCTGACTTTCTTATTTCAAAAAGCATCTTGTATATTTATTGCCATTTCTGATTTCTACTTAAAATTATCTTTCCAACGATGTATCACAGTTTGTATTTTATTTTTGATCTGATGGAGAAATGGACAAGTGAAATTTCAAATTGAAAGAATTGCAGTAGGCTACGATATTTTGTTCAATCTTGATTTTGACTTCAATAAAAATTGATAATTCATGAACAATTTTGCATTCGATATCATGAAGAGATTATCAAATTTCAAATTATTAGAATTGTACTAGAACTGGAAGAATTATTAATTCTCAAATTAAAACCTTCGTGTGGCATGGAAACATTTGAATATATCTGTTTGTATCTTTGAAAGTTAATAATTCTCAATAGTTTTGTGCTTGTCAAAGAAACTAACATTCAAGAATGAATAACCGTGAAAATTATGATTACTTCACCAATGAAGAGAAATTGGATATGATATTGATTCATGGAAAATGCGAAAATAATCTTCGGGATGCCCTACGTGCATACAGAGGAAAATACCTTGGAAGACGAATGCCAAGCGCTATGTTTTCCACATAATTGTATTCGAATTTGGCATCAAGTGGATCATTTCATAGAAAGCGTGCTGTCTTCGAAAGGAAAAATGCTACGGACGAAGAGTATACTGTTGCAGTTTTAGGAAAAGTGGTTGTTGATCCCCATATCTCTATTAGAAACATAGACCAGAAGAACGGTATTTCTCGTTCATCAGTTCAGCGCATTCTCAAAATTGCCAAATTCAAACCTTTAAAAATTCATGTGCATCAAGGATTAGTACCCACATATTATTCTATTTCTTGCCTGGCTAGCTACGATACGTGAAGATGGTATTATCAGCTCGATATTGTGGTCAGATGAGAGTCTTTCCATAATAATGCAACTGTAAATCGATATAATTATCATTATTGGTCGGAAAATAATCCACACTGGCTCAGACAAACTAATTTTCAAGTTATCTGGGGATTCACTGTAAGGTGCAGCATGATTGATGGATTAATTTCAGGACCAAAATTTCACGATGGCACGTTAACTGGTCGAATGTACCTAGAATTCCTTTGGGATGACCTTTCAGACTTTCTTGAAAATATTCCTGTCAGAATTACTTTTATGGTTTTGGGCTAGCAATGAATAAAACGAACCGATGTTCTCAACTGAATATAATTATTTTGTATTCTACTATCATCATGAACGTGGATAAAAAGTAGAAAACTGAACAATAGCCTATTCGGCTCACGATTACCAATAAGTGGCACATTATAATGTTAGTACCACGATAGAAAAATGTAAATATTAATTATTCACTCAAAAAATGAATAAAATAAAATAAATCAACAATTTATATAAGTATAATTTGAGGGTAAAATACATAAAAAAAGATAAATAATTAATGTAACCCTATGTTGAGTCTTATCTTCATTAACTTTGAGGCAGTTGGCGCCTTCATGAAAACGTCTGCCAACTGGTCACCTGTGGAAAGATATTTATGTAATATATAACACTTTTGTATTAGATCTCTGGTGTAATGGTACTTAATGTCAATATGTTTTGACCTTATGTGATGAGTGGGATTATTTGCAATACTTATACAACCTGTATTGTCTTCGAAAATGACGATGGGTGCTGATATTTTTATATTTATACTATTCAATAACGACTTAAGCCACATAGCTTCTTTTGCTCCTTCAAATAATGCTATCTATTCGGCTTCTGTCGATGAGGTTGCAACAACATGTTGTCTTCTAGTATTCCACGTAATTGTGCAATTTTCGAAAATTTTCAATATATACCCGCTCATACTTTTTCGATCAAGTTCATTATTACCCCAATCTGCATCATGATAGCCAATTAACATATTTTGGTACTCATTTTTTACATACGTGACTTTTAAATCAATAGTACCCTTAACGTATCTTAATATTCTTTTTAAATATTTCCACAATTCTTCTGTATTTTTACTTTGGTATCTGCTCAACATATTGACTGAAAAACAAAGATCCGGCCGTGTGCACAACATCGCGACTTTAAACGACCAAAGGGCGCATCATAATGTTCTTCTTTATTTAATGCAATGAAATCTAATTCTATCAGCTATCAGCTGAAGAATTCTTGAAACCCTTTTTATAATTACTCAGTGAAAATGTTCATACAAACAACGAGATGATTGTTTTCAACCATACAACGATTTGTTTAATTTTCACACTTGATTGGTTACGGCATCAATTCCTTCTGGGATTTCCATGTGAATTTCATCGTTCAAAAGTCCATTCAAAAATGCTGTCTGTACGTCCATTTGATGTATTAGTAGATCAAATTGATTAGCAAATGCCAAGAGAAAACGAAATGTGGAAATTCTGGCGACTGGTGCAAAGATTTCATCATAATCTAATTTATATTTCTGACTGAAACCTCGTGCAACCAGTCTAGCCTTATATTTCAAGGGTTTTCCGTAAGCATCATTTTTAATTGTAAAAACCCATTTACAATATACGATATTTTTATTCAGGGGTTTTGATACTAATTCCCACCTTTTATTGATAAGACGTGAGTTAGGTTCATCCTTAATAGCCAGCTCCCACTGAGTTCTATCTTCCCTTTCTTTGATCTCTGCATAATTCTTAGGGACAGTGTGTACAACAGTTTGCAAACATGTTAAATATGATGTAAAATCATCATCATAATTTTCACTATAAGAGGGCTGCGAACGAATTTTAATCCTATCACTTCTTCTCAATTCAGGGTTATTTATATCAGTATTTTGTGTTTCGACTAAAGATTCTTCTTGTTCAGGAACTTTTTCGGGTATTTTATTGAAATCTGTGTTCACATCACAGTCTTTATTATTGACTTTTGATTCAACCGTAATATTATCCATTTAATCGGATGACTGCGGCCTGGATACTATAAAATTTGTTTCATCAATAACATCGCGTGCTATTTGAAATTTATTTTTTTTATTGTTTTATATTTTGTATCCATTTGGTTCATATCCAACAAGAATTCCTTTTTCTGATTTATTGTCAAATTTATTATTTCTTGTTTTCTAGTGGATGTATACGCTTGATCCAAAAATCTTTAAGTTCTTCAAGCTGGGCTTTGTAGTATGCCACAGTTCATACGGGTTTGTCGAACTATTAACAGCTTTAGTGGGCGTTATATTTATTAAGTAGTTTGCTGTTAGGACAGCTTCCCCCCAAAACTGCTTATCCAAAACTGCTCCGTTTATTATTGCACGAGCTTTTTCGGTTATTGTTCGATTCATCCGTTCTGCCACCCCGTTTTGTTGTGGAGTATAGGGTACCGTTAAATGATACATTATTCCCTTTTCTGAAAAAAAGTCTTTGAATTCGTTGGTCATGTATTCACGCCCATTGTCGCAATAAAGATTAACTAGTTTTAAATTAGCGACAAAATCTTTGAATTTACTCAAGACTTCGGATTTGAAAGTTAACAGATATGTGACCGTGTAATGAGTATCTATGATTGTAACAAAATAATTCTTATTGTTTATAGTAGGTAGTGTGATTGGTCCACATACATCCGTATGAACAATAAACAAAGGCCTTTGCACATAATTTTTATTTTTTGATTTATTAAATGGAATTCCCGCTTGTTTGCCAAATATGCATGATTCACAAATCTCATTTGTAGGCTTGATGCCATCAAGGTTACAAACATCTTCAAATAAATGTTGATGTTTTATTTGATTGAATTTAGCATCGCTAATGTGACCAAGGTGCCATACTTCAAATCTCTCAATTTTACTTAAATTTATTTGACTCCCATTTTCAATGTTTTGTATTGTATGAATGAAACATTGAATAAACCATTTATTGGCTTACCTGATAAAATGGCTTGATTATTACCATTTTGTACAGTGACCCCTTTGTCGTCAAAAATGACTCTCATGCCCTTTTCTTCTACGTCTTCTAATATTCCTGGTACTCCGAGATTTGTAACTACCCGTATGGTCCCACGTTTGATAGCTACAATGGACTCTCCATTCTTCGCTACCGAAATATGCAGCGGCGGCGACAGGCTGTAGCTACTGGCGAATGAATCGCTGTTGATAATGTGGTCTGTTGCCCCCGAGTCCAACAGGAAAGAAATTTCGTCGGAGGTGCTCCTGGTTGGTTGTGAATTCCCCATCATGAATGCGAAACCATCAGCATTCGCCTTTTCAGCATGTGAAGTGGAGGTGAAAGTTCGTGGTTTATTTTGTAGCATTCGCTTATAATAATAACAATTCAGTTTTTTATGATTATGTCTTCCACAATGTTCGCATTTTATTTTTGAAATCTTGTATTGTGACTTATGATTAACGTTCTTCAGTGGCGTTGAATTAGTTTGCTTTTTGAAAATTTTCCGAGGTTTCCACTTTTTCTGTTTATTTCCACTCGAACCCGGAATTGAAGTAATTTCTCCGACATTCAAAACTTTGAATATGGTTCATCGCTCGTAATCTCGCAATTTCACTTCGTGGTCCAAAAGTCGTGTTTTCACAAATGCTAATGTTGAATTGTCATCGCCCAAAGTTTCCAAAGCAGTGGCGATTCCATCAAATGAGTTAGGAAGTGTCAGCAGAAGATGAGAAATCTTATCCATTTCATCGAGCGAGATGCACCTGCTGCTATCAAGTCAGCAATTATAGTATCGAATTTCGTGAAATGATGTAGAAGGGTAACTTCACCCTGTAACTTCAAAGACAAAAGTTGCTTACGTAATGCCAGTTGTGTCGTTAGATTGCGTATTTCGTAAATCGCGTCCAAGTTTTTGAAAATGTCTTTTGCCGTTGCATTATCCTTGGCAAAACTGAGAAATGAATCACTTGAATATTCCACCACTATGCTCTTCGCGATTGCATCACTTTTACGCCATTCATCCGTGATATCTTCCGGAATATCATTGTTTATAACATCGAGCACGTTAAGTTCAGCTAACAATGATTTCACCCGAATCTTCCAAATCGTGTATTTTTCTCCACCAAATGGTTGAATATTCCGTTTAGCTAACTTGTTTTCCATCATAGCAAACTATATCTTGTAGATATCTTCGCGAATGATTTTGTTTGAAAATGTTCAAAGACTAACACTATTTTCACGGCTCTAGGTGTGATCTGGGCCCATAACCTGTTAGAATTACTTTTATGGTTTTGGGCTAGCAATGAATAAATCGAATCGATGTTCTCAATTGAATATATTTATTTTGTATTCTACTATCATCATGAACGTGTAACGATGTTAGTATATGGGTTCGAAACGGTGGAGCAAATTGAGGAAATAACCTGAGAAATCAAATGAAATTCTATTTTCTACCAGATACATAAATAACTGGTACCAGTGAACTAAACTAATAACATGGGCATCAAGGCCTCAAACATTTATAACTAATATTACGGCTGAATAAATTTGTTAGAGTTCATAGACCCGCGCACTTCGCGATACCATTAACGACTGCCCACTCGCGCACAGCCCTACACTGCTTGGCCAACCTTCCCGGACATGGGCGACTCGTGTGGTATGAGTGGAGGATTCGGTACATTACCCCCCTGTTGAAAGGACTGAAGAGTTGCTTCAACACCTAGTGCCGAAATCAGGAACCTTGAAAGGCACTTCTTCAAATTGTAAACATTATGAGTGCCTTTAGATCTCCCTTCTTTATCGATTAGCGAATGGGAGTTAGCACCATTACGTTTGCAGACGATAAATGGTCCGTCAAATAAAAGGAATAATTTCTGTATTTTATTATCCTCATTACAGGATAAGGGATGGGTTCTCACATATACTTGGTCACCAACCTGGTATTCTTCGAGCCTCCCCTTTCCATCATGACGACGTTGTCGTTTAGTCGCTCTGGATTGCAACCTCTCCCTAGCAAGTACAATTATTTTTTCTCGATCAGGAATAACGTATTTGTTAGGAAATTGAAAGTGTTCATCTGGGAATTTTCTTGAAATTTGGAAATGAACCTCGTTGGGAATAAACCCTGTTGAGTCATGGATCGTTTGGTTCAGCAAGTTCTGAACCTCCGAAAGGACGTGGGCCCACTTTGTGTGTTGGCTGTAACATAGAGAACGAAGAAGGCTACCAATCTCACGGTTGACCCGTTCGGTACTGTTCCCTTGAGGAAAATATACTGAGGTGAAGGAGACTTGTAGGCCAAGAATTTGCATCTCTTTCTTCCACTTATGAGATCTGAATTGACTCCCATTATCAGATAAGACTCTACCTGGTTTCCCAACCGTTTCCAGATGATTGTTAACTTTGTTAACAAGAATTACCGTAGTAGCTCGCTTGATAGAATATAAAGCCACGTATTTAGAAAAAGCATCAATAATTGCAAATAGGAACACCGTCCCACCTCGAGACTTCGGTAACGGACCCATCAAATCAACACATATTAGTTTATTTGGGTGTTGAGGTAAAACACTCTCCATAGGACCTCTGCCATGTCGAGAGATCTTGCTCTTTTGACACAGTTCATAAGATCTAACAATTTTTAAAACGTGTAACCGCATTTTTTTCCAATAAAACCATCGTCGTAAGGCTAAATGACCTTAGTTGCACCAAAATGGCCGTTGGTCTCATTTTCCCAAGTAACCAAGGGTACTATTTGATTACTAGGTACATATATTTTGAATCCATCAGTCTCTTTCTTGAAAATTACGCCTCCATTTAGCGTAAACTACTCCGAAGTACCTAACTCCAACTGATTTTGAATATTTACTAAAACTGCATCTTTAGCTTGGTCCGCTATCAGTTCATTCCAACTAAACTTTCCAGTTAATGACTTCTCTTTAATTTGTAACTTGAAAATTTTCAACTCCATGACGTTATCCTTATTGTCGCCCGCCTCCGTAACTGGATATCTTGACAGAGCATCTGCCAGGACATTGTCCTTACCCGAACAATACTCAATATTAAAGTCATATTCCTGTAAATATAGAGTCCAACGCGTTAACCGAGAATTCATTAACCGGCACTTTTTCAAAAACGTTAGGGCTTTGTGGTCGGTTATAACCATAAGTTCAACTCCAAGAACGAACATACGCCATTGTTTCAGACAATAAATAGCTGCTAACGCTTCCTTTTCAGTAATACCGTAGTTCAATTCCGCACCTCTCAAAGTTCGACTGCAAAATGCAATTATTTTCTTTTCACCGTCCTTCGTCTTTTGAAATAAACATCCGCCAATACTATAAAACGAGCTATCGCACTGGACAAAATAAGGCTCTGATGACAGTTTTCAAAAAAAGATCTTTCAACTCAGCAAACGCCTTATTTTCTTCAACGCCCCAACGCCAACGTTCATTTTTTTTTTAAAGTGTCAAAAGAGGAACTGATGATTCCGAAAATTTGTCACAAAACCGTCGGTCATAATTACAAAGCCCTAAAAATGACTTCAGATACCTCACATTCCTCGGAGTAGGGAATTCCGTAATAGCCCTAACCCTGTCAGGATCCATCTCGATACCTGACCTCGAAATGATATGCCCTAAGAATTTTAAAGAAGTTTGAGCAAACTTTGCGCAATGTCACCGTAACGTTATTCTGCCCCAGCCTTGATAATAAAATGTTTATATGCTCAATATGTTTTTCTTTATTCGGTGAAAATATTAACAGATCGTCCACGTAAGGAATCACAAAATCTAAAATCTCAGAATCTAATATTTTATAAAGCCCCCGTATAAAACTACTCACGGCCGTTGTGAGACCAAATGGCAATACACAGAAAACATACGTCTGACCCTCGTACATAAACCCAGTGAATTTTTTATGCTCGTTTTTTATAATATAATACTGCTAAGAAACGTACCGGCACTAAAATTAAATAACATTTCTTCCGGATTAGGCGGTTTAATATGTTCTTTGACCATTTTACTGTTTAAATGTCTAGCATCCAAACATACCCGTATAGACTTATCCTTTTTTATCACTGTAACTAAGGGACTTACATATTCGGTCGGCGCCGGTTTGATTATCCCCCAGTCTAACATTTCGTCGATCTGTTCTTTCACTGCCGCTTTGTGCGCGTTAGGGATAGCATAGGACCTGATGCAAAAAGGTTTGTCGTCCTTCAATTCAATCTCATGTTCGTAATTATTTACTCGACCTGGTTGATCAGAAAATACTTGTTTATTATCAAGCAACACGGCACAAAGTGATTCTTTGAAAGATTCCTCTTTTATATTCATACGCTCCAAAATAACTTTAATCTCTTCTCCCGTATACCCTATTGACACATTTTTTTTTTTTTTATCTCTATCTCCAAACCTGTCTCATTTATGATAATCGATTCAGAACTTGCCAAAACATTTGGAATTACGGATTCGTAAATCTGACCGCCGCAATTAATTCGCAAAGTCTTCCCTACAGTAACATTATTTTCAACAATCCAATCATAACCTAAAATGACTGGCCTCTTTAACTGTGGCACAACCAAAAATGAAACTTCTCCTTCAAAACCACCAATTTTTACTTTTAGTAACGTCTGACATACTGCCTTTCGACCCCTATCAGTGAAAGCTCCGAATAGAGTCACCCCGTTCACTGGAAAAATTGACAGATTTTCCCATTTTAGTTTCAGTTCATCAAAATAGTTTTCCGAAATACTGCTAACCTGACATCCCGAATCCACCAATGCTTCGGTTAAAGAATCTCCAATTTGAATTTCAATAACTGGTAGTTGATTTACCATAGCCGTTGTAAAATCATATGATTCTTCCTCTACTAACCATCCTGGGCTTTGAGGAAATACTGTAGATACCTCACGATTATTTTCATTATAACTCCCATTCGTAGCACGGTCGTTTTGTCGGTTCGCATTAGCCTGGTTTTCTTCGTTTTGTTCGTTTCTCCATCGAGTATTTTCGTTTCTCCAGTTCGAACCCCCCCTATTATTATTAACTAAGGCACGGCCCATATTGCCCCGATTTCTATTATTTGACATTTCCAATCGACATGAATCAATTTTTTTCAGATGCTGTTCCACTTCATCTACAGAACGATACCCCCCATTCAATATTCCGCATTTTACATCCGATGAAAAATGATTGATTAAATATTCAATTAATTTGGCTTCCTCCACCGGTTCTGAAAGAAATGATGCCTCTTTCAACATTTTTAAAAAATATTCAGATATATTACCCGAGGTGTATTTCCCGAATTTTATCTGACAAAACAGCTGTCTCATTTTCAACCCCCCAATAACGTTTTGAGAATAGTTCCTTGAAGTGACTATAATTTAAAAATTATTTTTCTTTTATTTGTCCCCAATCATGAGCAGAGCCTCTGAGACAAGACAACGCTAGTGAAATTTTCTTTTCTTCCGGTACACCGGCATCCAAAAATAATTCCTCAAGGGCTTTTAAGAAACTGACAGGGTGAATATTCCCATTTCCTGAAAAAGTTAACTGCTGTCCACCTAACTCTCTCCACCGAGGAATATAAGACCTATCCATCATTACTCGACTCGAACCTGCTACGGCTATGTTATCAACCACTGTATTATCCGCCCCTGTACATGAATTATTATTATTTGTTTGGTCTACCCTAATAACATTACTGCGTACCCGTTCCTGATTGTCTTTTATATCCGACACTTGTTTTTGCAAAGACTCGTACGCCAATGCCATTTTATTTATAGCCGCCGTAAGTTCCGTCACCTGACCTAACGTGTCAGCTGCCGACTCGACCGAAGAATCGTCCCTTTTCTTTCGTCTACTGTTGCGCGCCGTCATTTTAGAATATTTACCAAGAACAATTGAAAATCATCAATACGTGAATACGACTAGTATCCCGAATTTTGAAAGTTATACTAGTCTCGCGCTATTTCTCTCAATTCTTTCCGTTGCCACGAGTTAGGCGCCAAGTGTAACGATGTTAGTATCTGGGTTCGAAACGGAGGAGCAAATTGAGGAAATAACCTGAGAAATCAAATGAAATTCTATTTTCTACAAGATACATAAATACCTGGTACCAGTGAACCAAACTAATAACATGGGCATCAAGGCCTCAAACATTTATAACTAATATTACGGCTGAATAAAATTGTTAGAGTTCATAGACCAGCGCACTTTGCCATCAACGACTGCCCACTCGCGCACAGCCCTACACTGCTTGGCCAACCTTCCCGGACATGGGCGACTCGTGTGCTACGAGTGGAGGATTCGGTACAAACGTGGATAAAAAGTAGAAAACTGTACAATAGCCTATTCGGCTCACGATTAACAATAAGTGGCATATTATAATGTTAGCACCACGATAGAAAAATGTAAATATTTATTATTCACTTTTTGTATATTCCAACAATTCTTTTACATACCGGGTGGCTACGGAAGTATTGCCTACGGAATATCTCAGTTATTGTATGAAGTAGGTTTGTGAAATTTGGAGCGTCGATATAATGACATAAGAGCTAGAATTTGAGCTTATTGACATGTCGAAGTTAACTTCCGGTCTGACCGGAAGTAACATCAACTTTCTTATTTCAAATGGAAACCCTATTTTTTTCTTTTCGCTTTATTCAGCATTCAATTCCCTTTCTAATGACATATCACAAGTTGGTATCTAACCAGAAACTAGATCAGAAAAAAATTATTATTGAAATTCACCGGAAGCAAAATGAAAGCCAAAAATTGAAAAGTTGGCTATGGAAACCATACTGTGATATTTTATTTGCATTCGTCGGCGTTATAAAAAGCCGCCAAAAAAAATATTGGAAAAATTGGGAAAAAAACAATACTCTGTAGGTAACTTAAATAGGAACATACAACTTTTTCTTGCCTGTACTATTCAGCATAACCATTCCTTTCTAATGATATAATAGAAAGTAATTTTTTGAAATGAAATACCAAAAAATCCAATTATTATTATTCAAATAACAAAACAGATTATCGCCATACGCAAAAATAACATTAAAAATAATGTGGAATGATAAATTATATCCTGTAGGTTCTAGGTTAAATAGGAACATAAACGTACTTGGTCTGTGCCATCGTCCATAGATATTCTAATATCTACCTATGGACGATGTTTGTGCTATTCAGAATAATTATTCCATTGCAATAATTATTCGAACCAAAATATTAACAAGTAGGCTGATTAAGATGTATTTTCGAATGAAACAAAAAAGAAACGAGAGCTCTCACGAACGCTGCTATCCATATTATTTTGACGTTCGAAGTAGTGTTTTTGATTCTGCCATTTTAAAAGGGTTTGGAAATCGAAATCAGTTAGTGGAATATTCAAAAAATGCCCCGTTATTCACGAACCGAACAAATTGACATGCTTCTCATTTATGGTGAATGTTTAAAAAATTCTTATGCCGCTGAACGATTGTATTTAGAGCGATATCCAGGGAGGCAGCAACCGTCAAGAAGGTATTTCCAGTGGTTTGAAGAAAAATTAAGAACTGAGCCTGATGTTCACGAAGACCAAGAAGCATTTGTTATTAATGAGGAAACTGAAATTAATGTATTAGCTTTAGTACAATATGATAGCACAATTTCCTCAAGGCAGATTGGCGCCGAATTAGCTATAAGTAAGGACTCTGCTAGGAAAATTTTGAAAAAACATTGATTTAAATCCTTCAAGTATCAGTTGCATCAACATTTGTATGAAAATGACGGTGAAAGGCGCCTGGAATATTGTAATTGGTTTCTTCGACAAAATGCTGAGAATCACCTATTTAACTATTATATCTTGTTTACGGACGAGTCAAGATTTTCCAACAATGGATAATTTAACAGGAATAATACAAGGTAGGTACTGTACTTTATTTGGATTATTGTCGATAGTCGAAGTGTAAAGTGCTAAAAGTGTGAACGGTCTTTTGTTTCAGGTACTGGGCGATAGAAAACGAGCACCGGTTTCGACAAGGTGGCTTCCAGGAGAGATTTGGTGTGAATGTTTGGGCAGGAATAGTTGGAACTCATATTGTTGGCCCCATTCTTTTTCAAGGCCAACTAACCGGAGAGAGATACTTTAATTTTTTAACGAATGAAATTTCGGAATTCATTAACAACCTACCAGCGGAAATAACTGAGAGAATGTACTTCCAGCAAGATGGCGCTCCTCCGCATAATTCAAGAATAGCGAGAAATTATCTTCAAAATCGCTTTCAAGAGAGACTTATAACAACCCATGGTCCAGTCAGGTGGCCACCAAGGTCACCTGATCTTACTCCGTGCGACTTTTTTCTATGGGGGCATCTTAAAAATAGGGTGTATTCCACACAGCCTACAACTCTACATGAGCTAGAAGTAAAAATTCGTAGAGCTTTCCAAGATATCACGCCCCAAATGTTGAGAAACGTTTTACATGAAAATATCACCAGAGTCAATAAATGTATTGACGCTGAGGGAATGTATTTCGAACATTTGTTTTGAATTTATTTCATCTTTAATCCTATCAATTTTTTTTTTTTCGATAAATCTGATTTTTTGTTATTTGAATAATAATAATTGGATTTTTTGGTATTTCATTTCAAAAAATTACTTTCTATTATATCATTAGAAAGGAATGGTTATGCTGAATAGTACAGGCAAGAAAAAGTTGTATGTTCCTATTTAAGTTATGGACCTACAGAGTATTGTTTTTTTTCCAATATTTTTTTTGGCGGCTTTTTATAACGCCGACGAATGAAAATAAAATATCACAGTAGTAGCAACTGTTATCAAGTGACGTATGGTTTCCATAGCCAACTTTTCAATTTTTGGCTTTCATTTTGCTTCCACGGCCTACTCGGTGAATTTCAATAATAATTTTTTTCTGATCTAGTTTCTGGTTAGATACCAACTTGTGATATGTCATTAGAAAGGGAATTGAATGCTGAATAAAGCGAAAAGAAAAAAAATAGGGTTTCCATTTAAAATAAGAAAGTTGATGTTACTTCCGGTCAGACCGGAAGTTAACTTCGACATGTCAATATGCTCAAATTCTAGCTCTTATGTCATTATATCGACGCTCCAAATTTCACAAACCTACTTCATACAATAACTGAGATATTCCATAGGCAATACTTCCGTAGCCACCCGGTATACGTAGAAATATTCATATTCAACAGGATGGTGCACCCCCCTCAATGTTATAGCAGTAAGAAATCATTCAAAGGAAACATTTGGAGATTAATGGATCGACACACACGGACCGATAAGGTGGCCTGCAAGATCTCAGACATAAACTTTTAAATCGACGCAAAATTTAGCCTATTTTCTGTGAGATTTTATCACGTTTTGAATAGTTGCATGATTATTATAATTGTAAATTATATTCATTACATAATGGACTATGAAATTACAAGAAAATACAATTTGTTAAAATAAAATTAGTTTCTTCGAATATCAACTGAATTACACAAAATGAAATTGTATCACTTTTAGCAGATAGATTTAAACAAACCATGTCACCCTAACAGTTTAGTGCCATCTATATGAAACAGTCCTTGGTTTCTGCATAAACGTAGAATAAATATCGCATGCAACTCGTGCAAAAAGAGTTTATTGCACTCGACGTGTTGTCTTGTTGCATAAATAACTATTATGTTCCACGACAGAACATCTGTAGCTGAATCAACATTTCATAAATTGTTCATAGTACTGTTGACGTGATTATCATAATCGGTATAAAAATAAGGTATAATTGTTCATGAATTATCAATTATTATTGAAGTCAAAATGAAGATTACACAAAATATTATCGCGAGTGGGGCTAGCAGTGAAGCTATCTACCCTGTCGCTGGGGTACGTAGTCAAAGAGATAATAGGGAGGATTCACTTCCTTCTCAGGGCGTGCCCTTCTCAATAAAACAGTCAGCAGTTTTAGGTAGAAAAGGCGTATATCAATTAAGTAAACGTTTTGTGCACAGCAGTCTTACCAGCTAATAATATATTTACAAAAAGGGCACTTCAATCAACTCAAAATATCTAATATCTAGTGTACAAAGGTTCTTACCAAAAAAAAACTACTACTAGAGGGCATATCTTTCGAAAGGGCTTTTCCAAACGAGGGAACTCTCGAGGTGACTCTTTCTATGCGTCGCGACCAAACCCCCGTTTCCCTCATGCCGATGATCTTTTATCATCGTTTGTTATTATCTGTCAGCAGTTTTAATAGGTATCTTAAAACACGTCCCGGTTATTCTAACGACCTACTTTTATAGCTTATTGTTTTTCATCTAGTGTTTCGTTTTATTGAAATGAGATTAAACAATCCATTTTGAAATGTGCATGAGATCGATCTAATATCCAAATAACTGAATCTTTGAAAAAATGTCCTTCTTGACAATATCGTAGCCTACTGCAATTCTTTCAATTTGAAATTTCAATTGACGTTTTCTCCATCCCTTGGTGTATAATATTAGTTTAATTTGTATTCAGAAGTATACTTTCTTTTTGTCATCTTTGACAATTTTTCTCGTTAGGAACTTTAATGTAATAAATTATCTTATTTTCATAATGTTGGTACAATGTTACTTGTGCCACCGTGTAGGTATGCCTTTCAGGTTTCATTTGTTGATTGCTCCACGCATGAGCGGTTTTTTCGGAAAAGCAGATTCTAGACGAATCTAGACATTTGAATTGAGATCGATATTGATTTTAAGTAAGACGCGCTTAGAAAACTCTTTCGCATTACTTTACAAGTGCACAAATATTCAAGAAACGTTGGCCCTTTCAAACAAGAAGATCCACCTGGGTACCCAGCATCGACCAGTTCAGCGGTTTTGGTGAGTCAATTTTGTTATCTGAAAGGCCGTCTATTATTATTTGAATTTCTGACTAATACGTGTACATTATGGTCCTTCGAGGTCGGATATCACATCCAGGTTTTATACAATAAAAGTGATTTCCAAATATCATTCCGAAATATTTAAAAACCACTAGATTACACATTGATTTGGTTTTCATTCAAAACGTTCTTTATTTCGTATTTATATCGGGTACAATTTATCATTGCTTGTACGAGTTTTTTATGTTCGTTTTTGCTGTTTTTCATACAATTTTACTATTCAGAATATACAGATATTTAACAGAGTGTCTCTTTAATTTATTATAGCCCACTTTGATAGAAATTTCGCTAGATAAAAAAATCATTTAAATTTTTTACTTGACTAATAATTATTAGTTTGGGAAATATTATGAAACCTTATTTTTTTCTATTCTGAAATTCTGAAAATGACAGAACAACTGGCAGCTCACCGAGCATCCCGTGATATTGCCTTGAAACGACTCAAAGAAATTGTTAAATTTGCTCATGATGCCATCGCTGACCCAACGCTTCATACTCAATTAAAAATTAGATGCAGTAAGTTGGATCACATATTTAATGATTTTGAAAAGAGTCACAATGCAATAGTTGCGACAATTTCATCTGATCCTAGTATATTGGATCAGGAAGACATGATCAGGACTGAGGCTGATGAACATTATTATACAGTGAGCTCAGTGAATCATGATATTCAAAAATGGATCAAGGCTAATGAGGAAAACATTATTTCATCTCAGAAAACTCGAAATTGCAAATTACCAAAAATACAGTTACCTTGTTTTGATGGTGAATTTAAATCGTGGCCTCATTTTTATGGATTATTCAATACGTTAGTGCATACAAATGATCAACTTAGCAATATTGAAAAATTTGAATATCTAATTACAAATTTAGCAAAAGAACCTCTTAATATAGTACAGGGCGTCACTTTGGCTGATGAAAATTATGACATAGCTTTCCAAACTCTAGTTGACAGATATCAAGACAAAAAACTGTTAGCTACCTTTTATTGGAATCAAATCAGAGATGCCCCCAAAGCTAGAGAGACTGTTCAGTCCCTTAGAACCTTGGTGAACATTTTTACCGAAAACGTGTCGGCCCTTAGGGCACTCCAGTTTCCTGTCGATAGTTGGGATTTTCCATTATTTAATATTCTTTTTGATAAACTTGATATTAGTACAAAGACTCGTTTTGAGTTAAAATCATGTTCAGAAAAAATAGAAATTCCATCTTATATTTCATTGAAACAATTTCTTACTGAACAATGCAAGGCCTTAGAATCTGTTGGTTACTCAATACAAGTCAGTTCTTCAAAACCTTCTTCATTTAAACCCAACGATTGGCATTCAAAAAATAAAAGGTCTTGTGTTACGACTACACTCGTCTCAAACAAAATGGGCTCGTTTCCCAATTCACATTGCCCTTTATGTAAAAATATTCATTTCATTAACAAATGTGCACAGTTCTTGAACAAACCACCCCATGAGAGACATTTACTTGCAAGACAACATAAACTGTGTTTGAATTGTCTACGTTCTCATTTCAATCAACCTTGCCCAGCCTCATTGTGTAGATTATGTAATAAAAGACACCATACGCTCCTTCATTTTGGGAGTAACAATATCACACCGGAAGCGGAACCTTTCAGTGCGGCTACCGAGCAATCTTCGATAGCATCGCCTCAGCAAGCCGAGATTCCGTCTAGCCCGGAAGTGAACACTGTTTTAACAAGCAACTGTAGTTCATCAATTTTTCGATCTACGGTTCTATTGTCAACCGCTCAAGTTGACATAGTTGATGTGCGTGGATATGCTCAATCTGCTAGAGTTCTGCTCGATACAGGGAGTCAAACAAATTTCATTACCGAAAATTGTTTGAAACGTTTAGGTCTTAATAGGTCTAAATTCAGAACCACCATTCAAGGCATAGGTCAGGTACCTTCAATGAGCAACGGTCGTTCGAGCTGTACTATTCGGCCAAAAGGGCTTGTCGAACCTTCTTATCATTTTTGTGTCCTGCATTGAAATAAATTCTGAATGGCAAATCGACAGGGTGGCGCTACATTGTACGTAGACCATTTTGGAAGAAGCGGATGGTGAAAATAATTAATAAATGCTGACTACAGTTGGTATAAATAGAATGTACTACATTCTTCACTGTAGAACTCAAAAGGGTTTTCTCTGTTCTTAAAGGTAAAAACGAAATGTCAAGTGATTGTCACGTTATATCAAATTTATACAAGGGTAGGGTTTGGTTTGACTTTTGACAGTCAAGGCAACAACACCATCAGGAGAGTTTCATCGAAACCAAATCAGAGAGTTTGTCGTACTATCTGGGTCAAGCGAACACACTTGAGTACAATTAATTTAGGAAAGTAAAACGTACTGTGGTAATTTCCACCTGTAATTCACTGTTAAATTTTACATTCTTCAACTTCCAATTATTAAACGTTCTTGTTATCATTATCATTGTTCATTAATTGCTCACATATGTAGTTGCAACTTAAAGAAATAAATTCGAAGTGTTGTATGATAGAGTTACTCTTGTTATTTTTTTTCTCACTTCTGGCGCACTCTTTGAGCCAGTAACCTACTTATTTGAGTTTAAACATCTTGATAGATCAATCAGAATTTACCACAGTAAATTTGCAAGATAATTCTGATATAACCCTTTATCCACCCCTAGTGTCTCATGCTGGTCAAATACTGTTTTGACGTTGTCACTTTATATTAAAAAAAAGGTGTTTCAAGTCTGATGTGCGCAGTCCGACTGCGCAGTCCGAATTGAACCTTGCGCTGTGGTCCGTGTGCTGTATAACGAGTGAATGTCAAATTTCGAATATCACGGTTTGGGTCATTTCATTAATTTTTTTCATTCCACACAAGTAAAAAAATAATTGAAAAATTTTCGAATGGAAATTTTTAGTATAAAAAAATAATCTGACTGCGCAGTCCAACGTGTGCAGTCCGATGTGCAAAATCCGAATTGCGTAGTCCAATGTGCGCAGTCCGATGTGCGCAGTATGATGTGCGCAGTCAAACGTGCGCAGTTTGACGTGCGCAATCTGATATGCGCATTAAGAGGTGCGCTGTGGGCCGTGCGCTGTGGACCTTCTGCTCTGTACCGAGTGAATGTCAAATTTCTAATATCACGGTTTAGGTCATTTACTCATTTTTTTTTTATTTAACACAAGAAAAAAAATATTTGAAGAACTTTCGAATGGTAGATTTTATTATGAATAAAAATATTCTCAGATTGAAAAAATTTAAAATGAAACAAAAAAACTAATAACATTTTAGTCAGGGTCAAAGTCAAGGTCAAATCAAGGCGAAAAATATTTGAATGTGAATTCATCTCACAAGAAAAGAAATTAAAAAAAAAAATTCAGTCAGGGCCATGACGTGCCATGCCGTACCATCCCGTACCGTACGTCATGTGCAATGCGCAGTCCGACGTGCGCAGTCCGATGTGCGCAGTATGATGTTCGCATTACCACGTGCGCAGTCCGATGTACGCAGTACGACGTGCGTACTCCAAACTGCGCCTTGTGCTGTGTGTCGTGACCGAAGTGTATTTAAAATTTCGAATTTCACGGTCTTGTTCATTTCATCATTTTTTTCATTCCACACAAGTTGAAAAATATTTGAAAAATGTTCGAATGGAACTTTTAATTATGAAAAAAATACACAAAATATAAAAACTACAATGAAACAAAAAAAATTAAAACATTTTTAGTCAGGGTCCGAGTCAAAGTCAAATCAATGTGAAGAAATATTTAAAAAAAATTTGGATGAAAATTTATTTTACAAAAATGTGTAAAATGAAGAAAAATTGATTAAATGACGAAGACTATGATAATTTGAATTCAACATACACTTTGGTAAACAGCACACGAGGACTGCGCACATCGGACTGCGCACAACCCTGATTGAAATTTTGTTTTTCGAATATTTCCTTGTCACAAAATATTTTTGTTGAAAATTTAATTTCTCTCGTAAAATAAATGTCCAATCAATTTTTTTTTTAATATTTATATATCTTGATTGACCTTGACTTTGACTCGGACCCTGACCAAAATGTATTTAGTGTTTCTTGTGTCATTGTAATTTTTTTTATTTTGTGAGATTATTCTTTTCATAATAAAAATTTTCATTCAAATATTTTTTTACTCGTGTAGAATGAAAAAAAATAATTATGAAATGACAAAGACAGTACTATTAGAAATTTGACATTCACCTCTGTACACGGCGCACATCGGACCCCGCACGTCATGACGCACGGTACGGCATGGTACGGTATGGTACAGCACGGCACGGCACGGCCCTGACTGAAATTTTTTTCGAATTTGTTTTTTCATGAGATGAATTTACATTAAAAAAATGTTTCACCTTGATTTGACCTTGACTTTGACCCTGTCTAAAAATGTTTTTAGTTTTTTTGGTTAATTTAAAATTTTTTCAATCTGCGAGAATATTTTTATTCATAATAAAAACTACCATTCGAAAGTTCTTCAAATTTTTTTTCTTGTGTGAAATAAAAAAAATTGAGTAAATGACCTAAACCGTGATTTTAGAAATTTGATATTCACTCGGTACACAGCACAAGGTCCACAGCGCATGGCCCACAGCGCACGGCCCACAGCGCACGGCCCACAGCGCACGTCCTAATGCACAAGTCGTAATGCGCACACAAGATTACGCACGTCAAACTGCGCACGTTTGACTGCGCATGTTTGACTGCGCACATTGGACTACGCACATCGGATTGCGCACGTCGGACTACGCACGTCGTACTGCACATGTAGTACTGCGCACATCGGAATACGCACATCGGAATTCGCACGTTGGACTGCGCACGTTTGACTGCGCACGTTTGACTGCACACGTCGGACTACGCACGGCGCATGACGCACGGCACGGCATGACAAGGCACGGACCCGAATAAATTTTTTTTTCGGGCTGCTTCCGTTGAACTGCGCATGTCGTACAGCGCACATCATACTGCACATATTTGATCAATTTTTTTTTCGATTTTTATTGTCGAAAAATAACATTTGTTAAATTTTTTTCTTTTTCGTGAAATAAATTCTTATTCAATTTTTTTTAAATATTTCTTCACCCTGACCCTGACCCTGACTAAAAATGTTTTTTATATTTTTTTTTACTCCATTGTAAATTTTATTATTTTGGGAGATTATTTTTTTACACTAAAAATTTCCATTCCAAAATTTTTCAATTATTTTTTTACTTGTGTGGAATGAAAAAAATTGATGAAATGACCCAAACCGTGATATTCGAAATTTGACATTCACTCGGTATACAGCACACGGACCACAGCGCAAGGTTCAATTCGGACTGCGCAGTCGGACTGCGCACATCAGACTTGAAACACCTTTTTTTTTAATATAAAGTGACAACGTCAAAACAGTATTTGACCAGCATGAGACACTAGGGGTGGATAAGGGTTATATCAGAATTACCTTGAAAATTTACTGTGGTAAATTCTGATTGATCTATCAAGATGTTTAAACTCAAATAAGTAGGTTACTGGCTCAAAGAGTGCGCCAGAAGTGAGAAAAAAAAATAACAAGAGTAACTCTATCATACAACACTTCGAATTTATTTCTTTAAGTTGCAACTACATATGTGAGCAATTAATGAACAATGATAATGATAATAAGAACGTTTAATAATTGGAAGTTGAAGAATGTAAAATTTAACAGTGAATTACAGGTGGAAATTACCACAGTACGTTTTACTTTCCTAAATTAATTGTACTCAAGTGTGTTCGCTTGACCCAGATAGTACGACAAACTCTCTGATTTGGTTTCGATGAAACTCTCCTGATGGTGTTGTTGCCTTGAACTTGATTTGTGGAAAGGTGAGTCACCTCCTGTCGACTCCCTTATAGCGTTGAACAAGTTCTCGTCGAGGCAGGTTTTCAGGTAACGAAGAGCATGGAATAGAGAGAGTAATCAGTACGAGCTCAGAATGAGAGTGATTGTCTCTTGGGTGTAAGCTTAGCTGCGTTCTAACTGATTAACAATATGGAAAATATTCAGTACTGATCTTTGAGAAGCAATTACATTTATGTTAGTTAAACTAAGTATTAAGAAGGCTCAAGTATCAGAGCAACTGTCAAGCAGTACAGGTGAAATATAACTGTATAAAGTTAAACAATCTTAGCATTAATTAACTACTAACAACCCCAATAGTCAGAGCAACAATCTAGTAGTGAAAAGGTAAATAACATAGAAAAATAACTATTGGTATTATCAGAATAAATCTCAGGAAAGATCTACTGATTTCTGAGACAAGAACTAAGCTTGCAGCATCCAAGAAAGGTTACTGATATCAAATGTTCAGGTCAGACAACCGTCTACACAGGGAGGCCTGTAGAGGGAAGAACCTAGGCTACATACAGGATATGGGTGAGTAGAATTTTTGATCCCGTTGAAAGAGAACAGAGTCATATATAAAATTCTACTCACCTGAATATCCTCTTACAGCTAGAATGGAACTGTTGACGGTAGTTCCTCGATTGACAAGTCAACTCGGGAGCCCTATTGTTCGTTCCTCTACAGGTTTATGAAGTCTGTTCGAACAGCCTGGGTTAATTTCTCTGAAACCATAAAAAACCACAAGAAACTGATAACAACAAATCATCAACGTTCTAGAGGAAAGACCTAGGTTATTCAACCTTCCTGCAGAACGCTACTACTCCAAGAATATAAAAATATCAGCTAGCTATAACGTGTTCAGAGAACATAACCAACAATCGTGCAACAAAATTTGCATTCCAAGAAAATATGCATTTAATAATTCAATTCAGTCTCTTGAAAGGCTGCAAAAATAGTTATAGGTTAATTCAATAAACCATGAACAAAAGGAAAAAATATTTTTGAACAAATTATGAATACCTTGTCTCGAAATTCAGCCATCGATGCTGCTTGCTCGAAAGTTCGATCAAGAAGGCCGCTTCCAAGTCTTCCGTTTCCGAAGGCCCTCCCAATTTTTTTTATAATAATCCTCACGCTTCACACATGTTTTTGTATCATTATTTTTTATTATCATATGAACACATCCACAACATTCCAACAAGCGTCATTTATGAAGCGCTGTTGCCAGTTTATTACCCTATGCAAAGAATATCAATATGCAGAAACGTTACCCTGGATATGTTTATAGATTTGAGGCACAGTGTAACCTTTACACAGAAGCGCTAGTTGTTTGGATATGTTAATAACTGGATGAACCTAGGGAAATAATATTCAATCCCAAATAAAATACGATCATTCAGAAAGAAGAAGGAGGCACACACACACATGGTACACAGAGAATACTGAAATAATGTAACGATAATTTTATTTTCGTTACAGACTGCGCACACATCGGACTGCGCAAGTTGGACTGCGCACAACCCTGATTGAAATTTTGTTTTTCGAATATTCTCTTGTCAAAAATATTTTCGTTGAAAATTTAATTTCTCTCGTAAAATAAATATCCAATCAATTTTTTATATATATTTATTTATCTTGATTGACCTTGACTTTGACTCGGACCCTGACCAAAATGTATTTAGTGTTTCTTTTGTAAATGTAATTTTTTAATTATTTTCATAATGCAAATTTTCATTCAAATATTTTTTTACTTGTGTAGAATAAAAAAAATTTATGAAATGACGAAGACAATAATATTCGAAATTTTACATTCACCTGCGCACGTCGGCTGCACAAATCAGACTGTGCACATCGTACTGCGCACATCATACTGCGCACATCGGACCCCGCACGTCATGACGCACGGTACCACATGGTACGGTACGGCATGGTACGATACGGCACGGCACGGCCCTGACTGAATTTTTTTTTCGAATTTCTTTTTTCGTGAAATGAATTTACATTTAAAAATTTTTTCACCTTGATTTGACCTTGACTTTGACTTAGACCCTGTCTAAAAATGATTTTAGTTTTTTTGTTCAATTAAAAATTTTTTTCAATCTCTGATAATATTTTTATTCATAATCAAAACTACCATTCGAAGGTTCTTCAGTTCTTCTATTTTTTTTTCTTGTGTGAAATTAAAAAAATTGAGTAAATGACCTAAACCGTGATATTAGAAATTTGATATTCACTCGGTACACAGCACAAGGTCCACAGCACGCGGTCCACAGCACACGGTCCACAGCGCACGGCCCACAGCGCACGGCCCACAGCGCACGGCCCACGTCCTACTGCGCAAGTCGTAATGCGCACATAAGATTGCGCACGTAAAACTGCGCACGTTTGACTTCGCATATTTGACTGCGCACATCGGACTGCGCACATTGGACTAAGCACATCGGATTGCGCACATCGGACTGCGCACGTTGGACTGCGCACGTCGGACTGCATGACGCACACTACGATACGGCATAGCACGGCACGACCTTGATTAAACAACACAAAAATTGTGTGACAAAAAAAATCGATAATTTTTTTTTAGGGCCGTGCCATACCGTACCGTGCGCAGTTTGACGTACACAGTTCGACTTGCGCAGTCTGATGTGCGCAGTATAAGGTGCGCAGTCCGATGTGCGCAGTCCGAACTGCACCTTGCACTGTGGTCCGTGTGCCGTGTAACGAAGTGATGTCAAATTTCTAATATCACGGTCTTGGTTATTTTGTCAATTTTTTTCATCCCACACAAGTAAAGAAATATTTGAAAAATTTTCGATATAAAAAAATATTCTTACAAAAAAAATTACTGAAAAACATTTTTAGTCAGGATCCGAGTCAAAGTCAAATAGTTGGAAAAATATAAAAAAAATTTAATAAAAATTTATTTTATGAAAATAAAAACAATTTCAAAGAAAATGTTATTTTGAGACAAAAATATTCGAAAAAAGAATTCAATCAGGAATTGCCGTGCTATGCCGTATCGTGGTGTGCTTCATGCAGTCCGACATGGGCAGTGTGATGTGCGCATTCTGACGTGCACCGTGCCCTTTGGGCCTTGTGCTGTGTACCGAGTGAATGTCAAATTTCTCATATCACGGTTAGGTCATTTCATCATTTTTTTTTTATTTCACACAAGAAAAAAATAATTGAAAACTTTTCGAATGAAAATTTTTACCACAAAAAAAATTTACAATGAAACAAAAAAATCTCAAGACATTCTTAGTCAGGGTCCGAGTCAAAGTCAAATCCAAATAAAAAAATATTTGGTGGAAAATTTATATACCGAAAAAAAATTTCAACATTAATGTTCTTACACGACAAAAATGAAAAATGTTAGTCGGGTCCATGCCGAATCGTGCCGTGCGTCATGCGCCGTGTGCAGTCCCACATGCGCAGTCCAATTTGCGCAGTCCGATCTGCGAAGTCCGACGTGCGCAGTCAGACGTACGCAGTCCGACGTGCTCAATCTGACGTGCGCAGTCCGACGTGCTCAGTTTTACGTGCGCAGGCCAACGTGCGCAGTCCTATGCAAGCGGTCAGATGTGCCCAGTCCAATGTGCGCAGTCCAATGTGCGCAGTCCAATATGCGCAGTCCGATGTGCGCAGTCCGATGTGCGCAGTTCGATGTGTGCAGTCCGATGGGCACAGTCCAATGTGCGCAGTCCGATGTGTGCAGTCCGATGTGCGCATTACGGCGTGCGCCGTGCGCTGTGGGCCGTGTGCTTTATACCGAACTGAATGTTAAATTTCGAATTTCACGGTTCAGGTCATTTCATCAATTTTTTTTATTTGAACAAAGAAAAAAAATATTTAAAAGTTTTTTTACTAAAAATTTTTACTTTAGAAAAATATTCTCACAAAAAAAAAATGTACAATGAGACAAAAAAACTAAGAACATTTTTAGTCAGGGTACGAGTCAAAGTTAATCAGGGTCGTGCGCAGTCCGATGTAGGCAGTCCGACGTGCGCAGTCGGACGTGCGCAATCCGACGTTCGCAGTATGACGTGCGCGGTCGGATGTGCGCAGTATGATGTGCGCAGTCCGTACTGCGCCTTGCGCTGTGGGCCGTGTACCGAAGTGAATGTCAAATTTCGAATATCACGATCTTGGCCATTTTATTGATTTTTTTTCATTCCGCAGGTTAAAAAAAAATTTGAAAAGTTTTCGAATGGAAATATTTATTATAAAAAAATAATCTCACAGAATAAATAAATTACAATGAAATAAAAGAAAACTAAATACATTTTTAGTCAGGGTCAAAGTCAAACTCGAATCAAGTTGAATGAATTTAAAAAAAAATTATTGAAAATTAACTCTACGAAAAAAATTAACTTTTCAACATGGCCGTGCGATGCCGTACCGTGACGTAACGTGCGTCGTTCGCAGTGTTGACGTGCATATTCGAACGTGCGCAGTGGGCCATATGCTGTGTACCGAGTGAATGTGAATGAGGTGCGCAGTTAGACGTGCGCAATTTGATGTGCGCAATTTGATGTGCGCAGTCCGACATGCCCAGTGTGACGTGGACATACCGACGTGCGCAGTCCGATGTGCGCAGTCTGACGTGCACAGTGCAATGTGCGCATTCCGACATGCACCGTGCGCTGTGGGCCTTGTGCTGTATACCGAGTGAATGTTAAATTTATAATACTACGGTTAGGTCATTTCATCAATTTTTTTATATTTCACACAAGAAAAAAAAATTAAAAATTTTTCTAATGAAAATATTTCCAAAACAAAAATATACTCATGAAAAAAAAATCTTACAATGAAACAAAAAAATCTAAAGACATTCTTAGTCAGGGTCCGAGTCAAAGTCAAATCCAACTAAATCAGGGTCCTGCGCATTCCGATGTAAGCAGTCCAAATTGCGCACTACAATGTGCACAGTCTGATGTGTGCGCAGTCCGATTTGCGCAATCCGATTTGCGCAGTTTGATGTACGAAATCCAACGTGCGCAGTTTGACGTGCGCAATGTGATGTGCGCCGTGCGCTGTGGATCATGCGCTGTGGGCCGTTTGCTATGTACCTACCGAAGTGTATGTTAAATTTCGAATTTTACGGTCTTCGTTATTAATATTTACACTTTCTGATCACATATATATTTAACTGAGATAACAATGAATACTTGAGAGTAATATTAGGCATACATCAAGATTATTATAACATAAGAACTTATAAAGTACTGTTCTCCGCTGCGTACTTATTCGTGTACTGACTGATCAAGTGATCACACTCGGGGGAGGCAGCCGGAGAATATTATTGTCTCCGTCTCTTACCATAGGCGGAGGGTCATAAACACAAGAATGTGTCTTAACACAATGGAATTTCAATATTTGTGTATGATTCTCCAGTTATGTACCTTTTTACTGAATACATTATTGGATTTATTTTTCCATACCCACTCCCTACAAACTGTTGCCGAGTGGTCATTCTTTTTCTCATTACCCATATTTTGATTGTAGGTCGAGAATTGTTGATATGTAATGTTTCCACTTAGAATTAGGTTGGTAAATCTGTTAATAAGAGGAGTTGGCAACACTTGTTGTCAGCGGATGACAGTGTTTGTAGCAGTTGAAGGGAGTAGGGAGTATGAAAGACTTTAATCGATATGAAGCTTCATTTTGCAAACCTCTAAAATGTGTACATATTGTCGTAAATAAATGTATATAGAGGAATGGTGTCCACTCAATCAACACTGCGAAAATAACAGGTTATGGACCCATAGGGCAGAATCTAAGAAGTAACAAAAACTCGAAGACGATAAATCTCAACAAGGAAAAATAGCGGTGGCTAGAAATACGTTGAATATCGACCCACTCACTGGGAGAAATTATCACACGTGGAAATTCAGAATGGAAGTGATACTTACAGAAAAAGAGGTGGTAGAATGTATACAGACGAAAGTCGAGAAAGAAGATTATCTGGAAGTAGCGAAGTTTAAAGCGGCAGAAAAAAGGGACAACAAGTGTAAATCAATTATTGTGCAATGCGTAGACGACGACCAATTGGATTTGAAAGACAGGAAAGATATGAAAAAAAGGGTTTGCCAGTCCAGTTAGTACTAAGAAAGAAATTTATATCGAAAAGAATGGAAGAAAATCAGAACTTGGCATAATTCTTGAAATACTACGATGAATTGATTAGACAGTTGAAAGCCACAAGTGCAGAAGTGGATGAACAAGACATTCAGGTCGATTCTGTTCGAAAATAGCTATATTGTTATATAATATTGTTACTAAATGACAGTAAATGAGCTGTATTTTTGTAAACAAATAAATTACTTGCTTTCGATGTGGTGATATTGGGCATTATACGAGAACTGTAGAAAATATATGGGACAGAAAAGCTATTATAATAATGTCGCTGGTGATAGAAATAACCAAGGAACAGAGTTGCAACAAAATATGTCAACCTGTAGTAACAGAGGTAGCGGTAGAGGAACTTATAACAGAGAGATAGAAGAGGCAATTATGTGGAAAATCAGAAAGAGACTGTAAATGAGGAAAGTATTTGCTTCATGACACATTTAAATTACTACACGATTGTAAATAATAGTTATTTATGTATCAAGGGCGTAAAGTAGGCGTTTATGGCCTGCGGCATGGATAACACCAAAATCTTGGAACAGCATGGGAAACTAAATTTTATCAAGAATGACATTTTCTGAGAAACTATTAATAAAAAAGTTTTCCATATTGTTCCAAGATTTTGGCGGACACTGTATATATATTTATATCGCAATTATCGTGTCAATAATCATCTCTGTATACTGAAATAGATTCATTTATTCAGGTTGTACACAGAATACCCAGTATATACCCACCTAATAATGACGTTGTTAAGCAAGCTGGTTGTTGTCTAGCAATAAATTCCATAAACAAGTTAAACGGTCATCTTCATGTTTATCTGAAAAAAGACGTGAGTGAACTCAACACGAAAATTATGGAATCATCAGATGAAGAACATAATATATACATACCAATGGAAATTTTGGAATCGGCTGAGAATGCCAAACTCGAACTGCTACCAACAAAGTCAAAGAAACTTTACGAAAAGACGTATAATGTGAAGGTGATTACAGAAGATATATTACTGGGATATTTTTTTGAGAAGTCCAATAATCGAAAACCATTGTTTGTGGTCATACTATTCGATGTTAAAGTCTACTTTGAATTTGTATAATAATATAAACATAAGCAAATTTCCAAAATTAATAGCATTTTCGAAACGGAAGAATGATGGATATAAGCCGAAGAAATCCAAAATATTGAATAGGGATGAAATCGAACTTTTTTTAAAAGAAGCTCCAGATAATGTATATCTGATGATGAAGGTATGTTATACCTACCTATATTTATTAAATAATTAAAAAACTTATTGATTCTTTTATAGGTTGCATTAATATTTGGGAAACATGGTGCTTGTCGTAGAGAAGAATTAACAAATCTCAAGCTTAATGACATTCAAGACCTAACTTATGCTTTATTGATTACAATTCGAGAGTCAAAAACTAAAATACAACGAACATTTACCATCTGCAGAACTAAAAACCAGTCAGTTAATTATTTGGATATTTATAGAAGATATGCTAGTCTACGTCCCGCAAATACTGAACACGTGCATTTTTTATATTCTATAAGAACAACAAATGTACAAAACAAGTTGTTGGGAAGAATATCCTCGGTCAAATTCCAAGAAAAATTGCAGCATTTTTGAAGCTACCAGGCCCAGAAGAATATACGGGTCATTGTTTCAGGCGTTCTTCAGCCACTTTATTGGCTGATGCTGGGGAAAGTATCACCAATATCAAAAGACGCGCTGGTTGGAAATCAACTACAGTAGCAGAGAGCTACATTGAACAATCGATTTCAAATAAATTGAATATTGCCAAAAAAATTGCCGGCGATGGTGATAGACCGATACCAAATAATAAATATTTGGACCTACCATCCACATCTAAAATGAGTGGTGAGGATGTTTCAAAAGGGAATAATTATTTTCAAGAGAAAAGTGAATATCCCACCCTCAATATTCAAAATTGTAACAATTGCATAGTTATAAATAAATAATAATATAATAATATAAAATTCTTATTTTCAGGGTTATGGAGCAAAAATGTAGATTATGAATAAAAGTTGTTAAATGAATATTTCTTTATTGAACTGAATTCATTGTTTCGTGGTAGGTCTTCCGTGAAATGATGTGCGTAGATATATATGGACAATTTTAGTATATTGTCTACTTTACCGCCCGCGGGCCATGATGCGCCCACGGGCGGTAAAGTGCCACTTTACGCCCGGTGAACCGGGCGGTAAAGTGTACTTTATGATTTATGTTTCTTTATTGATTCAGGTAGCACTGATCATTTAATTAACGATAAAAAGTACTTCCAGGACTTGTTAATGTTTGATAAACCTATTAAGATTGCCATTGCAAAAAATGAGAATTATTCAGAAGCTATAGGGGTAGAAAATGTACATGTAGTAAGGTAAAAAATAATGAAATTTCTTGCAACTACATGGAAACCAGAAGAACATATTACCATTTCTGAAATATCCGAAGCTGAAGTGATTGCATTGGTAAATCGCGAAAATTATAAAAACGTTTTAGTCGAAAATTTACTCAGCAAAGTTTCGGTGTTTACAAAATTGATTCGAGTTATGGTATTCCTTTTTGAAGCGGCTCAGCAATTTGAACGAAATCTGAAATTGATGAAATTGAAAAATGTTAGTAAGTTGATTGAATCAGCGTACTCCAGTAGAAGAACTAGATAATGCCGAATCATATATCA
The DNA here is from genome assembly GCA_958502065.1 of Chrysolina americana. Classification (NCBI taxonomy): domain Eukaryota; kingdom Metazoa; phylum Arthropoda; class Insecta; order Coleoptera; family Chrysomelidae; genus Chrysolina; species Chrysolina americana. Next base: position 26,838,831 of record OY293419.1, on the reverse strand, counting down.
ATCTGGCAACACTGGTGCGTGAGTAGATTCGTTTGAATAACGCTCTCATAATGAAAGATTTTTTTATAAAGAAAAATAGTGAGTACATAAGGTGATTGATTCGTGATATTGGACGAACATTTATTAGATCGAGTGGAATTTTGATGCATGATAAACACTTATCAAATCTGTTTTCCCAACATCAGCGACGAGGTGTTTTGAGGTTATACGTACTACTTTAATATCTGATTGCCGGTTCTTTGATAAATATCAAAACGTGAGCAAAATAAGTCAGTCTGAAGAAGTGATCTCAAGAATTTCCAAACAACAAGCAATCATGATTGTTAAGCATATGGAAGACAGATTCACATAATTCGAATCGTCCATGAAATCGTTGATCAACCAAGTGAACGAGAACAAATCGAAAATTCATTATCTGGATACAAGGATAGAACAGTATGAACGCATGCTGAAAGTGAAAAATCTAATTATTTACGGGGTAGAACAAGCCGATAATGAAACAATTGGCCATTGTGAAGATACAATCATAGAGTTCCTGAAGAGTATTCTTGCTTTAGAAGTTTCATCAACCGACATAGAGCAGTGCTATCGAATAAATAAAGCTAAGTGGAAAACTGCGTCCAATCCTTGTTCAGTTTCTATCAACAAAAAACAAGAATCTTGTTTTTGACAAAAGGGAGATGCTTAGGAAGACAAAGTACTTTGTGAAAGAAGATTTAACCAAAGCCGCTGTGGATACAGTGTAATGTTAAAAATGTTAAAGATTATTTGTAGAGTTTATTACTATTCATTATAGCGGGCCTTGTGCACGGCTGTCAGAAAAAAAAAGTCTGATAAAATGTAACGTAGTCATTACAAGTTTCAAAGTAGGAAACAACCTTATTCATTCCAATTCAAACCTAATATACAGTCCACACCAAATCACAAACATTTGTGGTCCATCGATCCAAATAAACGAAGTGAACCAGCACCAATCGACAACTTGGTCATTTCACATCACAGCTGAACTGAAGGTGGAAGCCCAGGCTTGATTTCTGTGGAGCTCCCCTCCAGCAAGCAAGGAGCAGAATATCGACACATACCTAGTCACCATCTTCGAAGGTGTGGGTGAGCCTGGGTGAGCTCGATCCATTTTTTATTCCTTTATCTGTATCCCATAGTTCCTATTACTTTCCCTCTCAATCTGTATCAGATTTGTAGCGGTATTCGTTTATATAATGGATACGGCCGAGCAGATTAAATCGTTGACGAAAAAACGCGCTAGCATCAAATCAAAACTAACTTTATTTGGGAAATACATAGAAAACCTGCCTAGTATTGAAAACAGATGCAAATATGACGATTGAACTAAGGAATAGAGTAGAATCTAGAGTAAATATTTTATAGCAGTTCGAGGATATTCAGGTTGAAATAGATATGCTAACTGATGAAAATGATGTGGAAAATCAAGTACAAGAACGTGAGAATATTCAAACAAACTTGTCTTCCCGCGATCAAGGCTCGGAAGGTAAATTTGATAGAAATTCCGTCAAATCGGTTGAAGCTGAGCCTGTCCTTGAGAACCTGCCACTTCCGGTTCCTGAGGAATTAACTTTATCTAGACAGAGGTTAAGTAACAAAACTCCGAGGGTTTCAGCACAGGACACCCCAACTACAGAGAGTAATTCTAAAATTCAGTTGCTTCAAATACAATTACCAACATTTTGTGGTTCGTACGGAGAGTGGTTGAGATTTCGCCAACTTTTTTTGTCATTTGTGGATAAGCGTACTGATCTAGATGACATTGAAAAGTATCACTATTTACAAACTAATTTAGAAGGTGAACCACGTGAAATCATTGAGGAAGTTGAATTTTATGGTGAAGCGTGGGAGCTTTTACGTGAAAGGTATGACAATGATCCCATGCTTGTGCACAATAATGTCAAAGGTTTCTTTAGCATTCCTACCTTATCAAATCCTACATCAAGTGATTTCAGAAAGATTTCTTCTACTATATCTAAACATTTAAGATCCTTAGGACATTTAGGTGTATCACCTGAACGTCAGTTTGAACTTGTTATTATACACATTACACACATTATAAAGTCAAAACTAGATAGAAAAACCGAAATGTAGTGGGAAGCTTTCAAAACTGCTGAGCATCTACCGACTTTAGATGAGTTTAAAAAGTTCTTGTGTAATATGTCGAAAAGCTTGAATCCAATCGAAATCCAAAGGAAGAGTTAAAAAAGGTAAATGTTGACAAAGGTAAAAATAGTAGACCTTATGTTCCCTCGAAATCCTTCATAGCAACAAAAAAAGTATCATGTTTTTTTTGCAAATCTGAACATTATATAACAAACTGTCCAAAGTTTTTGGAATTTGATGTAAATACTAGAATACAACACATAAAGCGTATGAACTTATGCGCTAATTGTTTGAGGAACAATCATAAGATACAACAATGCCGTTCTTGTTCATGTAGATATTGCGGTGAAAGGCATCATAGCCTCATAAATCCTTTAGATACAAAGAGCCAACAGTGTCATGATACTGTTGATCAGCCAATTGCATGCTCTTCAGCTAACCAGGCCTCATTGAGCGCTTCCTGCAATATACCGCAAACATATATACATGCAAAATTAAGCATCCTTGCCGAGTTCTTCTTGACTCAGGGAGTCAATCTAATTTTGTCACTGAGGAGTTCATTGGCAGGCTAAACATTCCCACTATAAGCATCAATATGTCCATAACTGGGATTAGTGGGGTCGCTTCTAGTATAAAAGATTGTTGTACATTAACAATCCATTCTAGACATACTTCTTTCAAGAAATCTATTTCATGTTTGTTCTTACCTCAGATAAGCGAAAGACTGTCTTTTCAAAATATGTGTAGAAAATCCTTGATCATTCCCTCAAATATTGTCTTGGCTGATGAAACTTTTAATAGAGCCGGTCAAATTGATTTACTAGTCGGTGCTGAGTTATTCTATGCTCTGATATGTCCCGAAACATGATCCCTAGGCATTAACCTGCCGATGTTACAAAACTCTTTATTGGGATGGCTAATCTCAGACCCACTTCCATATCACACAGATCAAAATTCACCAAAACGTTGTCATCTTAGTTCAACCCTAGACATACAGGCGCAGCTAGCAAGGTTTTGGGAGCTTGAAGAGCCTAGTCTTGAGCATACACCTGCTTCACAGGATGAGCCGTTTTGCGAATCCTTATTCAAGGAAACCACTAAACGCAGTGAAACAGGTCGTTTCATTGTAAATATTCCATTAAAAATGGATCCATCAGCCTTAGGTAGTTCCGAACAATGTGCTTTAAACAGATTTCATTCTCTAGAGAGAAAATTCAAACGAGATGAAACTTTCAGAGCTGCATATTCTTCCTTCATGCAAGAATATGAAGCCTTGGGGCATATGTCACCAGTACAAGCTCAGTCAAATGAAATATCCTACTTTCTACCTCACCATGGGGTGAGAAATGAAGCGCAGTACCACAACCAAGCTCAGAGTCGTATTTGACGGATCAGCTCCTTCTGAGTCTGGCATTTCCTTAAACGACTTACAGATTGTGGGGCCTAAAATACAAGATGATCTTGTGTCCTTACTTCTGCGATTCCGTCAGCATAAATATGTTGTATGTGCAGATATCGAAAAAATGTACAGAATGGTCCTTGTGAATCCAGATCAAAGGACACTGCAGCGTATTTTTTGGAGATTAAGCCCAGACGAAAACGTGAAAATTTACGATTTGAATACAATAACGTACGGAACAGCATCTGCAAGTTATCTAGCAGTGCGCTGTTTAAAACAACTCTCCTTAGATAATGCTGAACTACATACTAAAGCTTCTTAAGCTATTGGTCGCGATTTTTACGTTGATGACTTTATATCAGGAGGTGAAAATCTAAGCGAGGTTTTAACTTTGAGCAAAGAAGTTTCTACTATTCTCAAATCAGCTTGTTTCAATTTACGAAAATGGTCTTCCAATAATCCAGATATCCTAAAGGGTATCCACGAGAATTCCCCTTCTACGGACATACATTTCTGTGAGGATCTCCATAATAAAACCCTAGGCAATATTACCAAGCGATCTGTTCTTTCTGAAATATCGAAGATTTTTGATCCATTGGGATTGCTTGATGCCTGCATTGTAATTATAAAAATGTTGCTTCAAAAACTGTGGTCCTTGAAACTTGATTGGGATGATCCAATACCGCAACCCTATAGTGACATCTGGACACAATTCTGTAATGAGCTTGATGCCTTAAACACTTTCCGGATTCCTAGGTGCGCTATATTCATCAACTCAGTCCGAATAGAGCTTCACGGGTTCACGGATTCATCTCTGAGTGCATATGGTGCATGCGTTTACATTCGAACATTAGATGACTAGTAATATCAACATATCACTTTTAATTGCAAAATCCAAGGTTGCACCATTGAAATCGTTAACTGTGCCAAAGCTTGAACTTTGTGGTGCTCTGGTTCTTGGAAAATTAGTTCAAAAGGTTACAGAATCTCTCACAATTCAATTCAATCCATCTTTGGTCCGATTCCACAACGGTTTTATCGTGGATCCGAACTCCACCTCACACACTCAAAATGTTTGTAGCGAATCGTGTCAAAGAAATGCAGTCTTTAACAAATCCTGATTCATGGCAATATGTTAATACGAAACAAAATCCTGCTGACTTGTTAACCCGAGGTGTATCCCCTAAAACTTTGGGCGAGAATAAACTCTGGTGGAATGGCCCTGAGTGGCTGTCCAAGCCTCAATCTTAATGGCCACAAAATCAATTTTGTGACCCAAGTGACGTTCCTGAATTAAAAAAATCGGTAGTTTCTCTGAAGACACTCAAACAAGATGAATTCTTGATGTTCGACAATTTTACTTCAAACGATTTTTCTCTGTTCGAAAGATTTTCAAGCTTCGCAAAACGATTGCATGTTGTTTTCGTTTTATAAATAATTGCAAATTCAAGCAAACAAGTGGTCCCTTAACCCCTCAAGAGCTTGAAAAGGCTTTTAAATCTTTGCTGAAAATAGCTCAACTGCAGTCATTTCCTTTCGAAATACCCAATTTGAAGGATGGCAAGCCAATTGGCAGTAAAAGTAAAATTCTGAATTTAAACCCTAGACTTGATGAAGAGGGTTTGTTAAGGGTAGGGGGTGGGCTAGAAAATTCTGATTTTCCCTTTGATAAAAAATATCCTGTAATTATTTCAGGTAAACATTCTTTCAGTAAGTTAATATTCAAACATGAGCACTTGCGATTATTGCATCCTGGCCAGCAACTGTTACTTTCTTTTATTCGGGAAAGGTTGTGGCCCATTGCAGGGAGGAATTTAGCTAAGCAAACGGTTCACAACTGCATTCGTTGTTACCGAGCTAAGCCAAAATCTCTCAACATAATCATGGGAGCATTGCCAGAGGTAAGAGCTACACCAAAACCAGCATTCTTTGCAATTGGTTTGGACTATGATGCCCCTGGACTCTGATGATTAGAAATGTTTTATAGAATCGAAATGTGACGTCATATTCGAAATATCGGTACCTCAGTACTATGCTTCCCATTTCTAACGTTAGAATATGACGTCACATTCTCGACACATTTCGATACTGTTAAACATTTCTAATCATCGGAGTCCCAGTGCTGGTCCTGTACTTCTACGCGACAAAAAAGGTCGAGGAAGTGAAACGCTGAAAGATTATATCGCTTTATTCTTATGCATGACGACACGAGCAATTCACCTTGAACTAGTTTCAGACCTCTCGACTGAGGCATTTTAAGCAGTTTTTCGGCGATTTACTTCCCGCCTCGGTAAACCCAACCATATCTATTCAGAGAACGGTTCCACATTCGTAGGTGCCAATTCAGAATTGAAGGAATTGGGGGCTTTTTTGCAAAAAGGTCAATCATCCATTGCTGAGAACCTTAGCAACGAAAACGTTCAGTGGCACTTTATTCCCCCTTACTCTTCTCACATAGGAGGTCTCTGGGAGGCTGGGGTAAAATCAGCCAAGCACCATTTAAGACGGGTAATTGGAAACGCCTATCTAACTTATGAAGATTACTGCACAATATTGGTACAGATTGAGGGAATCCTCAACTCCCGTCCTTTAATCCCACTTTCTTCCGATCCTGGTACTTTCGACGCTCTCACGCCAGCACATTTTTTTAACGGCAATCCAATCACATCTTTGCCAGATCTGGATGTAACCGACATGCAGATCAGCAGGTTGTCCAGATTCCAACACCTTCAGAGAATCCAGCAACATTTTTGGAAGGCTTGGTCCGAGTTTCAAAACAGAACCAAATGGAAGTCTAACTCAGCAGTCTAACTCAGCTAATCTCCAGGAAGGGTATCTAATTATCATTCGTGATGACCATCTACCACTACTCCGATGGCAGTTGGGGCGAATAATTGCATTGCATCCAGGGAGGAGTTACGTTGTGCCCCTAGCAGTTGTGGTTCGTAGAAGCACCTCCGTGTTGTGTGAGTTAGTTTTATCACTCTGACTATTCAAACTTGACACAAATAAAGATTATACGTATCTTACTAGGTGTTTTATTCAAACGGAAAGCTGGTGAGAACTGAACTAAACAAATAACATTTCCATTACTTAATGCTATTATCCTAACAAAGATAATTTTCGGTATAAGAGATAAAACTCGAAATAATAACAACTAAGATGAACAAATAAACAAGATTATTTACGGTATAAAAGATAACATTCGAGTAAAGAGATAAGTTCCGAGATAAGTGCAACATCAGCATCTACCGGTTCTTACCTTCATTTAAAGTAAACAACCAGGGTCGGCTCGGGAAATATGTAACTGAGGGACGGAGTGTCCCGAGTTGCCTCAATAAAAACTAAAAGTGCGGTAGTGAAAAGGTCATTCGCCAAAATTTGTGCTTTACCAATGGAAAATGGTAAAGATACTTAGCATTGAAGTAATGAGTGACTTTGAAAATAGTTTAGTTTTCCATATGTGAAAGTTCCTTCCACTCAGGGCACTATGTTAAAAATGTTAAAGACTAGGTATATTATTTGTAGAGTTTAATGCTATTCATTATAGCGGGCCTTGTGCACGGCTGTCAGAAAAAAAATGTCTGATAAAATGTAACGTATGTCATTACAAGTTTCAAAGTAGCAAACAACCTTATTCATTCCAATTCAAACCTAATATACAGTCCACACCAAATCACAAACAGTAATATGCAACTGAAGAGAATGGGAAGTTTAATATGTGGAGCCAAAGTGGCAGAATTTTTGCCTGTGTAAATGATCAGAAAATTTGTCTGCACCACAGTGATTTTATAACTGAGAATTAATTACTTGCTATTGCTGAGAGCATAACATTCTTCTCCATTATTATCATAATATTTGATACCTTCAACCTGTATAGGGTTGTTTTTTCTTTAAATATAAAAGCTACAGGGCGATAATACTTGGCTGAATCACCCGTTATAATGATTGTTATAGAATATATAATTGATTTCTCATTGAAGCTCGGATAAATTTCCAAGAGCTGAGTGACCAAAACATTTTCTGTATGGATATTTACGGAACGTTTCTGAATATCTTAGAATATATCTTGAAGCAGAATAAAAAATCGGAGATAGTTACAGTATTGGTTTCACAATATATAGATGGTAAGCAATGTGATCATCTTGAAACAGCATAACATTATTTTTTTTCATTTGCATTGAACAATTTTTCTTGTAGTCTCTATTTCAATTCGAGAGTAAATAATTTATAGATAACAATAAGCTGATAATATGACCAAGTAGTTAGAATTTGGTAAAGGCTCAGACAAACAAATGGTTGGAATACAGATATTCTAATTGATCATCCTATTTTTGTATTTGACATTCTTCCCGTCTGAAACGACATATTTTAGAGATAAAATGTCTTAATTGTTTCTGTTGATTGATACAATTTTATTGAAATATATTGAGCTCTCTCTATGTAGCTATACATTTCCCACGTATGTGGTGAAGTGAAAAAATTAATATATTCAAATTGTTTCGTTTACGAGTATTTTTCTAATTGTTTGTTTTTTTGTGTGTCTATTTTCTATCTCAGTAAACGTGGAGAAAGTCAACAATAAAAAGAAGCCAAGTATGAAAAAAATATAGTTAGATAATACTTCTGTTATAAAAATGATGACTAGTATAGTATTTTTCCGTAGATAGTACTACTGGGTCTGCTACAACAATGACGTATAATGAAATCGTCAATAGTTAGGTAATTGATCCCAAGTTCGAGTTCAGGCTCGATGAATTTCGATTTTATGGAAAATGATTCCAGTTTGGTGAATACAAAAAAGGCACCACCATCAGCTATCGATAATTAGACTTAGCAATTTAAGGAGTTTATGTCTGTTGAGGAAGGTATTGTTTTTTTTATTTTGTAATATTCATATAATTTTGTTCACGTTCAGGACTGGAGATCGAATATAAACAATAATGGAGGAAAATAGATATTTGCGATATACGAAAAAGAAGAAATGCTTCCACCACACTGGAAACAAAAATTGTGAATATTTGTTGCACAAAGTTGACAGACCTGTATCAGTTGAAAGTACCTGAAAGTGCCAAAAGAAATTTGGCTTCTAGTATAATAACATTATTTTCTAATCTGCGCGATGCGACAGAAAAATGTAGTTATGTAGGTAATCTTCATTTTGATTCAATCATTATTTAAATTACTTTTTATGAATTTGGAATTTTGTTAAAAATCTATCTTGTTCATGTCTTGACCATCTTGAAATATTTTTATTTGGCGTCTAAAATAAAGTCATTTTGAAACCCAAATCATATAGAATAGCCTCTATTCGATACGCATTTTTTTAAGTTGGTATCTCAGACGGAAGAAAGGCATGTGCAGGGTCCAGAACCCGAGACCACTTGAAATTGTGAAATCATAAAGTTTAAATCTGTTTGCAGACGTACCCTTGGTGCATTTTGTTTGTACCTCAAGCACACAGTGGGGTATTTGGCCAATCTAGCTAGTCATAAATCAATTTCTGAGAACTTCACACAGGTGGAAGCTAACTGGTTATTGTCATTACTGAAGAACTAGAGAACAATGGACAACCCATCCCTATTTATTACCGACTGCACCAGCGCTCTAGTATCAGTCGAAACTATACGATCACGGCAGGTGTACTCATCTTTCTCGGTTTTCTGTCTCAGTTCAAAAGTAAACATTTTTGTTAACACTCATTTCTGTGAAAATATTGTTATGGATTTGGATCAAGCAGGTAAGAACACATACTTAACAAACATTTTGCTGTATTATTTGTTATAAAATATTGTTCTATCGTGATTGGAAAAATAATTTTACAATAATCAAATTTTCCACCATATTTTTACGTATAAAAAAGATTGTGTGGCATTTCCGGGTTCGTCCTGGTTATTAGTCCAATTGATATGGCGAGCTGATAGCTTGTACAATGTGATCATCATCAAATCAGCCGCACATAAGCGCAGTTTTTCGAGTCCGGGGTGACCAGCCATGATAGTGACAAAATTGATAATTAATATCGTCGGTGAAACGTGTTAACCTGCTAACTCCTGTTATATGGTGAAATAGGTTTCTTATATTTTTAGAAAAAGAAAAAAATACTCCGTAAGTAAGAAAAGCAGCTTTCTCCGATATAATCAAAATAATGTAGATATCTCGTCTCAATAATACATGCTATCTCCAGATGTTTCGAAATTACAAGCGAAATACTGCCATCTCCGGCATTTCCGTTGCGTTCAGGTTAAGACTTGCATGTGTGTCTATGTTTGCTCCTATATTTTCTGGTTTATAGTAAAATAATTTTTCTACGACACTGCGTGAACGGAGGTTTTATACTGTTCACTGTATTTTGCATCAAATTTTAATCTGAAGTGATCCGTTGTTGGTAGGAGTGAAATTGAAAACATAATGAGATATAACATGCAACAATTGCTATAATTTGTCGACACAAAAACTGTCGTAGAAAGAAAATTTGTATAATACATTTTCGTAAAGAGCTTTTTCGTAAAGAGCTTTTTCGTACTCGCGTTGAATGGGGCGCTCATACAAAAAAGTCCTGCTTTACGAACATTGTATCATAAATAACTATTTTGTAGCTATACAGCAAAATATCTGAAGTTGCTTTTGAATAATTTCAGATGCTGTCACGCGGAAAGTTAATGGTGTCATTGGTACATACAAGTACTTCTCATAAAGATGATGTAAAAAATGTACCACTATCTAATTCTGCCGAAACCAGGAAAGAATTCACCCTTATCGATAATCAAATTGCAGAATTGCCACATACTACCATTGTTGACAATGACCAATTGACTTCCCAACTTTACCCTACTTTCACTGTAGTTGATAACGTCGAATTTCAATTTATGGAAGTTTCCCCATCTGAAACTACTGAAAGTCGCGCTCCCAACGAAGGAGAGTCTGCTGATTCTAGTTACAATGTTTTAACTGCTACCGAAAATCAACCTTTGGGAATTATAAGCTATGAAGAAGTCTCTAAAGATATAATGGACAATTTACCCAGGATTGATGAAGTGGCACGAGATGCAGAATATTTCAGTTCCTTACCAGAAACTACTAATAAGGAAAATATTTCCCCAAGCGTTATTCATAATATAAACGCCCTTGAACCAACAGTGGATGAAATTTCGGATGACAGTAATAAAGGGATGGCACTTGTACCATATTCAGAAACTTCTGCTTCTGACTCAGCCTCGAGTTTGCCAGAAAAAAAGAAAAAAACGTAGAAAAAGATTGCAAGTTAATAAAGCGGATTGGTTCGCGCAAAAAAACAAAGTTCGGCGGGAAAGGGGTCAGTCATATCTTGGTCGCAGAAAAAATGAAGCTAAGTGGAGTTACGACATACCCAAGGAGCCCAGAAAAATGAAGGAGAAGTGTAGGTGCCAGAGTAAAGAAAAAGGTTTAATGAAGTGTGCCACACTTACTGAAAATTATAGAAGAAAACTGTTTGAGCACTTCTGGAAACAGCTTACTTGGGGGGAAAAGAAAGTATACATCAACAACACAGTATCAGTATTTCCAACGAAACGACTTGGGGATAGAAAAGAAAAAATACTTCTAGAAGATCTCAATCGATGAGTTACCACTTGAGAGTTGATGATAACAGTGTGCGGGTTTGTAAAACAATGTTCTTAAACACATTGTGTATTGGAAGATAGACTGTTCTTAACTGGAAGAATTATTTCAAAGTTGGCAAGATGCCAAGTAAATTAAGAATATCAAACAATGATCGCGTGAAATCAAATTCAGCTAACAAGGAAAAGTTAAATGAATTTTTAGATTCCCTTCCAGTCATGGATTCCCACTACTGCCAAGCTTCGTCCACTAAAAAATATCTGTTTCCAGAATGGTCTTCGAAGCAATCACTTCACAACTGTTACGTAACAAATTGGTGCAGGGCACATAACGTTAAGCCTCTATCAAGAACAATGTTCAACGCAGCATTTGATCTGAGAAATATGGCTTTGTTTAGACCTAAAAAGTTGAATGTAAGAAATGTGCCGGATATAAAGTTGGAACAGTAACACAAGAAGACTATCAGTTACATATTGTTAGAAAATGAGAGGCAAGGTTAGAAAAAGAGAAGGACAAAAAGAAGCACAGTTTTGTTTACACTGCGGATATGCAAGCAGTTCTCATGGCGCCGAAGTCACAAGTTTCTACTTTATATTACCGCACGAAACTTCAGGTTCATAACATGTGTTTTTATAATTTAATCACTCATGATGGCTTCTGTTATCTGTGGAATGAGGCCGAGGAGGGAGTTAATGCCGAAGAATTTGCTTCCATTTGGGTAAATTTTTTGCAAGAGAAAATTTTACGTTGTATCGAAAAAAATGATAATGATATAATTATAATAATATACAGTGATGGGTGCTGCTACCAAAACCGCAATGCGACCATGGCCACGCTCTTTCAAATTTGGCTGTTACACAAAGGATCACAATAGTTCAAAAATATTTGGAAGTTGGGCATACCCAAATGGAAGCGGACAGTATGCACTCTAGTATAGAAAGATGTGTACGGAAGAAAGTGATTAATGTACCTGCAGATTACATAAAGTATTGTAGGACTGCCCAAAGGAACCCTAAACCTTACGACGTTACGTATTTGAATTACTCAAGTTTTAGAAAGTTCAGTGATGTCATGGCTTATAAAAGTATTCGCCCTGGAAGAGTCAAAGGGGACAGCAAAGTAACTGACATTCGCGCTATCAAATATACACCAGAAGGTGAAATATTTTATAAAGAAAAGTTTAGTAATGACTGGTCGCTCCTGCCTCAACGAAAATCCATTATAATCAATAAAGAGTGGGCTGAACTTCAACTACTACATGATGACTGGCTTTCAATAAAGACGCGTAAATATGATACAATGTATCAAACGCACTCTTCCAGTAGATTACCACGAGTTTTATGATAACTTACCTCATGCATAGTTGTTTCTGTATTGCCTTTTATTTGGTATTAGACATAAGATTTGACATGACTAGTTTTTTACTTAAAATATAAAATAAAATAACTGAAAAAATCTAATTGAGTTTCATCTTTTAAGAATGATAAACTGCTAACTCCGTACTAATTATTCCCCTTATAATTTTTCCGGAAACGAAAATCTGCTATCTCAAAATTTTGCTTAAAAAAAATAAAGTTACATATTCTGATAAGTTTATTTTTGCTCAATAAACGGGATTATTGCATACCTATAATATATCATATGTTTCTGCCTCTTACACGTGTAGAAATTGGTTTGTGTGGTTTTAATGCTCTCCTGTAAAATTCGGTTGAATGGAGATAGCTGTTTAACACGTTTCACCGACGATATTGGAAACTTACATTATGTCAACGTGATCATTATTCTGTTTCAGAGTCAGCTGGTGGCTCAGGTGTAAGAATAATGACCAGTAGAGCATTATAACATAAAATGCAAGGGCAAAATTTACCTAACATTGAAGAAAAATTGAAATATTTGGAGAGTTACTTTTTGTCTTGCGAAAACTACTTTGATGATGAAATAAAGACCTTAAAGTACAAATTTTCGTATATCAAGTCGGAATTCAAACTGAGATGGAAAAAAGCTACGAAAATACAAGCAAGATTCCTTCAAAACAACGATGAATGGCTGATGACAACATTTACATTACCGAGAATGCAGCAGCAATGTTCGAGTCGGCCTTCGGAAAAGTAAAAGGAGAAACTGTAGATATTCGAATTGCGGCAGATCATGACGTGTTGATACATGCTGCGCAAACGGAATTACACCCTTCTGGAAAAAGAGATGCTTCAAATATATTGGAACAAATTATCAAGTCCCCAACGAGAGCTACAAAGTTGAAGAAAGCATACGAAAAGGCTCGAGAAGACGAAGAAAAACAACTAACGCCATTGGTAGCTCTTTCAATATTCGTGAAGGCTGATTTGTCTGGGCGGCAATATGAGATTATTAGAAGTGCCTGCAAAAAGTTGTATCCGAGTTACAGCATCCCATAAAGAGCAAAAAGTGACTGTTATCCTCCTAAAGACTCATATGAAGTGACTGAAACATGCGCTCAAGTAAATCTTCAAGATTTGCTGAATCTTACTACCACAAGATCACTCACGTATATGAAAGATGTTTAATATACCCTAAGACCAGGAAAGTGTAACTCTTTAGAACTGTTTTACAAGTGGGGTTGTGATGGATCACAACAAGCTCAATTCAAATAGAAGATGCGAAATGATGCTACTGATTGTAATATTTTTCAAAGTAGTTTTGTGCCTCTTCAACTCTTACATGGAACCAACAAACACAAAGTAGTGTGGAAAAACCCAACCTCATCATCTCCGTGATATTGTCGTCCCATTCGAATCAGGTTCGTTTGAGAAACTGTAGATATTACCAACGAAGAAATCGAGTATGTAGAAAATGCCGTCAATTCGTTACAAATTACGACATTTTCACAGGAACAGTCGTATTCCGTAAAGCATACAATGACACAATTGTAGAAAGTGTGCGAAAGTGTGTAATTCCGCAACACAAACCACATCAACAATGAGGTGCTACATTAGCGGCGCAACATCGAAATAATTTAACGATTTGACCAGAAAAAAAGAAGTTGATGTGAGCACACTTTCGTTTGGATTATTCACTTTGCATGCCAGAATTCGTCTCATCGAGAGCATACTGGATCTTTCATATAAACTCCCAGTGAGAAAGTGGCAGTTAAGATGTGATTCCGACAAAGCATTCGTTAGATAGCGAAAAAATGAAACCCAAGAAAAAAATTTACGTGAAACAGGCCTGATAGTTGTTATTCCAAAAGCAGGATTTGGTAACACCAATGATGGAAACACTAGTAGACGATTTTTCACAAATCCTGAACTTGCTGCAGAAATCACTGGAGTCGATTTCAATTTGTTTCATCGGTTTAAAGTCATCCTCGAAGTAATTTCAAGTGGTAGTACATTTGTATAAGTTTGCAGGATATTGTATTGAAACTGCAAAACTTTACGTAAGTTTATATCCATGGCATCCTATGACTCCCACGATGCACAAGATCTTAGTGCACGGTGCAATTGTTATCAAACATGCAGTGTTGCCAATCGGAATGCTTTCCGAAGAAGCTGCAGAGGCACGCAATAAAGATTTCAGGCTGTATAGGCATAATTTCATTAGGAAATTTTCAAGGGTGGCTTGTAACTGTGATGTTTTGGACAGATTGTTATTGAACTCTGACCCACTTATTACTAGTATGAGACCAACTCCCAAAAAGAAATCACTGCCGTTCTTGAAGGATTCAATGGAATTGATGATTCCAGCTGAGCCTGCCTATAACAATGACTCTAATTCAGATTTGGAGAAAGTTTTTGAGGATACAGAGAATGAGCAAAACGATGAAGAGCCTTGGCACTCATCATCATCATAGAAAATTAAGTACATAAAGTTCAGTTTCAAAAAAAATTCAAAATTTTTATTTTAAATATGGTTTTATATTTTTCTTTAATAAACTCAATATTGAACATTGCAAACTACTTTCTAAATTTGAAAGTCAATTATAAAATCATTATAAATCAAAAAATCTAAAGAAATAAATCGTGGGTGCGCGTGTAAAAGGGGATATGTAATTTTTTAGTGAAATTGGGGTTATGCCCAGAAACAGTTGATAAAGTAGTCCTTAAGGTTTGAACAAAAAGGGGTATGTCAGAGGGCCGATATCAAGACTGTGCATTGATGTGTCTAGAGAGTTATGTTAGCATTATATCAAAACTTGGCGTGTAAAAGGGGTTATATCGAAAGAACTAACATATCTGTTCTGCGCATGACATTTTGTGACGTGCAAACGAAGTTAAGTCTGACTTATCTCTCTTCGCACGAATATTTATTGAACATATCGCCGTTTGATTAGCCAAATAGTGAGGTTGTGATGTGACAAGTGAGAACAGTAAAACTACTATTTATCTACTTTGATAAGCAACATTTTGGTGACAATGTCCTCTAAAAAAATTTTAGACATGCTGAAAGAGAAATCTGTTTCCGCAGAAATAAATAATCGTAAGTGTTTATCTATACTAAAAAATGTTGGTTAACTTTTGCAGGGTGTTTTAGTGTGAAAAACAATTAATAATACTTTTCTATAAATACATTATTTTCGTATTTTGTTTACAGAAAATGGCATCCAGTTTGTTACCAAGAAAATTTGCAAGAAGAGCCTGCAGGTGATGGAGGTATAAATATATGGTTGATGTAATTGAAGACATTCAGTAATATTAGGTTTTTTTAGATTCCAGTGATGCATTGTCTTTACCGGATCATGACGCAGAAAATATAAACGTAGACTTTGATTCTGACGACAGCGTAGCAGATCCTGATTTTGAGATAGAGGATAATGAAGATTCCGATTCAGAACTAGAAATACCATTATTATCTGTAAGATCAATAATAATTGATAATAATACAAATCACCTTTCTGCAAGTACAAGTACACAAGAAGTTGCAACCCAGGAAAATAGATCAAGAGCTGATAGAGGTCATAAACGTAAATTAAAGGGAGATATTCGAAAAGCTCGAAATGAGAGGAAAGGTAAACGAAAAACTGGAATGTATTATGTAACCTTGAAAAGGAAAAGTGTTAGAGAGCGTATGATGAAACCACTACATGATTGCAGACAAAAGTGTAAAGAGAAAATAGCAGAACCTGATAGAGAAACGATTTTTATGGCATATTGGGCTATGAATGATTTCAACAGAAAAGTATCATACATTGCCAGCTTAATCGAAATTAGAGACACAAAGACTATGAGGAAGCGATGTACTGATTCCGATAAACAACACTTTAGACAGATTAGTGCATACTATCATCTACAGGTTCATGGAAAAAATATTTCGGTCTGTAAAGCATGTTTTTTGAAAACTTTCGACGAAACAAATAAATTTATTGAAAACGTAATTCAAAAAACGAGACTTCAGGTATTATCCACAAAGATCAAAGAGGAACACATGCTTCTGCGAATAAAAAAACTGACGATGAAATTGATATTGTTCGAAATCACATTATGTCTATACCAACTTACGAAAGTCATTATACAAGAAGAGATTCGGAATAAAAATATTTGCCACCTTTCTATACACTTGCACAACGTTATATCGAATATAGATTAAAATATCCAGAAAAACCCGTATCTCGTAAAATATACGAAAGGGAGTTCCACAAATTAGGAATAAAAATTAAACAACCTAATAAAGATACTTGCCAAACATGCGATAAACTCGCTAAGGAAATCGACTTTTCGGTGAACAAAACTATATTGAAAGAGCAACTAGACTCTCATCACCTGAAAGCCGATTTGGCATATAAATCTAAAGCTAATGACAGAGATTTATCAAAGGATGACCCAAGTAAGCAAACTATTACATTTGACATGCAACAGTGTCTTCCAATACTAGTGGTACAAGCTTCTCTGGCATTTTATAAAATACAGTTATGGACATTTAACTTCACTGTGCATGACTGTGATACAGGCCAAGCACATTGTTATATGTGGCATGAAGGAATTGCCAAGAGAGGTGGAAACGCTATTGGTTCATGCCTCTTTAAATATCTTGTTCATACCTTGGACAAAAATGTTCAACACATAACAATGTATTCAGATACTTGTGGAGGACAAAATAAAAATAGCCATATTGATGCAATGTGTATGGTCGCCCTTCAAGATTCTCCCTCCCTCAAAATTATTGATCATGAGTTTCTTTTGGCAGGTCATACTCACATGGAGTGTGATACAGAACACAGCATAATCGAAAAAAGTAAAAAAAAAGTGTAAGTTTCCAATAGAACATCCTCACGACTGGGTTCAACTTGTTCGCCAATCGGGAAAGAAGAAACCATTTCAAGTAACTGAAATGGTATCCGAAGATTTCATGGATTTTGCGGATCTTTTGAAAGGTCCCTTACTAAAACGAAAAATTAGTAGCTCTGGATCTGGAGAAACTTAGAGAGACGTATGTTGGTTGAGATGTGAGAAAGAATCATTAGGAACGTTGAAGTACAAATCATCACTTGCCATTGAAACACCATTTCAAACATTGAGTTTCAAAAGAAAAGGAAAACATAACATAGTATTGAGACCAAAAAATTGTTACAATGGACCAATACCAATCACTGTGGAAAAAAAGAAAAACCTTATTGAACTTTTGCCCTATATTTCCCGTACATGGTGGGACTTTTACAACAACCTCATTACTGACCGGACTGCCGTAGACGTCTATCCTGAAGAGGATGAAGAGGACGAATCCTGAGAAAAAGAATTTGGTTGAGTTTTTCTGGTTATTTTATGTATTCATTTGTTCTTTGAAAAATAAAACGTTAAATAGATTCCAAGGTTGGACATTTATTTTGTTACCTAGTTCCGGTGAAAAAAGGGTTAAGTTCAATGAATGTTTTGAGACTTGAGAGTTAAGTCACCAAAACTTTTCAAAAATGTTTTTGTATAATTTTCAAATATGTCTCGTAAAAGAGAGTATTATTTATTATAGTTTCAACACAGTGAATCTCTTTGAATTTTAACAGTGATCTTACACTTTTTGTCAAACACGTATTGCCCAATATCTCAATTGCACTTATACTGACTTACCCTCTTATGCACACGCACCCGCAAATTTTGACCGGCTAGATTGGCCAAATACCCCACTGTGCAGCGGTGAATTTACACTCAAACCTAACCTCAGCAAAGTAACATACATTTTCAAGCGGATCCGGCGTTCGTTGTATTAGGCTCATCCATTCAAAGTCTGAATGATTCATCTCTGATAGCATCTGTCAAATTGCTAATAACCAAATAATTTCGATATGTATTATTATTGAGCAAGCACTCCTCGCTTCGCTTGTCGTTCTCCAAATAACGCGTGCGACAAAATGTCTTATGAAACCTGTATCATAATATAATATTATGTAACAAGTTGAATTTTTTTTATTGCACCTCCTATTTCATCCGCAGCCTCTTAGGATTATTTCTACTTCATGTACAATAACTCCTAATTTTAATTTTCATGTATTCATAATGCCATTATGAAATTAGACGTTTGGATAATGCTTGATTTACTTTCATACACATTTGTGTTTAGGAAGCTTTCTACAGTCATAATAATGGTGGCGAGGGTTATATAAGTTGGCGTTTAAGGATTGTCCCAAGAATTCTCAACAAACGGGTGATGAAGAGAATAAAGAAATTGATTTGTGAAATCAATAACGAACCCGTTTCAAAAAAACCACTAATCATCGACTCACGGGTTGAGGAAGCAGTTGATTTCCTGAAAAATATGAAAACTGATACAGATCCAGAAAGTATCAGACATATGATGACATTATCTATTGAATATAGAAGATCCCTAGGCGTGGAAGTACCTATTGAATATATTTCCAAGATTTCTGGACATGCCTATTCTGGTAAAAATACGTGTCAGATAATAGTTTAATTATACCAAATTCATAACAGATTGAAATTCCTAGTAAGTGACCGAGATTATTCAAAATGGTTAAACTTGTCGATTAGTGGTAGCCTGCTGTATGGTGGAAAGGTTGTATGTATATAGGGTGGTCATTGATCGGTGGTATTTCTTCACAAAAAATTATAGGACTTAAAATATCGTAATTTTTTTTTACTTATACTATTAAAAAAAGCAAAGAAAAATCTCCAAGAGATTTACAATTATCACAGTTAGGAAAAAAAGTAAGAAACAGTTACCTGAATCAAGTAGAACATATAAATGAAAATGCGTCCACATCCACCCAACAAGTATGTAACCAAAACCAAAACAATGGCGATTTTTTACAATAAATGATAACATATGACCAAGAAAAAGAAAATGACATCGTTTTTAATGATCATGATAAGGGTGAGTGTTTTTCAAATAAAAAAATAGTCATGTTTGTATACCTCTCGGCAAATAGAAGAAAATTACTTCTCAATTTTTTTCTAAAATCTCCGGAAGACAAATACCTTTGATCATTGTTCTAATAATTTCAGCTGTGTCGATATTGAGCTAGAGCCGCCAAGTCACCAAATTAATAATACAAATACATTGGAGATACATTCTCTAAATTACAATAGTAGTAATGAAAGGACCTTTGACGTCATAAGTCCTGAAAAGACAAGGGTGTCTGGAATCAACTGCCACTCCAAAACTTGAAAAACAGCTTACAGACCAACATAGTAGTGTACTTGGTAAGCAGCATCTATTTTGACTAATGTTTTATTCTTTTAAAATGTGCCCCTGGTGTCACAAAAAAATACAAAAATACAGTTTGTATATTATTTGGTATTTTTTGTTTTCAAGATAATAATTTTGGTAACTGAACAAATTTTTTTGTTTCTGAAGTCACAATTTTAGCCTTCTAAAAAATATTTTAAAACAAATTAAATATTTTAGTTTCTTCGAGGAAGCGAACAAAACGACAGCCTATTAGAAAAAAATGCCTTGACATATTTATCGCAAAAACAGGAGAAAGACCATACGAAAAAAAGAATTAGAACTAGAAGAGCGAAAAATTGCTATACAAGAAAAACAAATTGATTTTAATGAAGAAAAGCTAAAATTAAAAAACAAAAATTAGAACTTGAATATGAAGAACGGAAACAGACAATGGATGGAGAAAAAAAAAAGAAAAAGAAGTAACTTTCAGCACATTGCAAGAAATGATAGATACTCTTGCACAAAAGTGCGATAAGGCTTAATTTTGATAGATTATATTTGTGGGTTTTGTTTATTCTTTGGCCTTCCTTCGATTCAAACCAAAAATGATATCTATTTTAGAGTAGAGTAATTTTTGAATTTTTTTTTGTAAAGATTTGTAAAAATATAAGATTTTTGTGAGTAAAGGAATGTTACTTTTGTAACATTGGTTCTATTTTATAATAATAAATTAGAGTCTAATATATTTTTTTGACTGTCCAAATAAAAGACTGAGTTTTGTAACAATGTTTTGTTTTTTGTAGGTAGAGGAATGTTACTTCTGTAAAATGTAGTCTAATATATTTTTGTTTTATTTCAACAATTTAACAATTCAACAACAATAAAAAAAAAACTATTCAAAGTATTCCTCTACATTTGGAGGTCAGATTAAAGTAGTTTGCTGTTTGACCACCGTATAAACATGTGTATGCATTTGTTGATAATATAGGGACTGCAAACTCTGCATTTATTGGTTTTTGATTTTTTTTAAATCTACAAATGCAATTGTTGCATAATTTTCGAAAAACCCCATTCAACTGCAACAAGAGAAGTTTTCATCGAATTATTGAATTGTAATTGTTGAGGTTGGCTGTCCTGGAAAAGAGATGAGTAATTCCATAAGGCCATATCACTGGTCACCAAACAAAACAATTATATCGTTTTTACCAAACACTACTTTTTCTACCAGTTGCTGGTACAAATTGCTTTCCCTAAAAAAAAATATAGTGTTCACATTATTTAATTACTTATAGTACCCACAATACTGTTACGTTCAAATTTGAACCTACGGTATATTGTTCAGTTAAACAATTATCTATATTGACCGATTAAATCCACTGAGTTTACTACTTTTCAACTAACGTCAAATCTTTGATTAAAAACTACTCGCCCTGTATACTCCACTTCATTTATTCATTATTTATAATAATACATCTTATGATAATTTATAGTAAAATGTATTTGGATCCTGAGCCCGCTCTGGTTTCTGCTCGACCAATTTCTGAAACAAAATAAATTTGTTGGTATTTTACTTCTTAGTGAAAATATGTTTACTTACTTTTGTACTGTTGTCTCGTTTCAACTGAGAAATGTACTATTCGGTAGCCTTGTAGATTAGCTCCATCGTTGCTGGATGCACTTGCTCTCTTACATCGGCTAGTTCTACAAAACAAATGAAGATTAAGATATTGAACAGTGTCCAAATTCATACATTAACACACAGCTCTAAACAGTTTGTCTTTCATATTCAGCTATAAAATACCTACCCACCTTGTATTTTCTCCATCGTTGACAATAAAGTAGTTCGTAACTCATTGTTGTAAGGCGTTTTGGTTTCCTGAAGTTCGAATATCAAAATATAAACAAAGATTGATTGTCGGGTATAGGTTAACGTAGAGTAGTTATCAGCTGTTCAACGTTAATTGGCAGTCCCATGTCACAGTCGTCACGGACGATAATTTAGCGTAGAAGAATTCTGTTTTGTGGAAATATCGGTGTTGATGTGCGAGCGTCCAACAAGACGGTGTATCACCATTGCTTAGGTGTTGAGGAAATAATCTTTCATTTGGTACAAATGATTATTGATTGATATGTAACGGTTCATTTGTTCAAATATACGTTATTTGTTTAAGTTATGTGTTAAAATTAAATATATGGGCATTATCGGTATGGAAAATACCTATGGTGGCGCCGTCTATTGCCAGAAAGTATAAGTTTGTTTGACACATTGTTTGTCAGTCGCGTAATTTCGTGATCTGAGTCCTTTTGGTTGCTGATCTTGGTAGGGTGAAGTCGAACCACTTGTGAATGCAAAAATTTTTGATTATCTAAATCATCTCTAGTGGAGGATCTGTTTTGCAATTCACTTTTATACAGTTTTGAATCGTTCTGTTCGATTATGGGAATATTTTGGAATATGATTCATAACTAAACTCTTGAAGAGGATTTGTCAGTGGTTATAATTTTTTTATCAGTCAGAGGGCTCATCATAAATTGGATAATATCCCGTAAAAGGTATGTTTCTATATCAATTTATGATATCAAAAACTAGAATAATTATTATTACAGTGCAAATATTGTGTCTATGTCGAATCTAATTTTTTTTTCTTTACTAGGTTGAGTGAGGCTAGTTTAGTTACAAGACACCATGTATAGTTCCAACAATACATACTATACCGTAGTATTTTCTAGCCCTAGAACTCCTAGATACCAATTGAAATAAACCCCTTGGCCAGGGTAAGATATATCTTATATATTTTTGTGTGTTCACTGGTTTCCCAGAACAAAAATCTATGTTTGAAAAGACTGCTATGAAATGACCTTTACTTCAGGATTTCAGTAAACGTATTATTAGAAATTCCTTGTTCTGGAAAACTGTGTTATTGTAACAGTGTTCATTTATTTACATATTATTTTTGAACCATTTTGGAACCAGGTAGCTGTTCAAAAATGTTCTTTCAAGGAGAATTCGATAGGTTTCCTCAGAAGGAAACTGATCCACTAATTCCGAAATATCAGGACAATTTTAAGAAAATAATATTAATATTCATTAGTTTACACTATTACCAAATGTCTAAGTAGGCATATGAATGATGATTCATTATATCCTGATAATAATGTAATCTTCATGTCATTACAAAATTGTTGAGGTGTAATATGTGTCCGATTTTACGGGTTGTCCCATTATGTACATAAAATGTACTTACTATTAGAAAGATTGTTCAGAATTTTTCTTAAATGCATTTTGGAAATACTGTTGTTCCTATAATATGGATTTCAACATTTATTTTAGATTTTGTTATATATAGAGGGATGTAAAAAATTCTCTCTTGTACATTATATTTATATATTAATTATTATAGATAATGAAGATACCTATAAGTGGGTTTTAAAACAAGGGTTTACGCCCAAAATTGTATTCAATATACAAGGGTGGTCAAAAAACATTCTAAGATTTCTTTAAAGATTTTCTAAATATTAGGGGTTGGTAGAAACAACTTGTTTCTTATTTGATGAAACTTAATGTTCATCATAATCTGGGGATGGAGACTTACTCCGATTTTTATTAATGGGTAATTTCATTCCCTAGGGTTTTATTTACGGGATTTCAATCCAGGATTTCCGAACAACTTGGATACTCATAAGAAGAATCCATCATAGCAGTGGGTGTCCATTGACCCTGGAAATCCATTTATACTGGGTGTCAAGTCATACTGGGTGTTCATTCATACTGGATATCTTTCACACTGGATGTCCCAATCGAGATTAATGGTACTGAGATTCCGGATTGATTTCCTCGTCATCGATTACATCCATCGTGGGATTCACGCAAGTCTATTATCAGATTTTTTTTGTTATTACTTGCATTATTTTGCCTTACCGCTTGATTGCTATTTGTTCTTTGCTACTATTTATTTGGTTATATTTGTGAAGCTGAAATTGAATGCAAATTTTCCCTGGTGGTGGTATATACAGTGCGCATGCGCTTGAGCTCTCGCGACGCAATATCTCAAATTTGGTGCATTTTGATTTCTGGCTGCTTGAAGGAAAATAGTAATTGGTGGCTTGTATTAGATTCCATATAGGTTCTTTTTTGCTACCGTTTAGAGTATCGTCATTAATGACCATAGATAAAATATGATAGCTAAGACGATAAAATGATTAATACTTACCGCTTAGTTAACGCTATTGCTTGATTGCTTGTTTGCTAGTTTTCTTATCAGACTGCTCTTAAGATTATTAGTTCATGACTTACTTTCAGAGTTGGAGATTTTCCAGAATATCTACTGGAGCTATTGAACTTGATCGTTGTTGAGATATTGAGTTATATTTAATATATCATTCGTAAGCACTTTTTGTTTTGTATCATTTGGTAAGTTGGTGATATTGACATATCTTCGGGTGTTTGTGGGTTAATTTACCTGGCGCCCACTAATATTAAAATCTAAGAACCCTACCCATCTCCATTGAGTGTAGCCGCAAATACCCACTCGATTATAGCCAATATAGGTCAAGTGTATGTTCCTTCGTACGTTTGGAGGTAACAATACCTAAATACGCCTCCATAATGTCTCCGTCCAGGAAATTCTTCCATTAAATTTGTGATTATGCCATCTGGACAAAGCACACTTTGTTATTTGAGGCAATGAAAATTTTTGTGTCCAGAATAATATTCTTCCTGGTTAATGGAAGGACGACACATGGCACGAGCAGTTTCATCAATAAATCCCCAGCAGTTGTTCATAGCTGCCCCCTTTGCATGTGTTGCTATAAAATGATTAATATACCTAAATTACCTTCTACAGTGCCAGTGTAGTAGTACTATACAGTTCTGAATAAAACTAAAATAATGCAAATATTGTAATTAACTGAAAAAGTAGATTTGATTCGAATCAAATAATTTGAATCCGATTATTGCCAAAAATTATTGTAGAGTGCTTTAATAAATATCACATCCATCAATATACCTAAGCATATGCTTCCATTATTTGCCTGTCTAACCACTGTAGAAGGCTTACTTCCATCAAAAGATCCCCTTATTGGGCAATCATTATATCTACTGTTGTCCGTATTACTTAAGACAATGATTGCGCAGACATATTAAAAAAGGTTTTTAGGTCAATAAGCCTACTTGGATAGGCTAACCTCTTTAGCACTATACACAATGCTTTTAATCCTAAAACATAAGTATTTTTGAATATATTTCATTGTTAACCAAAGAAAATATTTGTATTTTCATAATATGAATAATTGTGAGATACATTTTGTAAGGGATGTACTACTGCTTAACACCGGCTTCACACATTGGGCCCAATGTTGAGACCAACGTTTGAACCGACTTGACAACACGAGCACAACCGTCGTCCAACGATGGCGCCAACCCTATTTAGTTCATCCACACATAGTACAAAGGCACATTGGGCCCAATGTGTGGAGTCGGCGTAACACTGAAGCCTACCATTGACACGATCACCAGCCTCCGTGACATTCTCATCAGGAATTAAAAAACATTTTTAATTCTTTGAAGATGTCCCCTTTGGAATCTAGAGTTTTTTACTACTTCTTCATCACTCAGGTTCTCCAAATCAAAATGGGGACCCTGGCCTTCCTCATCTGTTAGTTAAAATATTATCGAATATACCAAATTCAATACCTTCCTAAAATCACGACTTCCATAATATTTTCCATACTATTCTAAACCGCTATCAAAATTACAATAAAATATTACTGAAATTTGAACTTTCTTTCAACAACAAACAAAAGACACAAAACACAAGTAAAAGTAAAAGTTTTTTTAAGGTTTGAAATAAAAATGTCGCTGTCCTAAGAACTGTCAATTTGAGGAGTGAGTTCGTTGCTTTGGAATAACAAAGTTCTCTCTGCATTTGTTACACAGTTAGAGATTTCAGTGCAACAAGGTTCTATCTGTTCCATTTTAGGTATCTTAGAAGTATTAGCGCCATCTGTGATTAATACCGGAAATAGAACTATTACAGAGTTCTATCTACTTGTCTATAAATCACCATTTCAATATCACAAAGTTTTATCTACAACCTAGTTATAACAGGGATCTAGCTGTATGTAGATAGAACTCTGATATCGAAATTGTTCCTATAAATCCACGTTGGACAAATGTTGGCGCGAATGTTGTCAGTCTGTACGTTCACTGTTTACTCTTTGTAAGACAAGTTTTTTGATAATATAAAAACAGTTAAAAAGTTTCATTCAACGTGTTGGATCACTAGAGGTTAATTTTTCATGATTAAGTATGGAATCACGAACTTCCAAAATATTGTTGATGGGTAGCTGAGTTTTGACTTACTAGAGTTTCTTGCTTTAGCAGGTTTATGCACAACGTTGTGTAAGACACAGTTGTGCAGATATTTTACACAATTGTCCAATCTTTCATCATGCGCGTTTTGTGAAATTCAATGAATATTTGTGCAAAGCAATTTGTATAGTATTTATGCACTTCTACATTGCCAAAAAATACACAAAAATATGCACATCGACCATCACATAACTTGTATTGAAAACATTACAACACATTGAACTCAACTTACACCAATTGTGCACTCTCCAATTCATTTGCACAAATTTTATACTAATTCAACACAATTGTATAAAATAGCCAAGGCGTCATCTCATCCTACTCAATACGCATGCCCTCGGCCCATGCACTTGTTGAATCTTGAATATTCTGCAAAATCCACAATTTTATGCACAGACTCAAAAATATCTAGGTACCTATTATTCAATATTTTTTGCTTATGTGTATGGAGTTTAGTGCAATTACCTATTCACGAATATGTTGATATGGAAGTGTTAGAATACTTG
Source organism: Chrysolina americana (assembly GCA_958502065.1). Taxonomy (NCBI): domain Eukaryota; kingdom Metazoa; phylum Arthropoda; class Insecta; order Coleoptera; family Chrysomelidae; genus Chrysolina; species Chrysolina americana. Next base: position 26,812,238 of record OY293419.1, on the reverse strand, counting down.
CGAGGTTGGGAACTTAATTAATACCAATATTCGAAGGTAAGTCTCGCCATTTTTTGTTAAAACATGAAACCTACAAAATTACCTACTAACTATTTTTCATCATTTGTAAATGTTTGATAAGGGCATTGTCTCACCTACTTCGTACTTGCATGAGTATAGTTTGACACGAAGATTACTTTCACTTCATTATTCAACGTGTCTAATTTTCTGTAGCACCTATCGCCATGAATCGATGCTTCTTTGTGTTTTACGCGCCAAATCTTTAATACAATCAGCCCTATGCTGTATCACTTCCGTTAAAAATAACGTCACCGTTATTCGCCATTTCCGTTGTTTTGCTATTACCAATCGCAGCGGGACGTTATTTTTAACGGAAGTGATACAACATAGGGCTGATATCAAAATTAAAACCCAACTAAAAACGAAATCCATTTTAACTTTTATTATTCATGTAATTTGTAATAAAATTTTAAGCGTTCCCCCATGACTATTTTCTTCTCCATAATTTAAATTCAGCTGATGATGAACCTATGTAGTTTCAAAACATGTACTATTCTCCTACCACCTAACAAATCGATAGTTATTTGCTCATCTACAACTACATATCTAATCTATTGCAATAATAAATTGAGAGGACGACTTTGGAGTTTTCCTACTTTGTAAATCATTGGTAGGTACGTGAGCCATCATTCTACATTTTTCTGTCACATAAACTTAGCACAAGGTGCTGAACTGATTCAACTTTATAAAATTGTTTGAAGACTAGTAAAAACACAAAAAGGGATGCCAAGTCATATATGTATCATACATCTTTCCATATAGCAAATGCTATATAGTTTAATTTGTAACAAAAATTCCTATACTATTATGAATCGAACATAGTTCGAAAAGTGTGTATTGGAGAGGAATCAAATAAATGAAAAGAAATAATTCGGATTAAGGTCAAAAATACCCTTCTCTTCACACATCTCCACAAAGTAGAAAAATAAGGCAAATATCTAACAAAAAACAACTACTTCCCCCTACGGAAATTTAATTACATCTGTCATTTGTACAATGGTTATTTCAAGGTTATTTCTTCTCATCAGTACAAGGATAGGTCAGACAACAATAGAGTGGTCTCATTTATCAAAAAAAAAGCTTTTGAATGTTATTGTTCGTTTTGTAGAACTAGACGACTCTATTGTTGTCTGACCTATCATTGCACTGATGAGAGGAAATAACCTCGAAACATGCATGTATGCAGGTGGTCATTTCCAAAAAAATGAAGGATGATATTCAATGGCTTGACGACGGTTGCTCAGATGGATGACAGTAATTCAAGGTCCGTAGGGAGGAAGTAGTTGTTTTCTGTCAGACATTTGCCTCATTTTTCCACTTGGCGGAAATGCGTGGAGAGAAGTGTATTTTTGACCTTAGTTGAAATGACTTCTTCACATTCAATTCTTATACAATTTTTTTTGTCAATTTAAGGAAAATAAAGGATTTGATTTGTACATATAGGGTGAGTTAAAAGTTGTAGTTGAAGTTTGGTAAGAAAAGTTTTTTTTATAGAAAAATACTTTATGTGAAGAACATTTTTCGCATTTTTGATAATGTATACAGTTTGAAGAGTCTATTTTAAAGTTATGAATACCTGCATATATCTTAAGACCCGGTTATCGGCTACAAACCTTTGAAAGTACACATTTTATTAATACCCCAACTGTCACATTAAAGTAATAAATTGACTTTTCCAGAGTGATTTCCGCTTGAAAAAATATTTGAGGCTGGTGAATGTGAATTTATTTCCACACCACCCCGGAGATAGAGTTCTTGTGCTTTTTTTCTTTTCAGCGGTAAAAAAATCATCTGTTCGACATAGTTATCTTGAGATCGTTACAATTATAATAATAATAATAATAATAAGCAGGGAGGGCCAACCACCATCCAAGGCCTTGGTGAGTTGCGACACCACTTTCCTGAGCAACCGGTGCAAAACCGGACCGGCAGCCATGGCGCACCCTGGAGGGAATGCTCATTCCCTATGATGTCGGCCGTGGGTATACTAGGCTAACCCCACGGTATACCCTACTACTCGGTTCTATAAGCACGAGGAAGATGCCCCCACAACCGACCCCTCCGGATTAGGGGTCATAAGCAAGGTGGTGGGGCCCAAAACGATGATTTGCCAAACGATGACGACCGCAATGAAAACGGACGCTTTGAGTGGACGGATGAACTAAGGGACAGTCTTCTGCATTGCTACGAGAGCAGTGAGCCCGCCCGAAGAGGATACATGGCGAGAATGCATGCTCTGTGGTGTGAAACCCACCCAGAGCATGCTGCCTTTTCCGCACAGAATCTAAGGGGTTCGAGGCTATGTTAGAGCTCCTCCTCAGCCGGTTAACGCAGTGGCAGAAAATGCCACGTGTCGACCTGGCTGTAGAGGAGCCCTGCATCATACCACCAACGGAAGGCATCAGAACCCGCAGGGCGCATCATAACACGAAGCCCCTGAAGCCACAACAACTGGCACTGGTGGATGCGGATATTCACGATGTCCTTTCAGAAGAGGCTGACATCTGGCAGATCAACTCTGCCGTATATGACGCCGCTCAGGCCCTGTCCCAAGCGGAGAGGAGATATACCACCCCTCTAACTGGAAGGCATGAGCGACGCATTCACAAGATGGAAGCTAAGATCAGGTCAGCGAGACAACACGCGTCTCGTATCCAGTGTGTGGCGGACTACGTGGCGGCCAATAGGCCCTTCACGCCCGTAGTGCGGCGAATTGCCGCAAATTTAAGACGAGCTCACCACACACTAAATCAAGGCGTGCTGTTAACCATCAAACAGCACTGTCTTGATAAGATACTAATGCTGGTGGTTGCAAAAAGTCACTAGTGAGGCGGGCGAGAAGCATCGCGGAAAACATGAAGTTCCGCGATCAGCCTTCTCGTCTATTCCAAGAGCCTCCACGTGTTGTGGAAAACCCGCCGGCGGCTGATCGGGTAGAAACCTTCTGGAAGGGTATTTACGAATTTCCGCTACCACTCAATGTAGATACTCCAGCCCTAGCACAGTTCGAAGCTTTCTGCAGGAGGCTTCGTCAGGCTGAGCTCAATGAACTGCGCAATCCGATAACCCCGGAAGAAGTTCGACGGGCCCTCAAAGGCTCGAAGAATTTCGCTGCTCCAGGCCCTGATGGCCTGAATAACTATGGGTGGAAAAAATTTTCAAGTACCCACCACCATCTAGCAAGAGTTTTCAACTCATGGCTAGATGGGGAGCAGCAGATTCCGGATTGGTTTGTTGAGGGGCGAACCGGATAATTATAAGACATTTCAATAGTCTGTATTTATTGCAGGAGTCACAACGGCTGGAATAATCCAAGTGATCTCCAGGTGTAGCATACTTATAGACGTCTACTATTCCATGCACAGGTCGAAGGAGTTGGTGGCAATTGTGAAGCTAATAATTCAACAACCATTCTTCCTTTGCCCAGTAATAGGTTTGAAAAATGTCAAATAGATAATTTTATCATTGATGGCTCCATTGCGAGAAAATATGATATGACCATGACTATAATATGAAATATTCACCATCTTTATTTAACAGAGTATAGCAAAAAGGTGGTGACATATATTGCTGGCTATGTCATTCGAATGGCGAAGACAAGGGTGAAAGGAAAGCAAAGGATAGGGAATCAGACTCAAGCGGTCTTCTGTGGCCCTCTGAAGGGTTAATTATAGTCTGCATGAAATGCGAGGTCTACATACTTTCTGTAACAGATCATAAAGTTCCGAGAGAAACTGGTTATGTTAATACATTAGCAAATTCAATCAGTCAAATTTATCATAATAAAAATATTTCTCCCACTTTGGAAAATCAGTTCTTTGCATATGAATTCAACAATAATCATGTTTATTTATAAATGAGAACTATTTGTTTTTGTTATTTAAGAATAAGATTCTATAATCTGAACAAAACGCAGACAGAAGTTGTAGTAGGTAGCAAAATGAGGCAAATATTTAATAAACTTATATTGATCAATAATCAATGAGTAAAATAATCTCACAGTTATATGATTATTTTATTCATTTCCATTTCCCGGTATGTGTTATTGATAATTGAAATATAAGGTTTGTACAATTTGGAATGATTGAATTAGTTAATCAACTACTTGAAAAGTATATTTAACAAAGAAAAAAGAGTTTATAAGCCATATTTGTTTCTCATTTTGAATAAAAACTAGTGTTATTTCTATATAAATTTCAAATAGTTACTGTACTTTGAATGGTTAGCAAATAGATTTTGTAAATTTCTTTGACTATAGATTATCAGTTAAAACAATAAAATATGTTTATTATAAAAAAGGTACAACTGAAGTTGAGAATTCATCAAAACAAAGTTGGGATTTAGTAACAATTTTAGAGAAAAACGATTAAATTATACACTCCATAGCTGAATATTTCACAGATTCAGTTGATACAGAATTTCATGAGATAATTTTATATGTAATAAGGAACTCAAAAATCAAAAGAACAATTGGATTAGGTGAAATTTAAATTAAATAAATTTAAATTCTTCCAGGATGTGCCCTAAACATGTTTGTTGTTTAAAAAATTGATCAATTTCATAATTATAAATACGAAATTATTCGACATGCTTCAGATAGATATTTTTGAAATGTATTGGTAGGGTAGGGGAATTGTTCAGTGTGAAATAAGATCTAATTCAGTGATTTATTCTGTTATGAAAGCTTGTCTATGATGGGAAAGAAACAATAACACAATATTTCAATTGTTCTAATATCACATTTGAGAGAATATGAAATTTTCAATAAAACCAACCCATTTCCCATCCCTAAGATACACACATAACTTTATGCGCCACTACTGTAAAGAGGACATTAACAGTGTTGCAGGTAATACATGATTTGTTTATCCGCCATATTTGAAACGCATTCTAGTAATAAGTTATAATTATAACTTCTGTGGATGGATCAAAAAGACTAATCCTTGATTTAAAGAATCTGAATAGATTTACTAGAACAGAACACTTTAAAACAGAGGACCATAAAAAAGTATCGAAATTGCTAAGTCACAACTGTTTTATGGCATCCGTTGACCTTAAGGACGCATATTTTTTACATCCTATAGTCAAAAAGCATAGAGCTTTTCCCAGATTCAAATATGACAGCAAAATTTACGAGTTCAACTGCATGCCATTTGGGCTCAACTGCGCTCCATTAAATTATACCAAATTAATGAAGCCGCTAATTAAACACTTAAGAGAACAGGACTTAACATTTACTTAGATGCTTTTCTTCTAACAGGCAAGCAACTGAGTTGCACAATGCGAAAACAACGTTGAAACAACTATCAAATTGTTGGAGTCCTTGGGGTTCCTAATAAAGTATAAGAAAAGTAAAACTGTGCCAAAACAGGAGATAAAATATTTAGGTTTCGAGTACAATTCAGTTCACATGACAGTAGCTTCTACAAGAGAAAAGCGGTTCAGGTCAAAGAAACAATGCGTAATTCAGGAATTCGCCACATTTATAGGGACTCTCATTTCAGTTTGTCCGCGAGAGACATCTGCATGGCGAGCATCACCAACTCGACAACTAAACAATACGAAGTAGGCTGAGATTATGGTGGTCATCCTGTCAGACTAGAAATAATGATGTTTTTAACACATCAGTCCCACTAGTGCTGGAAATTCTCACTCTCCACTTTTAAATTATCTTTCACTGACTGCCGGGTCAGAAGATTTTTTGAACGTATCTTTAACAAACGTCCAAGCAGGCCTCCCAAGCCAAGCATCCCACCATAGTATTAAACGGCATAAGAACCTGGGGTGATCAGTTAAACATTTTTAGCACTGGCCACCAGACAAAGGCTACAAACTTTGGCTATCATAGAAACCACCAACATTGGTGTAAACAAAGACACTATAATCATTACAAGCCGAATCAAAACATTCGGATCGAACAGAGCACAGCCGACACTAGTACTGCCGTTTTTTGATAAAGATTCTCTGATATGCGCAGAACGGACATTACGGGTTTATGAGGAGAAAACAAAAGAATTACGAGGAGGGTTTATCAAATTATTCATTACTTTTGAAAAACCCTTTCACGCAGCAACCAGTCAAACACTGAGCAGATGGATGAAAATTACTTTACAAAAATGCGGGCTCGACACAGCTATATTTATTCCTTATAGCACCATACACGCTTCAACCTCGGCTGATGCCATAAAAGGGGTAGTCTGAAAAATTAAAAAATCAATCGCGAATTTCTACAACATACCTCTGATACAAAAGAATAATTTTTTGCAAGCTTTATTTTCAAATGAATGAAAAGTTAATTTAGCGTATAGTTTCTACCATAACTTTATATTACTTAACCAATATTCTCAGACCGTGTCTAAAATAAATAAAAAATTTTTGTTGCATTCTTGTTGGTCCTTCAATCAACTACAAGGTTATTCATGAGATGAGTCCTTCACATAATTAAAAGATGAAACGAAATTACCTCAAGTGATGTTCTATCTTGAGTATGTGAAGGGCTCGTCGAAATAAATAACACCCTCTCAACCCAAAACAAGATAGAACACTCTCGCACTTGGATGAAACAATAGTCTGTAGAGAAATGACGACCGAGTGGCACTGGGGAAGGCAAGTAGGTATCGGAGTAGAGGGGATTTTGTTTTAGCTGGAGAAATATGTGTTGTTCCACAGATACAGAGAGATACTACAAGGTTATTTATTTTGATGAGGCCTTCACATAATCAAGATCGAACATCACTCGAGGTAAGTTCGCTTGATCTATTAATCATTTTCTTTAGTGAAGGCTCACAGTGCCATTTGGCTGGGAAAAGTAAGGAGTACTAGTTACATTTTTGAAATTATATTCCATAGCAAACTTTCTGAATCCTGTTTGGAGAAGAACATTATTAGATCATATCGATGCGGAATTCCATATCTAGCAAAGAGATCTTCAGTCTTTTCAATTGTGCATTGCTCTGTTGAAATTGAGGTGCTTATAATCTTGAAAATTTCGAATAATAATTGGTTACGATAAGGTACCATTTCTTCCAAATTCATTTCTTAGAAATTTGAAGTCATAATTGACTATTCCCAAAAATGGTTTCACACCATTTTTAGATGAAGGATGAGGAAATTACAGAATAGATTTTATTCGAGAAGGTTATATTTCAACCCCTTTACGGGTGACTAAATGACCTAGGAGATTCTCGTTGTCCATACCAATAAGAAATTTAGTTTTATTTGAAGTTATACCCTCTTTCTGAAGTCTGAAAAGGACTTATCTTAATACTTCATCATGTTTTTCATTGATATCAGTATATCAGAAAGTATTTGTGAAAATTTAAGAGCACATGATATCCCAGAAGGAAAACTCCCGAATAAAAATCTTTCAGAGTTATAAATATTGTATACGGTGGATTCCTTTGACAACTTTATTCATACTCAAATAAAGCCAATGGAGAAAGACTTGGAATTCTCGGTAATGCAAAACACAGAAATTAAACTATGTGTAATTGGTATATACAGGAGTCCACAGGGTAAACATTTGAAAAGTTTTCTAAATCAAAATTTCTCAAGCAAGAAATAAATTATTTGATGAGAAAACGGAAGCTGTAACAAGATTCCCAATTCCAGAGACTGTTCACCAAGTAAGACAGTTTTTGGGATTTGTTGGATACTTCCGAAAATTCATTTTTAATTATGCTATTAAAACACGTCCACTAAGCTCACTATTGAAAAAGGACTGTAAGTTTGAATGGAATTAATCTCATACAATGATAGTAAATGAATTGAAAGAAATTATTTGTGATAAATCAATTTTAACAACTTTTGATCCAAGTCTCAAAAGGGTCGTTTATACCGACGCATGTCGCAACGGTTTAGGCGGAATATTGATGCAAATAACGAATGCTGGAGAGAAAGTCATTGCATATTACAGTAAACAAACAAGCAAAGATGAGCACAATTATCACTCATTTGAATTAGAGCTATTGGCGATTGTTTAAACATTAGATCGTTTCCGTCACTACCTATCAGGTTCTGAATTCACAATATTCACCGACTGTAGTGCGGCAAAAAGTGCAATGTCAAAGAAAACAATTCTTCCGAGAATTGTGAGGTAGATGCTCAGCCTGCAGGAAGTCAATTTCCAAATTCAATATAAACCCGGTTCAAAAATACAACACGTGGATGCATTGAGCAGAAATTCAAACATTAATGATAAGGAACAAGATATTTTTATGATATCTGAACAAGACTGGTTAAAAGAAGCCCAAGAAATCGACGCAGAAATTGTGATAATCAAAGAAAAACTACTATCCGGAGACAGAAATGGCAACCATGCAACTTTCGAAGACTATGATCTACGTACCAATAAAGTTTACAGAATGACTAATAGAGAAAGAAGATGGGTGGTGCCACGGAAATGTAGGTGGCAAATAGTAAAGTTGAATCACGATGACGCGGGACACTGCGTTAGAAAAGACAGTTGAAAGAATTCGTGAGCGATATTGGTTACCAAAAATGAGGCGATTCGTAAAAAAATATATCGGCTCCTGTCTTCATTGCCTTTATCACGAATCTGTCAGCGGTAAAAAGCCAGGATTACTTTACTCAATTCCAGATCCATTGAGGATCCGAACATAGACAAAGTGTGTAAACACATAGAAATGCCCGTATGCCGGCAACACATAGAGATGCCCGTATGCTGGCAACACATAGACATGCCCGTATGCTGGCAACCGTAGACATGCCCGTATGCTGGCAACACATAGACATGCCTGTATGCTGGCAACACATAGACATGTCCGTATGCTGGCAACACATAGACATGCCCGTATGGTGGCAACTCATAGACATGCCCGTATGCTGGCAACACGTAGACATGCCCCTATGCTGGCAACACATAAACATGCCCGTATGCTGGTAACACATGGGCATGCCGGAATGCTGTGAAGGATGCTAACTAGTAAAAGTATTCAATTAGGATTGATCAAAATTAGGAGAATTTCTTATTGCAGGTTGGGAATCGAAGATCAATTGAGGACAATCGAGAACCAGGATGGCCGAGTGATATCATCTTACCTCGATACACCACTGGAGCATTAGTCAGACATTAATATGATTACGTGGTTCCAATAGATTAAGATAGGAAAAGGGATTTCGGAAGTCAGTCTATAACTAGATTTCATGTGAACTGTTTCTACTGAATAATTAATTATTCTTGTTCGTGAATAATAGTGTTTCCTTCCATCCGGGTGGCAACCCCTAACAAATGTCAAGAGCTGATGACAGATGGAAAATTTACAACTGAAAAAAATGGAAAGAAAATGAATGCCGGTTTTGTGCAAAAACACCTTGGTGTTACGTACCAGTATTATAGATCATTCAAATCCCTAAAAGATTTGTGATGTGCTTCCACAACGACTAATCAATTAAAAATCAAAGAGAAACCCTTATCACTTTGAGTTTACCAGAAGTCGAATCCCCATACGTGGGCAACAATGAAAAATATCGTCACATTTCTGGAAACGTTAGACCCACGTTCCTGCTAGCATAAAGACACACCCAAAAATTACCAGCGATTTCATATATTCCAAAAACTCGAAACAAAAAACTCAGTGAAGACAGCACTATCCAACTAGGGTTACTGCGGTACCACTTTCAGCAAGTACACCCTCCAGTACCTAGATATAGCACATAAGTAATTGCAGGAAACCTAAAATGCTCCTGACATCGATACCGCCGATTTCATTGAATGATTTTGGGCAGCGTTCAGCCGTTCAGCCACTACTGTCGAGATGGCAATACGAACCCACTATAGATAACAAAATTAGACAATATGAATAGGGCATCTGAATAAAAAAGTTAATATAGGGAAAAACAACGAAAAGGCATGAAAATGGCAGTATTCGAGTACTTATAAAAGAAACTGTTACTACATAGTTGTAACGAAATTCAAGAAAATCTAACCAACAATCCGTCATTCCTCCAGAGGGAGATCTTATGCCTGATTTTCCCCTGAAAAGCTTGGGGGATTTTCAACAATTTGACGAAAGATTACAGTCAGAATCGGCTTTAACAAAATATATGGTGAGTACATTGAACATAAGCAAAAACTGAAGTAACTTTTTTATATACTCCGTTTATCTGCTGTTGGGGGAAGTGGGATTGCATCACAGACAAGGATTCTGAAATTTCTGCTATCGAATGACGTAGCTTGCCATTTTAACTGGAACGGAAGGGATGAGTTAGGTTTTGAGAAGACCAAAATTATGTCTGTAATATATGGTAAGTAATAACCAATTGATTCATTACTTAGTTACCCCAATTATTGTTGAAAATATATTGGTTTATTCTATATATATATATATGTATATATATATATATATATATATATATATATAGAAAAAAAAAATGTATATATATATATATATATATATATGTGTTCAGATAGGTTTCCGCGGTCATATATTTGAAAACTAAAAGTTCGGGTTGAACCGCGTCTAGAATTTGTTGAAATTCAATTTCAACAAATTCTAGACGCGGTTCAACCCGAACTTTTAGTTTTCATATATATATATATATACATACAGGGTGAGTCAGAATAAGACCGACAAAATCCGACTTCAGATTCCTCACCTCATTTCGAGGTGAAAAGTTCCCATCAAGGTATGTCCTAAAATGCATCCCCTCTGAGATACAGGGTGTCAAAAGTACGAAAAAAAATTAGATTTATTTTTTCTTCTCCAAAATTCCTTAAGCAAAATATACCTAACTCGGTAAACTAATCAAGGTTTATCAACGTAATAATTGAAAGTTATAATTTTAAATTTTCGTAAACCAGTGGTATGTGAAAATATTTTCCTTCATATTTTCTTTGGAAATGTGAATGGACAAGTGAGCATTTGATATCAGTCAGGCTCATTGATACTCAACTTAAAAGTCATAACATTCCATGTACCTAAAAGTAAAGGTTTCTGAGAAAATTGGGAAAAACTGAAAATATGTCCTGAGTAGCAAAATAATTTCATGTGCAAAAATCGCATAATGCTACATTCAAAAAAATCCATCGAACAATCCGTCATTCCTCCAGAGGGAGATCTTATGCCTGATTTTCTCCTGAAAAGCTTGGGGGATTTTCAACAATTTGACGAAAGATTACAGCCAGACTCGGCTTTAACAAAATATATGGTGAGTAACTTTTTTTATATACTTCATTTATTTGCTGTTGGGGGAAGTGGGATTGAATCACAGACAAGGATTCTGAAATTTCTGTTATCGAATGACGTAGCTTGCCATTTTAACCGGAAAGGAAGGGATAAGTTGAGTTTTGAGAAGACCAAAATTATGTCTGTAATATATGGTAAGTAATAACCAATTGATTCATTACTTAGTTACCCCAATTATTGTTGTTATTCTATATATATACAGGGTGAGTCAGAATAAGACCGACAAAATCCGACTTCACATTCCTCACCTCATTTCGAGGTGAAAAGTTCCCATCAAGGTATGCCCTAAAATGCATCCCCTCTGAGATACAGGGTGTCAAAAGTACGAAAAAAAATTAGATTTATTTTTTCTTCTCCAAAATTCCTTAAGCAAAATATACCTAACTCGGTAAACTAATCAAGGTTTATCAACGTAATAATTGAAAGTTATAATTTTAAATTTTCGTAAACCAGTGGCGCAGTTACGTTGGTATGTGAAAATATTTTCCTTCATATTTTCTTTGGAAATGTGAATGGACAAGTGAGCGTTTGATATCAGTCAGGCTCATTGATACTCAACTTAAAAGTCATAACATTCCATGTACCTAAAAGTAAAGGTTTCTGAGAAAATTGGGAAAAACTGAAAATATGTCCTGAGTAAAAATCGCATAATGCTACATTCAAGAAAATCTAACGAACAATCCGTCATTCCTCCAGAGGGAGATCTTATGCCAGATTTTTTCCTGAAAAGCTTGTGGGATTTTCAACAATTTGACAAAAGATTACAGCCAGACTCGGCTTTAACAAAATATATGGTGAGTAACTTTTTTTATATACTCCGTTTATTTGCTGTTGGGGGAAGTGGGATTGAATCACAGACAAGGATTCTGAAATTTCTGTTATCGAATGACTTAGCTTGCCATTTTAACCGGAAAGGAAGGGATAAGTTGAGTTTTGAGAAGACCAAAATTATGTCTGTAATATATGGTAAGTAATAACCAATTGATTCATTACTTAGTTACCCCAATTATTGTTGAAAATATATTGGATAATTCTATATATATACAGTGTGAGTCAGAATAAGACCGACAAAATCTGACTTCAGATTCCTCACCTCATTTTGAGGTGAAAAGTTCCCATCAAGGTATGTCCTAAAATGCTTCTCTGAGATACAGGGTGTCGAAAGTACGAAAAAAAATTAGATTTATTTTTTCTTCTCCAAAATTCCTGAAGCAAAATATACCAAACTAGTGGCGTAGTTGGTATGTGAAAATATTTTCCTTTATATTTTCTTTGGACAAGTAAATGGACAAGTGAGCGGTCAGTGTCAGGCTCATCGATACTCAACTTAAAAGTCATAACATTCCCTGTAACTAAAAGTAAAGGTTTCTGAAAAAATTGAGAAAAACTGAAGATTATGTCCTGGCATAGCAAAATAACTTCCTCTGTAAAATAATCTCATAACACTAATTTCTCACAACATATTGGAGTATTTGTCAACCTCCTCAACATTTTTTAATGTTGGGTGAATCGAAAACATAGTACGGATGATTCAGAATGAGACCTAACTCAGTGATAACACGACATCAATTTCATCAAATAGTATGGTGAATGAATGACTCACCTGTACTATGTTTCCGATTCTTTCAACATTGACAAATGTTCAGGAGGTTGACAAATATTCAGATATTTTGTTAGAACTTAGCATTATGCAATTTCTGCACATGAAATTATTTTGCTACTCAGGACATATTTTCAGTTTTTCCCAATTTTCTCAGAAACCTTATGGGTACATGGAATGTTATGACTTTTAAGTTGAGTATCGATGAGCCTTACTGATGTCAAACGCTCACTTATCCATTCAAACATTCAAAGAAAATATGAATGAAAATATTTCCACATACCAACGTAACTACGCCACTGGTTTACGAAAATCAAGAATTATAACTTCAAATTATCACGTTGATAAACCTTGATTAGTGTACCAAGTTTGATATATTTTGCTTCAGGAATTTTGGAGAAAAATATTGAATCTAATTTTTTTTCGTACCTTTGACACCCTGTATCTCAGAGGGGTTGCGTTTTAGGACATACCTTGATAGAAACTTTTCACCTCGAAATGAGGTGAGGAGTCTGCAGTCGGAGTTTGTCGGTCTTATTCTGACACCCTGTATATTTTATTTCAACAACAGATACAGCATATATGCTATAAAGGCGAAGAGTTTCCGTCAGTAACTTTATAGGATATCATTCCTTACGATACTCAAGAATAAAGTTTCTCTAATCATGTGTCCCGTGATGGGTATACATTCTTTCTTGATAATTTATATCTCAAAAACGCTTTCGAAATTGTTAGTATAATATGTTTTTTGATTTCCTATTGCGGTACCTTTAGGGCATATCATGGTTAATCCAGTAAATGTGTCAATAGAAAGTCGATTCAATTTCACACATGTGAGAAGCCATTTTTATATTTCCGTTTTGGATGGAGCAATTGAAAATACAACTCTTTGAATTTCGAGTTTCTTTCACTTCGTTTCTGAGAAAAAAATTGCTTCCAACAGTTCCCGATAACATTTCAAATTCTTAGAGTCAGTCATCAAACCCAACTTTCTTCTCGAGATAATATCTCTCAGATGCTTTTCGAATTTCTGAAAAGAAAAAAGAAACAAAAACCCTCAAGTAAATCCACTGAATTGTTCATTTATTTTTATAACTTAACGTGCTGGTATGAAATAGAAATAAGCAATACTATATTTTTGGCATATAAAAGTAGTTAAAGGACCGGTCACCAGTTCATTTTTCAGATTTTTTTAATTTTGTAGAATATGACCCCCTGAACCAAACTGTCTATGAGCCCAACTCAATCCTGTGACTAGTTTTCGAGATGCAGAGTGATAAAGTTGGAAAGTGGCTATTTCTTCGAAGTAAGATTGCTCTTTGGAAAACGTCCAGAATGAAAATGTTTAGTGCAAAAAATATTGATTACCCACTATAAAATGAAGGTGTGACCAAACTAAGTAACACACAAATTCAAAATTTTGTATTGGGTGAGTCAAAAAGTCACAGTTTTTTTGGTGGTATTTTGTATATTTTTATTTTATGTTTTAAGCTCTTAGGATACTTTATATGAACCATTAAACATACTTCTTGTTCAAAATTAATATACATTGTGTGACAAATGCTAGATGATGTCAAAAACTGCAAAAATGGGTTTTTCATAAATCACCCGATTATTGAAAATGTTGTCGATTAAATTTTACAATTTCTTGTCAATGACAAGATTACTCAAACTAGGAGTAATGATAAGTTGTCATTACTCCTAGTTTGAGTACATTATTATAATGCCAAACACAAATACAATTTAACGTGCTAGTAATCGCACGTTGAAAGGTAAGACCTCGTGAATCCTTAGCTCGCACAAGTTTGGACTTCTGAGGGCTGTCGTTCGTAGGGGAATGACAGCTGGTTAACGGAAAAACAAAAAAAAAACAATAAAAAAACAATTTTTAAAAAATTAGAGGAGCGACCGCCTATATACCATTACTATATATGAGTTTGTCAAAAGAGTTGTATGCAATGAAAATGTCATACAGGCAGCTTAAAAAATCAGAATTTTCTGATCACCCTCTATGACATTTAGTTTTGCACCACATAATAAGATTATGAAAGTTAGTATAAGAACACGCAAAGCCTTTGCTCGTTATAACAGTTTTGGAGTAATATCCAATTGAAATCTGAATTTCTTACAAGGTGATCACAAAATTCTGATTCTGAAAGCTCCCTGTATGACATCTTCATTGTATAAACTTTTTTCACAACTTCGTAGTAACGAATATATAGCTCCTCGCCCCTCTCTCACTGTATTAACCTGTGCATTCCAAAGCCATAAGTGTTTGACATTATAGTATTGTACTCAAACTACGAGTTATGACAAACAATTTGAAAATTACCAATGAAATTTTTAATTACAAGGTGAATTATAAAAAACGCCTATTTGCAATTTTTGTCACAACTGATCTTTTGACTCACCCAGTGCAAAATTTTGAATTTGTCAATTTTGACATATGCAAACGATGAGCATGCTAGTGTGTTACTTGGCTTGGTCACATCTTCATTATTCTATGTCGATTAAGAATTTCGTTTCAAAAAATGTTTGACTCACCCTGTATCTAACAATATTTTTTATCAAAAACCAGTCTAAAACTATTGCCTCGTGGGTAATCAATATTTGTCGCGCAAAATATTTTCAATTGGGATGTTTTCCTAAGAGTAATGTTACTAAAAAAAAAAAATGGCCACTTTCCAACTTTGACACCCTGTATCTCTAAAACTAGTCATAGGATTAAGTTGGGCCCGTGGACACTTTAGTTCAGGTCATACTCTACACCATACTAAAAATTCAGAAAATTAACCGGTGACAATTTTTCCATAAAGGACCCCGCATATTTCTTATGGGAAAAGGCTTTCCGTGAATTTAGCTGAATTTTTGGTATGTTGCAGTACGTTATGAGCTCATCAAAAATGTCCATAGCCACAAAGCTCAAAAATGGACAGTTTTCGAGATATGAAGCCTTGAAAATGGATTTTTTCCATTTTTTGGGGTATTTGCTCATCCACCGGAGAGCTCTCATTTCTTGTTGGGATTGAATTCCAATATTCGATGCCTAGAACCCGACTGAGAAATGGTCTTTTCAAAGTCACCCTGCTGGACAAAAGTCACCCGCTTTTATGGTACTGAAAGATATAAAAGTGCTGACAGAAATGATGGAAAATTTGAACGGTCCCCGCGTGGATATCATATGGAAAATTCAAAATTTTCATTTGCAAAAAAAAGTTTTGTGTCACTTTTATTGCCGTTGCCATGTAAATCAATATAATGTTGAGATGGACATTAGCAGCGGAAAATAATAGGTATAAGGGTTGCACGTGGCCAGAGAGTAGAAATGATGATGTCAACTTGTGAAAAATTATTGAAATTTCAGTAATTTTTCAAAATTTATATCATGAATATTCCATAAAAACATTGGTATAAGATCTGCGGATGCCAAAGTGAGGTTAAGTGTCGGAAAATTTTGAAAATTTCATTTTTGGAAAGGTTTCTTATAGCAATCAATAATCGGACTAAACGGCGCATGTGCCTTTTAGCTACCAATAGGAGGTGTTTTTCTTTGTGACGTCTAATTTATCTTCGTGCCAATTCGCAAATGATGGGGTCTTTTTTGGCTACCATCGATACTTTATCCGCCCGTAGCATATTTAAAAGACCACTCATTCTAAGAATGTCGTTTGGACCAAAATGTCCCGCCATCACTGTTTGCCCTTCAGATTCAGCATTGAATCGTTTTGAGAGGTCTGGATTGAAGAAACAATGCTTTGCGTGTCTACTTTTTTCTGAGTAGTAGTAGCCCAAGCTAAACTTACAATGAATTCTGTTGGCGCTGTTTCATAACAGGATCCATTGTTGCTGTACAGAAATCACCTTCTCGGCGTATTTTGTCAGTAAGTTTTTTAAAAAGATGGCGAGAAAAATTTCCACATTCCAGGTTACAAAATGGACAGGTATGCTTTCTCCTTATGCGTTCTTTTTTATTCATTTTTGAAACGCTTCCTACGGCATCAGCTCCGTTAGAAGTATTAGGTATTGGTTCTTCAGTAAATTTTGATGAAGCGTTCAGTGTAATAGCTGCAGGAAGCTCTGATAAACTTTCGAAATGCTGTAATGAAATTTCCACCGGAACCAATATTGACTCAGCTACTGGTATCAAAGGAGAATACTCGTACGAAGTGAACTCGGAACTGTTGCTTTTCAAATCATCTGGAGGGATGTATTCGCTTTCGGTTTCTGATATGGTTACGTTTTCTTCAGAATCAGAAAAAAATTGATCTGAAAAATGGAAGATATCCATTTCTATATCGAAATTGTCAAATTTTCTTCATACACAGTGTAAAGTAATTCAAATGAAGTGCTTGTAAATTAAATATTTGTGCTTTCGTATATCTTAGGAAGTTGGATTTAATTTTTAATAACTATCGCTACTTTCCAGTTCTGAAGATTTTTTAATGTAGGTAAGGATAGGATTGTTCAACGCTTAGAGTCTTAAGACCCTTTAATTTGTGATATACAAAAATTGGCATTCAAATAGTAAAAAAAATCTTGGTGATGAATACTTTCATCCCGCAATGAATTCAACTCACTTTGACTTTCTCTCAATTTTCCATGTATGTATAGGAAATATTGCGTTCAAATTGTTAAAAAAAGAACTCAAATTTAACCGTTTCTGAATCGTAAATATCACTATGAAATTGTATTAAAATCGGTCTAGTTATTGCGTACTTGAATATTTCTTATTCAACCTGTATAATATGACACAAATCAAGGTCTACAGAATGATTTTGCAAACGAACGCATACAGGTTAAATTCATTTGCAATTTTACCAAAATTATCGAATTGGAATAGCGACTAATAAAATTGGCGCATTTTTGATGTTTTTGGGTAATTTCTTTTTGTTTTTATTACAACTTCTAATAGAATATTAAACAGTAAGTGTCCATATTACTTACACACGCACTTATTGAACTTCAAATATCTTGAAAGCCATTGACATTTTCGTTAAATAATCCCATTCCTCTTCTATAGAGAAAATATTGCGAATTGAAAAAATAAAATAAAATAATAGTTTATTATGATACAAGTGCACAAGTGAGCTTTTAAAGCGCACGCAACGAGTTCGAAAGCACGACGCAAAGCGGAGTGGTTTCCAACACGAAAAAAAAAATTAATAAAATAGCTTTTATTCCATCTTTGGAATCAGGATACACCAGACTCAATTAAAATATTCATTTGCCCTCAGTTTGCAGTTATTAGTAATAAAAAGAAGGATCATTTGTATTTCATAATGCCTTATTTTCAATACATTCATTTCATTCTTAAATTTACAATGAGATGAATGGTTCGGTTACACCAAGGAAGCAATGATCAGTTTATATCCAGCCTGTACTCTATGAAAGTGTACTTGCTAGAATAAACAGCCTATCAAAATACAATCAAAAAATATTGGAGAAAGATTGAAGGTTTTATGAGAAGGTTTTATGAGAATCTTTTTCGTGATCTAATTCTTTATAAGAAAAGAAGTATACAACATATTGATGGTTCTTTTAAAGAAATCATCACCTCTGGCCACCCTTACTGGATCACCCAGTACAACCTGTTCCAAAATTAAGACTTTCGGAACTATATTGAATTTGTATTCAATATGGATGAATGAACAAGCAGACAATCTAATTTCTTTTTCCTTATGATTATAACAAAATCCAAGTTATGAATGACAAAAAGTACAATTAGAACGTTCTTAAAAAAAATGGTAATGAAGAAATGAAGTAAAAATATGTGAATTTTTGACATATTTTTTGAGACAAAACTGTTGTTCACTTTCTTTTGGAAAATTCTCCTGATCCTATTATCCATAAAATGACAATAATCTAGAAATGTTAGGTCAAAATCTACATACAAAGAAGTAAAATACATATATCAAACTGAATTAATAATAGTTCGATATCACTATTCACACAGCTGACGACTTCAGTACAATTCAGGCACACATGTTACACTTCCACATATAATAACTCATATACTGGAATTGGAATGGCGCCGGTTTTTACGAAAACCGCCTGTAACACGAGGGCTTTAACGGCACTTGTACACGTGTATCATACGCTATTTTTTATTATGCCTGAGTCGTGACTTCAAATAAATGCTGAATATGAATTTTAATGAATGATGAATGAATGAATGAATGAATGAATGAATGATAATGTCCCTTATATTATATTTGACATTTCGTATAAAAAAACTGAGAACTTGGCGTTGTTAACAAACAAACTTTCTGAAAGCGATTATTATGCAGGTATAATAAAAAAACAAATAAGACAAGTTTTTATTCAAATGCACTGAAAAGATTAAAAATTAGAGATGTCTGACGAATTTATTTTGTGACTAACAGATTTAAAAGCTTGTTGCACAAGATATATTTTTTTTTATAAAAACTGATAACTGCGCAAAAAGCTTTTGTATGTGTTACAGAATATCATTGCACATCACGAGCAAACACTTTTCCCTTTTAAGTACTGTAGCAAACCTCCTGAGTGCGACCTTTGCAAAATCCTGCCTGCTGCGAGTATTTCAGAAATCCCTGTCGGCAGCCGACAAAAGAATACCACGTGTTGCTGTTGTGTGTATTGTACTTAATGCGTATATTATGATTGAAATTTCTTGTTTGAGTAAAACAACGTGATTTGACGAAATGATTTTATCCGTAATTGCTGCGAGAGCGATCTGTGACTGCTCGCAGTCGGTTCTCTATTCTCACAGACTGCGCGGATTTACCATAGGCGGGTTATACAATATGTAGAAAATAAATAAAATAATTATACGATCAAACGAACTTACCTGTGAAGTTCGATCGTAATTATATGAGGAGTCCAGTCCGAAGATATCACTTACCTGTAGTCCGCCTCTGTCGTACTACCGCGCATTAGTTTAAAGATTATTCCCCTCTACCCTCGCCGTCCACCTTGGCTCCCGCTGTAGCGAGCACCGTCATTTTGTTTAAATATGTGCCCAATCATGTACTTTGGAGGTAAATATTCATTCGTTTGAATGGGGTGTTTGATCGTATAATTATATATCAGAGTCCAGTCCTCGATATCACTTACCTGTAGCTGTTTAAAGATGTTCGTGATTGTGCTTCTGGTTCTTATATTGGGTTGGTCATCAACCCTGCAGAAAAACGTAAACTTGCTTCAACAAACATTATTATTGTCATCATTGTGTAATGTAATAACTGAAAAATCAATTCTTGAATTCGAAGTAACATGGCATCAAATAATTATTATTTTATTTCGGAAGCCCGGGCGAGCCCAGCACTGCGTTTGCAAAGTCCAGCGTGTGTGACAAGGGTCTGTTGTAAAACCTGGCAAAGGTACTTGATGTCTTCGTCAGCCTACTGATCGTGTCTATAGGTACCCCTAGTCTCATTGCAGACGAGGTTGAAGCGTGGCGTGTCGAGTGTGCTTTGAAAATTGTAGTGTTAACTCTAGCTGATTGAAGCGTTTCTTTCACCCATCTACTGATCGTTTGTTTTGATGCTCGGCCATGAGGTTTTTTGTGGGTTATGAACAGGCAGTCATTATCGGGCGCACGCAAATTCTCTGTACGTTTGAGATAGAGTTTTAGATTGTTGGCAACGCAGAGGTTGGGCTTGTCTGTGAAAAACGGCAATTGGAGGCAGGGTTGAACCTTTCCGATTCCTGATGTTTTTAACCAGTCTGGGATAAAAATCTGGAAACCTTGGTCAGACTCTGATATGTAAGGCACTCGGATAACAGACAATGTTTGGATTCTTTCTCCGGTTGCCAAAGCCATGGACGTGATTAGCTTAACTGAAATATTTTTTAAAATTTTCGGTTGGTAATCTTTCTAAATAATCCAGCACGGACCGTGGGTCCCATGTAAAATTACACCTTGCTTTTGTTGGCTTCAATTTTGAGTCTCCTTTCATGAAGCGTTTGATCCTCGCGTCTCTACCTACATTTACTTTCAGAATCAGTGAAAGAGCGGAACGATGGCAGTTTAGCGTCCCATAGTCTCCTTTCTCTTGTTGAAGGAGGTCCTGGAGAAATTCAATAACCTGGTCGATTTCTGCGTGAAAAAAGGGTGTTGTTCTTGTTGCAGAATGTTTTACACTATTTGAAGGTGCTGTGAAATAATGGAAATCTGGCAACATGTGTCCTACCTTATCGACAGCGTCAATAAGGAGGTTGGGGCCGAGTACTGTCCGTAAGGTGCTTCCCTCTAAGTTAAAATAATGAACTGGTGGTCACGCTTTTTTTGGAGCATAGAAAAACGGTATTTCTTTTCAAATAACTCATTTGAGGTGAGAAACAATTGTCGTGGTGTTCAATACGAATTGTATCCTCAGGACATTTTGAATACATCAATTTCAATTACGTAGATTTTCTTTGAGGTTTTCGGTCTGGTGCAGGTGAGAAAACGAACAAATGTAATGGAATATTATTTTAAGGTTATTATTTTGCAGTTTGTATTGGAATACGATCAATTATATCGTGTTTGGAAGTTACAATTCGAGTTTTTGTACGAAAGGGTCAACAAGTGCACGATAAAAAATAACCCTAGAAACGACGGAAAAGGCAACCTTATCCGCTGTTTCGTCACATCTTGGCGCCCAACGTTTTGTTGATCTTTACTCGGAAAGTAAAAATTATGGTACTGCGAACACCAAAGTCATCAGGGAGACCGGTAACAAGGCAGTATCAACAATTAATGGAACAGACTATAAACTCAGAAATTGCTATGGAAGATATGGAGGAGGCAGCGGCAGCCACAAATAATACAGGGGCCATTCCAAAAACCCAACAGAAGAGCGCTACCCTACCAAATATGAATGAACCACCACCAGCATACAGTATGGTATCAACTCCAGTAGCAGAGAGTCAAGGTAGGAATTTTCCAATTTTTTCAACGTTTCCTATGGTAAATCGACATTCAAGAGACGGACATGATTATAATTCAAGAGGTTCACAAAATCCACCGTTTAATAGGGGTGAAAAGAAGACACATACAAGGAATATTACTGATCAACCTCATAACACATATAGAAATTCATTTTTAACAGAATATAATTCAAATAGTTTTGTGAACAGACCGGGAAATTTTAATGAAAATCTCTTGAACCGAATGCCAGAGGAATACAATTGTAGACAGGGTGGTAAAAATCCACCACTTATTAATAACGAGTTTTCTCGATGTCAAAACCAAAGTATTGAGCAAATACAGGGTCAAACTAGATTCAATAGAGTGGGGAATAATGGGCATTTATCCGCCCAAATGCAAAACATTAATACAGGGGGAAACGCTAATGCTTCTATAGGAAATCTCACAAATCAATACTCACTGCCCATGCCGCAAAATCACGGAAATCAATCCTCAGAAAATTTGTTGTGTAACCATAGTGAGAGAATGGCTAATATTGATCTGTCTCAACAGGGGTTACAGAAAAATGTTATAGATATTTTGAAGTACTTACCAACTTTTAGGAACGATAACGTAGTTCATCCGGTAGAATTCGTACATAAAATAGAACATGCTATTTACTTCTTCAATATTCCATTTAGTTTCATTATGGCGCATGGAAGTTTGTTCGAAGATGAAGCAAAATTATGGGCTGATGCCATTTTGAATCTAAATATTAGTTTTGAAAACTTTAAAACCATATTTTATAATCACTTCTGGAATGAAAATATACAATCAAACCTTAGGCGGGAACTAGAAATAATGCGTTATGAAAGGGGTTCAGGGTCCTTCGTTGCACATTTCTTAAAAAATGTAACAAAATGTAAGTATTTACAACCACCCTTTACAGAAAGTGCTATTATTGGACTTATAGCTAGGCATTTTCCGGCAGACGTGTCATGCACACTCATTGGGGTGGAAACTATTGAAAATGCGCTACTACGCCTGCGTCAGGTTGACTACTATCTCAGATTAGATACGAGTTACAAATCGGTACAAACTAATGGGAATTGGGCTGGAAACCGGTATACATTTCAGAATAAACGGGATTTTAATACCGCGGCGCGAAATACAGATGCATTCACACGAAAAGATAATAATAATAATAATAGCAATAAAGAAAATTTCACAAAGGTGTCCCATTTAACATTTGCCAAGACCGAAGGAGAACAAATAAAGGATGATTCGGAAAACGAAGTGAATCTCTATGCAGAAGTCCCCACATAGAGAAAAAACACAAAGGGGACAACTCAACAACATTCAACTCAATCCGAATACTAAATAAATCTTTCATTAGTCATTCTGATGAGTTATTAGAAGAATGTACATTTGTACATGAACTGGAGTCACCACGATGTCCAATAATTAATTTACAACTGAATGGTTTATGTTTTCCAGCTCTTTGTGATACGGGGAGCGAAATTTGTGCTATTTCGGAAATAACCTGGAATGCATTGGGCGAGACACAGAAGAGTTTTCCAATATTTCCAGTATCAGGCTTGAAAGTAGTCGGAGCGTTCAAAGACAAGCAAAGAAAAATAACTCATCAGACGTTTCTTAAATTCGAAATATCAAATGCATTTTTTGAGTATGAATTCTTTGTTATTCCAAATTTAAGTTTTCCAGTCATTATAGGGATAGACTGGTTGAGATCAGTGAGAGCTGAAATCTTGCTAGATAAAAAAATTATTAAAGTACAATTGGGCAAGGGAATTATCGATATAAACGAGGAGGACAACACACACGACTTTTCAGGTAAATTTCCATACGGGTTCAAGACGGTGTCAACATCCAAGTTAAATACCACAATAAGTGTAGCAAACGAGTCAATGAGCGGGGAGGACTTGAGTTTTGAGAATTGTTTAAGGAATGCCAATTTATCAGAAGGTAAAAAACAAGAAATTATAAGATTATTAAAAAAATTTGCACATCTCTTTTCACTGAAGCCGGGACTGACAAAAATATATGAACATAAAATGCGGCTGACTGACGAAACCCCTTTTTTTGTTAAACCGTATCCTATTCCCTTCGCACACAGGGAGACGGTCCAAAAGGAAATAAAGAAGATGGAAGAATGGGGAATAATAGAGAGAGCCTCTACCCCTTACATATCCCCACTAGTAACAACGGTAAAGAAAGACGGGTCTGTCCGGATATGTCTAGATGCACGAAGGCTGAACAGAGTATTGGAAAAGGACCACGAAATGCCGAGACCGATTGAGGAAATAATGTTGTCCCTGACGGATGTAAAATATTTCTCCTGGTTGGATTTTCGGTCGGGATATTTCCAGGTACCACTGCGAGAGCAAGATAGGAAATATACCGGGTTCTTGGTCGGGACAAAATCCTACCAATTCAAGGTTTTACCTTTTGGAATTTCATCGTCAGGTGGAACATTCTGTAGGTGTATAGATTATGTTTTTGGAACAGAATTCCGAGATTTTTTAATTCCGTACCTGGACGATATATTAATTTTTCCTAACACATATCAAGAACATGAGAAACATTTGGAAAAAGTGTTCTCACAGTTATCAGCTGCTGGATTCACCCTCAATATAGGAAAATGTAAGCTGTTCTGTTCAGAAATATTTATTTTGGGATATAAGATCAGTCAGGATGGAATTCAACCAGACAATGAGAGGGTACAAGCTATTATAGACTTTCCAACACCGAAAAGTATTAGGCACTTGCAAACTTTTCTTGGAATATGTAATTTCGATAGGATATTCTGTAAAAATTTTTCTGACATTGCAGAGCCCTTGTATAAGCTTTAAAAAAAAAAGTAAGTGGAACTGGGGCGAACCCCAACAAAAAGCATTCGAGCAGTTAAAGCAAGAATTAAAACAGCAAACATTATTATATCATCCAGATACGAGTAAAAAATTCTATGTACAAAGCGATTCCAGTGACGTAGGGCTGGGAGCAACGTTATTTCAAAAAATAGGAAATGAAACTAAAGTGATTGCCTATGCAAGCCGGGTATTGCTGCCGCGCGAAAAATCATATTCTTCTTCGGAGAAAGAAGCATTGGCAATTTTGTTTGCGTTAGGAGAGTGGAGGGTTTATTTGTTGGGACGACCGTTTACAATACGGTGTGACAACAAAGCACTAACCTTTTTGAAAACATGCAGATTAGTGTCGCCGCGCTTAACCAGATGGATTCTGGCGTTACAAGAGTATGACTATTCCATAGAATACATACAGGGTGTGAGAAACATTGTACCAGACGCCTTATCAAGGAATCCAAGTAAACGTTTAGTTGTTCCATCGGACAAATGTTTCAGAATATTTTCTTTAATAAAATTTCCAGTGGAGTTACGGGATAAAATAAAAAATATAGCGCATCTTCAAAAAGAAGACCCAAAATTATCGAAAATAAGAGAAATGATAAGTACAGAGCAGGATCATGAAAGGTTCTATCTGTACAACAACATTATATATCTTCGAAAAAGCCCTGATGAAAAACACTTACTCTATATACCACGGGAATTAGTGGATAACTTAATCACAGGATATCATGAGACTTTAGGCCCATATGGGGTATTCAAAATATGGTCGGCATTAAAAAGAGATGTTTGGTGGCAAAATATGCACAGGGACATCAAAAGAGTAATAATGTCATGTGATTTATGTCAAAAAACAAAACACACAGTGATGCCACGCCCACCGTTACATCCGGTTATTCCAGATGGTCCAAATGAATTGGTAGCACTTGATTTGTTTGGTCCATTACCACGATCCCGCGGTGGGGTAACTTTTCTGTGTGTCGTTCTCGACGTTTTTACCAAATATGTAACACTTTATAGTTTAAAAAAGCAACAACATCAGCGATACTTAATCGTTTGTGTTCGGATTATTTTCGAAAAATAGCCGTCCCTAAAGCAATTTTGGCAGATCACGGATCCCAATTTACTTCCCCAGTATGGAGGAATTCCTTACAGAAATTTAATATACAAGTCATTCACAGTTCTGTGCGTCATCCGGAAGGGAATGCATCCGAGCGGGTGATGAGGGAATTAGGGAGATTTTTCAGGGCATTTTGTGCAAATAATCAGCAAAGTGGGCGTGGGAAGTACCAAAAATAGCGGAACTGATGAACTCAGTGACACACGAATCCACAGGCTTTTGTCCCTTAGAGCTACAAATGGGGAGATCCCCGAAGCTCATTCGTTCTCTTATCAGCTTTCCAGATAGTGCAGACTTAGGAAAAAATCATGTGAAATTTTTTTAGCAAAAGAGTCATTACTGGGGCGGGCAGCAAGAAGGTCGATTTTGAATCCAGGTCGACCCCATCAATGTTTTGAAGAGGGTCAACTGGTTTTGCTCAGGACCAATCCAAAGTCAAACGCGCTGGATCACGAAACAAAAAAATTTATGATATTGTTCGAAGGGCCTTATCGAGTAAAAAAACGTGTAAGTTATGCTACGTATGTTTTAACGCATAGGGAGGATGGCACAGAAAGAGGTACCTTCCATGCCAGCCACATAAAAAAATATAAATAAATTAGATTTCCTCTCAATACGTAGGTATAAGATGAAATCTGGGGGGGCAGATGTGAAATAATGGAAATCTGGCAACATGTGTCCTACCTTATCGACAGCGTCAATAAGGAGGTTGGGGCCGAGTACTGTCCGTAAGGTGCTTCCCTCTAAGTTAAAATAATGAACTGGTGGTCACGCTTTTTTTGGAGCATAGAAAAACGGTATTTCTTTTCAAATAACTCATTTGAGGTGAGAAACAATTGTCGTGGTGTTCAATACGAATTGTATCCTCAGGACATTTTGAATACATCAATTTCAATTACGTAGATTTTCTTTGAGGTTTTCGGTCTGGTGCAGGTGAGAAAACGAACAAATGTAATGGAATATTATTTTAAGGTTATTATTTTGCAGTTTGTATTGGAATACGATCAATTATATCGTGTTTGGAAGTTACAATCCGAGTTTTTGTACGAAAGGGTCAACAAGTGCACGATAAAAAATAACCCTAGAAACGACGGAAAAGGCAACCTTATCCGCTGTTTCGTCACAGTGCTGTTGTATTGTTTTATAGTTGCATCTGAGAGGGAGCTAATTGCTGTATTCACTGCACATTCAGGAATGTTCATTATTCGAAAAGCTTCCCTGCTAATTTGGCGGCTATCAAGGTCATTTGCGAGTGCATTGGATGAATCGTCCTGAAAGGTGAAGAGAGTAATGTTTTAGATGGTCCGAGGAATATTGGTTTGCTGGCTAAAAGGCTTTTGAACCAGGGGAACCAGGGTTGGGATGTCCAATTGGGTACCACGACTATTCCTTCTGCTCGATCGCTTATAATTTGCTGAAGGACCCTCAAAATGAGGGCAAATGGCGGAAATGCATAGAAGAAAGTGCCTCCCCAAGGAATAGTGAAAGCGTCCACCGCTGGATCCCTAAGCCAAGAGACGTACTTATAACATTTGAAGTTTTCTCTAGAAGCAAACATGTCAATTTCGGGGACTCCTAGGCTTTTCGAAAATAATTTGGATGCATATGGTGCCAGTGACAACTCGGTTTCGGGGGGGGGGGAGAACTCTAGATTCCTGGTCTGCTTGCCAGTTATCTTGAGAGGGTATGTAGGTTGCTTTCAGCCAGATATTCCTTATCTCACACCACTGCCATATTTTTCGTGATAGATTGTTCAAATCGGGGTGTCTTACGCTCCCCCTTTTATTGATATATGATATTGCGGTTGTATTGTCGCAACGGACTAGTATATTACAGTCCCTGAGATTTTTGGCAAAACATTCCAGGCCGAAAAATATTGCTTTGGAGTTCGAGGAAATTTATATGTTTTTTCTCTCGGACGCAGACCACCAACCATGAGTTTTCTCCCCCGCCACAAAGGATCCCCAGCCTGACAAAGAGGCGTCAGAATACAGTTCAATTTTAAATGTGTCCTGCTTGATATCGTTGAATGAGGTATCAATATGATTTGCCCACCAGTTCAGGTCAGGATCGATGGATTCAGTATGATACATTATAGAACTGTAATCCATCTTGCTGCTCCTCAAAGCTCGGCATTTCTCCCTCTCAAGGGATTTGATATATAACCAGCCGTACTTGATGGCCGGGCTTGCTGATATTAGGACGCCAATAAATTGTGCGAAACTTCTGATCTTAAAATTACTATTTTTCCTGAAAAACGAAATCAGTTTTCCGATATTCTTTCTTTTTTCGTCAGTGAGGATTATTCTCATACTTAAGCTGTCGAGGAGAAAGCCTAAAAACTTGCAAGAATTACTGGGTATGAGACTACTCTTTTCTATGTTGATTATGAAACCAAGAGATTCTAAAAATTTGGTAGCTGCAAGATTTTAGTTCGACAATCTTCCCAAGTGGTTCCGAAAATTAAGAAATCGTCCAGATAATTTTCGCATACTACGTCCCTTTAACGGAGGTATTCTAGTATTGGCCTAACCAGTTTACAGAATGTATACGGTTCCGATGAAAGGCCGAACGGAAGGCATGTGAACTGATAGAGTTTTTCATTGAATATGAATCTCAAGTATTTTCTATGATTGGGGTGGACAGACATTAAGCGTGATGCCGTTCTAATATCTTCCATTTTGAAATGTGGTGAGGCCACAAACTTATTGATTTCCTTCAGATTCAAAATAAAACGTTTTTTACCATTTGGTTTAGGGGCCAAAAATATTTTAGAAATGAATTGATTTTCGAAATTTTCTGGGCATATGAGAAGATCATCTATGGCGTTTTTTAGTTGGGCCGCTTCTGATATAGAAAACTCTGTTGTGCATGGTTTTTGCTAAAAGGGTGTGCTAGAAAACGGAATTTTATATCCTGAAATCCAGCCCAACATTAAAGGGTTGGATGTGATTTTTTGCCATGCCCCAATAAAGTGTTTAAGCCTACCAGCTAAGTGATAGCGTTTACTTACTTTTCCTATTTCCTCCATCGATTCTCTTTGCGTGAGGTGCGGCCCTTTTGTGGCCTCGTCTCCCTCTGGTCCCTTGGACGACGGGCCAGGCGTTGCCTGTTTAAATAGCTAGACGATTGTAAGTTTGAATGATGCTCGCTCCCTCCCTTGTTCGTTTTCTTATAAGAAGGGAACCTGTTTAATGATTAGGTAACTTTTAGTTCCTTTCCAGTAGTTTCTAGGGTTTTTGCAGACTTTATTTTCTCCGATAAGTTGGACCCGAACAGGAATTCGGAGGGTGTAGTCTTCTCGGCCACTTCTTTGATATTTTTATTTAAAAGTGGTGTAAGAAGATTGCGTCTATTTTGAGATATGGAATTTAATAAATTGGACAATATGCGCCCCGAATCGCTTAGGTAGGATAAAAGTGTCTCTAGTATTCTTGGGAATGGATATATTTTCATCCTCTAATAAAACGTTCATAGATCGTGCTAGAATTGTTATTCCTATACCCAGTTGGTTTCGATATCCTTCGTATGATTTATCTCTATTCTGGTGTGGGCCAGGCACAATGGGTATAATTTCTGGATTGATGGTAGGGGCAACAAAACTGATGTTGACAGGTTTAGGGTGACGATCTTTGATTTTTTCCATATCACCAGTTGGCATCCCATTCTCTAGGATATGACTTCAGCGGGAGCAAACCGCCTGATGAACTTCGAAATTATTTGAGTCCGCCTTAGTAGGATCCTCGCCTAATATTTCCAATATGTCGTCCGATAGTTCAAAGTCATTATGTATGATAAGCGGTCCCTCTTCGGCATTGTTTTGCTCCCCACCTGTGTCGTCACCTTGTGTGTGTGCTATGTCCCTCGGACTGTAGCCACCAACGTCTGATGTCCCCGGTGTCCTCCAGGGTAGGGCCAGGGCTTACGCTCCGTTGCCGCGACGCCCACGGAATGTGGCCGTCACGAGAATGTTTAGACTCTACCGATCCGTCTCTATTTGAGTTCGAACTGTACCGTGGTGGCATTTCTTCCAGAACGCGGCCCTCACCGGAGTGTCCCGGTTCTTGCGATTCATTCCTGTTCGAACGATGTTTTTCATGCCTATTTCTTTTAGGATTTCGAGATCGAGAGCGGTCGGCTTTCTTCAGTCGTTTTTCCAATTTGTTCAGCTTCCTAATGATATCTTTCCTTGATATTTCCGTATTTATATAGGATGAATCACTGCTTGACGGTGAACGGTGTCTTCTTTTACCCATTTCTGAAATAGAATGCTGTGGGGAAGGGTTAACGTTAGCTATAATACGTAAAAGGATTTACCTGTAGTAACAACGTGTATGCGCGGCGAGCACTAAAAGACGAATGACGGTGCACGCTACAGCGGGAGCCAAGGTGGACGGCGAGGGTAGAGGGGAATAATCTTTAAACTAGTGCGCGGTAGTACGACAGAGGCGGACTACAGGTAAGTGATATCGAGGACTGGACTCTGATATATAATATGAACTTAACACCACCATTGTTGATTATGGCCTTATACGCTTGTAATATAGTATAGATATTTCGTTCACCTAGTATATTCATTCATGTCCATTTATATGTTTTATTGTTCTCATTCGTATGAGCACTTTTGTTTCTAAGAATATTTACCCTGTATAATTGCGTACCATAGCTGAATATGTACTTATTTCATTTCTTCATATCAAAATGATGACTTCACTTTCCATACGAGGTGACTTGAGTTCACAACATTGTTTCGAGACGATAGTCTTCAACCAATAAGGAGCTGCCATTTGGTGCGCTCGTCGTGTGACAAGTAACACGTGACACTATTCATTTGAAAGGACTTCTAGTACCATAATTTGTCTATTCGACATCTGACCTGTATCATTTGAGTGCTTGAATCCAATACACTTATTTCACGGATTTTCGAGTTTAATTTCACTAAGCAGCAACCTGAAAGACCACGTTCCGCTCGACCAAACTAACTTCTTGAATAAACCACCACACGCTAACCTAGGAATATCTCGAGGCATCAGATTGTTCTGGAAATATAGCGTAACTTTCGGATAGGTTTCTTCGTCAAAAATAAGATTTTTTTCTCCCATAAGCATGTGTCCTTCTTTTTCTAGATATCAAAATTTGTAGAAAAAATCAGTTTTTTATTAATTACTCAAAAACCTTTGTGCTAATTTTGGTGACGCTTGGCATGCTAATTTGAGGTAATAAGCGGCTTCTTTTAGAATAAGTATTATTGCCAGTAGCGCCTCAGAGGGTAAGTAATCTATCTAATATTAGGACAAATCATTGTACGCCACTTTTTTATTTGTATATTTATTTTTTTGATCAAGCAATTGAATATACAATTTTTTTGTCTCGTAAATTATTTTCGTATATCGGTTCAGGAAATTACCAGAATTACTATACAAAAATATTGTATTTTCAATTGCTCAATTGAAAAAAAAACATGCAAATAAAACAGTGGCTGACAATAATTTGTCTTAATATTAGATCGATTATCCTCTGGGACGCTACTGTAAAGTGGAAATAGTTGATTCTAAGTACTCTAATAGGAGCCCCTCATTACATCAAATAAACATCAATAATTATTTCATCAAAATTAGCCAAATGGTTTTTGAGTAATTAATAAAAAACAGATGTTTTATAACAACTTTGACGCCATATATCTCGCGCGGCTAGTGTGATTGTGACGTACTTTTTGTGTTTGGGTAGTTTTTATTTCTTGAATTGTATTCACATCGAAGGTTCCAAAATATTCATTTATCCGATCATGAATTATGAGCAAAAATTTATGATTTCCTACCCCCGACACCACACTTACCAATTTTGAATGGAATCAGACTATACTCACGAAACCTGTCCGCCATTTTGATTTCATGGATATGACATAAAAATCTTAATCTCCGTCCCCGAAAATTCCACTTACCTAATTTGAATAGAATCGGACCTCAATCACAAATCCCGACTAACATCCCAGTGAGCCATCGATGAATTTTGGCCAAAAGAAAATTATGATCTCAAAACCCGAAATCACTCTCATAACAGTTTTGAATGTAATCGGCAATAATAACATAATTTGGTTTTAGCGGCCAGTTTGTATTTATTTTCTGACAAAAATTATGGAAATTTGCAACATTTCAAGTCAATCGAAGGACAATTACAACCGAACATACAGATGGATAAATAAACAAAGCAAGTTAAATAAAAGCATGTAAAAGTCTATATTAATCCAATGGCATGAAAACTTGGAATGCGCAATTAGGGGTACCCAATTTTCGTACGCACCTCTTTGGAGTTGCAAAAAATTCATCTGCATTGAAATTTGAACTTAATGCATTCAAATGACATACCAAAAATCATTGAAGAAAGTTGATGAAAACTTACTTCCAGCACCCTGTAACCCAGTTGATACATATTTCAGAAAATGTTTCTTGGAGCTTTTAGTCTTAAAAATAAGTTAGGATTCTAACAACAAAGTTTGCCTGCTTCATTGAGGGACACCCTGTATATAATTTTTGCAGTACAGGACGTCAAAATGAAATTTGTCAGAACATTACTTGAAACTGCCCTATTGATTCTGTTGTACTTTTGGGGTAATTTTCAGGATATTTGGGACAAAAGTTCATAATATCACTTTCTACAATCTTTAGACATTTTTTTGGGAAGATGGATTAAAAAATACATTATTTTTAGAAATCGCTAGTAGTGAGGAACGTATCAGAAATACTCAATAATAACAATAATCAACTATACCGCACTACTAAAATGGCTACTGAGAAAACCTTTACTGCTTCCACACACAGCATAAAATATCAAAGTAGTGAACTCTGATAAAACTCGCCTTCAATAGGCTGACTCAATGCATTTTTCACTATCCGTAAAGTTCTGGAACTCATTTTGTTTAAAATGTGAATGTAATTGATAATTCGGATGCTTCTCTGTTCGCTTTTGGTATGATACCATTAAAACCTGTTTACCAAACGATTAACAATTAACACCCTACCACCCCTCCAGCACCCTCTTATCGAGGCTAATATTCATCTGATGCCATCAATAACGTTACAGGAATTCAAATGTATATAATGTAGTAAAAATGCACTAAGCTAATTTTGTTAATTTATTTACTCACGTCTTAAACAATAATTTATATCACAAGTCACTATTTTAATTTATCTTTACTGTTACTCCCTATCTGCGAACTCTCGAACTGAATTCATAACTCTCTGTGTCTATCAATGACTACTGCCGCCATCTGATACCTAGCTGCTTATATACTCGTATTTACAGTTCTCGAATGATCGGGACAACAGAACGATTCATCTAGATGGCTCTCCCCCGAAACTTCGGCTTCTTGGAACGTTCGCGCTTCTTTCACGCGGGACTAATGTGTTTGTCAGCGGAAAACTTGTTTACATTTCGAGTGTGCATTATTAATTAGATGATCAGGGCCGGTTTCGGGGTCGGTCTCGAAATCGTTATATTGCCCCCTTCTTAAAGACGTTTCATCCCAAAATGTCATTTTTGGAGTGTGGAGATATCTGCAAGATTCTCCATATCCGGCCCTGGACGTTCGATGGAAGTAACACTCAACAGTCTTCGAGATGGGTGGAGGAAGATGGTTGCAGCACACCAGAATCTTGACACCGCTGGATCTGAATGATTCATCTAGATGGCTCTCTCTCGAAACTTTGGCTTCTTGGAACGTTCGCGCAAATTATTTCCAGGTTTCAGAAAACTCAAATAAATTTTTATTGATAATATCTTAGCAATTTTCCACATTGTGCTCTAATATTGTAAAAACCTATCTTTCCCTATTATACGAAAAACTATCTTATATTTTACTGAAACCCTCCAATTTTTATTCCACGAGGAATGTGATGTTGATCGACACATTATTTTTTAGTATTTTTACTCCTTCAACTCACACTGTACTGATAGAAATTATTCATAGATACTGTATAAAAATATTCAGATTTTCATCTTATTAGGTATTGATTCGTGAGCAAGAGAGTTCAAATTATTCATGAACAAAACATGGTATTTTCATAATTTGGCTAATATTCATCAGGGTGAATCTCCTCATAGAAAAAATAATATACCAATTCGTATTCCATCAACAAAACACTAATTATTATTTGATGACCTCATTCTTGAATACATGTTTTCTTGCTTCATACATAATATATCGATTATATTTTGAAATTACAGGGAACCGAATAGAGAAAGGCATGGTCGGCCCCTGAAAAAAATGCAACTCCAACATTTTTTTCAAAAAACATCAAAGAAGGTGTCGTTCCCAACAAGGCGCAGGCTGAGCCATGCTTGCAGCAAAACGAAGATATTCTACACGGCAGAAGATGGAAAGATATTAAGTTCTGCGTATATAACCACATCCAGAAACTAGAAATAAATCTATTACTTTTATTTCGTTAAATTTTCCTTACCAAGTTCTGTTTAAAAAAGCATATTCGAAAATAAAAAAAACTTTCTAGTAGTTATGATTTACTTTCATGTATTTGTTTTTATACAGTGCGGCTTTTGAAAGTCGCCACCTTTTGACTTTTGAACGGTTTGACTACAAAAAAAACCGTTTGGAGGGTTTTACCGATACTACTATTTGACATGAAACACATTGTGATTGCTCGATAGATGGCGCGGGGGATAAGTTTTCGAATGGTTTGAAGTGAAATAACGAGACACATTTTTTCTTTAATAGAACGAAATTCAAAAAACTTTTCAACGATGTGACACATTACCCCCCATGTCATTTAAATATTTTTAGTTCAGGTGCCACCCCGCGCCATCTATCGAGCAATCACAGTGTCAAAAAATAGTATCTGTGAAACCCTCCAAACGGTTTTTTTTAAGTTTTAACGTCAAACCGTTCAAAAGTTAACAGGGGGGGACTATTGAAAGCCGCGCTGTATATCAGATATAATTTTGTTTTCACCGGAAATGGTTTAAATTTTCGAATTAAAAATATTGTACATTTCCACAATTTTTAATTCTAAAGCAAATTTCAAACATAAATTCATTTATGGTCCACGAATAAATCAAACAAACTAGTCTAACTAGTACGGTACCTCCCAAGTTTCAACACGAATTTTTGTACTCCAGTTTAATAATGCTCTTTCTTCAACTCCCTCTGATCATATATTGTTATGTGTGTTGTTACAGTTGATCGGGTTCGTGCACCCGGTCAACTGCGGGGATTATTTGCGGATGTGCATATGCTGCTTTATAATACGCATTCAAGTATGATTATCATTATTTTTTCTGTAAGGAATATCTAAGTCTGGCCCTTTCTCCGAATATCCGATGCGTTTGCAGGGCATGCTGGTATTATTCATCCAATCCAAATTTCTACCCCATTATGATTATTGATATTACTAATTCATATTTTTCCTTCAAATCTATTTTAGCCCTCCAGTAGCAACGTGCGGTTGCTCACACCGTAGAAATCTACTGTCGTTGACACAAGGGTAACCGATAGCACGACGGTACTGTGCGGCCCAATACCTTTCGTTCTCGGAAGGGTTTCCTTAAGGCGCAATTCCACTGGGGCAACATTTAGGCAACATGTAGCATGCGACAATGACGCATGCCATACCCAGTCTTTCAATTGAAGCAACATGCAGCATGCGACAATGACGCATGCCACATATTGACCGGTGTTGCCCAGACACATGCGTCAGTGCTCGACAAGATTCAACGTGTCGTACTGTGTCGGCGTTTATCCGATAGTCATCGGTTCGGTGCGACTTGTATCCTGCGACATGGAGTGGAATATTGAGAAAACTACTTTTTTCATTGAAGATTATCATAATTCTCCGGAATTATGGAATAATAAAATTACGGAGTATAAAGATAACAGACTCAAAAATGATAAGTTCAAACAGTTAGCGAGTAAATACGAATGAACTGTGCTTGAGGTGAAAAAGAAAATTAAGAATTTACGTTCCGCTTTTCATCGTGAAAGAAAAAAGCTACATCAATCAAAGAGAAGTGGCTCATCTCCTAGCAAGAAAGGAAAATGGTTTGCGTTTGAGCTTTTGTATTTTTTACTAGATGTCGATGAACCTAGACCAACAACGTCAACGATTAGTGACGACGAAGAGGAATCTGTGGTGAGTTGTTTGTACTGAAACTAGAATCGTGAATATACACATAAAATGGTCTAGGGGACAAGAACTACGACTAATATTAATTACAAATTATTTTTTGTGAAGACAAAATGTCGTTATTATTTGTTGGAGATTTTATAAGATGTGTCACATCGGCTTGTGTGTTATAATTGCATGTTCAGAAACCGCCAGATTGCTTACTGTCAATAGGTTCCAAATATATTGCCAAAGTATGTTGTCCCCTAGACCATTTTGATGAGTGTACTAGGGTCAAGAACACATCAACGCAAACTTTATTAATATAAAACTTGTTTTATTATCTATCGCAACTATCGAGTAGTGCTATTAAACTTAAGCATAAAGATCCTGCCATGGCACACGTCCTTCTCAGCTGATGTAAAATATCTCATAAATTCTGTCCTAACTTCTTTGGCGTCACAAGTTGACCTTCGTGCTCTATGTTGCAAATTCCGTATACCAGTGTCGCCTTGGGTAATTACCCTCCCTGATCCTGGAATAATGTTTCCATCTAGTGTTTCATGGTCAAATGATCCTTGAGGAGAGTACAGGGGTCTCGGTGTTTTACTTCTTCTCAAAAAGTTATGAAGATAAATGCATGCTGTTGTGATGATTGCAGCATTCTCCTCCTGTAGCATCAGTGATTTCCGAAAGACGCGAAACACGGATGCTAGCAACCCAAAAGCATTTTCCACTACTCTGCGAGTGGCGTGAATGTCTATAGTTGTATATCCTTTCACAGGAGCCATTGTCATGGTGGCCGCTGAAAGGTTTCATGATGTGTTCCTGTAAAGGGAACGCATCATCCGTCAATATAACATACGGTGATATCTTATTGCTACCAGGAAGTGACTGCGGCGGAGGTAATGCTAGATTATTATTTGTCAACTTGTTATAAAATGTTGTATGTCGGAATACACCTCCGTCAGATATCCTGCCTGACAACCAATATTAGCGTATATAAAATTATAGGCGGCATCTACAACTGCCATTAAAACAATGCTGAACGTTCCTTTGTAGTTGAAGAATCTACTGCCACTGTTTTTTGGGTTTTGCATGACGATGTGTTTTCCATCACAAGCTCCAACACAATGTGGATAATTCCAGGCAACCTCAAAATCTCTTGCTACCTTTCTCCACTCATCTGCAGTGCACGGCATCTGGAAACATGAACATCTAATTATTGATGTCATACAATATTGATATACAGGGTTAGGCAAAAGTACAAGAAAGCTTCATTTTCCTATATGGGTTAGCAAATATGTAAGTAATGTATATATTTTTTTGGTTGCAGAATGAATATGATAGTGCGGTCGCAGACACACAAGATACTCAAACAAGTTTCACTGATACCGACGGTCGCGAAAGCCGTGACGAGAGAAGAGACATTGTCATTGCCCCTAAAAAGAAAAAGACAGAGAAACAGAAGCGTTCCACTCCTTCGGATCGTGAAGAAGAAGCATATAATATTCTACAAAGTACATGCCAAAGAGATGAGTATTCAACGTACGGAGAGCATGTAGGTAATGAACTGCGGAATCTCAACCCTACAGCACGAACAATCGCAAAGCACTTGATCAACAATATATTATTTGACGCCAGTATGGGCAAATATGATGCCAAGACTAGTATTCACACTTCCACACCTTTTCCAAACTATGGAAGTACTTACATTGAACCTCACTCCGTGGTATCTGCTGTGTCGCACAGATCAACGTGTCCTGTGCC
The DNA here is from genome assembly GCA_958502065.1 of Chrysolina americana. Lineage (NCBI taxonomy): Eukaryota > Metazoa > Arthropoda > Insecta > Coleoptera > Chrysomelidae > Chrysolina > Chrysolina americana. Next base: position 26,774,609 of record OY293419.1, on the reverse strand, counting down.
CCCGTATAGATATGTACAGCCCTCTGACAACTTTGCAAACGATACACAACGAGAAGATCTTTCGGCTCCCAGTTATAGCTATGTAAAGCCATCTGACAACTTTGCAAACGATACACAACGAGAAGATCTTTCGGCTCCCAGTCATAGCTATGTACAGCCATCTGACAACTTTGCAAACGATACACAACGAGAACATCTTTCGGCTCCCAGACATAGCTATGTACAGCCATCTGACAACTTGAGACATGGTAAACCACGAGAAGAACTTTCGGCTATCGCAGCACTCTCCGAGTTCCTAATTCCTAAATAACATATATTATGAAAGCTATTTTTTATGAATAATAAACATTTAACATTCAGTAATCATACTTTTACTTACCTTGACAACATCATGTAAGATGTCGATCAGTGCTTTGCATACTTCTGGAATAATTCGTGAAATGCTTGGTTCCGATATCCGGAACAGATACATAAGTGAGGGATAGCTATCACCGGTCGCCAAATATCTTAATGTTACCAATAATCGAACACGAGGTGGTATTGCTTCACGAAAGTTGGTATCAGATTTTCTTACAATCGGTGAGATCTTCCTTAACAAGTATTGAAAATCTTCTCGGCTCATTCGAGTAAAATTTCGAAAAAGAGCTTCATCGTCGGCAATCAATTTGTTGTAAAGCTCATTCTGAGTTGTTTGACCACCAACATATAATTGTCTCCTCCACCACCTTGGCTTCCTCCTTTTCCTTTGTCTACTCAAAGCTATTACCAAATATGCAGCCGCCGCGACCGTTTGTATAGACATGATGCCGAAAACTGAAGTTGCCTCTATTGAATTGATATAGCTGCATGCCACAAACGTATGCTACAAAGCGCATGCGACAGTGCGTGACAAGTTGCTCGTGCAACATTGTTGAACTGTTTGCGGCATAGTCACCTATCTACAAATAGGAAACACTAGACGACGTGTAGCATGCTACATGTTGCCTCATGTTGCCCCAGTGGAATTGCGCCTTTAGTCTTACTTAGCCAGCCGCGTAGAGTGTATCGTTGGCAAAAATATTTGGAGTTGCGGTGTGAGCGACCTACGTTACTATTTACGTTTCTATTGACTGTATACATTATTTTGTGTATGAGAATTTGTAAGTAAAATAAAATATTTTTAGTAATTCTGAAAGTATGAATTATGCAGCGGAGCAAGAAAGATTGCTGCGACTTTTTGACGAAGAAAATGATGATGAAAGTTTACCGGACGACAATTTGGAAGTTCTGGAATATGATACAAATTCTGAATTCGACATATCACAAGCTGAGGAAATTGAGGATGAGCCTGTACAAATCAGACAGACACGATTACCTTGTTTGATTGGAAAAGATGGAACAAGGTGGAGAAAGCACCCTGTAATACGACGAAATATTCGAACTCGTGCGGAAAATATATATCCACGTTTACCTAGTCCGCAAGGAGATATCCGACATAAAAGGGATATCAAAGAAATTTGGGAATGTTTTTATACCACAGACATGCTAGAAAATATTGTAAAATATACAAATACGTTTATAACAATGCAATCATATGATATAAAAGAAGATCACAATGCTAGGCCAACTGACCTTATCGAAGTGAAAGCATTATTAGGACTTTTATATATCTCAGGAGCCAATAAAAGTAACAAACAGAATTCAAAATATCTATTTAGGGTAGACGGCAGATCAATGGATATCTACAGGCTAACAATGTCACTTAGAAGGTTCCAGTTCTTATTGAAACATATTCGTTTCGACGATAAAAGTACTCGAATTGAGAGACAAAAGCTGGATAATATGGCTGCATTTCGTGAGATCTTTGAAAAATTCAATTCCAATCTTCGTAAACATTACAATGTTTCTGCTTTTGTTACCATAGATGAGAAATTAGAAGCCTTCCGTGGCAAATGTCCTTTTAGGGTATACATGCCCAAGAAACCCAACCGTTATGGAATAAAAATTTATGCTCTCGTTGATGTAAAGCTATTTTATACCAAAATTCTGGAGGTTTATTTGGGACAACAACCTGAAGGGCCACATATGCTCAAAACGTCAAATTCTGCTCTGATACCACGACTCTGTGAGCCAATTTGGTGGACAGGTAGAAACGTGACAACTGACAACTTTTTCACAAGCATTGAAGTTGCAGATCTTCTTCTGAATACGCACAAACTCACTATTATTGGGACATTGCGAGTAATGATACAACAAAAAAGACCAGAAAAAAGCAGCATGTTTGGATTTCAGGCGAAATGTTCACTTGTTTCCTACATACCCCGTAAAAACAAAAATGTGCTGCGTCTATCTACTATGCACCTTGAAGATGACTGCTTGGATGCCGAAACTGGTAAACCAGATATAATTATCGATTATATTCAAACTAAAGGCGGGCTTTGACGTTGTGGATCAATTATCTGCCACATATAACTGTGCGCGAGCAACAAGACGCTGGCCAATGGTTATATTTTATAGTACACTCAACGTCTCTGGAATTAATTCGTATACTATTTGTAAGGCCAAAACCCAGAAAAACATTCCTAGAAGTAAATTCCTGGAGGACCTTGCATTTGCACTTCTCGAGGAATATATTCAAAGACGAGCTCACCAGCAGAATATTCCAAGAACAATCCGTTTAAGACTTGCTGAAATTTTAGGAATAAATACTGAAAATCCTCCGACTGAAAATCAAACATATGGACGATGTGCATTCTGTTGCAGAAAAAAGAATAGAAGAACCAGGTTTCTTTGTTTACAGTGCAAGAAATATGTGTGCCTCGAACATTTGACTGGATTGTGCAATGATTGCTATGTTAAAAATTATGAGTAAATAAGCCATAATAGTTTCGGTTTATAATAAGGTTTTTCTGTGAAAATTTTATTTAGCCATGTATTTTGGAGTATTTTCATATGTTTGTTTTCTTTTTCAAGTCAAAAAGAAATTTCTAATGTTTGTCTTTGCAGATAACAATTTTTATATTCCAAATATTCATCACTTTTTAGTCCCCTTTGTATTTTTTTTAATTCTGTAATAAAGTGAAATTTCTTAGTACTTATGTTCGCTTATTGCCTAATGATTGTAACAAACTCAAAATTTTTAAATATTAAAGTAAAAATTTAAATTGTTTATACTTTTTTAAATACGGACTCAGATTCCTACGTTGCTACTGATACCAAATCTAGTCACGTTACTACTGAAGGGTTAGTCAGGCTCTTTCTCCGAAGCCCTGTTCCATCGGAAGGGCACGGTGATATCATTTACCCTAACGGAATATTCTGTACAAAGGAGGGTATGCTTTTTTGGATCCCATGCTTCCGGTCATAGATGTATAAAAAATATCATTTTCATGAAATTTCAACTCTCAAACCATTCCAGCACATCTTCAAATGAGCAGAGTTTCTGAAGGCAAAAATAATAAAATGGACATTTATTTGGTAACACAGCTTATGTGCGTTTCCAGGGTTTCGATGTAATACAAAGATATTTGTTGCTGAACCCATGAAGTACCTAGTATCATAAAATCTTCTCAAATTATGCGAGGTTTTGAATATCTCAGAAGTTGCCACTTGGCATCTTTTGGCAATAATTGATAACAACTTATAATAAGATATTCTGGATTGAAAAAAAGAATGACAAAAATATAAGAACTTGATGAAAATTTAAAAATTTTTTAGAAACGCCCAAATTTTTCTATTAAACGCATACACCTCTTTCTATAAATTTTTTGCAGAAAGCTTTCGACTTAATAGGTCATCGTCAGTGCTTGCTAGTTCGGTTAGTATTATAAGAATCTCTAAAATATCAGCAATCACTGTGAAAAATAGATTTAACTTACAGTGTCCAGCACAAATTTCGCAGTATAAGGAATTATTTTTCATTACTTTTAGATTCCTCAAACATTCTATTCCTGATCAAAACCTCTGCTTCACCCTAAACCCAAATTTATACGAGGTATTGAATTTTTGTACGAGGTAGTTTATAAAACATATTTTTTCAAAACATTATGATCGGATTACTCCATTTCTCGCGGTAGGTTCAAAAGTCAAGGGAAAATACTTATTCTTATTATTAATACTTAATTCCGGACACTGTAAATGAAACAGCTGCTCAAAATATTTAAGTCAATATTTCATAGATTCTTCTAGTTTTAACTTGACCCGAAAACACTGATAACCCATGAGGTCGGAAATGATCTGCGAAAACTATGAAATCTTCACGAAATATTCAAATTATTTGATTAGTTCTATTACGTGTATACAGCTTCACTTCCACAAGTAACTATTTGGTCCGAAAATCATGTACCCTTATGAGGTGATCCAACGTCAATGGCCTTCTGCATTCATCCTGCTAAGACTTCTGCAATCTTATGGCAATATGGTATTCATCAATTGTGGAGAGTATTCACGTATATAGGAGAGGCATGAATATCTCAGGAAATAAATTATATCATGTGATGTTATTATAATTTCTTATTATTATTCTTCCGCAAGGAATACTTCAGTCACGTAATTTCTTCGGAGCTCCGAAACAATCGGAGGGAGTGGGGGTATTACCCGCAAGCAACTCACCACGACCATGGGGTAAGTGACAATTAGGTTCGAAAATTATGTGCCCTGTGGAGACGAAGTTATTTTCTGTATTCTGGTACGATTTTTAGATTCGAAAGTAGTGTGTCTATCATTGAACTTCAAAGTCCCCATTTTTCAGACCATTTTAGGAGTAAACATAATTATTGCTGAACCGTTCTGTGTGTCAAGGATTGTAACAAAATATTCAAAATTCGTTATGTTTGATGTGTGAGTTCGATCCTCTAACTACATAGATAGTGTGGACATGTGCTGACCAGTTTCATGTGGACCTAGTTCATAGAATTGCCACTGGTGGCAGTACATTCCAGGTCCCCATAACTTCTATAATTCACAGACTATTCACACGCCAGAAAAGTAGAATACTCGTGTGGACAAATTGAATAATGACTTTTTCCGTTTGTTTCGGGGCGCACTGTTTGCATCAAAACATGAGAGAAATTGTTGGGACGCATGTAAGTCCACATTATTGCTGAAGTCCACACCAGTCATGTAGTGTACAGGTGTGTGTCCCCACAATTACCTTCATTCTCTTTGTCATTTCTGCTTGCCTGATTTCAATTTTAATATATTTATATACAGCAACAATATTTGTAGGGAAGCCCCTGCCAGAAGTCAAATTGTATATGGAATATTTGAATTTGAATTAACTTGAAACTTGAATAAAAACTTGAATATATAACCACCCTGTATAAAAATCAAACTGGCCATTTTGGGAACTGGTAACCAGGTGATACTGAATATATAGGTACGTGTGAGACAATATTATGTCACAAAAATACATCAAAGACCTCTTAAACACGCAGGATGTTACCTAGCGTATGGACTACTAATTATTTTCATAAGTACGTAGATAGTAGGCACATAGTTTGATATTCATAAATCGGTTTCCGAAACATATTTTTGTTGTGAATAATGAGAGAAATAAGTAGAAAATCTATACAACGTTGTCACCCTCAGCTCCCGAAACACGCGTCGAGTAAAATTGTCATATACATTATTGAATAATTATTGTAGGTACCTATATCAGTTTACCATAAGCAAATCTTCTTGCCTGATGTTTACATTTGTAGAATTTTTGCGTACCTACCTGTGAATAGCTATTGGTGTAAATTATTTATGCTTATTTACATATCCATTTATATACTATGCAACTGACAGGTATTCTCAATTTATAATTTCTCGTAGAGCATTAGAACAGACTTATTCTGAAAAATTATGAAAGTAATAGAATCATTATGATGACGACAGTATACTTCCATTATGTGGTAAGTACACAAATATTTTTTTTTTAATTTCAGTTGTTTCACTTTGTATATATTCCATTCGCTGTCTTGGTTTAAAAGAACTCTGTCGACAGGATTGACATTCTATGACTGAAAAAAGAAAACATTGTTTGCAAAATTATATACAAATATTCATCCTGATTTTTTTGTTATATTCATCAAAATGAATAATTCTATATCCAATATCCTCAAACTCAACAGACTTTTCCGGAGCACCACATATGTATGTACGAACAGAAAAGAGAAACCGTAGAACAGAAAGACTACACCACTAATGACATGAAAACATAATTTCATTAGGTTTTCTACATCATACTCTTATTTGTTTGTCAGGATTCGATGAAAAATTTCACAATATTAGGTTATCAGTGCTTGCCATATTGCACTGCGCCGTATACACGCCAAATCATTTTCCGCCAGGGGGTACCACTCACTTGGGACCTATCAGTTTTTCGTGCCAATTCAGCTGCTTTCAAAACGCCAAAAAATTGATGCTAACAACGCCCATCTACCAGCCGCCATCTCAGATGCTTCTTCATGCGCAACGTACTACGTCGCCCGACAGCGGCTGCAGTTCTTCTGCTTCGGATTGGGTTGGAGCTGGGCCTTCTGAATCGAATAGAAGCCAACTTCTTGCTGAGACCAACTCATTGCCCGCCAGGGGGCACCACTGAATTGGGACCTATCAGTTTTTCGTACCAATTCAGCTTCCTTCAAAACGCCAAAAAAATTGAATGCAACCAACTCCCATCTACCAGCCGCTGCCTCAGATACTTCTACATGCGCAAGGTACTACGTCGCCCGACAGCGGCTGCAGTTCTTCTGCTTTGGATCAGATTGAAGCTGGGCCTTCTGAATCGAATATAAGCCAACTTCTTGCTGAGACTAACTCATTTCCCGCCAGGGGGTACCACACAATTGAGACCTATCAGTTTTTCGTGCCAATTCAGCTGCTTTCAAAACGCCAAAAAAATTATGCTAACAACGCGCATCTACCAGCCGCCATCTCTGATGCTTCTTTATGCGCAAGGTACCATGTCGCCCGACAGTGGCTGCAGTTCTTCTGCTTCGGATCAGGTTGAAGCTGGGCCTTCTGAATCGGATATAAGCCAACTTCTTGCTGACACCATGTTGCAGATTAGTTTGGCTGATATCGAACAAGAACATTCTTTTCTGAACCCTGATGGTACGTTTCCATTATGATATTCACTATATGCCTTAACTTTGACACTAGACATGATAATGACTCAGCTGAACCAAATTTTTTTTTTTTCAGAACCAATAAGAGAATGGGAATGCCAGCTACCCCAAGAAACCGAAAACATAGAGAACCGTTTTGAATTTATGAAATGCAAGAAGTCAAAAAAGACCAAAAAAAATCATCAGAAATACCATTTATTTCAAAAATATTAAAAATAGTGCAATTAAGTGAAAATATTAGTAAATATCAGAAAACAAAACAATTATGAAAAATCACCCAAAAAAAGTATAAAAACAATAGACAATATATAATGTGTTAAAAAATGTATAAAAAGTAATACAGAATACAATATTGCGGAAATATTCAGTGTACCAGAACACCATGGACTATCATGTAATGGAATAGCTGACCCAATTTGTGAAGAAATTGGTACAGGAGAAGTGACAAAAATACTGGAGAACGAATTATTAAGACGAAAGGGCACGTTAGATGAAAATTTACCTTCAATTTTTCAACTCCACGCTCCACTTCATCAAGTCAAGGTCAACAAACCCTACTCGCCATGGTACACATACAATATTAAAACAGATGTGCAAAGTTCGCGATAATGCTTAGAAAATATAAATCAACGAAAATAGTGCAGGGAGCCTATTCTCACATGTCGAATGACATTTGTCGTATTCGACACATGTCGAAAGAAATTGTCGCACAACATTGGCATCTGGCATTCTCAAATGGGTTCGACATCTAAGTCACATGAGATAAATTTTGTCGAATAAAAAAAACTGGCAAAACCGAAGTTTCGAAATTATATCGTGTTCTATGCCACTTCTCATTTGAAGTAGTAAAATGAAATGACAATAATGACATTATGTTTGGTTTTGGAAGGTGGAGAGAAAGTGATTGGTTTTTGTTAGAGTACCTACTCGATTGTAGAAGCAGTAAACATGGAAAGTGAAACAAAAAAAATTATTGCACTCACAACTAAAAACGGACATTAATAAATTTAATGCAAGAAAAAGAAAATGAGCCTCTTTTATCAAGAAAATTTTCCCCAAATTGCATGGAGTGAGTGGCAGAATATTTCCTCCATTCTAAATTCTGCCCCCGGAGCCTCGAAAGACTGGAAGGAGTGGAAAAAGGTAATGATGAAAAAAATAACACATGAGTTGTTGGTATGTTAAATATTTTCATTTTCCACCAGACTTGGCAAGATTTACGATCAAAGACAAAAAAAGAAGAAGTCAGATCAAATCAAGTATGTGAGAGGTACTGGCGGTGGCACTTCATATTCTGATGAGTTAGATGCTACAGATGAACTAATTTTAAGCACTTTTCCATTATCATCAATCACTGGTGACATCTACCTAGATGAAACTCCTGTTAATATGGACTATTTTTTTCTGATTTGAATAGAGACCAACCAGTGGATGATACTCAGAAGACTCGAGAAGATGCCATTCCCAAATATCCAGTTGAAATTTATACTCAAAAGAAAATAATACTGTTCCTCCAACTAGTGCCCTAAAAGAAAAGAAGTATGGCTTCTTATCGTTTGCACACTAGTTGCTGTTGCTGCATCTACTCTTGCAGAAATGAGCAAAAATACTCTGGTGTGCAGAAGGAGTATTTTGCCAAAGAGCTTATTTTATTTGAAAGACAAGTAGTAGCTGTGGAAACTTTGGTAGATGTATTAAAACAACGAAACGTATTGTGATAAATATTATTATTTATGTGATAGATAACTGCATGGTATTACCAAACTGTTTTTTATTTCACCTTATTTATAAGATATATTTTTTTCATTTAGTGTTTATCTTGGTGTTTTGAGTTTTACTAAGAATTAGTACATATTTACTACTGTTCTCGTTTCTAAGGTTGATATTTTTTGTTTAATATTTTGAGAAGTCTGAACTGCTTTTGAGTTGCCTTATATTTTGAAAAAAATAATACATTCCTACATTTATATGTAAAATAAATATTCAATATATTTATGCCTTTATGATCATTTTCCTTTGGGTTTCATATGTACATATCACATTGTTCTGGTTAGAAGGACAAGAAGAAAAAGTATTTCTTATTTCAGATAGACTCATTTAGTATATATGAAGAATATGATATCATTTTATTCATCTATAAAAATTGATGATCCTTCTCTGTAGCCTGATACCTTCTAGTAACAAAGGATTTCAAGCATTTTGGTTATCTTCCTCATGGTTATGTGGAACTATTCCAAATTCTATTTCTTCCAATTCCTCATCTGGATTCAGTAATAACTAATTCAATACAATAACAATAACAATTTAACAATACACATATTGTGTAAAACTACGCAGGCATTTATAATCAATGACGAGGAGTATGATGCAATGTTCGGTACTTCAGTAAGCACCTAAACCGCATTTTCAGTAATCCATTACACCTCTCAATAGTACATCTCGCTAATTTTTGTACCACATTGAACTGATTTTCTTCCTCTGTCATAGGGTCAGCTAAGGGTGTGATGAGCCATGGGCGCAAGGGATATCCAGAATCACCTACAAAATGATAAGAAGTTCAGGTGCAAGCAATAATTTTTTTTTTTATTGATGTTACCCACCTAAACGAAAATAGTCTCTAATCCGTCGTTCATGGAGTTGTTCGAATAAATACTTTATATTGCTGTTTCCCCAAATATAGGAATCATGGGTGCTTCCAGGAAATTTAGCATTAACATGAAGTATCTTCATTTTCTCATCACAAATCTAAAAATTATAACTATATCCTTCCTAAAATCCACAAACTTGGAGCTCCTCTCAGACCTATCGCCAGTGCATTTAACTGCCCTACCCAACGCTTAGCGAAACATCTTTCTAATATTCTCCAACCTATAGTTGAAACATCCCAATCATATGTGGAAAATTCTTACCACGTTATATCAATCGAATTAAAGAATTCAACATATCCAATTCCGACATCCTTGTTAGCTTGAACATCCTCTCCCTATTCACCAACATCCCTATTGATGAGACCCTTGCCATATTGAGAAACAAGAGAAGCGCAAAATTTAAAGGTCCACACTGATATTTGACATTCAAAGACCTCTTCTTTTCAATCTTTGAAAGGTGTCAGATGTTACAAACAACAAGTGTTCTCGATCTCAGTATAAACCGGTGATAAAATCCGTTGATCATTGTTTTTCGTTATTAGAAAAGATATACTATTAACGAATATTAGATTCTCTTTGAAGTATAACGATGAGTGATGAACAGAACAAAGCACCTCACAGCACAGGGGTGGCGGAAGACATTACTGTGTATACAGAAACTGCAGAGATAGTAACAGCTAATCGGACATCAAATTACATAGTTTTCCATAGGAAGAAATGAACTACAGTTTTGTTTATTCAATGACTTAGAATCCTTGCATTCTACTTTTGAAATGTTTTCATTATGGTGTCTATCTATATCTGCTGCTTAATTCGTATGTTTATTTATACGATATTGTGTTGAATATTTCTATTGTAGTTAATTAAGATATTTGTATCTCGAAACAAGAGTTTGTTCACATTTAGAGAATGTATCATTTATAAATTTTTTTCATCATTGTTCACATTCTTCTTCTTTATTAATGAATGATGTTGTTATACTAATCTACAAAGGATATTTTGTTGTTCGGAAATTATATCAAGGGTTGTGGATAACATTTTTAGAAAACTTGGAATAATTACACTAGATTTTATCTCATTGGCCATGTTTGACCCCAGAAATATGTAGGTCCTTTTTTCCTACAGAAAATGTATTCTCTAATATAGAAGCAGACATCCAAAATGAGTTTAGTCCATTATGGACGCATTTGGGCTCATTTATTTTTCAAATTCCTGGATTGGCTATCAATAGGAGATTTTTGGCAACAAGGCAATATTTAAGGACATATTTTTTGCAGTTTTTCCGGTTTCTTAAATCTCAGTGAAACGTATTCGATTCTTCATAGTAATCTTTCTCATTTCCTGAAAATTCTGCAATTTGGACAAAACGCATTTTGGTTGTCTGCTCCTCAATTGTAATCTTGTATATATTATTCATTCAATTGCACATAACTTTTTCGAAAAAAATTGTTTTTTTGTTTGTTTCATACATGCCTTTGGAAAATACCAGTGCATCTTCTAGCAACATAATAGAAAAGAAATTGTCATCCGGTCCTATATTCAATAGTCCAGTAGAAAAATGTACTTATTGTGCAATTCATAAGAAAGAAGCTGCTCAAAATAATGGTATAATAGCTTGAACACGTTGGTTGTAATTGTTATTCATCTTTTTAATTTCACAGATTGTCTTAAGCAAATGATACGGAAATTGACAATAATGAAGATGGATATATGCGATATCAAGAAAATTCGATATTCCATTTACTCGTTTAAAAGGCTCGATTTCCTTTGAAGAGTATCTGACCAATAGGAAAAACATGAACAAATCGGTGATATGGTTATTATACCAGAATATCAAAGAGTCGTACAAATTAAAATCTGGCGATATCAAAAAATGGTAAAAAATGCAAATGCACGTATCTGGGTAGTCAAACCCGAAAAACGATATTTTGGAGTTTAGCCTCGGAGAGAGCTATTTCTGAAATAAAACTCGCTGAATTTTCAGAGGAACAATTTTCTCCGGAAACAAAGCGACAAATATTAGAAGTAATATCGGACTTTCCGGATGTTTTCGAAGAAACGAGTCGGCAGCCGATCACACGAGCTGTCCTACACGATATTAAGGTAAAAGAGGAACTTCCATTCCGTCGTTTTCGCTACGATAAAATGTCAGAACAGAGAAAACAAATAGTACACGAAGAAATCAGGAAATTATCAGAGGCTGGCGTCATAGTGCCAAGCGACTCCCCGTACTGCTCCCTAGTGGTTCTCGTTCCCAAGAAGGATGGCAAACTTTGGTTTTGTGTGGACTACCGGGAGAACAATAAACTAATCGTCTCGGAAGCCCCGAATCTGCCTCATATTCAGGAGACGGTTAGAGAGATGGGCCAGGCAAAGATTTTACTGCACTTGATTTGAGGAATGGGTTCTGGCAAGTACCTTTAACTCCTCAGTCACAAAAATATACCGCGTTTGGAGCCCCAGATGGTCAGGTGTACCAATTCAGGGTCCTCGGCTTTGGCCTGAAGAACGGCCCAGCTGAGTTCCAGAAACTAATGTCCTCGGTGCTTGTGGGATACACGGATGTGTTCTGTTAAGTCTATTTAGACGACATCAAAGTGTATTCCTGCAGTATCGAAGAACATTGTGTTCATCTAAGGAGGATCCTGGAGCAGTTGAGGACACATGGACTATGGTTGTCACCCCAGAAATGCCACTTCGGATCAAACGAATTACGTTATTTAGGGAGAATTGTCTCTGCAAAGGGAAACAAGCCACAAGAGACTCTTACCGTTAATTTTACCACACCAAAATCCCTAAAACAGTTGAGAGCTTTCCTTGGAACTGCCAGTTGGCTAAGGGAATATATTCCACATTTGGCAGAGATTGCATCCTCGCTTACAGACTTGATCCATACTCAAAAAAGATTCAAGTGGACTCCTGCTGCCGAAGCAGTATTCAATGAAATCAAAAATCTGGTCAATCAACCCCTCGAACTGTCTTTACTTGATCTCCAGAGACCGTACTGTCTGCAAACAGATACAAGTCTCATTGGAATGGGGGCAGTGTTATTTCAAGAAAATCTCAATGGTTATCGTGACATTTTTGCTTATGCAAGTGCGAAACTGTCGAAAAACGAAGAACGATATCATGTGTTCCGTCCACACTCATTTATTAGTTATTAAGTTACGAGGATCAAAATTTTGTTTGTTTCAATTTCACCCGTTCATGGTGGAATGAAATTATTGTTAGTTTAGTTATTATTGTTAATCGCGTCAAATAGTGCAGTGTCCCATAAGCTCAAGAAACCAGTGTCAACATCGACAGTGCAGTTAGGTAAGAGCATGAAACTCTCGATACCCATACAGTCCACTAAATTTAAATTTTAAAGGGTGCAATACAACTGCAATTCAGTTATTCACCCTAACATTTTGGTCCTCACGACCCGATTCAGCGTAATATTGATTCCATAGTTTCATTTTTCATTATTTCATTCCATTTGAACGTTAGAAACAAATCCCAAGTAATAGATAAGGAAATCCTTGAATGTAGCCAAAGCCGTTTTTATTTCGTACCTTCCGTGAACACTGATTGTTTTTTGTATCGTTCATGAAGAAAATAAAATTATCGTACATTTATTTCATCGATAAATAAACGCGTCGATATTTTCTAACAAATTGTAAAATTTTGCAAGATATATTAATACTTATATTTTCGTATTTGATTTGATTCAGTAATCTTTTTTTTGTGGTAGTTTTACATTCAGGGTGTATACGTTTTGTTTGAGAATGTAGTAAAATAAATCTCAATTTCGAATTTGTTTCGTCCTCAATATTAGTTTTAAGTCATTTAATAAATATATTCAAAATTCTATTAATTATCGAGTTACCTCGTATTTTGAATGGCAACGACAAAATAGAATATGTTTCCTTCTTTCGCGGTTTTTATCGCGTACTGTAAAAATGAAGTTAAGAGTTTTTTTTGCGCCTCGCGCTCAATGAGTCTGATACAGAAAAAACAGAATCGATTTATTGGCGAACAAGTTCGGAACTCCAATTACTTTACAGAGTTATATTACTGTGCAGTGTTATGCATGATATTGCTATTCACGTCGTAGTGTGTGCAACAATATTGAAGTCAAAAGTCAAATACTAAGAAGCTCTGGCAGGCCTGCCCATCGTCACCTGGAAGGACTACGCCGACGCCCAAACAGAGAAAAGTAAGATTCGAAGGCTTAATTTTTTTTTGCTCGTTCGTATAATAGTAATAATTATTGTGAGTCGATTGATTTTCGTAATTACAGTCCATAATTCGTTTGGGTTAATTCATTGGTCACTTCGAGCACGGATTTGTTCGTAATTTATTGTAAGCTAATTGATAAATTTGATATTGAAATATTTTATTGTTGCCAGAAAGATTCAAGGTAATTTTCGATTTACTTCGTTTGGTTCATAAATATAAATCAGTTAGTTGCTTGCGCTTATCTACTCAATCGTTTTTGTGAGAATTAGTTTGGATTTGATATACCTAAAAAAAAAACATTTCGGTACTGTTTCAATTGTTGTTGTTTCACTGTTGTATTTTTTGCGTTGGTTGAAACTTTGTTCATTTCGATCCTGTTTTCGTATACAGGGTGCACTTATACTTAACAAGACATTTAGATAAATTGGAATTGTTTTGTTTTCATCATGTCTAATAAGTTGAAGCAACATAAAAGTTTACGAGATGTTTGGATAAATCGAATGATTGAATTGAAAACCGTTGCTGAAGATGCATTGGCTGATGACAAGATTCGAACTCAACTCAAACTTAGATTCGTTGATATTGACTCTAGCTAATGAATTTCAAAGTAATCATTTAGCGGTTACTTCTCAGTCTGCAACAATTGAAGGTTATGATTTAGAAGCAGAGGAAGAAATTCGTAAAACTTTTGATAATAATTATTATAGAGTAAAAGAAATTTACTATGAGTTATTTGAACAAACCACTCAACCAAAATTGAACCTCAAATGAGATGATTGCCTAGTGTCAAACTGCCAAAAATTGATTTGCCTAAATTTAGTGGCAATGTTAGAGATTGGCCTTCATTTATAGATTTGTATAAAGCATTAATACATGATAATGCTAGTTTATCTAAAACAGAAAAATTTCAATATTTTTTGTCTTCGTTATCGAAAAATGCATTGACGTGAGTTAAAAGTATCAATCTTACTGAAGATAACTATGATATTGCGTTTAAAACTTTGGTTGATCGCTACCAAAATCAAAGATTACTTGCTAGTGCCTATTGACAGGAAATCGTCGATTCGCCAAAATTGAATTCAGATTCTGCTAATGATCTTAGGATACTGTTAGATTGCTTTCACGAAAATTTGGAGGGTTTGAGAAATTTGAAATTACCAATTGATTCTTGGAGATTTGTTTTATTTCACATACTTATAAAAAAGTTGAATACTGATTTGGTAAAAAGATTTGAATTGCACTATGCGTCAACTGATATAACTACATATAGTGCTCTTATAACTTTTTTAAAAAGTCAATGTACTGCATTAGAATCAGCTAATTTGAATTCTACTCGTAAGCCTCAAGTTCCTCATTTCAAGAAAAATAATAGTCCATCAGCCTATGCATCGCGAGATAGTAATGTAACAAATCGTACTTCGTCGTTTATGACTGGAGCTACCCGTAACTCGTGTTTGTTATGTAATGCTCCACATTCACTTATAAAGTGTTCAAATTTCCTCAAAAAACAGTCATTTGATAGATTTACTTTTGCTAAGCAGAAGGTTTTGTGTTTGAACTGTCTGGAGCCTGGACATCGGTCGAACAATTGCCCTATACAAAGTGTTTGTACAAAATGTGGTGCTAAACATCATGATTTGCTACATTTCATCAATTCACAATCTACTTCGGAAAGACAATTGGTACCAGCAATTTCCAATCGAGAAAATATTTCGCATTCTCAATCAACCCCTACACATTCGAGTCAGGATAGTTACAACGAACATGAGAGTAAAAATGTTATTTCAAATTGTTCTATTTCTCGTGAAATGGTACATTGTTCAAAAATAAATGCGTCAACTTCCGTCTTATTGGCTACAGCACTTGTGACAGTTATTAATGCTGAAGGTCACTCGATGCAAGTTCGAGTGATGCTTGATAGTGCTAGTCAGGCCAGTTTTATTACTTCGTTTTGTTGTGATAGTTTGAGATTACATCGATCTCAACTATGTCTAGAAATAAGAGGTTTAGGAAAAATGACTTCTAAGGCAAATGGTGGTGTCACCTTTGATATTAGACCTGTTGGTGAGTTATTTCCTATCGTTACAGTCGATGCCTACATTATTCAAAGAATTTGTGAAGTACTGCCTTCAAATTTTGTTCCTCGTCAAAATTGGTCTCATCTTTCCAATATTAAATTGGCAGATCCTCAATTCAACTCACCTCGTACTGTTGATATTTTACTAGGAGCTGACGATTTTCCTTCAGTTTTACTTGATGGTCAGTTACGAGGAGGACGCGATGAACCTATGGCCCTTAACACTATTTTTGGTTGGGTTATAACAGGAAAAGCTTCGTCTAGTCATTCTGATTCCGTTAATTCGTATTGTGCTACTTTTGATATTGATGTATTGAATTCCAACATAAAAAAGTTTTGGGAAATTGAAAATATCCCTCGAACTGATAATTATTTATCAGATGATGAGAAATTATGTGAAAAAATATTCACAGAAACTTTTACTCGCGATATTTCTGGACGGTATAGGGTGTCTTTGCCATTTAAAAATGGTGAACCGTCATTCGTGGACACTCGTCCAATGACACTTCGTCGTTTTTTATCTTTAGAGCGTCGACTCAAAGGTGATATGAATCTATACGAGTCATATGCCTCATTTATGAAAGATTATTTGGAATCCAACCATATGAGTATTGCGTGTGGTACCCCCAAGGACGCAACAAAAATATTTTATATTCCTCACTTTTGTGTTATCAAACCCGAAAGTGTCTCAACAAAACTGAGAGTTGTTTTCGACGCTTCAGCGGCTCCATCCGGTGGTACATCCCTAAATCAAACTTTGTTGATTGGGCCAAAATTGCAAAAAGATCTCTCTAAGTTGATATTATCGTTTCGTTGTCATCGTTATGTCATTACGGCAGATATTCGGCAAATGTACCGTCAAATTTTGATACACCCCGAACACAGAGATTACCAAAGAATACTGAACTCAGGAAATGGGCAAGCAATCACCCATCTCTTCTAGATAATTTTCCTGATGAGTTTCGCTATCAACCTTCATTATCCTTCGAAAAAGATGATTCGATTATTAAAATATTGGGGTTAAAATGGTTTCCGTGTTCAGATACGTTTTCGTATAAAGTCGATTTAGATGATCGAAAGTGTACAAAAAGGACAATTTTGTCTGACTTGGCACGTATTTTTGATCCTCTAGGTTTTGTGGCCCCAATTTCATTTTATGCAAAATATTTTATGCAATATTTGTGGACTCTGGGTGTAGAGTGGGACCAAGAACCACCAGCCGAGTGTAAATCACGATGGATATATTTCAGAAAAGAACTGAAATATCAGTCATCAATAAAAATTCCGAGATATTTTGGATCTCAAATCGATAATATGGACTATCAGCTGCATGGATTTTGCGATGCTTCGGAACGAGGATTCGCAGCAGTTGTTTATATTCGCAATATTCATTCGAATTCGTTAAAGTCTTCGATCATAATTGCTAAATCGAAGGTTGCACCTTTAAAAAAGATATCCTTGACTAGATTGGAATTGTGTGCCGCGGTACTATTGGCAGATTTATTGACATTTGTTGTTGAGACCATTGGGTCAAAGATTTCGTTAGATTGTATGTTTGCTTGGTCGGACTCAATGGATACATTGCATTGGATAAAATCGTAACCAAATCGGTGGCAAACGTTAGTAGCAAATAGAGTGAGTCGTATCCACGATCGAATGGCGCCATCTTGTTGGAGATACGTCTCGTCGAAAGACAATCCTGCAGATTGTGCCTCTCGAGGTTTAACTCCCACTTAATTGTTATCTCACCCATTATGGTGGACAGGACCTAAGTGGCTAGAGGAAGCACAAGACTCTTGGCCAAATTCTGTCGTAACAGGTAATGACACTTCCGAAGCAGTTTCAAAGGAAGCCAAAAAAATCGTATTTGCTACTCAAATTTCATCTGATTGGTTGAATGAGTTTTTAGAGAAATATTCATCTTGGGAAAAAATATTACGCCTAACCTCAAACCTTTTTCGTTTCATTCACAATGTTAAGAATATCGCTAATAAAAAGACTGGTTCGATTTTCTTACCAGAAATGCACCAATCCGAGATTGTTCTTGTTGAATTGGTACAAATCGTTTCATTTCAGGAAGAAATCAGTTCACTAATAGCAAAAAGGACTCTATCAAAATCTATTCGCAAACTCGCACCTTTTTTGGATGATAATGGGATTATTCTTGTTGGTGGTAGACTCGATAATTCTAGTTTACCTCATAGTCAGAAACACCCAATTCTGCTACCTCAAAAACATTGTTTGACTTATTTGCTTATTGAACATTATCATGTGTCACATCTTCATCCTGGTATTCAAACATTGCGTTGTTTGATTGTTCAAAATTATTGGATATTGAATGCTAAACGAGCTATTCGTCATGTTATTTCACGTTGCAATAGATGCTTTCGTGTTCGTCCTATACCGTTGACACCATACATGAGTAATTTGCCCCCATTACGAGTAAATCAGGTTAAAACTTTCTCTGTCGTTGGTGTGGATTTTGGAGGTCCCTTTTCTGTTACTATGTCAAAGTTTCGTGGAGCAAAATCATATAAGGCTCATATATGTTTATTCGTTTGTTTTGCGACGAGGGCTATACATATCGAACTGGCTTCAGAGATATCTTGTGAAGCCTTTCTGGCTGCCCTACGTAGATTTATTGCGCGTAGAGGACGCTGTTCCATCATCCACTCAGATTGTGGTACCAACTTCGTTGCCGGAAGTAAATATATAAAAGATATATTTCAGAATGCTACAAGGGAGGAAAAAATTGAATTCCGTTTCAATTGCCCATCAAGTCCACATTTTGGTGGCATTTGGGAAGCCGGAATTAAATCCACAAAAACCCATATCGCTCGTGTAGTTGGTGAACAAATTGTATCGTTTGAAGAATTTAGCACGGTATTGGCACAAATTGAGGCTGTGCTCAACTCCCGCCCTTTGTGTGAATTAAGCTCGGATCCCAATGATTTGAATGCCCTAACACCGGGTCATTTTTTAACCTTAGAACCACTTACATGTCTACCGGATCCCGATTTTTCAAACACAAAAATAAATCGTTTGTCAAGATGGCAACTTTTACAAAAGATACATCGTGATTTTTGGAAACGATGGCACCTTGAGTACTTGAATACTCTTCAACAGCGGCAGAAATGGACAAAAGATCAACCTCAATTGACTATTGGAAAGTTAGTCTTGACCAAAGACGAACTTCAGCCGCCACTTCGTTGGCGTTTAGGACGAGTAGTCCAATTATATAGTGAGTCAGATGGCAGAAATAGAGTTGCCTCTGTAAAGACGGCATCTGGAATGTTCCAGAGGCCGTTAGTTAAATTATGTCCGTTACCATCTCAATAAAAAAATGCAATCTAGTCTGGATTGTATTTTGGTGGGCGGAATGTTTCGTCCTCAATATTAGTTTTAAGTCATTTAATAAATATATTCAAAATTCTATTAATTATCGAGTTACCTCGTATTTTGAATGGCAACGATAAAATAGAATATGTTTCCTTCTTTCGCGGTTTTTATCGCGTACTGTAAAAAATGAAGTTAAGAGTTTTTTTTGCGCCTCGCCCTCAATGAGTCTGATACAGAAAAAGCAAAATCGATTTATTGGCGAACAAGTTCGGAACTCCAATTACTTTACAGAGTTATATTACTGTGCAGTGTTATGCATGATATTGATATTCAGGTCGTGGAGTGTGCAACAATATTGAAGTCAAAAGTGAAATACTAAGAAGCTCTGGCAGGCCTGCCCATCGTCACCTGGAAGGACTACGCCGACGCCCAAACAGAGAAAAGTAAGATTCGAAGGCTTCATTTCTTTTTGCTCGTTCGTATAATAGTAATAATTATTGTGAGTCGATTGATTTTCGTAATTACAGTCCATAATTCGTTTGGGTTAATTCAACTTGGTATTCGGTGAGTGGCGATTTAGTGAATTTTTATTGTGGAAAACACTGTGCAAATTCATGGTGTACACACTTTTTCTTCCGAATAGAAACAATTACTGAATTTCCGACTTGAACTAGTCAGTATTCGCGCTCATAAAAGTTTACTTTGATTCAGTGATCATTATTTTGTAGAACTACGTTGCAACAACAGGGTGTGTATAGGTACTTTCTTTTCACAATAGAATCAAAATATACATTATTCATTTCACATTTGCATATACCTTGCACACAAAGTTAGTTATTGTTCAACAACTAATACAGGGGTCCTCTCAAACGAATAAATTCGTTAAAATTTTATTCGTCATTTTAGTCGAACTAGACTTTGGATAATGTACAATAATTATTTTTAGATTACAGGGTGACTCTCAAATCGTAATTTCAGCTTTTAGTGTCATGCGTACAGGGTGTTTCAACTTTTCACAACTCATTTATTCCGCTCATTGCTAGTTGATTGGCATCACATTTTCAATATGGCTGATAAAAGCAAGAAATTTAAAACTTTGAGATTAACTGAAATCAATCGCATGGATGAAATGTTAATTTGTGCTACTCAAGCTCAAACCGATACGACTATTCACTCTATTTTTAAAATGAGATATCCATTTGTTGACGTAGTCAAGGAAGACTTCTCCAAATTACATACTTCTATAATTTCTTTGATACCACCAGATGATCAAAATGTTGAATTTGAAATTGAAGATGCAATTCGAAAACAGTTTGAATCCAACTTTTATACTATTAAAGCCATATACTTCGGTTTACTCGAAGACAAAACGAACTCGAATAATTCAGTCGCCTTGTCTCAAGGGAAGATCAATGTAAGCCTTCCAAAACTTCAGTTACTTACCTTCAGTGGGGATGTATCTACTTTTTCTTCTTTTCTTGACATGTTTGATGCCATGATACATAATAACCAAAGTCTCACGAATGTAGAAAAATTTAATTATTTAGTATATGCTTTAAAAGGGATCCCTCTATCACTTGTTCAAAAGGTACCGATGACTTCTATGAACTACCCTATTGCTTATGATACGCTTGTCAAGAGGTACAAAAATGATAGACTGAAAGCGGCTGCTCATTGGTCAGCTATTGAAAACACCACCAAACTCACCTCGGACAATTCTCAGGACTTGAGAAATCTGTTGGATACGTTTGAAGATCATTTGGCCGCTCTCAAGCTTCTGAAGCTACCCGTTGATAAATGGGACTTTATTTTAGTCCAAATGATCTTGAAACGTGTTGATATTTCTATAGTAACCAAATTCGAACTCAATCACGATTCATCTTCGATGCCTACTTATAATGAACTAACCACTTTTTTGACTAAACGTTGCAGCGTTGATAATATAACTTCGACAAAAAAAGTTAAACTTATAAAAAAATTTAATTCTCCAAGCCTAGCACTTCCATCTCAAGACCGTCATTTTCTTTAGTGAGTTACTCCACCTCTCTTAGCTGCATCCTTTGCAAAAACAATCATTATATCTACAAGTGTCCGGAATTTACGCAAAAGTCAGCTACCGAGCGATATAGAATGGTGAAAGATAATGGCTTCTGTTTGAATTGCTTGAGCAACTCTCATACGATCAAGCAATGTAAATCCTCATTTTCTTGTCATAAGTGTCAACAAAAGCATCACACAATGCTGCACTTTGATCAAACCGTTGTCCACTCCCAGAGTTCTATGTTAAAATTACCGTCGGACTCTAGCGCCACCTCTTCAGGGACATCTCAATTAAATTCTTCTTCAAATTTTAGTATGCAATCTCTCACTCTCACCGAAATCTCATCACCTCAATTTAGTAACGTTCTTCTGTCCACTGCGATAGTAGACATTTTAGATGGTAGAGGTAACTACCAATCAATACGTCTTCTTCTCGATTCTGATTCACAAAGCAACTTTATATCTCAGAAATGTGCCATGCGCTTAGGAATTACTTCTTATAACATGATTTTCTCCGTGCAGGGAATAGGCAATACTTCATCTCTCGCAAGTTCCCGAGGTATATCATGCACAATTAGACCTCGAGGAAAATCCACTCCCACCTTTGACTTGGACGCTGTAGTTATTCCTCGGATTTGTGGGAAACTACCCTCATCTCCTCATCCGATCGAGTCATGGTCACATATCAAGCATATACAGTTAGCAGATCCCAACTTCAATACGCCCGGTGCCATAGATCTTTTAATCGGTGCCGATTTGTTTCCCGACATTTTACAATCAGGTCGTTTGGTAGGAAGTCACTTTGAACCTGTTGCACTGACTACCGTCTTGGGTTTCGTTCTAATGGGAAAAACTAATTCTTCACAACAATCTCCTCACACTCTCTCGTTACTCAGTTGTAATGATTCGTTAGAAAATACCCTGCAGAAATTTTGGGACGCAGAGGAAGTTCCTCACGTTCATTGTTTATCTCCCGAAGACAAGAGGTGTGAATCTTTGTTTCTTGACACTACTTACCGAACCGATTCGGGAAGGTTTGTAGTCTCCCTCCCCTTTCGCCTTGGAGAACCTGAGTTTTCAGATACGAGAACAATGGCAATGAGTCGCTTTCTGTCGTTAGAACGTCGCCTATTGAAAGATCCCAACCTTTATAATGATTATTCAGCATTTATGAAGGACTACATAGATCTTGGCCATATGGAATTGGTTCAAGATACTCCAAATCTCGATAAAATTTTCTATATTCCACATCACGCAGTATTAAAACCATCTAGCTCCACTACTAAGCTAAGAGTGGTATTCAATGCTTCTGCTCACACTCCTGGCCAACATTCTCTTAACGATACCTTATTGACAGGTCCGAAACTTCAACGCGACTTAGTAAGTATATTATTGAATTTTCGCCTTCATAAGTACGTCTTCACAGCTGATATCCGACAAATGTATCGTCAAATTCTCATCAATCCCCAGCACATTAACTACCAGCGTATTTTATGGTGTTTTTCTCCAGAGGAACCTATTCAAGATTATCGACTCCTCACAATTACGTATGGATTTTCATGTGCTCCATATCTAGCGTTGAAGTGTCTCTTAGTTTTGGCCGAGGAAGGGAGCCACACCCTACTCGCTGCGGCTCGAGTAATCGAGTCCGATACCTACGTGGACGATATTGTCACTGGTGCCAACACCCTTCACGAAGCTAAAAGTTGCAAGCTCAAATCATTACTCTACTCTCGAAAGGGGACTTTGAAATCCGAAAGTGGGCTTCTAATGATCCACGTCTTCTAGCACATATCCCTCGTTCGCACTTATGTGACGAAACCCAATCTCTAAACTTTGAATACGATAATCCTTTGAAAATTCTTGGACTTCAGTGGAACCCTTCTTCGGATTGCTTTTCGTTCTCAGTCCAGCCGATGGATACCAGCTGCACAAAACGCAATCTCCTTTCAAACTTGGCAAAAATATTCGATCCTCTGGGCATTCTGACCCCGATCACGTTTTATGTTAAATATATCATCCAAAGACTATGGACCTTACAGCTTGACTGGGACGATTCTCCTCCTGTCGATATTATACATACGTGGGAACAGTATATTTTGGAACTTCCCTCCTTGGCCCGATTCAAACTTTCCGGCTTCTTGCTTCCTGATAATATTCAGACCTGCGGGTTACATGGGTTTTGTGACAGTTCAGAAAAGGGATATTGCGCCGTCATCTATTTGGTATTCGTATCAAGCGCAAGTGAAATTACTAGTAATTTCATCTGTGCTAAGTCTAAAGTTGCACCCCTCAAAACTATTGCTATTCCCAAATTAGAATTATGTGCAGCGGTATTACTGGCACGTCTACTTCCCTTTGTAGTTAAGGCATTCCGACCAACCATCAAAATTGATGTGTTTAGGAAGTGGGGTGTGGTCAGATATTATATCCATATGACCCGAAAGGAGGTAGTCCTTCATAAAATCGGAATAATCTTGATATAACTGGGGATTTCTCAGAAGGCGACGCTCAATACTGAAAAATCTCTTTAAGGCAATATCTCTCGAACCGTGAAATGTGGGTTGTCCATCTTTGAATGGCAACTCAACACAATACCTTCCAGATTCAATACGCGATAGTGTATTTTGATAAAGACACTCAGCTAATTCATCATCAGGAGAAATTTGTGAGGATTGTGGAACAACATCTAACTCCCAAATTTTTTTTAATGATTGTTCGAGAGAGAAATCCAGTAAAGTGCAAAATGAATGAGTAATAAATTCAGAAGCAACTTTGGCTCCACCCATGACAATCCAGCCAAAAATTGTTTCCACCAGGGCAGGTTCATTAAGTATGCCAGTAAGAGACCTTCCAGAAAGAGAAGAGGCAAATATTTCGGCTCCTAGAAGCATATCTATGGGACCCGAAACACAAAAAGAGGGGTCCGCAAATTCAAATTGTGAGAATTTCTGTAATAGCTCTTGAGAAACATTAACGCTGGGCATGTTAGAGCAAATTTGAGCAATGACAACAAACTTAGAAGTGAAGGTTGGATCAGATTTGTCTTTGGGTTTAAAAGTACAAGAAGTACCGAGAGAAGAGCGGGAAGTAGACATTCCGACACCATAAATATGGAGATTGAGTGGATGGCAATCAAGTCCTAGCTTGATGCAACACTCAGATGAGATAAAATTAGTTTGACTTGCACTATCCAGAATGACCCTTACTTTATGATACCGACCATTAATATCAAGAGTATCTATTATAGCTGTGGGCAAAAGTACTGTACCTTTGCCATTAGACAACAAAGAGGAAACAGATTGGGTATTCACGACATCACCCTGTTGAGGTGGTTCAGTAGTTTAAGGATAATTGAGTGATTGAGATAAAGTGTGAGATGCGTTAGTACTTGAGGACGAAGAAGGATGAGACGAAACGTCGCGAGGAAAATGCAATAGGCTATGATGAGGTCGAGAACATTTTTTACAGAGTGCAGAACTAGTACATCGACTACTAATATGTTTAGTACCTAAACAGTTAATGCACCACTTGCTATTCTTTGCAAGTGCGTGACGATCTTTAGAAGATTTCGAGAGAAAAATCGGGCATTGATAAATCAAATGATCATTAGAGCATAATTGACATTTTTATTTTGAATGTGTCATAAACGTATTATATTTCCTTTGAAGAGCATCATTAGAATCGTTACGAGGACAATAAGTTCTTTTAGAATTATGGGGATTGTCGTAAACAGCTGTAAGAGAATCACATTAAACATGTAAATATTGCACAAGCGAGGAATAATATTCACCCTCCTTTAAATCAGGATTTGCTGCACCAAAGTTAATTTCTGTTTGAGAATCGAGTCTATCAAATAACATATTATATAAAATAAAATCCCATTGCTTTACTGGGTATTTAAAATTTTCTAGAATTGAGACATTTTCTTCAAACGTTTCCAAGAGGGCTTTAAGAGCTTTAGCATTTGGAGGGATCATTTTTTAGTTTGTTCCAAAATATGCCAATGAACAGTAGCAATATTTTTTTTATTCTCAAAACGCTTTCTCAAAGCTTGGTATGCAACAGGATAATTTTGAGAAGTGAGAGGAGTAGATTTAACTACAGAATGTGCCGTGCCCCTTACACAACCCAACAAATAATTAAATTCATCAATATTCGATAGTGAGTGATTATTATGAATCATTGAATCGAATTGATCTATAAAGGTTTGTCAATTTGTATCATCCCCATCAAAGGATGGTAGTGACATTTTAGGTAATTTGACATTCGAAACTGAGCGACTTGAAGTATTGGCAACAGCGGCATTATTCGTAGTTAAGTCATCCTTAAATAGTTGATAATAAATAGCTTGACTGTGAAAATAATTTGCATCGACTTCACTCAAAACTTTATGTTGAGGAGCAGCGTCAACTCCTTCCATATTAGAAATAAGAGCAATAATAGAGTTATGAATTTTATCAAAAGTTTCCTTAACCGTTTCAAGTGTTTTAAAGCGACAAATAAAAATACTGTGAAGTTCTTTGTGAATTAATACATTATCAGCAGCAAATTTGATTTCATTAACTTTAATTGCTTCAGTTTCCCTCTGAGCAATCAAGGTTTTAAGTTTCTTATTATCAGCCATAATAAGAAGTAAAAAGACAACTGAATTTCCTGATAGAACCTCCAACTAAAAAAGATACCACGGAAAACAACGAACTAAACTATTTGGTGAGCTATGGATGATGACTACGCACTACGAATATATTTATTCCGAGTAGGTATGCAGGTCCCACTTGTAAATAAAGAATAAATTCAAATTCTGAATCGCGTATCCAGTTCCAGTAAGCTGGTGGTGCGCAAGAAATCGTCGCATTCGGTACCTCTAGTCAAGAGATGATTTCGTTTGAAATGGGTGAATATCGATATATAGTGAAATTTACCTGTCATAAAAACTGTTTTTTATATCAAAGCATTCAAGATCAGTATCGCGGGTCGAATAGACCAAATGTTGGGCGAGAAAGCATAAATGGACTGTAAATGAGTTTGATCTTTGAATAATCTTAGCGATGTTCAAATAAGTATCAAAATAACTGAGCGAAAAAAGGGAGACACATAAAAAGGTGTAATTGAAACTCACTTTTATAGTCTTCACCACTCTTGCAGGGGTACCCCTGGGTCTTGTAGAACGTTTGGCAGTTCACTTCACAAAATGTCCTTCAAATGCAAAATCTTGTATATGGGCCAGAAAGGCGAACGTGTGTGCCGGTTCAGCGCAAAATAGGTACTGCCCGTCTCTGGTCGACAGTTCGGCCTGCCTTCTACGAGTCTCCTCATTTTATATTCGCGAAAATAAAGTTTTTAAAAAGAGTAAAAAATATACATAATATTGAATGCTTTGCGACTTTGAATGAATACCGAACAATACTATTATATTCTTTTCCTAGGTTAATCCAAGCTTGGCCTTTTATTTTGTTAGTGTTTGTATCTGTTTTCTTACTTTCGATTCATTCCTTATATTTCTTCACCAGACTTAACAATACATTTTCTTCTCTTGCAGTAAAATTTGTGGTTCTTGCAAATTTTTTGGAGTCCCCCATGTTTATAAACAGTAATAGCCTAGCCACGTTTATATGATCTTAACCTACTTAAGTTTACGACAAGCAGAATCACAATAAAATACATGCCACGTATAACATGTTCTCTGTTTACAGAACCACCAACATTGGAAAAAAATCTAATCATCGCCGATCAGTTGAACTTACAGTCAAATGAGTTGGAACAACGTGCTTTCTTGTGAACTGAGATCACCAGTTACTAACAGTTCAGTTGATCTACTGATGAACGTTGTTTCGTACAACTGTCCATTAGTGAATTGGCATTTCACTGTTTTATTCATAGACTCTTCCAACATCGGTATTTAGAACAAAATCAAACTTGTATACTGTAACACAATTTGTACATGAATTAATATGCAAAAATCACCAAAATGTTTTTAATTAGTTGTCGACTGTCATGATATTTTGGATCAGAGCAGTATGTTTATTAGTAATAAATACAGTTTATTGAATTAATTATTTGTTTGATTTACATCTCGTTTATTGCCATTGAGATTTTCGTAATATCCGTGCAGAACACATTTACTAAAATATCTCTCTCTTCCCTGTCTTCCTAATTCTTCGTTACTCCAATATTCATATAAATTTTGGTAAATCTTCGGTTAGACTGAGCATCTGAATTTCAAAAAAAATTTTTTTGCATCTCACATAGTTTGGTCTCCTGAACAAAAAAATCCAAATGAAATTTTTGGCGGTCTCGACTATATTTGGAGATATTGGTCCATTTTCTTGGGAAACTTCACCGTTTGACAGATTGAATTTCTGTTACGGAAAATACACGAAATTTTTTTCTCTTTCAATCAAAACACCACTCACCTTATTTACTTGGTTTCAGCACTTTTTACTGGAAAAAACTATTATTTTTTCAAAAAAATCACCATTCTTCGAAACGTAAACAAATTATTGGAATTTGATTGTTGAACACTGAATGTCTGTTTTTTTGTGTATGCAATGTTGGCAACGGATTTGTTTGTTCGGGTTCATTTGCGCCGTTGCCAATTTTATTTCAGAATTATTCAATTCACTATTACATGAAATATTTCAGAGAGTGAGTAATGAAAAAATTAGTGGAAAAATGAGATGATTACATCAACTGCACATTCAAAATATTTCCAAATGAATGCACAATGCAGATTGGCAGAATGTAAGAAACGTGATAGATCACGGAAACTATTTTTGCAAGTGCGCAAACATGTATACACATGCGCACACATATGTTGGCACATACATTAGCATTATCATGCGCATACACAAGGGCATTAACATGCGTACTTAATGTAAACGCAGGGAGAAATACAGTGTTTGGCTTCACAAAAATTAAGACTACTTTTTACATAAAAGAACGTACTTAATGACTATGATCCATATACCTAGTATGTGCTATAACCTAACCTGACCTTACGCAAATTCAACCTAGTCTACCCGACCATATTATTATCTTGGTTTAGTATTATGTTATATATACTTGCGCATTTCCATCACTACTTTTTTCCATGTTTTTCAACTTTACATACGAACATTTCTCACTTGTTTGTTGATGGAGACAGAAAAGAAAACGCGAGCGAAGCGAGCGCGCACGCCCGACATTTCGCAAACCCGCGCGCGTGGGTTTGCACATTCACATCAGTACTCAAAAGTAGTGATGAAAATGTAGGTGCACATGCGCATCTGTATGTTCATACGTAAGTTGAAAAACATGGGATAAAGTAGTAATGGAAATGCCCGATATTCGGCAAATCGGCGCTCAGGCCTGCGCATGCGCATTCCCACCCTCATTTTGTCCATTTTCTTGATTTTGAGGTAGAAAAGTAAGTCTATTGCGATTTTGTATAAAAATTTCATGAGTTATAGACAATATTCACCTTCTTATCTCAACATCAAGAAAATGGACAAATGGAGGATGGAAATGCGCATGCGCATGCCCATTTCTATTACTAATTTTTAGTAGTGATGTGAATGCGCGCTCGCTTCGCTCGCGTTTTCTTTTCTATATCTCTATCAAAAAATAAGTGAGGAATGTTCGTACGTAAAGTTGAAAAACATGGGAAATATAGTGATGTAAATGCGCGCGCTCGCGTATTTCTTTCTATAGGTCTTCATCACAAAATAAGGAAGGAACGTTCATACGTTAAGTTGAAAAACATGGAAAAAAGTAGTGATGGAAATGCGCAAGTATATATAACACAAAACTAAACCAAGATATGGTCGGGTAGGCTAGGTTAAATTTACGTAAGGTCAGGTTAGGTTATAGCACATACTAGGTATATGGATCATAGTCATTAAGTACGTTCTTTTATGTAAAAAGTAGTCTTAATTTTTGTGAAGCCAAACGCTGAATTTCTCCCTGCGTTTACATTAAGTACGCATATTAATGCCCTTGTGCACGATAATGCCAATGTAGGTGCGAACATATGTGTGCGCATGTGTATACATGTTTGCGCACATGCAAAAAATATTTTCCGTGATCTATCACGTTTCTCATATTATGCCAGTCTGCATTGTGCATTCATTTAGAAACATTTTGAATGTGCAGTTGATGTCATCATCTCATTTTTCCACCAATTTTTTCATTACTCACTCACTGAAATCGGTTGCCAACATTTCATACACAAAAAACCAGACTTCATTGTTCAACAATCAAATTCCAATGATTTACGATTCGAAGAATGGTGTTTTTTTTTAAAAAATAATAGTTTTTTCCAGTAAAAAGTGCTGAAACCAAGTAAATAAGTGTGTGTGAGTGGTGTTTTGATTGAAAGAGAAAAAAATTTCGTGTATTTTCCGTAACAGAAATTCAATCTGTCAAATGGTGAAGTTTCCCAAGAAAATGGACCAATATCTCCGAAAATAGTCGAGACCGCCAAAAATTTCTTTTGGATTTTTTTGTTCAGGAGACCAAACTATGTAAGTTGCAAAAAAAAATATTTTTAAATTCAGATGCTCAGTCTAACCGAAGATTTACCTAAATGTTTAATTGTCAAATGATATTGATTCATTAATGTCATTCCCTTTCCCCTTACAAGAAATCTGTATAACATCATATGGTCTCTTAATCCATTTAGATAAAAAAAAAAACAAATTTTGATTCTTTCCTGATATTTGAATGTGGGCGAATTTAAAGCTATCATCACAAAATCAGGCCATACTTCTGAATGCCCAACTATGTCTTGGGTAATCCATAAAGCATCATCTGAAATTATTGTATTTTTATATATAAGTTCATTTAACTAATAACACTTTATTTACTAGGATTATATTCCGGTTCATAAGCTCGCTTTAATTTCAATTTTAGATCCATTTTAATAATAATTTGTTTAACTAATGGCGAAATGAAAACTATTGACATCAAGAATTGATTTATTTGTGTTCAAATTTGAAAAGTTGGCGGTGCAAATTTTCTGTTACCAACCTGACATAAATAAATTTCTCTACACTGTTTGCTGTCATTGATCAGAATTTCTTGTTTTTCATCTTGTTAAAAGAAGGTGGAATTTTTGGATAAAAACCGCCGTTTTCAGTAAAAAAATAGGGTGAAACGGGTGAATTGGGGTGTGAACATTGTGTTAGTTTAAAAAAGGAAGAATTTTGAGTGTTTTTGTCGAGGTAGAAATGTGTCCTAAAAAGTGCCAGTCATCCATCAAAAATGGGCCGATATCTCCGAAAATAGTTGGGACCGCCATAAATTTCATTTGGATTTTTTGTTCAGGAGGTCAAACTACGTGAGTTCAAAAAAACTTTTTTTTGATATCTCGTGGCTATTAGTTAACGGAATTTTACCCAAATAAGCCTATTTAGAGCAAAATTTAAAAAAAATACTTTTGACAAATAGCGAAAATCAATTAACTGACCCCGTCCCAGTGAGCCATCACTCATATTTTTTTTAAGCGAAGCACGACTCAAAGCCCAACTCAAGTTTGAAGAAAATATTATTAAATGTTGTTCCCATTTAAGACCAACTTGATGTACCTAAATATAACTGTTAAATTTCAATGTAAAATATATCACATTCTATTATTGTTCTGAACATTCCTTTATTTGTTTCTCTATTTTTTACAGATTCGGACGACAGATGGGATGTGATCATAGAAAAAGAGGTCATCATAACATGCACATCCTTTACAGAGGCGCCGAAATACACCTCTGCACTGCATTTCAACTTAAATCTGGAATATCCGAGGCAAGTTTGTCAGAAGCTGAAAAATCAATGACGAAAATCGTCCTACTTCAGGCCAATATGAATCCCTTGGTTTCCGACTTCAGTCCACTTGACCTGAGAAAAGCAAATTTCAGGTTTCTGGATGAGCCAAGGTCTTCAATGTTCTTAAAGAAGACCCCACGCATTTGCATGTAGGAGCCTCTTACACTCAGTGTCGTATACGAGACCGAGTTCAACAGCTGCACGGGTTGCTTCCTTGAAAAGAAATGCTTCAATCCCTGCTTTTTCATGATCGCATACCAAGCAGAGAAGGGGATCTGAACTCCTGATGACTTTACAGGCTCCATCCAGTACCATTCTGTTATGTACTCAAAGGTTCACGGCCTCCCCGTAGGCTGTGGAAGTATATAACCGAGAAACAGACGACTTAGGATGCGAGCTACTATGAAGATGCATCATTTTGCGAGTTTTTACTTCGAGTTTATGCAGATCTTCCTGAGTCCATTTCATTACTCCAAAAGAGTGAAGTAGAATCGGAACAGCAAGCATATCAGTTGAAGCAACTTTGTTCTCCCCCAGCAGTTCTGATGACCAGATCTGTCGAAGTTTGTGCTTATACTTGCCGCGGAGAGAGTTTTTAACAGTAGGTACCTCTAGGGGATGACGTTGTTCTACCCCTAGGTGGTATACGTCTCTCCGGCATCCAGATGATGGGAGATGCTTCCGTCTACGAGCTGAACGTCCTCTCCGAATTCCTCGCATCGTCCTCTTCTGAGATGAACCGTGGCAAATCTGTCGATCCCAAACTCCATTTCGATAGCATGCGTGTACTCTTGCACCACCCTCAAGGCCTGATGATGGTCCTTTTCATCATCATCCATGTAAAAAAGATGGGTGACCTTATGCCTCCGGTTGCTGGGGGTGCCGCAGCTGTATCCACGGATTTTTCGTAGTGCAACGGACAATGGCAGTAGTGGGATGCAGAAGAGGGCTGATAGTGTCTTCCTGAAACACGCCCCTTCTGAAGATAACCTACTCTGTTTGGACTCTGACTTGATCAGATGTTATGGAGAAGCAAGTCCTCCAGAGCAGCATCATCTGTTCAGTGCATATCACTATTTGATCGGGTACCGCTCATGCGACGTTGTATCAAATGCATTGTGATAGTCGACCCAGGAAATTGAAAGGTTACGCTTTTACTGCACGGAGTCCTGCGTGATACATCTGTCGATCAGTAGTTTCTCCTTGCAGCCAGCGACCCCCTTCTTTGACCCTCTTTGCTTATATAACCGTTCATACACCGGCTCAACTGCGGAGAATATTCGCGTGTATAAGATGCGTGGAAACATCTAATAACATACGTTCAAGCATGTTATCGGTCTGTACTTCTTCGGATCAGACAAATCTCCGTTTTTGGGGATTAGCACGGTTCGCCCCTCGACAAACCAATCCGGAATCTGTTGCTCCTCATCTAGCCTCTCTTGCTAGATGGTGGTGGGTAAATGAATTTTTTTTCCACCAATAGTTATTTAGACCATCAGGGCCTGGAGCAGTAATGTTCTTCGAGCCTTTGAGGGCCCGTCGAACTCCTTCCGGGGTTATCGGGTTGCGCTGTTCATTGCGCTCAGGCTGACGAAGCTGACTGCAGAAAGCTTCAAACTGCGCTAGGGCTGGAGTATCTACGTTGAGTAGTTGCGGAAATTTGTAAATGCCTTTCCAGAAGGTTTCTACCCGATCAGCAGCCGGCGGGTTATCCACAACACGTGGAGACTCTTGGAATAGGCGAGAAGGTTTATCGCGGAACTTCATGTCATGTCTTTCGCGATGCTTGTCGCCCGCCTCACTAGTGACTTTCTTGCAGCCACCAGCACTTGAATCATATCAAGACAGTGCTGTTTGATGGTAAACAGCACGCATCGATTCAGTGTGAGGTGAGGAGTGGTGTGGTATTGCCAACCACGTAGTCCGCCATACACTGGATACGAGACCAATCAGAGGGGTGGTATCCCTCTTCTCCGCTTGAGACAGAGCCTGAGCGGCATCATTTACGGCAGAGTTTATCTGCCAGATGTCAGCTCCTTCTGAAAGGACATCGTGAATCTCCGCATCCACCCGTGCCAGTTGTCGTGGCTTCAGGGGCTTGGTGTTATGAAGCGCCCTGCGGGTTCTGATGCCTTTTTTTTAATAAGGAATGTACCAGTCAGTCGATACTACCGGAGGGCGCGCTGGTGTGTCATTAATCTCAGCAAACACTCCCCACTTCCGTGGAGAGAGGGATTACTGGGTCCAAGAATCATGTGCCCTGAGTAAACGGAATGAACCAAGAAAAACAAAGTGAACCAAGAATAACGGCCTTCTGCACTCTTCCGGCTAGGTTTTCTCCCGCATCAAGCCGGTATGATTTTTAAATTCGAGAGCAGCGTGTCCATCATTACACCAAGGACCCCTATTATCAGAACCACCATCTTGACAGAATAGTTTGGATAAAGCCTGCGGAGTTCAAAGAATAGATCGATATGTAGTCCGTTTTTTCCTCCTCTTTTCGGACGATATTCGTTTCGCCAGGAGCTTTGATGGTCGAGGAGGACTACACTAGGCTTATTGGCTCGTATTTGCCTGAGGGTGGGGAATTAGTAGTTCCAATAGATTTGGCACTTCTCATTCTCCACAACGGACTCAATATCCCCCGCAGCATAAGGCAAGCTGGACAAGCTGACAGCAAAATGCATTATCGTCTCAGCTGCCCCACGACACGCTCTGCATCTAGTGTCAGGGACCTCTTTACCCATCATGCGACTGCGGTAGATGAGGGCGTTGAAGACACCATCCTGGCAGGCCATTATGAATCCCTCGG
Organism: Chrysolina americana; assembly: GCA_958502065.1. Classification (NCBI taxonomy): domain Eukaryota; kingdom Metazoa; phylum Arthropoda; class Insecta; order Coleoptera; family Chrysomelidae; genus Chrysolina; species Chrysolina americana. The sequence continues at coordinate 26,740,580 of OY293419.1, read as the reverse complement.
TTTCCGACTTCAGCCCACTTGACCTGAGACAAGCGAAGGATAGGTTTCTGGATAAGCCAAGGTCTTCAATGTTCTTGAAGAAGACCCCATGCATTGGCTTATCCCTATGTAGGAGCCAGTCACACTCCGCAGCTTTCACGTGGGCTTTTTGCTGAACGGGTTCCAACTTGGTGACAGAAGTTGGGTTCGTCCGTTCAGTGTCGAATAGGAGACCGAGTTCATCGGCTGCACGGGTTGCTGCCTTGAAAAGGAATTATCATTATTACTATTAAAACTTATAAATGTACAGAACATTCGGTTCTTTCAGGAAAAATGAAATTGTTTGAGCATAAAAATTTTTCTCATACTTCATTTCCATTTCCAATATACATATGGGAAATTGAATACTTGTGTATTTATGAGTAATAATACAAGATTAGTGAAGTAAATACTGAAATCATCTCTGCAATTACACGACAAAATGCCGGGGAAGCCTTAAAAATACGTAGCAAGTTTACTACAGTATTGTGAAAATATTGGGTGGATTCACAATGATGTTTGTAGAAACCAATACATATTGTGAAATGATATTTAGTTTTCGCAATGACACATTTTTTAACCCTCGAGTGGACGCGCCAGTGAACTTCGTTCACCAATTACCACACTCCTGTATTTATTTTTTTGAAACGTAGACATATTCCCTCTTCTTAAGGCGAATTTACATGGGGATAGTCGCTAAAGCAATGTGTAAACGTCTGATTTAGTACTTGAGCCAGTCGCCAATTTAGTGGAAATTTTAGTCAAGCAGATAGAACGCGAGTCTATTTACTGGAGCACGTAGGTACCCCCACTACGTGATTTGTTTACCACAATCGCGCTAAACACGTCTAGACAGGTCTATTTAGTATAGTAGTTTAGTGATGCATGGTGTTTAGTTATTATTATTGAAATACGAGAACAATGGCTGTGCCCCGCTGGAATGAAGATACTACACTAAAATTTGAACAGGAGTACCGATTGAGAGAATGTTTGTGGAACACAAAAAGTACTGTTTATAAAAACAGGAATGCTCGCGAAGTAGCTCTCAAACAAATTGATGAAATAATGGGAATAGAGGGATTTGGAGTGGCAGAAATAAAAAATAAAATAAAGGCACTACGTTCAACATTATCAAAAATTAAAGTTTCCAAAAAATCGGGAGCTGGGACAGACAGCGTGTATGTGCCGCATGTAAAGTGGTTTCAAGAAATGCACACTTTTTTGCATTGTTTGGATAATAAAAGACCAACGGAGGATAATTTAACGGTGAGTGTATTGAATAATTTAAGTTATGGTTTTCATTTATTTATAAAGTAAATTAATATATCATTCGTTCCTGCCACGGTACGGCTCCTTCTCTCGAAAAATACTTGCAAAGGTTGTCTCTGCGTTGTCTTGCGCACCTAGAACTATGATTACTTGCCGTTCTAGAGATGGACCGAGGGACATTTTCAATTTCATTTCTCCAGGATCCTGCCACGACAGTTCCATTATCAATATTTTTTTCATCTACAGATCCTCTTGGCATATATTGATTTGTACAAGTTATTCTCAACCATTTGTGTATTGTACAACTTGTTGTAATAATGTTGTCAATTGTCGGTGTAAAAAAGGGATGGGCTTCTCAAAAACCCGAAATCTGCTCACAAGAATTCCGAACGCATTTTCAACTATACGACGCGCTCGAGACAATCGATAATTAAAAATCTTTTGTTCTTTGGAAAGTGACGTTCGTGAATAGGGTTTTAACAGATACGTCTTCAGGGGAAAAGCATCCCCATCATCTGATTGTCTGCCATTACAGCCGACGTTTATGTAGGAAAAGCAATAGTTGTCATTCACAACAGCTAACAAAATAATACTATTAGCACCTTTATAATTAAAATAGTCACTACCACAATTTGCGGGTGCTTGGATCCCAAAATGCTTGCCATCAAGTGCTCCGTAACACACCATCTTTCCATCTTTGGCGAAAACCCATTTATTTTTTTTCATTCTTTATGATTCTCAGGCACCTATAAAATCCAAATTGGTACAATTATCATCACTATAGTGAAATATAACAAAAAATACAGTGTGAAAATCTCTTAAGGCGTACTTATACTTTTTTTTTAAATATTTTAGAAAATTATAAACGACGAATCATTGAGATTAACTATTGACGATTTAAAACATTTTTTACGATTTTCTAAAATATGGTCAAAATAATTTTTGGAGGAAAAACATTATGTGATATCCTCGGCTAATTCTCTGTTAAATTTTTCCAGCAAGAAACTTCAACACCAAACAATATTGGATCAGATTCAAGTGATCACGAAACGCCCGTACCCGAAAATGACCAGTCAACAACACCCAGACAATCAACAGATGACACAACACAGTAAAACATACAAAGAAGACATACACCAGAATCACATAAAACCACAAGAAAAACCACACCCATCGACACAACACCAAGATAGTGCAAAACACACATATACACTGACGCCACTCAAAACGAACATGAACACAGGGCATCATTTGGCGTTGCAAAAACCAGAAACCACGAAACGTGGACACTGCACGGGAAACGCACGTCAAATGGTAAAGACATACACGACACTGAAACACTCGCCATCTATGAAGCAGCAAAAAACATAAAAATAACAGACAGAAACACCACAATACATAAAGATTCCAAAAGGGCCATAGCACGAATACACAACACAAAAAACAACAGATAGCACAGTAAACAAGATACAAAAACTCATACAAACAAAACACGACCCAGGCCAAAAAATACACATAACACACACACACACACAGCGGACACACCAAGGCATAAGAAAAGCAGAAGAAACGGCCAAAACACATCTAGAAGATGAAGAAATCCACACTACACACAAAACACGAAAAGAACTGAAAACAATAAAACACACACACAAGAAATAAACATGGCAACAACACTGGAACACTTCACAAACAGGCAGAAGCACATATAGCTTCTTCCCCACCACAGACACAAAACGCATAGCACTCTCTTGGAAAACAACACAAATAATAACAGGGCACGGAAACACAGGCACTTACTACAAACGCTTCTGACTGAGGGAGACGGATGGCATCTGCCGGTGCGGGCAGCAGGAAGAAGAAAACACGACCCACATAATACACCATTGCACGATTACACAAAGACAAAACGCCAGAGAAACATTTAAAATATCACTATTGAACAAGAACATGGCATACACACCAACATACACAGACAGAAAACTACTAGACAGAACAACACTGGAACACCTAAACACCTGGGGTAACGAGATGATACTAGACGACGAATAAGACAAGCAAAGTAGCACGTTCATAGAAGAAGCCCCCAAGATCGACGGACAAAGCGGAGGAAAATAATGTTAAACTAAAATTAAGGAACAAAATGTAAAACAAGGTAAAGGGCACAATGTACCGGCACCCGCTAATTTTTGGAGAAGTGGATGATGGGATGGGTTCCCCTGACTCGTTAGATGGACGGTAGCCAACGGCCTAATACCTAACGGTAGGTGGGCCATCTGCTCGAGTCGTTTGAAAAAACGTCCCGAGCAGAAAACTCTGATTTCATGTCCTGCACGGGATGGCATAGGTGGCTTCCAGGTAGTATTTTTGTCCAAAAAGCAATCATTTGTGGCTCTATTGCTTGGCCTAATAAGGGAAAATAATAAAGCCCCATTTCTGAAGATCAACCTACACTAACCCAAATTATGACCTTCTACGAGGAGGTTAAAGACCAACAGCGTGACTGTCCAAGTCACCAGTCATTTATAGAATGAATAATTAGAGCAAGGAATGCACCAAATCCAAACAATTATGAAGCACGAATTCGAGATGAATTTGTAATAGAGGATGGTGTGCTCTATTTCGTGGGCCAGGAGCCTGAAAGTCGACGGGTCGTGATATCTAAGAACATTCTGCACCAGGTGCTGAAAAGGTATCATGACGACATAGGGCACCCTGGGTGCCAAGAGACTCATAGACAAATTTCAAAACACATTCAATTATCACCCCCTAAACAAAGAGTCAACGACTACGTAAAAAGGTGCCTCACATGTGCAGCCACGAAACGTGCTGCCCCACAACAGGAAGCTAACCAACGGCCAAATGGTCCGGAGAGGCCTTGGGAGATCGTATCGATCGACGCCATGGGTCCATATCCCGCATCCAGGAACGGGAGCCGTTACATATTATTGGCCACAGACTGTTTTAGCAAGTGGGTAGAAGCCAAGGTTGTACCAAAAGCCGACGCCGAAGCAGTCGTGAAATTTTTACAAGAGGACGTATTTGGTAGATGGGGTTACCCACGAATGGTAATATCGGATAGTGCGGCCCAATTCAAGGGCAGAGTATTCGAACAATTAGCAGAGCATTATCAGATCGAAGCCAAATGGTCACCCATTCACCACCAACAAGCAAACCCAGTCGAAAGAAGAGTGCAAGAAAAAAAGATGTTGCGGGCCGCTTTGTTCAAAAAGGACGAAACTCTCTGGGAAGAGCAAGTCCCAAGCATCTTATTCAATTTGCGAACTCGATTTAATGCAGCTACTGGGATGTCCCCGAGCATGCTATTGCTTGGCTATAAAATTCCTCAACCCAGTGTATGGACTACACCATCACAAAGGAAAAGAACACGTCGTAATGAAAATCGAGCGGAGCGCGTTGCAGAGGCAGCCGCTTCCTCTTCTAGGTACAGAAGAGAACAATTCCCTAATCACGACAAAGAGCAACCTATCACATTTCAACCGGATCAACTATGAACATCAAAAAAGTGACATAACCTCACTTTCGACTCCCGCCGACTGGCCGTACTATTGTGGGGCCCCCATTGAGTTCTCGGCGCCGGAGGTGGTGCTGCAGGACGGGGGCCTCATCGAGGAACGTCCCCACAGAAGAGGGAGCGCGCTAGAGGCCAAGGGGGGCGAGTTTTCGTCAATTTAAATTCTTGATGGTGATGGTTGTATAGAATTGGGTAACTGGGATCGGATGGGAAAAAGTGCGGGCGGCTGGGGGCGTAGGCGAAGAACGTCCCCAGAGAAGATGGGGTGCACTGGAGCGCTGGGGGCCGAGATATTTCGATTTTTATTTATTTTTAATTTTCGTTGATTTTATAGTTGTTGACGCTGGCACTGGTGATACGCCGCTACTGGAGCGGCTCGCTGGCGATAGTCGGCGGCACGTCAAAGGAAGGTTGTTTACGCATAGAGGCTGTGACGTCACACTCAAAAGGCGGTTTTCCACCAAAGCAACTGCGTTTTGTTTCCAAAAAGAGCAACAAAAACTAGTTGCTGTCTTTGGAAACAAAAATTCAACTATGTGTCCACCAAAGCAACATAAATAGATATTTTTGCTTTCGGTTTGTTCTCAGCTATTTCTACTAAAGAGACAGGAAACAGTGTGAAAATGTCGATTACGAGCGATGATTTATTTGTGCACTTCTTATAATTTCTTCTTTCTCTTTGGTACTGTGAATTTATGTTTTTTAATTTTCGTTCAATTTCATCCTTGGTTGTTCCAAATATTTCCGCTATTTCCTTTAGTAAATCGTATATTTTATATCTGTTTTTATAGTCAATATTTTTCGGATTCCATAAGTTAGGCCGCTCTCGATATGCCTCAATTAAATTATCCACTTCTTCTATTGTCCACGTTTTCTTGTTCATTGTAAATACACGGTGCGTAAACTTGCGTGACCTATTAAAAAATTAAAACAACAAACATGCCGGAATACGAGTCTCTTGTATGTTTCCTCTAAACCAACTGTGTTGCTAAAAACTGCAACCCAACAAGAAAACCTTTTGATCTTTCCGCTCCGAGACGGGACTTTCAACAATTGCCAGAAACAGTCGCCAGCGACACAATGTTGCCGAAATGTTTCCAAATTTGGCAACTCCAACTCGAGTTGCTGTTTTGTTGATGTTATGTTGGTTTGGTGGAAAACCGCCTTAAGAATTCGGTGAGTGTTTTCCATCAAGACTCAGTGTGTTGTGTTGGAAATAAGACATGATTGGCATCTCACTCTAACTCATCGGTTTTTTTTCTGTTTTTGTCTTGAGAATTACGCGGTTAGCTGTGGGCTGGGTGCTACGGGCGGGGTGGTGGGGGAAGGGGGGAATTCGAACGCTAGATATTGAATAGACAAACAAATTCAAGGAATTCAAGATTGTTTTGTTCGTGTTGAGATACTTGAAATAAAAATGCAAAAATACAGTGAAAAATCATTTATTTTTTCCTTGAAAATTGCACTTCAGTGCCGTGGTAATATTCACCATCTACTTTCGAATCGTTGAATAGGTATCTTCGTCGAATTGATTGCAATAACTTGTACAATAATTCGCCTAGTTGACATATGAGTGCTAAAGATACAAAAAACATGAATCCATCGTAGGCGTCTGTAGGGCATCTTGACGTCGTTACTCGGGACACTGCAGGCATCGTGCGAGGAGTCACTTCCTCCACTACCGGAAATGCTGGCGGTTGGAGCAAAAACCAGTCGGTTTCTTGGCAAGTTTCGTTCCGAAAGAAGTATCCGTCGTTCATTAAAGCCTGGGACATTTTCGTCCAGTTGGAGAGCATCGAGCGATTTTTCTCATCCAAAAGAGAGACATGAACCTCACCTGCCTCATAAGGTGGGCTGATGTATAGTTCGTTTGACAGGATAGCTGTCAAAATCACATATGTTGTTGTTGTCAGCATGATGAATGACTGTACACTGAGAAACATTGCGTATATCGCTCACATATATACGCACTGAGAGAAAAATATACGCCATACTCAACTCAGCGTACACTCATACATAATTTTTTCGTGTTTGAGCAGGAATTGTTCTCTCCCACACGAAAAGTCTGCCTGCTTTCCACCCCGCCTATCTTGCAAACTGATTTCATTTTGAGGTTTAAAAAACTTGTTTGTTTTTCTCCCAAAATGAAATAAGTTTGAAACATAGACTCTCCCTCTCTCTCGCTCTCGGTTTTGAGTATTCATCATCATAATAAAATTCGAGAAAATTCGTTTTATACATCTATTAATACATGAATAATAATTAGTACAATAATAATGATAATAAGTATAAGCGTGATATCAATAATTTTAAATGTAGAGTCGACGTCTCTTCGGCGGCTGTGGTGAGCTGATGTCGGCTCCTTTCGTATCGAAACGTTGCGGGCTGGTAAAAACGGCGGACCATATGCCACCATCGATTTGGATGTTTTTGAAACGTTTAAACATCTTAATTTTTCGCTCGTAGTCCGCCACTTGGGATTTCAATTGTCTCAGTTTTTCGAGGTATGAGTCTATGGTGTCACTCATTTGTGGGGTCGGGTGCCGGATTCACCAAAGCTTGACATCGACTGTGGATGATTTTAAAAATTCCGCTCTGCGGGAACAGTCTATTACGAAAATGGCGGCGCGATCCTTGAATGCCGTGTAATCCAGCAGAGGGCGCTTCATCGAACAATTTGCAAAGCTTGGATAAAATTCCGTATAGGCGCGATGAGCTTCCACAAAGTCGTTTCTGTCAAATTCCAATCGCATGCGTTCATGTGGGTAATTGTCACTGTTCAAAGTCAGACGTATGTCTCTGATGTCGACGTGGTCGAAGTATGTTGCATCTCGAGCCAAGTTATTTATTCTATCTGTTTGAAATGCGATAATGACGAATCGAGGACTCTCCAATGCCGTACAAGTTTTGATAGCCCACATTTCTTTGGTGGAACCTGGCGTGAGTGCAGGCAGTTCGTGTATTTCCCACTTGCGGTAAGAAATGACCACAGGAGCATCATTTTTTATGGATTGTAGCAACTACAAGCGAATGTCATCATTGGGTACGACGTGTTTGACTTTGAGCACGATGCTGTTGATCGTCAATGCGGCTGTGGTCGCCACCTGCGGATTCGCGATTGCCTCTATCACCAGGCAGTTGTCATCGTTTCTGCTTGTCACCAGACGAATGCACTGCCTTCCGCTTGTGGCATATCTGTGGTCATGGAATATGACAAACAGATGCTTAAGCGGAATCCACATGGCGAACGCTCCATCGTTTGCATTGCGAATAGCTCCGGCGGGATACGTCCATCCAGCAGTGGCCAAGTGTCGAGTGTCAGCATCTGCATAACAGGTGTAGCGTCGTAAGGTGCTTACTATACCTGGCAAGCGAACAGAGTCCACCTCTTTGCCATTGATTTCATAGTAGATGGAATCGAAGAAGAATGTGCCGGCATTATTGACAAATCGAACATTACCCTCTCCTGCAGTTCTGGTTAGAGTGCCCTCTATGCATATCATGGCGTCGTTCATCACTATCCATGTGTCACTCTGCTGAATGACAATTTCAACAATGTCATTATTTTGAAAGGACTTGACATATGGGTAGTGCGTTCGTGTTTCCACTCTTTGGATGGATTCATCAAACTTTGGATGATTGTACACGTCGAACACTTGTTTTGAAAACATGATGTCCTTGAGATTTGAGAAACTGTAAACTTGACAAAGAGAGAGTATGATTATGAAGAGTATGGTGTGCTCTCGATGACTGCGTCTACGCGACTGAACTGACGCCTGCGTTCTCGACACTTTTATGCTCGTGATCTTGATCCTGATCAAATATCAACCCCATTTGACAGCTTGCGCAACACCAGTCTTATGATGATGGTTTCTCCGTGGAAATTCACGCTGCAGAAGTCCTGATCGAAAATATTCAAGTTATGTGTATTTCGCTCTTGTTCACAGGCAGGTAAATCAAATTTGGTGGAGTTTCGTCGATGCCAAAGCCGGGGTCCTCCCAAACGGCGAACTCGTATATGGTGTGAGATGGACGATTGTTGAAGAAGGCACCCGATGTGACGTTACTGTCAATATGAACTGTTCGAACTTTGACTATGTTGACGGGCAGGTCAGACACGTCAACGATTCCAGCTTCCAGTAATCTAGGCGAGAATCCCAATAGCCTTCCGATGGAATCCTCAGGACGAAAGTCTATGCTATAGTACTTGCTGTAAATTCCGCACTGTAGCGTAATGGTATTGGGTTTGAGAGAGAACACTGCCTCTTCGATGGTGTTGTTGTCTCCCTCTACGTTCACCTCTCTTTTATAATTCTTCTTCCCTCTCGGTTTATCGATGTGCTTGATAATAAACTTGGCAATGTCGGAGATTTCGTAGCAGCCTGTCGGTATATGGATGATGCTAACAGATGGCGCTCCGTTGGCAAAATAATAAAATTTTCCACCACTTATGTTCGGTATACTGTTGTACGAATGGAAACCAATCAAAGCCAAGCCGTAAGTGCTGTCTTCGTCAAATTGAATTGTCGGAGCAAAGTCTGCAGTCAGCGTAGAAGTGTGACCTGTCAGGGTGAACGGCAAAGACGTGACTGACACTGGAGAGGTTATGCACTTTCATTTAAAGACTTCCACACACGCCTCCTGTGATCTACATCCAAAATGGGGTCAATTATACAGGCAAGTTTGGAGATTCGTCTGGCGAATCGAATCCTGTCCAAGGCCAGGCGTTCCCAATCGGATTTGCGTGAAGCGGTGTACGCAAATCGCCACACGACCCTATGATGAACCGTATTACACTCTTCATTGAAGGTCACCATTTTTTTATAACTAGTATCGCTCATTTATGACGTGTTTGTACGTAGAGAAATCTTGAGCATAAATGTCCGCAATTGGCCTGATCGAATGTCTGATAGCGATCGTTATTGTAGTAGATTTTCACACTTCCACCACTATTACTACTACTACCAGTATTCAAGTATCGCACCAGTTCCACAGGCGGCTTCAAGTTACTGAAACTGTCAAAATAAGTTTCTGTTTTCCCACTATTCACATAAGCTACCCAATGCGTTCCACGATTTTTTATCGAGTCCAGATTGACAATGGCGCACTCTTTGTACATGGGCGTAGATTGAGGTAGGTTGTCGCGTAGGTATTTTCAGGCGTTTGGCATACTTGACCAAGTCCACATCATACAAAAGTCGCTTACTATTGGGCAGCTTCACTGGGAGTTTTTGCAAACTTTTTGAGGAAAAGACCATAGCCTCCGCGACTTGTTTTGCGCATAAACAGGCCAGATCCCTGCTTTCCGATGTTCTCCATCGCAGTATTGTGGCGCTTCTCTTTATCTAATTTCTTCTGAGCGTTTTTCGAGATGATGGTCCTGGCTATGGTGCTGGCACCACCAGCCAACGATCCCAGTACTCCCAAAGCTGCGAAGATGGGAAGCAAAGGCAGCAAACCTCCACTCTTTGCTTCGAACGGTATTATTCGAGGTACTTTGATGTTTTTGCGACCATCCAATTTTTTGACTTGGGCTCGGGCTGCACGCAGTGCTACCAACGACGATTTTCGCAGAGCCTTTGCACCCAAGTCTTTCAGTTGGTCAGGCTTCAGTGTCTTCCGCAGATGATTGGCGATTTTCGAGACCACATCCTTCTTGAACGACCTCTGTTTCCTTGGACGTTTTGCACCAGAAGCCTTCATGCCCATGCCCATATTACGCTATGCCTTCATAGTTGTGGTGACTAGCCAAGCTGCAGCTTTCTCGCCGACTTTCGAGTCTTTGGACTTGACACGTTCCCATGCTCGATTTTGAGAGTTGCTTTGCGAATATGCGATATCGTGGGATCTGCAAACATCGTCTAGGGGGTTCACACCAGAGTCTCCACCTGCTAATATTTTCTGCAGTTTGGTACCCCCGGTCCGCAGTATTGGTATCCAGGCAGATGCAGCTCGAACGGTAGATGATTGATCAGAGAGTTCACCACTCCACGACCTTCGTGTTCGACTGTCAGCATGACACTGACGCGAATGATGTTGCATACCTACTTACATAGCTGTACTCCACTTCAAGTGTCATTCGAATGTCAGATGTGGGCGTGGTCACATGTAACACATAGCTAAAAAATAAAAGTGGTGCAACAAGAGCCGGCTCTGGAAATAGTCAATTTGGATTTTGTTGGTGGAAACGGCTTCAATCGTGTAATACGCAAACACGGTCCCCTGCTACCGAATTCATTCCGAGCGATATTTTGTGGCCCCAGCGGATGTGGCAAGACCAACGCTGTACTCAGTCTGCTGTTCAGCCCGAACGGAGCACGCTTCGAGAATGTTTACGATTATTCAAAGTCGCGGTACCAACCTAAATATCAGCTACTGTACGATGTACTCAAACAAGTCAGGGGCGTGGACTATTTTCCATACAGAGACAATGACGAGATAATCGATCTGTCAAAGACGAAAGAAAACTCAATTTTCATATTTGACGATGTGGCGTGTGACAAACAGAATAAAATAATACAGTTCTATGCAAAGGCACGTCACAAAGGGATTGACACAGCCTACTTATGTCAAACCTACTCAAAAATACCCAAACAACTGATCAGGGACAATTGCAATATTATAGTACTATTTCGGCAATATGATATGAATTTGAAGCACGCTTTCGAAGAGCACGTATCCCCGGATTACACCTTTGAAGAATTTCGCCGCATGTGCGCCACCTGTTCGAAGGAAAAATTCGGATCTTTGGTGATTGTCAGAGACTTCGATGTGAACAAAGGGCGCTACCGTCTGGGTTTTGACAGATATATTCAAGTGTAATGCTTTGAGTACGTCATTCTGTCTGGAGCAATGGCGCCGAATACATCACATGTCGACACTGCAATTGCGAAAGCTGAACGAAAACATCAGTCAATCAGTTGTCAAAAATTGTTTGAAAAAAGTATACGACTCTGAAACTCGGAAAATCCGAACAGGATGAAGCACTGAGTAAAATATTCAAAACCATTACGGTGCCGCTGAAAAGATTGAGTGCGGCAGTGCCGCCACTCATCAAGCGATCACGGCTGACAGTGAAAAAAGGAGCCGCCATCGACTCCAGACATGAAGAAGGAAGAAGATGAAGAAAGCTACTACACAGATGATGGTGATGATGATGAGGATGAGTGCTTGGAAGTTTATCCCGAAGTAGCAACTGAATTCGTGAATGAACATCGCGCCAAATCCGGCAAAATAGATGTGAATTACGGCCCCATTTACGACAAACCAAGAGCGCAATGGTTGCTCGGTAGAAAGCTGATGGACTTCGACAAAGATACGGGGGACATTCGCATTGATGGTGTAACATACGAGGGCACTCCGGGACTATATAGTTTGATTTTCTACAAAATTCCCAAATACGCCAGAGCTGACTTGATGGCATACAAGCAAATTTTGACAGCTACAGGTGCGCATGTAGATGCGCGAGGCAGGTTGAATCCATCTCAGACTGCCAAATACAAAAATGTAATTAAACCAATGTTCAAAGACCCTCAGTCAAAAATAGGTGGTGGAGGTGGTCGAGGTCGTGGTCATGTCGGCGGCAATGGTATCCCACATCAGTTGACATACAACACGAAACCTGTCGAATACGTATACTGGGATGACGTCAACGAGCTAGTTGACAGATATAGGTTACTGGTTGACGCCAAAACTGCTGGCAGCACCTCTATCGACAACGAGATCTTGGCCATCGTCAATGAGCTCAGAGAAGCTGGCTTTATTCGATAAATACAAGCGCAGACGTTTTGCACGCCACAGTACCATCATTAGCATCAACAAGTTTGATCAAACTTCGTCAGCTCGCCGTGCACAGCAGCAGCAGCCCTACTATTTTCCTGGCGCTATACTCAACTATACGACCAATGGGGACATTGATGCTGCACATGTGAAAATTCCCAATGTTGAAACGCCAAGTGCACTCAATGATGTTGCCAACAAAAAATACGTTGATGACGTCATACAGAAGCTCAAAGATGACGTCATACACAAGCTCAAAGACGAGCTAGACTCCACCAAAATCAATCTAACAGCCTTGAATATTCGAGTGATGAAATTCATGTCACTTTCGATGAAAAAGCACGAAAATGCCAAGAAACGCTTGGATAAATTGGCACTGGATATTGTTGATATTCCAGCCTCTTAAGTAGAAGGTGTAACGTCCAGTGCAGTTAGTGTATTGGCTCCGCCATTAGCGAAATGACGTCATCATCTGAGAAAAAACAATTGGTTAATGAACTCCATGCTCCAGCCAGAAGGAATTTTTCTCGCAGACGTACCATCATCAAAGGACTCGACGATCTGTGGCAGATCGACTTGGCTGATCTTCAAAAATACTCCAAATTCAAGAAAAATTATAGTTATATCCTCGTGGTGATTGATACCTTTTCCAAGTACCTGTGGCGACCTTTGAAGACCAAAACTGGTCGAGACGTCACCGAAGCGATGAGTGACATATTGTCGAAAGCGAAAAGATGTCCCAAGCTCCTCCAAACAGATCTCGGAACTGAATTTTACAATTCCAGCTTCCAGGCTCTCCTGAAAAAGTACAACATCAAACACTACAGCACGTATACCGTGAAGAAAGCCGCGATCGCGAAGAGGGTTATACGTACTCTTAAGGAGAATCTCTTCAAGTATTTCAGTTTGAACGGTACCTACAAATGGCTGGACATTTTGCCGGACATTGCCAAAAACTACAACCAGCGCAAACATCGAACGATCGGCATGAAACCGTGTGACGTCACCAAAGACAATGAAGAAAAGGTGTACGAGTTTGCGTATGATTATGCGGGACGTGCTGGCCGAAAAATGTTCAAAATTGGGGACTTTCTGCGAATTAGCAAGGCCAAACATGTGTTCGAGAAGGGGTATACCCAATTGGACGACGGAACTTTTCGAAGTTGTCAATGTAAAAATCACCCAACCAATCACGTACTTGCTGGAGGATTTGGAAGGGCGACCAATCAGCGGCGCTTTCTACGAACAGGAACTACAAAAAATCTATCTAGTGGAAAAAATTATCAGACGTAAGGGGCGTAAGGTTCTAGTGAAATGGCTTGGGTTTGACAGTACACACAACAGTTGGATCAATACCGAAAATCGCTTGTAATTCAATGGAAAAATGATACAGCTGCCACTGGAATGGGGGGCCTTTTTCACACTCTTCGTCAGAGTGAAGAATCCGCGTGCGCCGCTGTCAATATTTCGCTATGCTTGGTGGAATGCAGTCGAATCTGAGGAGCCAACGTCTGATTACGAGTCAATGTCTTCGTCACTAGTGTCGGTGGAATACGATTCCTCATCATCTGCAGAGTGGGCAGAACGTACTGCTGAATTAGATCGAGTTTGTGACATGTACAAAGAAGCCATCAAAACTGAACGTTTTTATGTGTGCAACGCCACGTACGAGTTCCGAAACACTGACATTCTCACCTTTCAATGCGGAATAAGTTTTGTTCGGAGTTTCGTACCTGCAGTGAAACTCGTGTGCAAGGTCCACACCATATGTTCCAGCCTGTATTTCAGCATGTATGAATGGGGCACCTTCGTGGGGGCCATTAATCGTCTATACAATAGCCGAACTGACCCGAATGCAGCCAACAGCACCCGAATCAAACTCGACTGGAACGATGTCATGGATTTGGAATTACACACTTATGAAGAGACAACAAAAATGCGAGTTTCCAAGGATGACACCTACTTCTACCTAATGGAGCTCGAAATTCAGGAAATCCTGCATCTGGATGCGACAGTGTTGGCGGGAAGATTTGAATATTTACTTAATATGAACTTTTGTCAATTTTATCATGATATATTAGCTAGTGCTAAAGATCTTGCTAGAAATAATGATTTGACATTTGACGAGGCTATAAACTTGTGCACTATGTTATCAAAAGACGATAAACATTCATGTTTCCGCGAATGTTTATTTTAATTAAGGGACAAAGTATTGTTTGACTACGAAATAAAATAAACATATAGTGGACAGAGGTAGCGTTTCAATTTAGTATGCAGTATGCTGTGTGTCTGTGTGTTTGCAGAGAGAGAGAGGCAGTACGAAACAAGACTCGACTCGTTTCGATGCTGGACTTCAGCCTTTCCTGCAAGTAAGTTAGCCGAAGCTGGTTTTACGTATACCGGCTCGGAAGATTTAGTTGCATTTCTTTCGTGCCAAGTAGAAGGGTTCAGATGGCAGCCTAATGATGATCCTATGGCTGATCATTGTGAATAGAGCCCCCATTGTAATTACAATTAGCACAATCAGGTGATCAGGCACAGACCGACGACAGATGGCGCTGATGTCCCTCCAGAACCAAGTGCGTCAGACGTCATTAGCAGAGTGACAGATGACACATGGATGACACCACCAGTGACAGATGACACACCTCAAATTGGCGCTGTTGATCTTCCTCCAGTAGTGACACACCACCGATGACAGATTGTGGCGTCGCAGACTCACAGAACACTTTGATTTGTCGTGTGTGTCTTGTGAATGAGCTCTGTGTATTGTTTATGCCATGTAGACACTTGGTGTGCTGCTTACGATGTGCCGCTCTGTGCGATACATGCGTAGTTTGTAGAGCACCCATTACGACACTTTTCAAAATATATGTATCTCAGCTAATTTTTTGTTTTATTTTCTGTTCGAATAAAAATCAATCTTTTCAGCCTCAAGAATGAATCGTTTTTGATCGTAAAAAAGTACTCATTTTTAAGCTCAAAAACGATGCTCTTTCGAGTAAAAAAATGCTCAATTTTAGGCTCAAAATCGATGCTCTTTCGAGTAAAAAAATGCTCAATTTTAGGCTCAAAATCGATGCTCTTTTTGAGTGAAATAACACACACCAAAATTGACTTGGTGTCGGTGCTTTTTTTCAGTGGCGGAGTCGCTGAGTCTCAGTGCCACTGAATTCATTCACTCAGCTTTCACTGAACTTTCACTGAATTTTCAGGCCCCATAAGAAAAGCATAGGAAATTTCAGTTGAGTGAAATTTTTCAGTCGCTGAGTCTCACGGAATTCAGCCGAATTTCACTGAACTTTTTACTCAGTTCGACCACCATGTCAAATTTGGAATCTCTTTTTGATAAAAAAAAGTCCTGTTTTTTTAATCAAAAATGATTACTTTTTTTGATATAAAAGTTCTGTTTTTTTACTCAAAATTGAGTACATTTTTGATCGAAAAACGTGCTGATTTTTGAGCTACAAATAGGTACTTTTTTGATCGAAAAAGCACTTATTTTTACTATCAAAAACGATGCATTTTTTTAGTTGAAATATTATCACACACTCTCTCATTCATCCAACAAAAGAAAAGTCGAGAAAATTTATTTTATACGTCTATTGAAACAAAAATAATAATAATAATAATCACAATATAATAATAATAATACATTTATAGTTTTCCACAATTCCACCATTCATTTTTCGCATATTTTTGTATATTTTTACTTTATTCAATCGGGATCAGAATCCTCATCGCCAGAGCCAATGAAGCGGTTATATGGAGGAGGCGTTTCGAAACGATGACCTTTGTAATCGTATGAATGTAAGTCATAATGACAGGAATCGCTTGTTTTCAGCGTGAATAGTAGCTCGTCAAATCTGTTGTGACACCATGATGAAGGATTTCGATACAAATCACTCAAGTTATTCGAATTGTATACGATGTGTTTATGGTCTCTGATACTGTGAAATGTATGGTGTTGCATGGCCTTTCTGAATGCTTTGAAACAGGTATAACACAGACGTAATCCGTTCGGAATTTAGTACTGGTTCAATCTTACGCAATAGACATCTTCAGTGAAATGTATAGACCAGTCTTCGGTGGCGAGTGCGTTTTTTCCGTCTGTGGCATCAAGTTCTCGTGTGTACTCCAAGTGCGCCAAACTGTAAAAAGGTCGTTCGCCCCAAGCCTGGTCTACTAATTCTCCCCATTTTTCGGAGGACCACATTTTGACAATACTATCCGTGATGGACCACGGCAAAGGTGAAGTCTCAATAAATTGTGATAGTGATGATGCGGCTCTGATTATTTCTTGATAACACAAATTTTGCATAGAGTGTGCCATGGTGGCGGTCTGAAACAATTTTACATATTCATAAAATTGTAATGCCCCCATGTCAGAGTATCATGAGAGCCAGCAATCAAATACCGTTTGTGGACTCAGAGCGATTTTTGTTTGCTCAACACTATAAACGTTATGCGCAAAAGAGCGAATACAGCGTTGAGATGTGACTTTCTCACGCTGATTTTCCAAACATTCTACATAGTCGTCAAAAGTTATTTGATTTTGGACAACGCTGTATTTCACTGCTTTGGATTTTTTGACGCATTTCCCACCCTGTATCTTATAGGTGTACAGTTTTGAACGGAGCCCCACGAAATCTGTCATAATTTGGCCATTCGCTTCGTCTTTCATCAAGCCGGGGACTTTTTTGTTTGCAAGGGGAATACCATAAGGGTTGTTGGTGGGGTAATCACTTGTATCGAATTTTTCAATGTCTAATTTCAATAAATTTTGATAAATGTCATCGGATTTGATCTCATAAATCGGCGAATCAGTATCCGTGTACATCAACTTGCACTGATCGCTCGAGTATTTTTTCAAGTATCGCCATTCCGATGTATAAAGGCTTATTGAACAACAGATCCGTCTTTGTTATCTCGATAGCGACGAGGTCCTCATCGAAAATAGTGCGATTCTTGAAATTCGGGCTGGAAATTAAATTTTTCGCGCCATATCGCCCCTCCCATTTTGAGACCATTTTCACTATACGAGGTTTCCGTATGTTCTGCATCGTTTTCCCGAATACTGCGTTATTGGCTAATTTGTAGTTATTTTTGCCGAAGTGGTATTTGCTTCTGGGCGTAATTTCGTATTCAATTCAATGTATGGTTTGAGCCAGACTGATTGGTCGAATTGCAGAACCCTGTAGTGTACAACATAGCTTTCCTTGTTGTACAGGGTGGTCATTAATTTGGGTAATTTTGAGCCTGGCGGAGTACGGTGTTCGGCGTACAATGGAAAATCTTTGTGTTTGTCATGTAAGTGTTCGGGGTACTCCAAATCGACTTCGAGAATATAGCCAATTGGCGAAGTGTCTGACACCTCGAGCACATTAAAATTGGCAGCATTCTCGAGCCCTTTGAATCCCCCGTACGGAAGATAGTCCATATTGGCCCTCCCATATAAATTATTCACATCGAGATATAGCAAATAAATGGAGGGCTGAGTGACGTCATACCTGTCAGCCATGTGTTTATTATTTGCCGTGGAGCGCCTGTTGCAGCACTGACTGATGCCTCCGCAAATTCCTCGCTCGATGAACATGAGCATGTTGACGTCCTTCAAAATCTGCAACTTGCACTGGGTGTACTTCAACATGCAAGACCACGTATAGCCGGGTAGGGTGTAATTCCACGCGGGGTCCAGGCCATATGTGAAATATATGAGATTGAAAGTTCCAGAAAAGTCCTTCAAGTTGGGAAGGTGAAGAGTGAATTTTGAGATAGAAAATTCGAGAAAGTCCAATATTTGGGAATTCAAGAGAGAAGATTCTAGAAGGCAACGAAGAAGATTCCAGAAGAGATCTACGGCCAGCATTTTTCTGTCCGTGAAACTTTGGAGGGATTGCAAGAAAACCCAAAATCCCTCCATAAAGAATTCGTTTTGACTGCAAACAAGCAAATACACTTTGTTCTTTTCAGAACTGATAAAAAGTGTGAAATATTATTGGGACTCAGTGCGAGCCCACAAGAAAAGGAATTCGTTCTGATTTTTATTGTGCAATATACTAACATTGTTACATCTTACAGCTTAGCCTGGCCTCCACCGCCGGTGGAAGCAGCGGCTCCGTGTTGCCTGGATTAGATTGCGTGGTCCAGGAATCTGTGCCAGGTGATGCCTACCGGATCACTGGGGTGAGTCTTGCGTAATAGACGAGCCATTGCACCAAGGTGAGACGGGGCGCTAAATCGCAACTTCTCTCCCGGATAAACTCTCTGAGTTAGGCGCGTTAGGGTCTGCTAGGAATATGAAATATTTTTAAACAAAAATTACTGATATTTTTCCCTACCTACCTACCTCTGTAAAAATTATGGAGAGACTCTGGGCGGCGAGAATGCGGTCGAACCCGGAGCTGACCGAGACACCTCAAATTAATGAAAATATTTTTCAACAATTACTCTCATCCACATTCTCGACGGCAGAATGGGCATTCTAATCCATTGAGTTGTTCTAGTCAGTCCAGCCAGCAGCACCAGCAGAGCAGAGACCAGCCAGTCGAGCCATTACTAGCCGACCGGAGTCCACCATCCAACCGACACCGCCCGATTGGATCCAGAGTAAGACCGCCGAAATCGCAGGTTGTCCGAGCGAGGGTACAAGGTAGATTATTTGGAGGAGTAAGTCCTGTCAGGCACGAGTAAAATATTTTTCTACTGTTTAATACCGGTTTACTATCATTTATTTTGAACAATACTTCTTCATAGATCGGCTCTAATAGTAATCATACCAGGGCACTACAAGGAGCTTTACTCCCGGGTGTCTCGGTTTGTTGCATCAGCTTGAACTTGGCATTACAGGGAGATTTACTCCCGGGTAACATATTAAAGTTGAACTTGTTGCAGCAGCTTGAATTTGGCATTACAGGGACCTTTACTTCTGGGTATCAGATTCAGGTTGCAAAGCAGGTCCGTCGTTGGCACTGCAGGAAGCTTTACTACCGGGTGTTTTATTGAATCAAAGCCTGAGTCGTGTTTATTAAGCTGGATGTCGAGCAATAGCAGACCGGTAGTAATTATCAACTCGATCAACTTGAACTTGGAGTTACAGGGAGATTTACTCCCGGGTATCATATTCAAGTTGAACTTGTTACAGCAGCTTGAGCTTGGCATTACAGGGAGCTTTACTCCCGGGTATCATCTTCAAGCTGCAGGGCACCGTCTTTCCCGTTTCCAGAAACTTCAAAGTTTTGTCTGCTAAGCTCGTTATTGTTTGGTCACTATAAAGAGGGGCTCACTCCCGAGTACAAAGTTTCTGAATATCTCGTGCCTGAAGGTGAATTGAAAATCCGCTTGTGTATGCTAGTGGAACTTCAACCCGAGCTTTGACCCGAGCTTTAGTAGAGTTTTAACCCGAATTTTCGCCCGAGCTTCAACCCGTACTTAACCGAGCTTTTGACCTGAGCTTTAAACCAGTTGAAATAAATAAAAGTTTTAAATATCCTTTGGCATTTCATTTAACTAATCGGATTAATCATTAGGTGAACATTCATTGTATTCGGATCTAACAACCATTAGCAGCAGGTACACAGGATTTGAACCCAGGAAGGGCAATTAAAGCCTGCCCTTTTCTGGTCACTTGTGTTTCGGTTACCACCATAGTTGTCCCCTGGAGTATTACTTTCTTCATTGAAGCTGCCCGGAGCAAGTGGACTTTCACACGTTAACCAGAAGTGGCGCCCGGGCCACTCCGTAGCCTGGACTCGGCGCCAAAGTGACTCGTAACGCGTGAAGACCGTTACAAATTTGTTATCAAGTTGATAGTTATGGCAATTATGACTTATGTAAAATTGAAGCTTTACTGGTGAGTGCATGTCAAATGATACTCTATTTTGTCGGAAAGAATATAAAAATATATTATAATTATTCCACGGGGCTTTTCCATGATGTAATGAGTGATGCAAGTATATCTCAAAATGCTTATGTTGATTTGAATATTCAACAATTTTATCACCTGAACCAGTACTGCATGAATTTTTTTATACTAGTATGCATGATAAGAAATATTTTCAATGGTAAATATTTCCGAAATATTTCTTTTCACATGTTCTGCAACAAAACATAATAATTCTGTATTGGTTGACAAAAGAAAATTCTGAAATATTTGATAATTACTCTACGAAAGCGTAGAAGGGCCATATAATTTCTAAAAAAAATTTATCACTAGTTTCCGAATTCAAAGTCGGAATTCTATATTCCGTGTTTAGAGTCAGAATATAATGAAATGTCGGCTTCAAAGTCGGAATTTTATTCCCTTCTAGGCCTTCGTATACAAATTTTTTTGACGATCTGTATATGAGATGAAATGAGAAATTTCATCGTTTTGGCAGCTTGAAAAATAGAAGATGTGAGATATTTTGAGCCAGTATTGCATACAATATTTTTTGTACTTCATTTTCACAAGCAGTTGACAAAATCATTTCAAATTGTCATTGCAATACCTATTCTATCTCTTATCTGATTGGGTGAATTCTAAAATGAAATAATTCTAAAATTATTCCATGAGGTTTTTCATAAAAACAGTTTCTCAGTAGTATTTTCCAATGGTTTGGTTTTAGACTTTTCCTTCATCGAGTATGGCTTTATATAATTTTTTTCCAACTTTTATTTTCTTATTCATTTCATTTCACACATACGCTATGACAAATTACAGATTATGTTGTCTCTCTTTACTGTGTGGTCGGCATCGAGGCTGAAGAAAGCCTTCATTTTACTGGATGATGAAAAAAATGGAGATAAATTATATGATGACCTTATTCTGAAAGGTAAGTTTTTAGCCTTTTCCAATATTTCAGGCACGACAAAGAAAATTCTATAAAATATACCTATAAACGAAGAGCAGTTTCAAGAAA
The DNA here is from genome assembly GCA_958502065.1 of Chrysolina americana. Lineage (NCBI taxonomy): Eukaryota > Metazoa > Arthropoda > Insecta > Coleoptera > Chrysomelidae > Chrysolina > Chrysolina americana. The sequence continues at coordinate 26,719,079 of OY293419.1, read as the reverse complement.
ATAGTTGAAAATAGAACAAGAAATAGTCTTTTTCCAGGATTCTGGCGCTGGTAATGATTTTACACGGTTTCCAGGACTGGTATTATGGCTCGAGCTTTATTTTACAACTTCCTCATTGTGAACTCTGTCACATTCATATTTCAGTTTGAATATTAAAATTGATGTTTTTTTTCTGAACCCAATCACATTGTCTTACTCAAATATAAAGTTGGTACGGTCCATAATAAGTTTTTCCTCATTCCATTTTTATTGTCACAATGAAATATGAATGTGACAGAGTTCATAAATATTGCTTGAGCAATACCGGTCCTGGAAACCACGGAAAATTATCACCAGCGCTAGAAACCCGAAAAAAGAATATATTTTCTTCTATTTTCCATTCTTCGTCCGAAAAATAATATAAATACCGGAAGAAAACATGTAATAATTAATACAATCCAACGAGCAATCCAATTTCTAAATTGAGTTTTGTAAGAAAAGTCATTTTGTTCAATGTCAAGGGGCAATAGAAATATATATTTGCTGTTTACTTGATATCGTTTAGAAACTTAGTGATAATACTGATGATAATAATTATAAATTGCTTCACTCAAGAATTCATTCCATGTTTGGATAGAAAAAAGCAACTAAATTTAAGAAAATACGAGAAAAATGTAAACACCCAAATGATTATCTGTCTTTGGACTATGTGACAATATTTTTTTTTTTTTTTGTTGCATCTTCGAGTAAACTTGATGTTAATGAAGTTTCAGTGGTTCTCGAATCTAATGAAATTCCAGTGGAAGAAGATGTTTTACCTTTTGTTAAGTCAGAAATATTGATTCTTCTTGAGAAAGATGAGCAGTGGAATCATCCAGGCACTAAGGATACTTCAAAGGCATCCATCATTATGGGTGCTGCAACCAGCTTAACCATTACTGACATATCTGCAGCGGAAGAAGGCAATGAGTAGGTATAACAACGTAGTAATATTGTTCTCAGTTGATTGTAATACTGAGTTCGCTTGGTTATCCTTCGAAATTCCTTGGAATAAACTATCCAGAACTCAAATTGAAACACTAGACTCTGGTAAAAAACCAGACAGGTCTGTCCAAATATATTTGATCCACATCACTGTTGACGAAATGAGATCAATCAAAGATGTAATTCCCAGTAGATCATCAAAATTATTTCGAAAAAAATGGTTGATAAGTACCCCAGTATTTTTCGTAGACGACGATGGGGTCGTTCTTGGAGATGGAACGCATTCCTTGGTTTGCAAGCTACAGGATCGAAATAATTATCTGAATCGTCCACACAAAAGAAAAAATCCATCCCCACAAGATCCGGTAATAATGAAGAAAAAATTCGTTAGTGCAAGAGCTGGATGTTCTAATTGGTCACCAAAAGTTCATGCCCATGAAGAAGACGAAGAAAATATATTAGAAAGAGCCAAAAAACTTAGAGATAACGACCAGGACTTCTTCGAGTTACTGGAAGCCAGTTATGCAGAGCACAGGCGATTTCTGAATGAATCGGAACCCCCAACAATTCAGAAGATAAAAGAAGAATGGCCAATTCTTTTTTCGACAAAGGCAATATTTTGGCACTTTACGAAAGTGACGAATTCAGATATTCATTTATTAAATAATATTACTGATAAGGCAGAAAAAATACAGCCACGTCATCGCTCCAGGAAAGTAGTGCACCTGAAGTTCATAACAAGGAAAATGAAAATGACCTGATAGGGCTCGAAGAAAAAACCTTCAGGAATATTGTTGAATATTTTAAAGAGGACTATTCATCATTCCATCTCAAATATCGGGTATACAGGGCAATTCAAATTCGACCTCCACCATTGGGATCTCCTAAACTACAGGAGATACGTCGAAGCTTAAATTGGGGCAAAATTGCGTATTCTGGTGCTTAACAAAATACTGTTTTGAAACTTGTAAAATTCCGAGTATTTCCGGAAATATCGGGAAAAAACTGAAAATTTCGTTTTATTTTTTTCTATCGTTATTTGACAACATGGCTCAAAACCAAAAGTACATTTTCATTTATACATTTTTTCAGCTACACGTTTTCATGTTTAGATTAACTATCCGACATTCCGTCTTCTGGAATTCATCATCAACTTTTTTTTCTGTTTAGGGCGCCATATTGTTTTTTTATACAGAAAAATAGTGATTCTCATTCTGATTTCATTGATGTATAATTTGTTATGATTTTCACTTCTGAAACCACAGATATTAAAAAAAAACAACTTTATCTGAGATGGTCATGACTCCATCGAAAAATTTTGTTTAATAAACACTAGTTGTCAGAACTCATTAAACATCATAAGTTTGCACAAATACTTCAGTCGAAATGTCCTCATTCTCAAATGAAGAAAAACGAGATATGTTGAAACTTTATTGTAAATTTGATAGGAATAGTACGAAAACAGCACAAGTTTATTTTTAATTATATTCGGAAAGACAACAGCCGGATAGAACATTATTCGGAATTTTGGACATAGACTTGGCTGAGTACGATGCGTTTCAAAAACCAAGAATGAAATATGGAAGCAGAATGGAACAAAATATTAGACGTAACTTATTAGCCAAGGTAAAATAATTGTTCATTCCATATTCGAAGAAGTATAATTATTTTTGGTACTTCTTTAGATAAATGCAGATCCTTCCAAATCAACACATCAAGTCTCGGCAGAAATGGATGTGCCACAGAGGAGCGTTTGGAGGGAATTCAAAAAAGTGGTTTGAATTGTTATAAGATACATATTTCACAAAAATTACATCCAGGTGATCCTGAGAGAAGGATGGAATTTTGTAGCTGGCTCTCGAATAGGGAAGACCCTATAAACTTCTTGAAAAACATTATTTGGACCGACGAAAGTATTTTTTCGAACTGTGGCGTTTTTAATAGAAATAATGAGCACAACTGGAGTGAAAATAATCCACGACACTTCAGAGAAGTCAGACCACAAGTTCGGTTTCGTTTGAATGTGTGGACTGGAATTTATGACGACCGAATACTTGGACCTCATTTCTTCTCCAATACTTTAAACGGGGAAACCTATCTTCGATTCTTAAGAAACGAATTCGAAAAATATATGGATACGTTTCCCCTTGTTAATTATAACAGCTGCTGGTTTCAGCATGACGGGGCTCCTCCACACGATAAAAGAGCAGTTTGCGAATATTTACACCAAAGATTTCCTAATAGGTGGTTAGGAAATTCTGGACCAGTGATGTGGCCGGCAAGGTCACCTGACCTTACAGTTTTGGATACTTTCTTGTGGGGCACTTTAAAGAACAGAATCTATGGAGAGCAAGAATATGACACAGTAGATGAACTTAGAGACAATATCATCACGCAATTCAGGTCTATCAGAACAAGGGATATTGTTAGGGCTGTTCTTAATTTGAGACGACGAGCTCGGTTATATATTCAAGAGGAAGGCCATCATTTCGAACACTTGTTGTAATACTTTTTGTGCATTTTTTACAAGCTCATGATTTCATTCTTGTTTTTTGAAACGCACCGTACTCAGCCAAGTGTTTGCCCAAAATTCCGAATAATGGTCTATCCGGCTGTTGTCTTTCCGGATATAATTCAAAATGAATTTGTACGGTTTTCGTACTATTCCTATCAAATTTATAATAAAGTTTCAACATATCTCGTTCTTCTTCATTTGAGAATGAGGACATTTCGACTGAAGTATTTGTGCAAACTTATGATGTTCAATGAGTTCTGACAACTAGTGTTTATTAAACAAAATTTTTCGATGGAGTCATGACCATCTCAGATGAAGTTGTTTTTTTTAATATCTGTGGTTTCAGAAGTGCAAATCATAACAAATGATACATCAATGAAATCAGAATGAGAATCACTATTTTTCTGTATAAGAAAACAATATGGCGCCCATAACAGAAAAAAAAATTTGATGATGAATTCCAGAAGACGAAACGTCAGATAGTAAATCTGAACATGAAAACATGTAGCTGAAAAAAAGTATCAATGAAAATGTACTTTTGGTTTTGAGCTATGTTGTCAAATAACGATAGAAAAAAATAAAACGAAATTTTCAGTTTTTTCCCGATATTTCCGCAAATACTCGGAATTTTCCAAGTTTCAAAACAGTATTTTGTTAAGCGCCAGAATACGCAACTTTGCCCCAATTTAAGCTTCGACGTATCTTCTGTAGTTTAGGAGATCCCAATGGTGGGGGTCGAATTTGAATTTCCCTGTATACAAATTTTGTTCAATACTGCGGACTTCTTGGCATGTGAATAATAATTCCTATTTGAAGGCTTCCTCAGTTAATCTAGAATTCCGACTCGTTTTTCTAAACCATTGTTGTCTTAAAATCATTCATTTGTCAAAAATATGTATTTAAATAAATTTCTGAAAATATCTGTTTCAAGTTATTCCACTCACAAATCTCATTGTTTCGATTCCTCTCTCTTTTTCAGAACATATCAGATATAGATCCAGAAAGAATACCTCTTACTCCAACCATTGTAGAAGTCGGTGAGTCTGAGTATTCATTCAGATGATATAAGTTATTGAATTTTGTACGGTTATTACATAAATACATGCGATTCAGAGTAAAAAATTGTAACTTGTTATTCATCAATTCACACAGATTCATGATTTTCTAAAAGTCTGCTGACAGACATTAAAAATTAAGTTCACAATTATTTTCGTTCCTGATGCCATCAACATTTTTCAGGTATCAAACCGATGGTTAATTACTATGTATATTTTGAGAATGAAAATATCAACAACGTTGGTCAAGAAACATTTATGAATGCATTGAAAGTGGCATCTGCCTTATATTTTATTTTAAATATAAAATATCCAGAAGATCTTTTCTCCACGATGGAATTTTTGCAGAAGATGTTCCTAAAAATACATCCCGATTCAGGATCGAAATCAAATAAAGTTTCAGCTGTTCGAAGAGGGTTCTTAATTTTATAAACAAGCTAGTTAGGATGTAAAAATCTCGTCTCCATATTTGCGATTTAGGTGCGCCATTTTCGCGTACAAGCCTCGAATAGGGATATATCGATTTGTAGTGAAATGAAGATAAATTTACGAGTGGCCCCTGGGGATAACATATCGGAAGACAATGTTTGTTTTCCTTGTGGTTCCTAAATACGGTACAAAACTACAAAGGGTGATTTGTTAGGTAGTTGTATGAAATAAACTTTCCTGTATCTCAGAAACGAAGCAACTCCGGACATATGTTCATGTGAACTTTTTTTCTTAATCCATTTATGCCTAACGGGTCGAAAACGACCCACTGCCTTTTATATATGCACCTGTTCATAGCGCTGTGTTGAGAGTGTTGCCTATAGTGGCATTCGCATGTTGAAACTGCATATTCTGTTGTAGTGTCAGTGAAAAAGCACGTTCGACAGTGAGTTGTTCGTATTTGTAACAAATCAAAGTGTAATATTTCTTTGGGTGACATAGCTGAAAGTAATTACTGGTAAGTATTTCAGTTTTATTAAGAATATAATGAATTGATGATATATTGTTGTTTATTCTTCAAAGTTCATGGTACGTTCCCATTTATGAGGGCAGGCTTGGATACTTCGACTAAAATTGAGAAATAATTTGGTTGGGTCGCTAACGACCCGTTGGGCAGATATGTAATATATTTTTTTTATATTCAGGAAAACACCACTAACAACCAGCCGAGCTGTTAGATGAAATAGAAAGACTTGACGAAGATGATCCTAATATTCCTGATGCTATATATATTACTCCGCCGGATGACAACGATTTTGATAGTGGTGAGGATTCTGGGGACGAGGACTGCAATGATCCGAACAGACTAAATCACAGGCAGCATCAAGCAGAAGCAGAAAGCAACAGGCTAGAAGTAAACAATAGCGACAATGAAGAGGAAACTCAAATACAAGAGAAAAGTGGCCCATCTAGGAAAAATAAGTTTCCAAAAAAGCGTAACTGGTCAAAGGGTGATTTGGATAAGACAACGTCTCAATCATCTACTGCAAAATTTCCTATGGTTGACATATTACCTGTGCTTACGCTAAGCGATAAAAGTGAACCTTCAGAATTTTTAGAACTATTTCTAAATGCAGATGTACTTGAAGATCTTGTAAAATATACTGTTTTGTATGCAAATAGCAAAAACTGTCGATTAGAACTAGGCAACGATGAACTACTCGTTTTCATAGCAATATTATACTTGAGCGGTTATGTTCCACTTCCACGTCGAAGAATGTTTTGGGAAGGGCGAGACGACACTAGAAATATTCTGGTGTATAACTCCATGCTGAGAAATAGATTTGAGGAAATATTCAGATTCCTACATGCAGCAAACAACAATATCTTGACAGAGAATGATGAAATGGCTAAGTTACGTCCTCTGATGGAAAAAATTAATGAACATTTTGTAAAATATGTACCTTCCAGCTCGGAATTATCAATCGACGAGTCTATGATTCCGTACTTTGGCCGAAACGGCTGTAAGAAATTCATAAGAAGAAAGCCAATTCGTTTTGGCTACAAAGCATGAGTTCTTGCTCTATCGTCTGGGTACTGTGTGAATTTTGATGTATACCAAGGGAGGAGTATGAACAAAGAAGAGAAGATGGGCCTTGGAGAGTCTGTGGTTACAACGTTTGCCAACTTGCTCCAAAATCAATTTCCCGATAATAAATTTTCTCTGTACTTTGACAATTTTTTTACAAGTGCTTCACTTGTAAGTAAACTCGGGAAAATGGGTTTTGGTGCAACTGGTACCGTTCGAGAAAATCGAACAAATAAATGTCCTCTTGAAAATTCGGCTGTAATGAAAAAGAAAGATCGAGGGGTCTACGATAGTGCAGTTGACAAAGATGAAAACATTGTTTGTGTAAGATGGAAAGACAACAGTGTTGATACTTTGTTGTCGAATGAATATGGTTTATGCCCAATACAAAAAGCAATAAGATATTCATCAACACATAAAAAAAGTAAATATACAGCAACCATACGTCGTGCAATATTATAATAGATATATGGGAGTGGTAGATCAGATGGATAATAATATTGCGAGGAAAAAAATTGTGTATTCCTATTTTATTTTGGATGTTCAACATATGTATGAGTAATTCCTTGGTTTTGTCACGCAAATTTGGTTTGAAGTTGGACAATTTGGAATTTCGCAGAAAAGCTGTAATCGCTATATTACAAAAATATGGAAAACCTCCTTTGGCCACAGGTCCAACATTCCATTCTGTAAGTCCAGCGGCACGTCGACAGGGTCAGCATCTGGTTGTGATCAGCCAAACACGGCGAAGATGTGCTTTTTGTAAAAGTAAAACAACCAAGGCCTGCAATCAATGTAAAGTTGCCCTTCATGATAAATGTTTTTTAGATTATCATAAATAATGAAATGTCCAAGTTTCTGTTGTAAAATATAACGTTCAATATCAGTTAGCTTTTATTTTCATATATTACCATAACTCAACATCCAGAAAATGCACTCTAAATGTAAATCATCAGACATTAATACATTAATTTGCCCAGTGGGTCGAAAATGACCCACATCATATTTCAAAAACTGACCTTCAAATTTTTATTTTTAGTATCAACCCATCATAAAATTGTCATTTTTCACAACATGTACAAGTTTCATAAGGAAAATGCAAAAAAAATAAATCCGGGCATAAATGGGTTAAAACGATCTAACGGATCACCTTCTGTAGTTTCGTACCGTAGTTAGGAACACGAGGGAAACAAATAAAGACTGTACTGAAAAATCGAATTCTCGTTATGTTATCCCCAGGAGCCACTCGTAAATTAATCATCATTTTACTCAAAATCGATGTACTTTTCAAGTCTATTCGAGGCTTGTTTGCGAAAATGCGACACCTAAATTTGTCACTATCTGACGGCCTATTATTATTTTTTGCATTTGTGTTAGCTACTGTTATTTCTCTTTGAATAATCCAATCAATAGAGGATTTTTCGTAACAAAAATAGGATTAGGAAACCGACTATGCCATCTCATCGAAGATAGTTTGTAGTTATATTCTGTTATGTTGTGGTTTCGCAAAGGTCATTTCTCAAAAAAAATAACTTTTTTAAACAAACAATTAATTGAAAGAAACATCCTATTTTCTAGTGTTTTGCTTATATAATTAAATTAGTACAGTAATCTGTTTGCTTCAATGAAAATATTTGTAGTGAACTGAAATACGAACAAAATGAGATTTTGTACGATCCGATCGGATGATAAGTAACGGAGAACCACTGGAAAACACCGAAAAATTCACAACTTTGCCATTCTTCAATTATAGGGTTGGCCCGTAAGTAGTGAATCATGTGTACTTCATTTGTGCGCCAAAACTACGCTGTCGGACAATTAGTTTTGGCACAATTGCTATTCGATTTTTTTTGCACTATTCGGCAGCGTGCCTGGATGCTCTAGTGATAGTCCAATTTCAGTTTCTGGAACAGATTTCGAAAGTTATAGTATAGTACTACAAAACGTATTCACTCACGGTTTCTCCTTCTACGCGACAGCTTAGGCGGGTTTGGCCGTTTTCAGTCATGTTTGTAAGCTTTTGTCACCCATTGTAGCGAGAAATGAGAATATACGTTTTGTAGTACTATCCTTTTACTTTCAAAATCAGAAAATAACATCGGACTATCACTACAGCATCCAGGCACGCTGTAAGATATTCCAAAAAAAATTCAAATTGCAATTGGGCCAAAACTAATAGTCCGACAACTCCTGTTTTGCCCACAAATAAAGTACACATAATTCACTAATTTACTGTATTGATATCGCTTATTTTATGCTCTATTGTTTGTTGTACAATTCTTCATACCATTATTCCATTTCCGTTTGTAGTTTGTACTTTGAAATTTGTACTGTATTGATATTTTAAAGTAAGATATGTGCCAATTATTGATATAGAGTTTAAGTTACTATATTTTTTGTTGTATATGACGTGTTTTCTTGAATGAGTAGGTTCCTATAATCGTGAAACCTAATTATTGCTATAATTTATATGGAACGGAAATTTATAAAACAATAAGCCGAATCAGTGGAGGTATTACATCACAGTGTGAATTAACATTTCATTCTGAAATTCAATGTAATATTCCACCGAAGAATTACATTTGAATTCTACATTGTTGACTGTGTATTATATACAGTACAGATCTTGTGAACTTCAATTATATTTCATGTGATACTCCAGGTAATCACAAAATTTACTTCAAATTACAGTAACAGCATAGGAAATTTGAACAGCAAATCAAGTAATTATCCATAATAATCTTAGTTATTCTCCATAACGAATTGTGTTATTATTCATAACCATTTCATCGATTTTTAATATCAAATCTAGTTATTTGCTATGGCTCTTTTACAGTATTCATAATGTAATCTTACGAATACATAATTAACTGCGATTTCACACTATCTTTTTTATCAGTGTACTACGAAGTCGGATCGAATAACGGGGCTTATTTGAAATTGGTGGATCCACTGCTTATCAACCATGTTTTACGATTTGTTTGTTTTGCTCCAGCAAGAAGAATTCTCATCGAAGAATGAGTTTAGTAGAATCGGGAACGTCAGAGTGGTAAAAATGCTAATTAAGAACAATAAAACTAAGCTTGAAGAAGCCTTTGTACGAGCTGATCCTGAAAGTACTGGTAGGTATATTTCAATCGGATGTATCAGTGACGAAATTGCTTTATTGTGTGTTAGAGAATAGGATAGTAACTCACTGATTTATTCTTTCATTTGTTCAACTGCCATGATTGATTCCAACGTACAGTAGATGTTTACTTTGAATCAAACTGAATGATGAACTGGAAAACGTGAACCTATTATTTTTTTAAGGTTATATATCAATCAGTCAGTGGTGTGTAGCTCTACAAGAAGCTACTGGACTCCAACTTCCATTGAGAATGCTGAAAAACAGGTTGGTTACAATAGATCCAGAAACAAATCTAGTCAAGTATCAGACTACTTTCGACGTAAAAATTGAGAAATCAAACGTAAGTAGAGTACGTGACTCAGGAACAAATGAGTAAGGACAATTTTCAATAAAATTTTCTTGAAGATGTCTTCAATAATGTCGCTATCTATTTTTACTTTAGATTGTTGCATTGTGTTTTTGTAGAACTAACCAGTTCGAATAATATATGTATAATTGAGAACTGCTATTTCTAAATAACCATTGAATACTTTGCAACATTAAAATAATTGTAAATCTTTCATGGACCGAAAACGTGGCTCCATTTTTTTAATGCTTGATAGAAGATTATCCAAATTTGGATATACGATTTTGAATCAGCATTCGCTTTCAATTTGAGGATTTTGAATGATCATGAGTGTATACGGTAGCGTTTCTCATTGACCTGAAAAAAATATTTGAAACATTTAGAATTCTAATCAACTTGAAAAAATGGTGATATATCTTCAAACTGGCGGTAAGCCTCTTTATTATTATGGACGTGCCCTCTTCTTAGCATTGAGAGTTATTGCTTTGACGATATTATGTAAGTGCATAAATACAAACAGAAGTGATAGTGAGTAAACAGTTGTGCAAGTTATATAGCTGAGTTTAAATCAACTTTTAGTACGCCTACAACCGATCTATAGAGAGTTACAGTTCCAATATTTTTATTTTTTTCTTTATATCTCTCTGTTTTTGGGATATTGAGGTCAAGTTTGGAACATAGGTTACGTTACGTTGTGGAGATCTATAGGCAGATATTTTTTCCCTCTTCTTCGCCCCATAAACTTCTTGTCTTTTGTTGTGATTACGCATCTGCGACGGTTATCAATAATTTTTTTTAAATAATTCTATATAATTCATTTAAAACTAGAAAAATTAGAAGAAAAAGATACTTATTTGGTGTTTGATCTACATTACCCAAACACTACCTAAAAAAGTAAGAAACCTAACGAACCTTGAATCTTGAATATTTTAGGAATTAGATAAAAAATATTATCTTCAACCCCGAAAACCCCCACATATCAATTTAGAATGGAAGCAGTACATAATCACCAAACTATTTTGCCATAAGGTCAGGTAGCCAAGTGGTTAGAGTCAATGCTTTCAATCATTCTGGTTTTACCGGCCACCGGTTCAATCCCAGTGATTTCAATGTAATTTTCTGATGGCCTGAGAAAGTGCTAGGAATCGCACGTTAAAAGGTAAGACCTCGTTAATCCTTGGCTCGCACAAGTTTCGACTTTTGAGGGCTGTGGTTCGTAGAGGGACGACAGCTGGTTAACGGAAAAAATAATTTTAACAATTTTTTTAACAATCTAAAATGCAAGAAATTCATAATATCCATTCCCAAAAATCCTTACACACAAATGTTGAATGAAATCGAACCATAATTACAAAACTGGTCCATGATCTTGTCATTTCGTAAATCCAATGAGGTTGGTAAAACGCTACTCCAAAGCTGTTCGAACCTACATGAACGTGAATCAACCTGACATCATAATTAAAACATTACAATGAAAATATGGGCGAGGTAGATTTAACGAAATTGCTCATTCGATTCTTTGAACACTTCTTTGATTCTGATACAGTCAATTTATGGCTTCAATACAAAGAAGACTTCTTAAGAAAGAATTCACCTTAAAAACATATGCTAGATCCACATTCATTCTAAGTTTGGCAGAACATTTGATTTCAGACAATAATGATGATAATGATACGTTATTTGAAGAACCCCCTTCCACAAAAAAGATGTATATAGGAAGACCAGGGAAAGTGGCTCTTACATCTAAAGGTGTAAAAAAATTTGGTACTCAACACTTACCAGCTGAAAGATGCTGCTAGATGCAGAACGAAAACTGTTCTGGTTTATATGTATATAGAATTCTAAATAAATTCTGAAGAGTTGCTTTGAAATCACTTATCTGACATACTTAAGATAGTGGTCTACTGGTGTTCAATATGGATCAATACATAAGGGACTTTCAAGTTAATACAGTAGAAACATACTTATTACAAAATTACATTGAAGCTAAAACTATACTGAAGGTGAATAATGAAAAAAACAACTTCAAAATATCACATAACAATATACGAAGCTTAAATAAGAACATAGATGAATTCAAAATACTTATTGAAAATCTTGAGGTTGATGTCGACTGCTTAGTTTTAACGGAAACATGGAAACTCCATGATCCAGATTTATTCAAAATTACTGATTACGATATGATATATAACCATGGAGATCTAAATCAAAACGATGGGGTGGTGGTGTATGTGAAATCACACTTGAAATACAAATATGAAATAAAAACTGTCAATACAATAAAACTTCTAGAAATCAATATTATCTCTAACAATCCAAATGAAAATATTTTAATAAGTGCATTGTATAGATCACCATCAACAAACGTAGATGAGTTCAATCGCCACTTGCAACTTTACTTTGAATCGCTTAATATCAAAATAAATAACTATTACATATTCATTGGTGATGTAAATATTGATATTCTCGAACAGGATGATCAGACACAAGATTATTTGAGTATATTGAGTGAGTTTGGATACGTTTCTATGATTAATACTCCAACAAGGGTACTGGGAAATAGTAGCTCATGTATCGACCATATCTTCATTAAACCAAAGTATAACAATGTTGATAATTTACTGCCTCTCGTTATACAAACATGTATCACAGATCACTACACTACAATTCTTCAGATTATTTCAGAGGTCCAAAAAGTTAAAATCGATAATGCGATATATAGAACAGATATTAACTACGACAAACTGAAAGACAACTTCCGAAATTTGTTGATATTACTATAGATATTGTTGGTAATTGTACAAAAAAAGTGAGAACGAAAAGAAAACATCACAAAAAGGCACCTTGGATGACGAACGCTATACTCACATCGGTTAACAAAAAAAATGAAATGTTCAAAAATCTCCAAAAAAACTCTAATGATCTCAGATTGAAAGGTATATATATGAACTATAAAAATAAATTAACAACTCTAATAAAAAATGCAAAACAAGTCTATTACAAGAACATTATAAAGGGCAATAAAGACAACCCAAAAAAACTCTGGACGGTTGTTCAAAATTTAACAAAAACCCAGAAAAAATATGAAAAAGTAACAAATTTAAAAAATGAAATTGGGGACGACATCACTGATACTGAGGACATTGCAAATGAGTTCAACAAAACATTCACAAACATGGGAAAAAAATTGGCAAAAAATATAAAAATTGACAAAACGGTAAGCTTTAAAAAATACAGAAACTTAAACTCATTCGTTTTACTCGACACAGACCACCAGGAAATTGAAAAACTAATTCGGGAATTAAAAAATAATAAATCACCTGGCTATGATGGTTTGAAATCGGAAACCCTCAAATCTATATCTGAGTATCTTGTCGAACCACTGGTATACCTTATAAACAAATGTATGTCAATGGGAATCTGGCCTTCTGCGTTTAAGGATACAATTATTATTCCAATATACAAGAAGGGTGACAGTGCCTTGGCCAGTAACTATAGACCAATATCACTCATAACAAATTTTACCAAAATATTTGAGAAAGTATTAAAAAAAAGACTAACATCATTCCTCAACCGCTACAAAATTTTATCTGATAAGCAATTTGGTTTTAAAGAAAAAGTGTCCACACAAGATGCCATCACACACTTGACAAATAAAGTATTTTCTGCTCTTGATAAAAGTATGCCATGTCTGTGCTTATTCATAGATCTGGCCAAGGCATTTGACACCGTAAGTCATCCTCTACTTCTAGAATCCTTAGAAGATATTGGAATAAGAGGAAAACCCCTGCAGTTGTTTGAAAGCTACATTTCAAACAGAACTCAAAGTGTCAGAATTGGGAATATATATGGCAATAAATTACCTATAGAATATGGAGTTCCCCAGGGTACGGTCCTGGGACCAATTCTATTTTCAATATATATCAATAACTTGTATAATATAGAAAGTGGAGGTGAAGTCATAGGTTTTGCAGATGATACGGCTATTTTTTACAGAGCGACTAACTGGAACGAATTACAGATCAAAGTTCAAAACGATATTTCACATATCAAACATTGGTTTGATCAAAAATTATTGACCATAAACTGGGAAAAAACTCAGTACTTGCCATTTACCTGCTATGAATCTAACAAGCCAGAATTCAATTCCATAGATATAGGTGAAAAAGGATCGATCCGGCGTATACTACCGGCAAAAAGTGTCAAATACCTAGGAGTTTTCATTGATGACCATTTAAGATGGGATGTCCATGTTCAATATACAATAAAAAAATTACAGTTCATACTATATAAATTCAGATTACTATGTATATATATATATATATATATATATATATATATATATATATTACCTAAGAAAGAGCTCAAAGTTGTTTATTTCGCACTTGTCGACAGTCATTTGAAATATGGGATACTGGCTTGGGGAGCAGCACTCAAAAAACACATAGCCCCTCTAGAAATTTTACAACGAAGATTCTTAAAACTACTGCTGCACAAAAAAAGAGACTACTCAACAGAGCTCACATATAAAGAATCTGGAGTATTTGATTTGAGGCAGGAATTCTTCTATAAATGTATGATCAACTATCATGCAACCAATAAAATTGAAAATCATAAACATAAATACAACACAAGTCACAAAGATCTACATCCTATTCCGTTCATGACTAAATCAATCGGTCAAAGATCAAACGAGTTTTTGGCCCCAAAACTATTTAATATTCTCCCAAAATTGAGAACATATATACTGAACACTCCTAGAGTTATGGTTCACAAATCAATAGAAACGTCAGTAAGATAGAGTTAAATGCATATAGGCTTATGTGGATGTTTCGACTGATTCATCCAAGTGGTAAACATTAAAAAAAAAAAAAAAAAAAAAAAAAGTAATATGGGACCCCTATCTATTTTTATTTAAATATCCCCCATTTGATCCAAATTGAAATAGTAGACGGAACCTAGTAATAAATTTGAACACTCTCATATGAAACCCTTTGTTTTTTTTTTTTTTTTGTTTGTACGTATACATATCATATTGTTTTATAAACTGTATCGTTGTTCATACCGTTAATGTTTCTTATTTATGGTTCATTGATTACTGTTCACTGTTCATTGCCCATTTTATTAAAGTTTTTAAGATTTTACATATCTAACATTTAATATTTTATATCTTAGATTTTATAATTTACATTTTAAATTTTACATTTATATTTTATAATTAGGTAATGGTATAGTTAAATTTGTTATTAGGTATATTTTATATCACCCGACGCTGATTTGTTTTATTTTCTTCCCTTAAAATTTTTTTATTTTTTCTTTCATTGTTTATATACATTTGATATTTTCTTCGCGAAACAAGTGCTTGCACTTATCGCTGAAACGCATTATTCACTTCTGCTATGTAACTATCCAATTTTTTTTGTATTTGTATTTATTGAGTGAATAAAGCTATTATTATTATATTATTATTAGAAGACGAATAAGATGCTCCAAATGATTTTTTTTAATGTCCTATTGTCGAATTCCACTCTGAATAAATTTTGTATTCAGATGATCCCGGAATATATTTTTTTATGGAGCTAGTTAGTTATTTTATTAAATGCTGTTGAGACCTAAGTTCCACATATGAGTACATATATTTTTGTAAAAATGGAACTACACAAAAAAGAATGTTTCATTCTTCCAGTTGAGCCACAAGCAATCCAAAATTATGATGGTATTTTCATTTACAACAGAAATGATGCTTCGGGTCTGGAGAGGATATGAAACGTGATGGTAATAATGATAAAAAAATCTGATTATTTTCCAGATTTTGTCGTGGTTGTCTTTAGTTGAATTCTCTAAAAGTTTCGACTGCAACTATGGCAGTCATCTTCCTTGACGTGATCGAAGTACTCTTCTTGACGTATCATCAGTTGATACTACCGTAGTTTCAGTCGAAACGTTTGGAGATTTCAACCAAAGGCGACCACGGCAAAACCCGAAAAAAAAAATCTGAACATTGACGCCAGTTGTGGAAGCCTACATTCTTACAAGCATTTTTTGTTCCCCTTACCATATCGTATACATGATTCAATCAACCAAATTGTTATGGAAAAATGTTGAACGAGTCAAAAACTACACTACTATTTTCAATAGAAATTGCTGTAAGAAGCTGACTCCATATCGTATTATGGCACAGCAAACATTATTCTAATATTTAAAAAAAATCAAATAAAAAACTATGTTATCGAATGACAGTTTAATTTGTGAACCAGAATAAAAAATGAAATAAAACCAGATCAGCTACCGTTGGAAATTTTAATTTACCCAAAGTTTACGAGTAGTCTGCCAAGAAAAAAATACTTGAACTTACTTGGAGTAGTAGTAATAGTAGTAGATGTAGGGTGGACACTACTGCAGCCAGGCAAGTAAGCAAGCAGATTCGTTTACCGGCTACCAGTCCCACAGCACCCGATTCGAGGCCCTCCCATGGCTCCCACCGGAGACCAGATTTTCCAGTTCCCGCATCGAGTTCTTTCGATCCGCTTCCTCATGAAAAGCGTGGTAGGACTGCTTCTCAACCGGGCGGAGTGGCGGCCGCGGGTGATATTCATCACCGGCTACCAGTCCCGCAACACCCAATCCGAGGCCCCTTCTTAGCTCCCACCGCAGTTAGATTCTCAAGTTCTTGGATCCCTCTGTAATGTGTGAGTGTGTTAAGTGTCAGGAGAACATGTGCGTTTTTGACGTTGGCGTACGGTAAGCTACTCCCGTTGGCTGCAAAGCCTAAGCCACCCTTGAAGTTACTAGAGGAATATATTCTTGAAGATGGTAATTTGTCTTCGATGGTGAGTTTTTTGACATAATCAACTTTTAAATTTGTTCAGTATAAGATTTTCAAAGTTTCATATTTTGGAACGCTTGTAGGCAAATATATTAACCTATTCGTGCTTACTGGCCACCTGGGTTGCCACTGTTTTTAAACAAGCGGCATGTCAAATTCATTGAGGTATGTTATGTCGGAGATTGATGCTTTCGATGACGAAGACTTGGCATATAATGTCCCCACCACAAGGGAGAAAATTCTCAATGCTAACCCTGTTCACAGTCCTGCCCCAAATGTTGCTGTACCTTATAAACCACCAATATGGTCGAATACTTGTAAACCAACCCCGCCTCCAGATTTCGGATATCCTTCTGGTGTTGCCGAATTTATACAGAATAGTTCAGAAAATGTAACACCATTCCGATTCTTCCGGTATTTTATAACAGAAGAATTTATGGATCATTTGGTATTTCATACCAATCTGTACGCAGAGCAAAAAAGAATTTCTACAGGAAAAACGTATGTTCCCACTCATACTTCAAATACATTTTTGGGGATAAACTTGCTCATGAGTCTGAAGCACTCACCCAATTATAAGGATTACGAGCGGGCCTGATCTCAAAGACCATTATATTTCTTCTCTTATGAGCGTGAAGCGTTTCGGCTGGTTACTGTCCCATGTACACATGAACGATAACTCTGAAATGCCTGACCGTGGATCTCCCAGTTATGACAAACTTTATAAAGTTCGCCCACTGATAGATTTGTTGCTTGATAATTTTCAGAGGTGCTTATTTCCGAGTCGGCAAGTCGCAATAGATGAATGAATGATAAAATTCAAGGGACGGAGTTCCTTGATACAGTATATGCCAAAAAACCTGTAAAAGGGGCTACAAAGTTTGGATGCTAGCAGATAAATCTGGATATTGTCTGAAATTCGACATCTACACTGGCAAAATACCAGTCCGGAAAAAGTGCTTGGTGTCCGCGTCATCACCCACGTTACTGCTGATTTACGTTATAAGG
The DNA here is from genome assembly GCA_958502065.1 of Chrysolina americana. Classification (NCBI taxonomy): domain Eukaryota; kingdom Metazoa; phylum Arthropoda; class Insecta; order Coleoptera; family Chrysomelidae; genus Chrysolina; species Chrysolina americana. Next base: position 26,701,219 of record OY293419.1, on the reverse strand, counting down.
ATCACATGCTCTATTTCGATAACTTCTTCAACAGTGTGCCTTTGACGGAAGAGTTGAAAAAACATAGAATTCATGCTGTTGGTACAATGAATTTACAACGTAAATATCTTCCAACATTCAAAGCAAATAAAACACTGAAACGTGGTGATATGCAATGGTTTACAAGCAACACTGGATTAGCAGTCATAAAATGGAAAGATAGATAATAGGTCCGTCCATATTATTTCTAATTATCATGATCCAGAAAATGTTGGTGATGTACAACGCAAGGAGAAGGATGGTACTATAAGACCGGTCACATGTCCTAACACGGTCATTGATTATAATCATAACATGAATGATATTGTTAAATTTGATCAACTGCTGGCAAGCTACAAAATTGATAGACGAAGTAGGAAATGGTGGCATAGAATTATATTTTACCTTTTAGATGCTGCAGTCGTAAATTCGTACTGTATTTACAAACTGCTACAGTTACCACCAATATCTTCCAAAGACTTCCGACGTCAAGTCATAAATGGTTTGATTGCTGAAAAACTAGTATCCAATAAAAGATCATCTTCCCAATCGATGGTCCTAGTATAAATTGAAAAATCAAAGCCCTTTGTTCCCGCTGAAGTGCGACATCAATCTTCGAAACATCAACCAAAGCGAAGCACAAGAAGATGTGCATTATGTAGTTCGAAGGCTAAACAGGTTTGCACCGAAGGGATTTGTTCAGTTTGTCAGGTTCCTTTGTGCCTTGGTAAAACTAGATCCTGCTTCCAGAACTACCATGCCAAATAATTTTAAATGATAATCCAACAAAGAGATCCCAAATTTTTGTTCTAATGTGGCTTAGTGGTACCTTAATTGTACCTCCTCATAAGTCAAAAACAAAAAGTTCAAATTTTAAAAAAAATATAGCTTTATGTTTGTTACAACTAGTTTACGTGAATTTTATATAAATTTATGAATAAAACTTTTGTTGCTCCACTAGGTTTTTGTTTTCAACATTGTTCTGCGCCTCAAAGAGTTGAATATGTCTCTTCATCCATCCTCAAATAATTGTACCAATCCTTCGGATTGACTTTCAGTTCATTCAACAAATTAGTGTGTGAAAAGCTGTTTCTGTGTAGCCACTCCTTCATCCATACTCTCCTTTTCTTCAACTTTTTTTTCGGATGGCAATGGCTAATGCAGCCTAGCACAACATCTTCGTCCATTATTTACACTTGAACGTCGGTACAGCCACTAAATAACGAGAATTGAAAAAGACAACTAACTGATTCGTTTTAACTATACAATTTCACTGAAGGTTCAACTGCTCATGTGTGGACACATGGTCCGATCAGTTCAAACTGATGCGTTTTAACTGTCTGATTTCACTGAAGGTAGAACTCATAGTCTGTGGGGCCCTTAAAATAGCAGTACATAAAGGTATAAACGAAACTTTTAGAAGAATACGAGATAGAAACATATTGCCAAATTTGAAAACAGATGTTGAAAACTTCATTAAAAAATGTTAAGTTTGTAACAAAACGAAAATTAATAGACAAAATAATGACTATCCATTAGTTATAACTGAAACACTAAATAAGCCTTTTGAACACATACATATTGATTTGATGGGTGTAAACAGAAATAATATACTTTTAACAATTATTGATAATTTTTCGAAGTTTGCACAAGCATACTGTAGAAAATTTTTACATTATTTTCAACAGTGCCCAACACCAAAAAGAATTCATGTGGATACAGGACCTGAGTTCAATAATCAACTAATGAAAGGCTTAGCGAAGCTATATAAATTCAAAATAACTCAAAATGCAGTAGCACACCCTCAAACAAATGGAGTTGTAGAGAGATTCCATGAAACTTTACAAGATTATTTAATAGCTTTTCATAGTGATGGTCCAAATAAAACAATAATAGAGAGATATTGTAATAACGTCAGCCAGTATTAAAGAAAAATACTGATAAATATAGAGGAAATAGTCACGCTTACGATTGTTTCGACACACAGTGTCATCATCTGAGCTGAGTTATAAACTAGTTTATAGAAGAAAACTCACTTTTGACATTGGAACGAAGATGTAACGCTTTCATTGGCACTATTAAAGTATAAGCAAGTTCAGATAACAACAAAACTCTGAAACTTCAGCTTTATATTCCTGAAATAACATATGATTGCTGTAACCATCTTCCAAAACGAGAAGATCTTCCAGTCATGAAGCCAGTTCAAAAATAAGTCATTTAAATTAACTACGGGAATATGACAAAAATTTGACAATATTATAAATGAGCATTTCACCACAAGACACTTGAGTACGTTCACGTACATTTGAGTGACTTTTATATTCGTACTTATGGATAATATTCAAATGTTACCTGAAGAGACGATATTTTGGATATTTCAATACGTGCGCCAACTCAGACGATGGACATCTCCCAAGAGGATGCTGTTCCCAGATATTCAACTACTGTAATGTCAGGTCGATGATTTCAAGACGGCCCTTGATTCATTTAACCCCAATATATAATAATGAATCAGAAGAAATATTCTTCGAGACCCCGTCAACCCTCTTGGCAGCAACGACATCCCGAAGAACCCCTAAGAAGATATAATCATATTTGATTGTTTTTTATTCATATAATAACATTTTATTTTATTCGGTAATTGATTTATAATGACATAATATTCTGTATTTTCAGTAGGCTCATCTAACTTGAATTTATTAGAAATTTGATAATTTACCTTGAATTTTAATTATTCATTCAATTATAATAAAAAAATTTAAGGGGGGAGGTGTTATATCCTCTTAGCCCTTATCGAATCGCATCTTATTCAACAACGCAATTGAAATACCTTGCTTGTTGCAAGGTTTTAAGGAAACGCTGTCTTATCGGACCTTGTTCTATTCTAGGAAAGCGATAAGATGATTAATTGCGGAGTGTCAGGAGATGCTTTTTCATAGACAGTCTAATCTAGAGGCTGATTCGAGAAACACAAATCAATATTAACACCAAATTCACAACCAAGTTGAAAGAACTTCAGTAGAAACCCCTTATGCTCTCCTTGATTTAGGCAGGTATCTGACAGAAAACAACTACTTCCCTGGCTAATTCCACGACGGACAGAAAACAACTACTTCCCTGGCTAATTCCACGACGGACGTTGATACAGAAAGTATTTGTGGCTGTCTCCCAGATTCTAGGGAGAACGCTGCACAGATATCTGTCAGATTTAATTCAACGTCCGTCGTGGTATTAGCCAGGGAAGTAGTTGTTTTCTGTCGGATATCTGCCTAAATTAAGGAGAGCATACGGGGTTTCTACTGAAGTTCTTTCTCTCTTCTGAAGCCATCAGACTTTATCTGATAATTTCAAGTTGAAAGAGTTTCAACTTGAGTGTTGTAAATAGATAAAGTTATTTTTTAAATACCCAAACTTCGCTTTCCCGAAGTAAAATGGATATCATTCCTAACCCATATAGCTACTCCACCACATTTGTTTGTTGGGTCTAGAATAAAAATTAACCCAAAGTGTAACCTTCTATACTGATAGCATCCAGAGTATTTTGTTTGACTCCTATTTCTATTATGCACAAAAAGTGTAAGGCTATAGTTACATATTTCAGTAAGTAAATTGTTGATCTTTTCAAAATTAATGATATTCAGGTATATTTAATAATAAAAGATTGGGATCTATTAAGTGTGGTTTGGTGTTTGTGGAGAGCGATAGCGTAAAAAATTACTTATATACGCACCACAAGACCACACAGCTCTGCATTCATTGCTGCCTTAATTTTTTTTCATAAATACCAACTTTAAAAGATGAATACATATTGGGAAACTTCAAATGAGTCACATGTGACTTCTGGAAAGGAGTCTTTCAGTTGGTCTACCAAGTCTTGGGACGTCGTCTCTGGATCCACTCTGCACACATGTAGATAGACATATTTTGTGACGACTTTTATTTTCGTGGAGTTTTCTCCAACTGAGATGAAATGAATCACTTTTGAAGTCGATTAAGCATTGATAATGATTCAGATCATTTTATGTGGGGAAATAAAATGTTGTGTGATACAAAGAAAAGATATTTTGACCGGAGGCATGTCCAATGGATCCCATCCGAATCTCAAATCGTTTTCAAATCAGAATAAGATTGTATTCCTATGTTGTATTTATAAAAGTAAATGAACAATTGAAGAAATAGCAAAATATTTGGTGGTCTGTAGTTCGGCAATAGTTGTTACTATAGTCAGCTTATTTGTTTGGAAAAAAAAATGAGAAAAAGAGGACAAAACTTTGGTTTCGAAAAATTGCTGCAAAGGAGAAACGAGGGACGAGGAGTTGTCAACATGCTGCAAAATGAACTGAAGATCCTGTATCATACATCCATTACATATGAACGATGATCAGTTCACTTTTCTGGTGAACCAAATCAGAGATCAAATTGCTAAAAAAGATACAAATATGAAATAATTTAGTTTACCAGAAAAGAGGTTCGTTACAGTTATTCCAAAAATATATGATTTTTATCTTTTAAATTTCAGACTTAGTATAACTCTTAGATATCTAGCAATTGGGGAGATTTATCGTTCATTATTGTATGCATGAAAGTATCATCAGTTAAATTATTCCAGAGGTATGTTTTGCTTGAGAGAAGAGTAATTGAAACGCTCTTCTACAATAGAAGAATCAAAAACGTATGCTAATGAGTTCCACACAAACAGGAATATTTCAGGTGCACTGGATGGAAAACACATAAACTTCAGACCTCCAAGAAGTGCTGGTTCATTTTATTATAATTAAGTTTTGCATTAGAGATGGAGGAGTATTTAGAGATAGTTCTTCATGCAGAGCAATGAATACTGATAAATTGAACTTTCCTCTGGACAAACACTACCAGGTTGAATTATTCCTGTTTTCCATACCATAGAGATGATGCTATATCTTTACCAATAAGACTGCTGAAACCATTACCATTTAGGAATGCTTCAACTGAGCAACGTATTTCCAACTACCGACTATCTTGAGCTCGTAGGGTAGTGAAGAACGCTTTTGGGATCTTTAGTAATCGGTTGAGAATACTTAGTAAAACTGCACTAGCTAATTTTCCTAATTTATTTAAAACACTATTTAAAACAATTATTCAACTGAAACATAGACTACAATAACTATTTCAATATTTCTACTGTGGTTATCTGTCAGCGAACTCTGGAACTGTTACTAACTCTGAATTCTGACTATCCCGCCATCTAATACCCAGTGGCTCATATACTAGTATTTACTGTTCTCGGCCTTTCGAGCCTTTCGGGCGAGTTCTAAGATGTCCCCAGAAACTTCGTTCAGAGGGTTCGCGATTCTTCCACGTGATTTATTTGTTTGTCAGCGGAGAACTTGTTAACATTTCGAGTTAACGATGATCAGACCGGACTCGAGGCCGGTCTCGAAATCGTTACACTATCAACAATAACCACTTTGAATCCAGATTGAGTTGAAACAATTACACTTTCTATCGCTGCTTCTAAGATCTGTGATGACTTCAAACCTTCAGCAACAAGTCTGCCATACATATCTTCAGCAGAAAGAGTTTCATGTGCTGCAGCTTTTATGGCATTAGTTATATCGTCAAGTGCTTTACTGACACATTCCTTCACAATATTTTCTGAATTTTCATAGTCTTTTTTTTTTTGTTAATTTTCAGTTTTTAGTTCTCTATAGTAGTTTGTTTTTGGGAATTCTTATCCTTCTTCTGAAATCCATCAATCTCATGCGATGATTGATATTAGAAAATACTATTTACTCATATTAGAAGTATGTTATATATTTGACCTGATAATTGTACAGGTACTATTAATAGTTGAAATGTTAGATTTTCTATTGTGTAAGAAAAGTGAGAGTTCTTTTCTCATAAAGATATATAATCGATGATATGATTTCAACTCAGTGATACGTATGTGTATAATGTGACATTTATTTACTTTGAGGTGCTAATTGTTAAGATTAATTATTTTTTATTGAAGCCGATGCATCTGAAGATATTCATATGCTTAGCACAGTCTCCGCATTTGAAATATCAGAGATGTGTCAACAAGACCATGATTCAAAGGGTATGTCCTTGCCTAATTCCCTATATTTTTCAAACACATATTTTACTAAATAGAACACAGAATTTTAATTGCAAATGTATGAATGAGTTATATTCCATTTTAGAAAATTTCTTGTTCTTTCAAGGTTTTTTATAATGAGTTACCTAATGAGTTACCCTAAGATTCACGTTTCGAAGAGGTTGTTGATTGCTCCATTTTCATTTCATTTTATTCATTGTTATTTTTTTCTGCGTCACATTATGAAGTCGGATCTAATAACGGGACTTATTTGAAATTGATGGGTCCGGAGCTACATACTCATTTTGTTTTCATGACCTGCTCCACCAAGAAGAATTCTCATCAAAGAAAGAGTTTAGTAGAATCGGCAACTACCAAAGAACTAAAAATGATAAATATGAACAATAAAACTAAGCTTGAACAAGTCTTCGTGAGAGCTGATCCTGAAAGTACTAGTAGGTAAATTTCATTCAGATGTATCAGTGATTAAATAGCTTTATTGTGTGTTAGAAAATAGGTAAATAATTCACTGATTTATTGTTTTCTCATTTGTTCAACTGACATGATTGATTCCAACGTACAAGATGTTTACTTTGAATCGAACTAAATGATGAGTTTTTATTCGAAGCTCTCAAATTGAAAGTTGCAATGCTAGATGACTCCTCTAGAGACTGTATTTTATGTCTGGATGAAATGTCGTTGACGGCACACTTGTTCTACAATTTGTCCCAGGAGGATGATAACAGAATTTCATCAAAGTTCCTCTGAGAAAACATTCCAGCCCGCCCAGAATGTTTTGGTAATGATTGTACATCTTTCAGAAAACTCCCATTAGTAGCCTTCAAGACCGTTGAATTCATAGAAAAATAGATAATCCCTTTGATTTATTCAATTTATCAAAATTCCACACGGCAAAATCATTCAATAGGCCTTTTATGGGGACGGATACACAATTTCAGTTTCTGAGAGATATGTTGGCGTTCTTTGAATCATTTGTTGTCATGCAACAAGACAAAAATATAACTAAAGCGATAACATTTATTTTTGGGTGGACATTTTCAATTTAGGCATTGTTGCAAACGTGGGATATTTTGAAGGATAACAAAATTCATAAAATACAGACAAGAAAAATGAATCGGGACTGTTCGGAATTGTTTTTTCGCCAAATCGACAGTAAAGTGAATATTGTAGGGATCCTATACCCATACAATTCAAAGAGTATTCAAAAAAATGTTTGCCATATTTGGATAATTCTGAAGGAACAAACTGCCTTGATGAGTTTGATAAATCACATGATTACACCAGAAGTGATCGAAAGCTGCCAGATTTTGATTCAACAGCCAAGTTAATTTTTGTTCTTTCGAAGTAGAAGTGAGGGATTATACCAATCTCAACAAAACGGAATAAATTGTTTTCTTTTGGATGGCAATAAACAAACTTAGACCAGTCCACAATTTGCAGTTTTATAGGTCATATCCAAATGCCAATAATGATACATTTGGCAACACAAAAATTCCCAATATTATTTTTTTTTCAATATTTATCTGCCCTTGAAAACTGTTTTTGAGAACTTTTTGAAAATTACAAAAGAAGTTATTAGACAAAATATTAAGGATTGTCTTTAAAATATTGATTTTTGTAAGCCTTGTCAAGAATTCCCAAAAGATTATTCATTATGACTATTTACGATAGTTCGTATTTATCACAATATCAAATTTCCAAATCAGGACTTGAAGTCCACAGGTAAAAAAAGCCCAATCTGAAACTGACTATTTAAAAAAAAACAACGGACAGGTATTCCTAAATCTACGGCTCATTCCATTCTGAAACATTACCAATATCATCCATACTATGTACGGCGAGTCCATGCATTACTTGGGAGGGACTACCCGGTAAGAGTAGATTCTGGCGTGAAATGTTATGAAGAAACCGTAAGGATCCAAACTTTTTTAATAAACTTCTGTGGTCAGATGAATATTCATGCAAGAGAGATGGATTTACCAATATACATAACTTACACAGCTATATCCTAGAAAATCCAAATTTAATGAGATCTGACAGATCACAACAACAACATCAACAATCACAAGACCAGTTCAAGGTAAACATATGGACGGGAATTTTAAATGACGAAGAGTAAGCTACAGAACTGCAACTTCCATTGAGGGTGCTGAAAAACAAGTTAGTGACAATAAATCCACAAACAAATCTTGTCAAATATCAGACCACTTTCGACGTTGAAATTGAGAAATTGAATGTGAGTGAAGTACGTCACTCAGAAACAAATGAGTCTATAGATTCTGTATTAAGTAAATATATATAAATTGATTCGTAACTGATAAATAAAAAAATTACAGGTGTTTCAAATTAAAACTTTCCACGAGAACACAGTTTTTGTTTTTTATTTTATGTAGTCTATGTTTTTGAATTGTATTCATACCTAAGTATTCATAATTTTTATTGAGTTATAAAATATATCTCAATAGTAAGTCATCCTTCATTCAAAATTGTTATCTTTGGAATCCATACAATACGACCATAACTGATTGTATTTCAAAATATAAACTCATTCTACACTACACTTTTTGAGATAACTTTGGGGCCGACTACTGTCTTTTGAAGTATGTAGAATTGGATGTAATTAGAAATCCGAAAAGAAAGCTGAGTGCATCCCAGAAATCAACTCCGGTGGCACACATTCTGAAGTGAACATAAGAACATCATCGAGTGTTTAGAAGAACATATTTCACCAAATCTTGCAAACTTTCTAAGAACACAACTTAAAAAGGTTCAAGATACACAAGAAGCACTTTATAGAGGATTACAGGAAAATGGGTCATAAGACCAGGTTTCAGCCAATTTTTGATTGAATTTCGATTGAAGAGAAGGGTACTTCGTATTCATTTCACCATGTTGATTTAATTATATTATTATAGTAACCGTAATGTAACGCATCCAAAACATCTGGTTGAATTAGAAACATTTACGGCTTTTATTGACTAGTTTTTCACTGAATTGAATATAAACATCATTGACAAATCATTTTTGTTTCAGGTTATGATAATATTTTCCGCATGGAACTATTATGGATTCGACTCAAATATCAGGGCTTATATGAAATTGGTGGGTTCACTGCTTATCAATCATGTTGTACGGTACATGGCCAGCTCCAGCAAAAAGAATTCCCATCAAAGAATGAGTTTGGTTGAATCGGGAGCTGTCAGAAAGGTAAAAATGCCCATTATGACCAATAAAACTAAGCTTAAAAAAGCCTTCGTGAGAGCTGATCCTGAAAGTACTAGTAAGTATATTTAATTCAGATGTATCAGTGATTAAATAGCTTTATTGTGTGTTAGAGAATAGATTAGTAATACAGTGATTCATTGTTCCTTTTATTTGTTCAACTGACATCATTGATTCCAACGTACAGTAGATGTTTACTTTGAATCGAACTAATGGCCATATGCACCGTACGTAGATAAGCCTAGCTTAGGTTTTAAGCGAGCACAAGTGATACATTTCATATGCACCGAACTGACAACTGACGTCAAGCTCGCTTATAGTTAAACCATCAACGTTGGCGGTTTAAAGACGCCAAGCTCAGCTTATAGCAAATATAACCGAACTTTTTATTGAATTGTACAGGTATTATTATTTACGAACAAAAAATGGAACCGGAAGATGAAATATTCATTGAAAATGATATTGATTTATTAAACATCATTGATTTTGGATTTCCACGTCGCCGTAACGTCAGGCCGAATTATTTTGATGATATGGATGACCTGAGTTTTTTTCGCAGGTTCAGATTGACGAAACCAGCAACTATATCATTACTAGAACTGATAGAGAATAACTGGAATACGAAAATGATTTGTAAGAAAGTTACACACATGCCATTTTCATTTAATATTGGGGTTTTCCATTTGTAGGAACAAAAGTGTGTCCACCATCAATCAACTGCTAACAACACTCTTGTTTTATGCAAGTAGTGCACATCAAATAAATATTGGTGACATTATGCATATACACCAAAGCACTGTTTCGAGAATGATAAAAAAAAGTGTCAGAGGCAATAGCAAGCCTACGTAATCAATTTATTACTATGCCAGCTAGTCCAGAACAAAGACTGTTGTGTCAAAACAAATTTTATCAGTTAGTACATTTTCCTCGTGTAATTGGATGTGTAGATTGCACGCACATTAAAATTCGTTCACCAGGTGAGCATTACATTTACTTTATGTCAGTTTGGTGTTAAAATGAGGTTTAGAAGTAGTAAAATATGAAACACTTTTAGGTGGAGAAGATGGAGAAGTGTATAGAAATATAAAATCTTATTTTTCTTTTAATGCACAATTAGTATGTGATAGTGACCTAAGAATAACTAATATTGTAGCCAGATGGCCAGGGTCAGTCCATGATGCCACAATTTTCAATAATAGTCGGTTGAAAACCAGATTTGAGGCTGGTGAATTTGGAAATGGCATTCTTCTAGGTAAGTACAATATTTTAGTAGTACATAGTAGTAGTAGAAAATTCTTGTACTAAAAATTGTCTAATTATTTATTTTTTCAGGTGATAGCGGTTACCCACTTCAATCCTATTTGTTGACCCCACTTCTAAATCCTCCGACACAACCGGAACAACTATATAATGAGTCACATATCCGTACAAGAAACACTATAGAGAGAACAAATGGTTCATGGAAACGAAGGTTCCCATCGTTGTGTTATGGACTACGATGTACAGTACATAATTCGTTAACTGTAATTGTTGCCACAGCAGTTATACATAATATTGCATTATTGATGCATGAAGAGATTCCTCCACCTCCTGAAGGTGTATATGTAGAAGAATTGGACTACCTTATTCAGCAGAGCCAAATTCCTTTAGTAAATCTGCATCAGAATGTTAACTACGATTTCCGAAATAACATAGTAAATGATTACTTTATCAATTTATGAAAGTATACAATTGTAAACCTATTTAAACAATGTATGTCTGCCACAAAAAATAATTTCTGTTCACTCTTTTATTATATTTAATATGTGCTGTAATGTCAACCCATGCCTACACTATTTTATTATTTTATTTTACCTTTGCTGTGGTTACATTTTGTTTGTTTGAAACTGGCTTGTTTCTCTTTAGTACTGAGATAGTGTAGAATAAGAAATGAAATAGGTAGATAAACATAAATAAATAAACATTTTCATTATTGCGATTTATTTTTTTTGGACAGTATTTCCATTTCTAATAAGTCAATTTCCAATTATCTTTTTTTTATAATAAGAGCATATTCTTGCTCCATGTGAGTATGTTGGGCATCTATTAATTGGAGTATTTTGCCCAGTAGTAAATTATACTCTTTTTGCTATTTCAGAAGATGTCAAAGTTTAGACTACAGTAGTTGGTCGTCTTCGGCTTACACTTTTTCTTGGTGTCTAAAAAATTAATCATAATGAAAAAATGCTATGAATGGGTGCATAGAACATTGCCAAAGCTGGTTGTGCTGGACATATGAATCTAGAATGATTTTCCTTTCCTTATTTTCACTCATACACTCAAATGGGTTTTCAAAGAAAATAAAATTCAACACAGAATAATATTTTACTACAATATTAAAAATAACTATGCACTCTTATCATATACACAGTAACTCCTCTGGCACTAGACTGTATTGCATACTGGCTTTAATAATATCATATTTCAGATTTCTTTTGATTGTGAAACTTATGAAGATGTAGTTGACCCGTGAAATACAGAAATGTAATGTTAAAATTTGTAGTGCTCTACAAAACAGTATTATGTAAACACCTCAATTTACATTTACTTATAAATACTTCAACATACATACAAAACATACACTTACTGGTATTTGTTCTTCATTACGTCTCTCTTCTGCAATATATTCAAGAACTGCATCCTGTTCATCTTGAAATTGGATAAGAGATTCCTCTGCATCGTCGTCAAATCGATTTTCAGAACCCACCAATGTTTTCTTATTTATAAAAGACAATAAGATGTCTTCGTCCCCATCTTTTTTCAGTTTTGGTGGTGGACCTCCGCCTGTTAGCATAGGTTCTCTTCTCTCTTCCGCTAATATTTTCCTTAATTTCTTTTTCCGATTGTCGTAGCACTTTTCCAAACAAACGGCCTTTCTGAAAGTATTACTACCAGACGACGCATTTAATTCTTGCTCTATGGCTTGCCAGGCTTTATCTTTTTGTAGCGTGGACGTTCGATCTGTCTTTTTATCCTATAATATAGAGGCATACTTGCGAGCAATTAATTCCACTATATGAATCCTTTCGGCATTTGTAAAATTTGGTACTCGATTTTTATTACTCATTACTCATATTTTTTCAATAATCACCATAACAGTCATAATATAACACAAAACACGTTTTAGGTTACAAATTACTAATTAATGACAAGTAGCATGATCCGTTTCTTCTTTTCATTTGAAATAGCTGCATTGCCAAGTCGATTTGTAGCTTAGCTAAGCTTGGCTTAATATTCGACGGTGCATATTGACAGTTTTGAAGCCGAGCTTTATATTTTGAGTTAGCTTAGTTAAACTCGGCTTACGCGTAAAACGAAACATATGGCCATTTATGATGAATTTTTATTCGAAGCTCTCAAATTGAAAGTTGCAGGAGGATGATATAACAGAATTTCATAAAAGTTCCTCTGAGAAAACATTCCAGCCCGCCCAGAATGTTTTGGTATTGATTAAACATCTTTCAGAAAACTCCCACTAGCAGTCTTCAAGACCGTTGAATTCATAGAAAAAATGGATAATATCTTCGATTTATTCAATTCATCAAAATTCCACAAGGCAAAATCATTCAAGAGGCCTTTCATGGGGACGGATACACAATTTCAGTTTTGAAATGATATGTTGGCGTTCTTTGAATCTCTTGATGTCATGCAACAAAATAAAAATATAACCAAAGGAATAAAATCAATTTATGAGTGGAAATTGTCAATTTCGGCTTTGTTGCAAATGTGGGATATTTTGAAGGATCACAAAATTCATAAAATACACACAAGAAGAATGAATCAGGACTGTTTGGAATTGTTTTTTGCAAAATCAGACAGCAAAGTGGAAATTATAGAGATCCTACACCCATACAATTTCAAAGAGCATTAAAAAAATTGAATAATTCCGAAGGATTCCTTGATGAGTTTGATAAAATTTGCCAAAAGCTGCCAGATTTTGATTCAACAGCCACGTTAATTCAATTATTTCGAAGTAGAAGTGAGGGATTATACTAATCTCACCATAACAGAATAAATTGTTTTTTTGTTGGAAGATACTTTATGAGAAATTTTTTAACAAAAACAAGTGCTTAACATCTTCTAATTATGGAAATGAACAAACTGACAGACCAGTCCACAATTTGCAGTTTTTATAGGTCTTATCCAAATGCCAATAACGGTACATTTGGCAACTAATAAATTCCCAATATTATTTTTTTGCAATATATATATATATATATATATATATATATATATATATATATATATATATATATATATATGCACTTGAAATCTGTTTTTAAGAACTATTTGAAAGTTTGGCCACAAAAGAATGTATTGGACAAAATATTAAGGATTGTCATTCAAAAATTGATTTTTGTAAGTCTTGTCAAAAATTCCCAAAAGATTATTTATTATCACTATTTACGAGAGTTAGTATTTATCATACTGTCAAATTTCCAAATCAGGATATGAAGTCCACAGGTAAAAAAAAGCCCAATCTGAAACAGACTAAAAAAAAACGATTGGCAGGTATTCCTAAATCTACGGCTCATTCCATTCTAAAACGTTACCAACATCATCCATACCATGTACGGCGAGTCCAAGCATTACTTGGGAGGGACTACCCGGTAAGAGTACGATTCTGCCGTGAAATGTTATGAAGAAACCGTGAGGATCCGAACTTTTTTAATAAACTTCTGTGGCTCAGATGAATCTTCATGCAAGAGAATTGGATATACCAATATACATAACTTACACAGCTATAGCCTAGAAAATCCAAATTTAATGAGATCGGACAGATCACCAGACCAGTTCAAGGTAAACTTATGGACGGGAATTTTAAATGACGAAGAAGAGTAGCTTTACAAGAGCTACAGGACTGCAACTTCTATTGAGAATGCTAAAATCAAGTTAGTGACAATAGATATCCACAAACAAATTTAGTCAAATATAAGACCACTTTCGACGTTGAAATTGAGAAATCAGACGTGAGTGAAGTACGTGACTCAGAAACAAATGAGTCTATTCTGTATTAAATATGTATAAATTGATCGTAACTGATAAATCAAAAAATTACAGGTGTTTCAAGATAAAACTTTCAGCGATATCACAGTCTTTGTGTTTATGTAGTTGTCTATGTTTATGAATTGTATTCAGGTTCCAAATATTCATATAGGTATTGAATATACTGGAGTTCTATCCCAACACCAACCACTATTTTCAACACCTCGACACGTGTTTTGGTCACCAAGTGACCATCTTCAAGAGGAAGATTAAACTCTTTTGGTGTTGGGATAAAACTCCAGTATATTCATCACTACACCAAAGGTTCCGAACAGTACAGTGCAAGTACATATAGGTATTGTTAATATTCATAATTTTTATAGAGTTATAAAATATATCTCAAGGGCTGTCAATAGTATGTCATCCTTCATTCAAAATTGTTATCTTTGGAATCCACACAATACGATTCCAACTATTGTATTTCAAAATACAAACCTGAACTCATTCTACACTACACTATTTGACATAACTCTGGTGCCGACTACTGTCTTTTGAATTATGTTGAATTGGATATAATATGTAAATATTTTTTCAACCAATGCATGATCATTGACAAGAGACAAGGTTACTCGCCATTCTGAATCCTAAACATACTCTATTTGTTTTTTCATTTTGGAATTGAATAATCGTCATATAAGGAAGAAAAATGGTATCAGAAAGTCAAAAACCCAAGCTGCTGTGGAATTTGGTGCATAGAAATAATTTCTTAATGCAGAAGTGTAGGTATAGAAACAAAAATGTTCTCCACCTATTCTCCACGGAGGAATTTCCGATTATGAGTCCAGTTTTGTGGAGTTCATTGTGTCTCAGTTGACTTCGTATATACTCAACGAAACCTTATGAAACAGGGAAATATTTTGACTGTCCAAACGCAACAGTAATTTTCAGGGTTTCTTTCAGCTACAACCTTTATAGAACACATTCAGTAAGAAGATCCACTCCGAGAACTATTTGGAAATACTTAAGTTCTATTGACTCTTCAATCGGCTCATGGTGATTACATTTTTTGTAAAACTAAATGAGCGAGAAACATTGTCCGCTAATTTCTGTCTACTGATTTACATTAACTTCATTAATACATAACAATATTCTCTTCTGACCAACTTTTTAACCATTATGATCTGGAAGTTATCAAAATGACCTCAGACAGAAGTCTATGTTTTTAAAATCATTCTAAATATGATTTATTCACCCTCTTAAATTCGAAAATTATCATTTGAACAAACAATCTTTAGGTTGCATAATTTGGGCCATTGGGACATTTTATGAACAGTAAATGAAAATCAATAGAAAATACAGTGTGCCCAAGATAAGGATGAACAGCATGGGGATCTCGGTAACCGTAATAGTTACACAGTAGGTCAAACCGGCAAAAAGTTGCGCAATTGAGGGGTCAATAAATAGATGTTGAGAAATCTCAAAAATTATGTTCACTTCCGGAGATATTCGGAAAAAACCGAAATTTGGCGATTTGGTTTTTATTTTTTACCGAAGTTATTTGAAAAGTTTCGAAAAAACCAAAGGCACTTTCTCATTGCCACTTTTCTACCTCTACAAAATGGTGCTCACAAAATCTCCGTACAACGTTTCGTTTGAAAGAAACCATCATCAACTTTGTTTTTTTATATGGCACGAAAAAATGTACACCCTGTAGGACATAGCATTTTTCATTGCGAATGCAACGACGTACGGCTCAATATGTTTCCCTATGTTTTTATTCAGTAAATATGCTCATTACAATTTTTGAACATAGGCGGCTTAGAAACAATCCATGGCAACATACATAGCTGTCAGTTTCCATAAATAATGTTCGTCTTTAATGAGTATTTCATTGTTGTTGTTATTGCCTTCGTTCCTTATACATTAAAATGGGGGGAGGTAATTTTACAAACGAAGAAAAGTTTGATATGCTGTCCTGCTACATTTTATGCCAAAGAAATTGTGTAGAAGCCGAACACATGTATTCGAACAAATACCCGGAGCGAAAACAAGCTGGAAATTCAATTTTCAGGCGTTTATTACAGAATTTAAAAAATTATAGTTCATTTAAAAAACCTGTGCTATCACAACAAAAACCGTCTGCTGAATAAAAAGAACACCTAGTTTTACAATCAGTCATTGAAATTGAAGACCAGACTGGGGTTCCTAAATCAACAGCTCAATTTATTTTAAGAAAAAATAAATTCAAACCATATAAATTTCGAATTTGTCAAGGCTTAAGACCAGGTGATGACGAGCGGCGTAGACATTTTTGCGAGTGGTATACAAGAATGTGTGATGGCGATGGAAATTTTCCTTTCAAAGTGATCTGGTCGGATGAAACTATGGTTACCAATAATAGGCGCAACACACACCATCCACGTGTAAAGAGATCATCCAGATACCAACATCGATTCGGATTTAATATTTGGTGTGGAATTTTTGGCACAAAGGTTATAGGTCCATTCAACTACCAGACGTCTTCAACTGCTCAACGATACCTTCGTCTGTTACAACAAGATCTGGAAGATGCATTGGATAATTTGACATTGGACGCTGTGCATAATTGCTGGTTTAAACAAGATGGTGCACCAGCTCATAATGCCAGAGCTGTTCGCCAATACCTGTGTAAGCGGTTCCCAAGAAAATGGATTGGCACTCATGGTGATACGCCCTGGCCAGCAAGGTCACCAGACCTAACGCCGCAAGACTTTTTTGTGGGGCCATATTGAAAATGAGATATACAAAGAAAATTCTGAAAACGAGGAACACTTACTTCGCTCAGTACGATCAGCATTTGATAGAATTACCCCTGAAATGTTGAATCGTGTTATAGATTCCACAGTGAAATAGGCATGTTTATGTTTACAAACTGGGGGAAATCTGTTTGAACATATTCTGTAGCACTTACTATTTACAATCTTCAACAATAATTCTTGCCTTCTTATTTCTTATTATTTTAATTTCTGTTAGTTAAATATTAGATTATGTTGAAAAAGTAATCATAAGCATTTTTTCTGAATAAAAATATTAGAAAACATATTGTGCCGTATGTCGTTGCATTCGCAATGAAAAATGCTATGTCCTACACGGTGTACATTTTTTTTGTGCCGTATAAAAAAACAAAGTTGGTGATGGTTTCTTCCAAACGAAACGTTGTACAGAGATTTTGTAAGCGCCATTTTGTAGAGGTAAAAAAGTGGCAAAGAGAAAGTGCCTTTGGTTTTTTCGAAACTTTTCAAATAACTTCGGAAAAAAATAAAAACCAAATCGCCAAATTTTGGTTTTTCCGAATATCTCCGGAAGTAAACAACATTTTTGGGATTTCTCAACATCTATTTGCGCAACTTTTTTGACATACCGTGTAACTCTTACGGTTACCGA
The DNA here is from genome assembly GCA_958502065.1 of Chrysolina americana. Lineage (NCBI taxonomy): Eukaryota > Metazoa > Arthropoda > Insecta > Coleoptera > Chrysomelidae > Chrysolina > Chrysolina americana. The sequence continues at coordinate 26,683,434 of OY293419.1, read as the reverse complement.
GATCCTCATGCTGTTCATTCTTATCTTGGGCACACTGTATAATTCTCAATGCGCATTCATTTTGTCACTTATATAATAATCGTTGAATCAATTCCGCTGGTGTATTCTCTGATGGACCGTCGAACAGAAGCAGATCACGAAGAATGTTTCCTGAAATTTGAAGAAGCGACTTCAACTCTTCATCCCAAAATTGCAATTACAGACATCGGAAGGCATATGGATATGATTTTATTTCACACATACAATTTGTTTAACAAACTTGTTCTTGAAAAAAATATTTTGTTGGAAACACATTGATGTTTGCTCATCAACACATACACACACATATTAACCATTAAAAACAATGCATTTTCTATTGAATAATCGCTTGTATTCCATATTCATGTGGTCTGCTATTAGTCCAGTACGTGGGGGTTTTTTGAATGCTAAAGGTGAGGTAGTAGCGATTTTTTAATATGTTGTTAGGCTTGGGGCCCTAATGAAAAAGTTTTCGACCTCGAGGCGCATGCGCTCGAGCCGCCATCTTGGATTTTAGGTACAAACATTTAGTTTTTTGATATTAACTCAAAAACGGTGGCATTCACGACAAAAGACGTTCTATACAAAGTTGAAGAAGACAAAATTTTCTACATATTTTGTAGTAAACACATATGTTAGGAGTTACAGCTCCGTGAAGTTGCACTATTTGAAAAAAAAATGCGGAAACTTAATTTTGGTTGAGTTTTATTTATATTATACATTTTGGAACGTTTCGATGGTTCGGGTTGAATATTGTCGGTGTTCTGGTCGTAGTTGTCTGTGGCCTGGTCGTAGTTGTCTGTGGCCTGGTCGTAGTTTGGGTCCGTAGCCTGAAAAATGTCGTCATCCTCGTCCTCGCTTTCAATGCGGATTTCCAGCATATTTCCGCAAGATTGTCCATAGCAGAAGCCACATACAACGGAACATTTAAGCCCAGCCTTTTGGCAGCTGCATGCCCCACCACAACCTTTTTTGCAGTTACAAGATACCGCTTTTAATAAGGAATCGGGAGCTGGTTTTTCCGCCATTGTTATGGGTGTGAGCCCGTGAATGCCATGCTTCCAACCCCAGTCTTCGGATTTTTCTCTATGCCTCTCCATTTCTGTACTTGGTGGTACGTCCTAATGGCGTGGAATTGCGCCGCGTCTTTTGTAGGTGGCAAAGAGGCAAGATTAAATTTGCTTTTCAGCGTAGATTTGGCGAAGCGTTGGAAACGAATTTCTTTTCTTTCAAACTATCTTTACCTATGTTGCCACCATATAATGCTACAAGAAAGCGTACTCCGGCCTCTGCAATATCCTCTGACGTGGCATCTTGTTTGTTGAAAATTTCAACTATTTCATGAACCGCTCTGTTCCTTTTCATCAGCGTACAAAATTTAGTTTTTCCTTGATTGAATAGGGATGACGTAGTGTCACAACCACTGAAGGCGTGCAAGAACAGAATGTGCTGGGTTGCTTCTTCGTATTTGAGGCTACTTGCTGAATATATCCTCTCAGCAGTTTTTCCTCTTCCAGGTTTACGGAAGTAGATATAAAACTTTCGGCTGGTGCTAAGGCTGTCAGGAGTACTAAAAGGTCAACGTCTTCTCCGACCACAAAAACAGCATCAAATATTGATTCACTGCATAATGGAATTGCAGTGTTGACAATTAGCACATCGGCATCATCTTCAGCTTGTTTAACTGTAAATGCAACCAGCTCAAATTTGTTCTTCAGCATCGATATGAGACGAACTTTATTTTTTTCATTGGCTGAAAATCGCTCCTGCGAAACTTGCACCACCATTGTTTCATCAAAAAGGACATCGACAGACACGTGCTTTTTTGATCGACGAAATCTTTTTACGGTCTTTGTATTTGTATTGCCACCATCAGTTGGATATCCATCAAAAACAACAATTGCGTTGGAACCAAAGTGATCTTGCACATATCGAACATATGTGTCACAAATCGCTCCAAACAAATCATTTCGGTGCCACAAAACTTTATGTAGGAGATATCCCCCATCCACCACATTGATCTTGTTATCTCCGAATTGAAATTCATCGGAAAGCGCCGTGAATACGGAATATAAAGATGACTTGGTTCCTTTGCGCACTCCTGCTTCCGAAAAAAGCGACAAAGGAAATGGGCCAGCTCGTATTTCATCTCGTCTTCAGATTTCTTAGCAATGCACATCCGTTGAAACAGCATTAGTGGGTTGAGGAAAATGGTTTCTTCGCCGACTTTAATGCTGCTATTAACTGCTAGTAGTGGGATAACTTTATCTTTTCGTTTAAATGTAATTGACTCAAAATTTTCGTACGTGTTAACCATTTGTTCAAACATTTCAAACCCATTTCCCTGGCAGTTTATCGTTGCATCTCCAACAGGTCCAGTGCTTATGCAAACAAGAGAATAGATTTCGGGAAAGGGAGAACGCTGAGAAAACCAATGCAACAATTTTTTTAGGTCTTGATCGTCTCGTGAGATACGTGAAGCCCTTGCATCGACATGTTGCTCGGATGTATCAAAATGAACGTCGCAATAATTCTCAAAAGCTTCACAAACATTGAGCAAAGATATCATTCCCAAAGTCCAATGAGCCAGTACACTATCGCTGATTCCTCGTCCACGAGTTCACGGAGCTGTAACTCCTAACATGTGTGCTACGAAAAAAATGTAGACACAAAAAATGTAGGAAATTTTCTTCAACTTTGTATAGAACATCTTTTATAGTAAAAGCCACCGTTTTTGAGTTATTATCAAAAAACCAAATTTTTGTACCTATAATCCAAGATGGCGGCTCGAGCGCATGCGCCTCGAAGTCGAAAACTTGGATTTTTCATGAGGGCTCCAAGCTTAAAAACATACAAAAAAATCGCTACCACCCCACCTTTTGCATTCAAACACCCCTTTTCGGTAGGTACCCACGTACTGGACTATATCGGGTGTCCCACATTTTATGTGAGAGGCAATATCGTTTGTCAGAGGAGATATACAAAAATGTTTCACACAAAAGTTTCATGAGTTCATGAGAGCTATAATTTGATATAATTTTCAAATATACAGGGTGTTTGCTGTAGGTGCTACAGACCAAAATGCCATTTTTTTAAATAGAATGCACTGTATATCATTACATATTCAGATTCTACGCTTAATTCTGATATCATTTCATGTTTAGTTTTTGAAATTCGGTTACGGCGTTGTTGAGTTATTGCACTTCAATACGGTTTAATATAAGGTTTCAAAAAATCCACAATAATGGAGTTGTGAATCGACATAACAGTCACTATTGGTCTCAAGAAAATCCCCACTGGGTCAGCGAAAGTAATTTTCAAACTACTTGGGGTATTAATGTATGGTGTGGATTGTTCAATGGCCGCATCATAGGACCTTACTTTTTCAATGAAAACCTCAATGGATTGCGATATTTACATTTTCTAGAAAATGATTTGATCCAGTTGATGGAAGATATTCCCATAGCAGAACGACAAGGAATTTGGTGGCAACAAGATGGTGCTCCTCCTCACAATTCACAGGTTGTTACTGAATATCTGGATAGAACGTACGATTGGTAATAACGGTCCAATTCGGTGGACGGCTCGTTCCCCAGATTCATCACCGCTTGATTTTTTCCTATGGGGTTATTAAAAGGTATTATTTTCACCACTCCCCCTTTGAATATGGATGATCTGAAAATGAAAATTCGACTAGCGTGCAGTGAAATTACGCCTGATATTATAAGAGCGACTTGTTCGAGAGAAGTAATTCGACGTTTCGAAGACTGTATAATATCTAATGGGCGTCACTTTGAACAATTTTTATGACATATCTAGGTACTATTCTTATGAAATGATTCATCAGGTTATATTACATTGTTATTGACGATTTGTTCCTGAATACACCTCTTTCAATTTCGCAATTGTTTCATATTTAAAATGATTCCTGACTGAATTCCACAACTCAAAATTGAAACCATTTCTTCGAACACCCATAATTTCGACTAATTTTCATGTGATCTGATGCAGAGAGAATAGTTATTGTATGAGATATTTTTGAAAATAATAGTCGTTCTCAAGACTTTACATTTTAAGCAATAACTCAACAACGCCGTAACCGAAATTCAAAAACTAAACATAAAATGATATCGGAATTAAGCGTAGAATCTGAATATGTGATGATATACAGTGCTTTTTATTTAAAAAAATGGCATTTTGGTTAGTAGTACCTACACCAAACACCCTGTATATTTGAAAATTATATCAAAATATTCTCCGACATACCAGATATTGCCTGTCACATAAAATGTGGACACCCGGTATAATATCACCGAAAATTTGTGACATACTATATTTTCCATCGTCCCTTACCAAAGATACACTTTTAGAGTTCTTGAATAATGTTGAGCTACTGAGTTCTAGAAAGTTAAATTATAAAATGCCCAATTCATGCATATTTATTTTCCAGGGTATCTGAAAAAAAACAGGGCCCTTGGTAACTCAAGAATAACAAACTCAAACATTCATGCATTGACTTTTTTGAAATGATAATGGCGTTACCTCTATTACCAGCTGACAGAATAGAAGACGGTATCAAAACCATTTCAGGCTATGCCCAAAAACACGACGTGGAGTTCTAGAATGATAACATATTATGTAAGAAATTAGATTGAATTTTCTGCACGATTATATTGTGCGCAACCTTTGACTAGTAAATATTCCAACAATTCCTTGGAGCATGAAAGAAGTGAACGAAATAAATTTGAGTGAGATATATTTCGATATAGTTCTCTTTCACATGTACCAGGACTGACAAAAAGATGTCACCAACACGATCGGACGGATCATCTCTAAAGCAAGGAAGCACAGGTACGTAAGAATTTGTAACCAGGCACCCGGAAGTCATTCACTGTCCTCCATTAGTTTCCCCCATAATTTCAATTCCAGTAATAGTTCAGTCGACAGGTTGAATAAAGTGGGGTTATGTGGAAAAAGGTCGGAAGTTAATGAAACTTCAGGAGGTTCTTCAGGAATGGCTAATCAACATTTTCTCAAGTTTTGGACCTCGAGAACCCTGTGCGAAAAAAGTAGGTAGGATGGGAAACTGCAAAATTTTTGACTTCTCTCCGGTTTTTCCTCGGTTACTTTTTTCTCTTACGTCCTACAGAAAAATCATATCGATACTTTTTTGTAGAGCGTAAAATTATACAATTTTGACTGAAGAAACATGTTTGTATGTGAATTCGCTACCGAGATATGGCACGTCAAAAAAAAGGTCATGTTTCAAAATTTGCTAAGAAATGACAAAAAATGCAAAATTACAGCTTATTTCATCTGTTATATCCGAATTATGATGAAATGTTGTAGTAATTATAGTTCTTAGTTGAAGTCACCAACTTTTGACACCCCACTCCTCCTTCCCCCACCCAACCCCAATTCTCAAAAGCTCTGATAAAAGCCAACCATGCCTATTCACATCTTTTTGGTATTGATATCAGTTACTTTTCGGATCGATATCCCCACTTTCCCCTACATAATCATCCCATGACATGAAGAAAAAAAGATGAACTCCTTTCGTGAAAAAAATTAATGTAATTAACAATATTAAGTTATTCTCAAGGCATATATTATATTAAGGAATAAATATATTATAACTAATCATAGTATGTAGGATCTCATTTGTACTCATTACATTTCCTGCCGAGATTTCTTAGCCGCTGGTTCTGCTCGTAACAGCTCGTCGTCCTCCTGAGCGATAATGCTGTCAATGATGTCGCTGTCGTCGTATTAGTCCAATATTTCTGTTGAGTCTTCCTCGATCAAATCAGTTGCGGGGGCGTTTTCGCAGGAGTGGCCTGTGCAGTGCTTACACATTGCTGAGCATCGGAGACCTGCTTTCTTGCAGCCGCATGCTCCGCTGCTACAGCCTTTGCTGCACTTGCAGGAAACAATATGGAGGATGTCATCCGGTGCAGCATTTTGGTTGTGGGGATTGGTAGTACCTCTCGTGTGGTTAGGCTCCAGTCCCATACTGATGGGGGGAGATCATTGCCCAACCATGCCTGTACTTGCTGGTAAGTGCGGAGGGAGTGGTACTTGGCAGCGTCCCTTGTTGTTGGTAGGCGGGCTAGTTGTAATTTAGCCTTCGTCACTGATCGTGTGAATAATTGGGATCTAGGAATTTTCTTCGAAAGCAATTCTTCGAAAGCAATTCTTCGAAAAACAATTCTTCGAATACCATATTCTTCGAATAAACAATTCTTCGACTAATAATTCTTCGACAGCTTTATTATTTGGATTTACTAAAATCTTCATTCCTTAGACAATAATCAATATTTCTCGCATGATATATAAACGTATTATGCGGATCATACTAATAATAAATGAAAATTATAAGATCATTTTGTTTTTTGAGAATACCTATAAATGTGGGGTTATTAATGATGGGTTATAAATGACATAAATACTATCAAATACCAAGGTAATAAAAATATTATAGATTAATATGATATGTTGTGAGCTAAACCTCTAATGTATTCTATTATATTATTTTTATCATACTGATTTACAAGAGTTTTGATTCGTTGATTACAATCTTTGAACTTCTTTCTTGGTGTTTGTGGTTCAAATCCGCTAAAATATTGTTCTACACGAAGTTCATTTATACTTTGCTAATTTTTTATACATTTTATAAATTTCCACAAGTTGGGGTGAACTGCTGATACTTGTGTTTCAAAACTTCGATGCCATCCTTCTACCGAATTATTTTTTCTCGGTAAATCATCCAAATCTGTTTGATATAGATTCCACAATTCGTATGGATATTGTGGTGGTTTTCGCTGTTTCCGATTTGGTCGCCCAATCCACGTATCTTCAAAATAATTAGGCTTCTGACGGAAATATTTCACTATCATATAATTGTTCAAAAGCCATAACTATATCATCCACTGGGACAAAAGCAATAGCACACAACATTTTTAGTTTGAAAGCAAATTCACTGTCAGTCTCATAGCGTTTTTTTAATCCATTCCTTTGAATCATTCGAAAAATGCATTGACTGAAGTGGAAAAAACAGCCTCTTTTTCTACAACTTGGAAAAGCACTATTGCAGGCATTAATCAATGCTTTTTCGAAGTCAATGGTAATCGTTGCAGGCACTAAAGATGATTTCAAATTTTTCTTGAAAAAATTCAAGTTCTTGAAAAAATTGATCATAAATTCGTTCTGATTTTTTTGGTAAGAGTGCATAAACTAAAGGTACCGATAAATTGTGTTGCAGTCCGTGATCGGTTAGTAATTGTTGGAATAATAACGGCATGGTTTTAAATGTGCCATCAATATACCAATGCTTACTGTTAGACAATAATTGGAGATTTTGTTCTGTAGTAAAAATTAATATTCTCTCGTCCACTGGACCGGCATCATATAGCAAAAAATTTTCATTTTTGTAGGTTTTCGTATATTCCTCCAAAAATATTATTTCGCTTCTATTAGTAGGAAGAGCTGGTCCTTGTAGATTTTTTTGTATGATATTGCGAATACTCCGTTTCATACTGCTAACACTTGGAAGCTTGGGAGCTGCCGTTATGGAACATGTAGTCGAAGCAATTGATATAATTCTGTGCGGAGGATCATTACTTATTTTCGAGTTGATTCGAATTTTTTCGTACACTTTGGTCGCTTCCACCTCTGAGGCGTCAGCAATATGATTATGTTCTTTTGTTATTTTACTGATTTTATCGTCGACAGTAATTATTCTCGCTGGACAGTTTGTTTTTCTTTTTTCAAAAAATGCGCACTTCCAATACACTTTTTCACCTTTTTCAACATCTTTAAAATAAAAATGTCCCTCGAACAATTTACGTTTTCCTTTTTCTGAACAAACAAATTCTGCATCCATATTTACTTGCACAGGGTTAAATTAAAACTAATTTTATTTTATGGAACACAATCCCTTTTATACCCACTCAGGTCAGTTGCAAACTTGGGATTAGATAAATTAAAACTAATTTTATTTTATCAATCCAAGGGATTATCGTCAGTTGCAAACTTGGGATTAGATAAATTATACCTGATTTATATCTCTGAACAAAGTCATTCCTTTTGGATACTTCGAAGAATTGTTATTCGAAGAATTATTAGTCGAAGAATTGTTTATTCGAAGAATATGGTATTCGAAGAATTGCATTTTCGAAGAATTGTTTTTCGAAGAATTGTTTTCGAAGATTTGTTTTCGAAGAATTGCTTTCGAAGAATTTTCCGGTTCCCGAATAATTGGTACCTTAGGTCGTCGAGAGTGTCTCTGTCAATGTTGCCTCCATAAACCGCTACCAGGAACTTTTCTCCAGCGTCGCTGATCTGCTGAGGAGTAGCGTTTGGTGTAAGAAACGGAGTCACTACTGCAGAGAAGGAGGTATTCTTCATGTAGGTACTGCAAATTTTCTTCTTCCCTAATCAAAACGCGCGTGAAGGAAAAGTATGTCCTTGGGAGGAAATGAACAGGAACTTGGAGAGTAGAGGACACTGGGACCACTGCCTCTTCCACTTTTTTGAAGGTAGATGTTTTTTATGAACGTAGCTAATGCTTTCAACAGAATAAGTATGTCCACATCTTTAGCAGTAATTATGACGCTGTCGAATTTGCTGGCCTTGAATATGGCTGTGTTGACGATCATCACGTCGGCGTCCTCATATGCCTGCTTCACTTCGATGCTAGCATCCGTCATTCGAAAACTGTTGTCAGCAATTGATGATAAAGTGATAAATGATATAGTGTGAGTCAGTGGAGTACATTTTTTCAAGGTAATGATTATATTTGTCGTTTATTACTTTGATTTTTATTATGCTATTTGTTTAGATAATGGCCGGTAGACGAAATGCTCCGTTGAACTATGAACAACTGTTAGATATTATAGATCAAATGTCTGATATCGAGTGTGCAAGCGATGATGATGACGAAATTCATTCCGAAGTTGGGGGCATTTGTGAAGGTACACGTTCATTTATTACCTTCATTTCTTGAAATATAATTTATTGTGATTGTAGACGTAGAAGAACTGTTTCATTCCGAAAACGAATTTGAAGGTGAAGGATTGTTAAACCTGGAATATGAATGTGACAATATGGAAGTAGGTGAACGAGAAGAAGAAATGCGGGACAATGAGAGTGAGAACATAGAAGATGAAAACGGACAGGAGAATGAAGAAACTGATCAGGAGATGCAGGAAAAAGAAGAACTGGAGAAGGAAGCAACAAAAAAGCAGGAAAAGTCCAAAACCAAAAAAGCAGTTATAGAGTACATGAAAACTAATGAACTTACGGAGAAAAAACAAATTACTTGGATGAAAGATGTGACATACATTACACCAAATATACAATGGTTTGAGAGTACAAGTCCTCCGATTGAAGACTTACCAAACCCACTGTATTTTTTCCACCAGTATTTACCAAATTCTCTCTTTGAACAAATAGTTGACAAAACCAACTTGTACGCTGTCCAACACAATATGAGATTTCAGTTCATGACATTGCCTGAGATAAAAACTTTTGTTGGTATCCACATTATGATGGGAAATTTGCGATATCCGAGAGTTAATTTATATTGAAAAAGTAATAAGTCACTGAGGGTAGCAATTATAGCGGATAATAAGTCAATCAATAGATTCTACAAGCTACGTCAGTCTGTGCATTTTGTTGATGTCCAAGATAGGTTAGATAATTCTACTGACCGCTTTTGGAAGGTACGGCCACTGTATGATTCAATTAGGACTCGTTGTTTATCCTTGCCTCTGGAAACCCAATTGTGTATTGACGAGCAAATGGTTCCCTTCAAGGAAATGCTTAACGTCAAACAATATGTGAAGAATAAGCCTAATCCATGGGGAATTAAAATTTATGCACTTTGTGGTAAGATCGGACTTCTATATGATTTTATTATCTATCAGGGAATGACGACGGAATTAGTTCCAATTGAAAAAGAGGTATTTGGTGTTGTAGGTGGTGTAGTTCTAAAATTATGTAGTCGAATAGATAAAAAGAATATACAACTGTATTATGATAACTATTTTTCGAATTACAATATTATGTTGTACTTACGCAATAAACAAATATATTGATTGCACTTGTACTGCACGATTGGATAGATTCGCACACCCTCCTTTCCAAAGCAACAAGGAGATGGCACAACAAGGACGAGGATTAGTCCAAGAAGTTATAAGTGAAGATGGAATAATATTAGTCAAATGGTTTGATAACAAACCTTTGCATATGGCATCGACCTTCGTAGGAATTGGTGAAAAAGATGCCCACGTACTGAATAATAAAATGTAACAGTTTATCCTCGTACTAAATTAAAATAAATATGAATTTTAATATACGGTATATACGATACATTTTTGGCAATTTTATTACCGGTTGTCCATGATTCCCTCCTTTATTTTTCTCTTCAGATATATGCTCAACACAACTTCTTTACTGGTTACACTTTCGACACTTTTCTCGGCAGCAAAACGCTGCTGAACTTGTACTTGATAAAGCCTCCATATTTATCAAAATTACTCAATATGAAGAACAAGTTAGGTAATTAGTTTGTACAATAGTATATTTTGCTATGTACCAATTTCCTACGAGTATGAGAGTTTGCAGTACAAGCCTGGTTGAGTGCTGCTTACTCATAGGAGTAGAAAATAGTCATACTGTTTATAAATAATGGAACAATTTGTATCTTTTCAAATATCACCTTATGACCGTTGAACCTTGCATCTGTGCACACTATTTCATCATTCTCTCATTGCTTAGCAATTAGTGAATAATCAAAAATCGTGTACAACGTACTACATTCGCCAACCAATGTTTAATAATTGGCATATTTCATAACAGTCCTCGAAAAACACTGTTGTTGTACTGACCGAATTATACAAATTATATGAAGAATTGATATGATATATCATGTGGTGTAAACGTTTCAAACTTTTGACATATGTCAACTGGTTTTTGTAAAACCGTCGAAGGTGTAATCAATCACAGGTTTACGATTTGGCGCGGCAAAGAAATACTCCTCCTGGTTAAAAACAGACTATAACTGAGATTTTGGGTTTCCATTCTTCACAGAGCTTTGTGTTAGTTTACATTACATCGATTGGAAATGACCAATACTCATATAAATATTTTTCAGAAAAAGGAAACAAAAAGAAAAGTGTGGTACCAACTCCTTGGACAAATGAAGAACTCAAATGTGTCCTTACTTTCTTCCGAACCCATGTGAGATTGGGAATCGTGCCGGGAAAAAGGACTGTCAGGATTGTATAGATAAATATCCATCTATACTTTCAAACAGGAAAAAAATCAAATTTTGTGTGAAGAACCAAATCACGAAAATGAAGAAAACAAAGAAAATTAATCTTTGAATATCATTCACATTGACTCTTCTGTTAAGCAAATGACTAGCGAAATAAAACCTTTCATTTCATTTATTTCATTTACCCAGAAACATGATATATATTACATATCATGTGAATAAATTAAAATCAGATAATTGGGTGAATATGACTGGGGTTCAACTGAGTTGATCTTCCACCCCGCCATTTAAAGTTACAGTAGTAACGACTTAAGCTAACTAATTACTTGATAAACTATCAAGTACAATATTATCGAAATTCAAAAATACACATTTATATTGAACTTACAAATAATAATAACAGTAACAGAAAGAAAATAATGATAATAACAGTAAGACATATAATGAATTATGGTGGATTACGTAATCCAATCTTCCGCAAAAAAACCTATACAATATGTATGGTCGTCGGCAAGAATTCAACAGAAAACAACTACTGCCCCCTACGACCATTGAATTATATCTGTTTAATACTTGGCAATGTTTTCTACAAGAACCACTTTGCAATGCAATTCAAATATCAAAGCTGAAATTATTTTTCGATTTAATTGGGGGAACACCTCCGTACCGGTTTCATGGTCATTGCCAATCATCAGCGAAGGCTAGTTCGACCCAATTGAATCGAAAAATACTTTCATCCTAATTGGAAATCCCTGAGACAAACACTGAAGTATGAATACAGCGCCATCTCTGGGTTCCAGATTAAAATGCACTCCGACTACGTGTCGACTTCAATATGAAGCCAGAAACATCATGAAAGATGGGCGACACTACTTGACGGAAGATCATAAAACTAATAATGAATTATGGTGGATTACGTAATCCAATCTTCCGCAAAAAAACCTATACAATAGGTATGGTACGGAGGTGTTCCCCCAATTAAATCGAAAAATAATTTCAGCTTTGATATTTGAAATGCATTGCAAAGTGGTTCTTGTAGAAAACATTGCCAAGTATTAAACAGATATAATTCAATGGTCATAGGGGGCAGTAGTTGTTTTCTGTTGAATACTTGCCGACGACCATACCTATTGTACAGGTTTTTTTGCGGAAGATTGGATTACGTAATCCACTATAATTCATTATTATTTTTATGATCTTCCGTCAAGTAGTGTCGCCCATCTTTCATAATGTTTCTGGCTTCATATTGAAGTCGACACGTAGTCGGAGTGCATTTTAATCTGGATCCCAGAGATGGCGCTGAATTCATACTTCAGTGTTTGTCTCAGGGATTTCCAATTAGGATGAAAGGATTTTTCGATTCAATTGGGTCGAACTAGCCTTCGCTGATGATTGGCAATGACCATGAAACCGGTACGGACGTGTTTCCCCAATTAAATCGAAAAATAATTACAGCTTTGATATTTGAAATGCATTGCAAAGTGGTTCTTGTAGAAAACATTGCCAAGTATTAAACAGATATAATTCAATGGTCGTAGGGGGCAGTAGTTGTTTTTTGTTGAATACTTGCCGACGACCATACCTATTGTATAGGTTTTTTTGCGGAAGATTGGATTACGTAATCCACCATAATTCACTATTAGTTTTATGATCTTCCGTCAAGTAGTGTCGCCCATCTTTCATGGAGTAAGACATATTATAATCTATAATTGACAAATAAGGAAAAATAGATTATACAGGAGTACTATTAAGCAGTGTGAGCACAAAGATTCGTTCAATCTAACATTGATTGATAATGACTGGTTAATACGATAGATCAGGGTTAAATAATGTGAACAATAATTGTCTAACCAATATAACCAATATACCCAATGTAAGTATGTCCAAGTTAAGATTAGATTAAGATTTAGATAACATTTAATTGAAGTGCTTTAATTTTTTTTTCTAAAAACAAATAGAGGAGTATTTTTTAATTCAGGTGGCAAATCATTCCAGATTCTTGCTGTGACACATGAGTTATGGTATGACGTTGTATTATGTTTTGGTATTCGAAAATGGTCATGATTTCTGGTATTGTACGGATGAGTATGAGTGTTCAAACGATCATACAAATATTTTGGTTCTTTATGTTTCAAGATGTTGAAAACGAAGGTATAGAAATATAGTAGTCGTCTATTACTCATACTAAGTATTTGTTTCGTATTCAGGTGAGGCGTTATATGTTCCCTAAATGGTATTTGGTATGAGTACCTCATGCAAACATTCTGCAGATGTTGAACCTTTTTAGAAATATTGAATGTCAAACGATAATTATATACTATGTCCCCGTAATCAAAAAGTGATAGCACTAGTGTGTTACATAAATGAAATTTTGTGGATTCCTCAATAGTGTACTTATATGGGTAGAGAGCTTTCAACCTCATAAAGGCAAGCTTTCGTCTTTTTGATATGTGTTGTTCGATAACAAATACAACAACATCGAAATCTACACCTAAGTTACGAGCATACAAAACTAGTGGAATATCCGTATCACCCGTCTTAACTGAAAGGTTCACTGACTCCAAAATATTGCGAGAGGTAAGAGAACCGAATACCAAAGCTTGGATTCATCCTCAAACTGTGACTTTTGGCAAATCTTTCTATCTTAGAAAGTTCTGATTGAATCGTTGCTTGCGTTTGCAACTAATCATTCGGGTTGACTGGACGGGAGGTTACTTCTAATTCTAAAAAGTGTCGTCATCGGGATGAAATATAATATGCCTTCAGTCTTGATTGCCAAAAAGTTAAATATTTAATTCTGGTTATTTGTAAGGTACCGACTCAGAATTTCATTGGGACATGGATGAAAATGATCTAGTACATCATTATAGAATGCAAAAGGACCACGAAGGGTACATAAAAAGAGTTTCAATGCCTTTGAACGTGAAAGTTTTTAGCAAAGAACAATTGGAGTTTCTCGATAAAAGCGATACAGATTAATTACAACATATTTTTTTACGCTATCGACATAATTAGATACTCAACTTCAAAAACTAGAATGGTATTTTTGTACTGTGCTGTTTTGCCCATTTCCACTGGTCGCATTTTCCCAATGTTCTTAACGATTTCAGGCATCAATTGAAAAAAAAACTAAAATGTTTCACGATTTTAGAACTTTTTGTGGAGAACATAATGAAACAAAGAATGGCCAACATTCAGATCGGTTGTTACAGATGTTAGTTGCACAAATATTAATGCTATCATTGAATCATGTGATTGCAATTACTGGAATATTCGGAAATGAGCTAGAATATTGCGGCAGGAAAGACCAAACTTTCTAAAGAGCTTGTTGCAGATTTATGTTGTGCCCGAATTATCAAAACTTTCAGCAAAGATATGAATGAATGCTTTTCAAATACTGAGGTGCGAGGTTTTTATAGTCATTATGGAAAGTGCCATAAATGTGAAATATTGATAGGAAATTGACAATTGGTTTCAAAACGTTACTGTGTTGTTATCAAGTTCAGAATTAAATGTCCCTGCTAAAAAAGTATTATCGGAATAAAGTTTTCCATAATAGGAAATGAACATGAAGCGAAAAATATTAAAAAGATATAAAAAATAATCAAATCCTTGACAAATACAACTAAGAGAAAAAAATCAGTCAAGTTACATAAGGCAAAGTATTTTTAATACTCATTTTGAGAAATTGTTTGACAAGATCAATGCCTTCTATTGATCAATATGCTAATAGGAACATTGTTGATATGATTTTATTGAAATACTTGCCATTTTGTCCACTGTGGACCAATGTACTTTCAAGAAAGAGAGACACGGAGTATCACGTCAGTAATACATATATCAAAAATCATTTCGACCACCAGAAAAAAAGCAGTAACAGGAATTATGTTTTTTTCCAGATATTTAACAATACTCGGGAAAACGTTTCAACATTACATACACTATTCAACATCCCTGAAACGCGGTGAACAAAACAGATCGAAGAAAAAATTGATAGTGATAAGGAAAACTATGAAGGGTCCGTTTTGGAGGTATTACACATAATATTAATATATTGGAATATACAGAATTAGCAAAAGATCAGACAATTGAAGAAATATGTGGTCATTACGGTTACGGTTGTCTTGATAGAAGTGTCGGCTGGGTAGCTTGTGATCCGTGACCGTTAGATCCACACAAGGTGTGATCCTTCTTCAGGAGAAAAACTTATAGCGGTTCATCCATATGCCATTTATTCATCCGATACCAATTATAAAACTTATGCCGATAAATTCTATTGTGATACATGTTCCAGTAGGTTGAAAGTCATATGGAAGCAATACCTGCAAAAATGTGATAGAGAAAGGTGGGGGGAGAACTAGGGATAAAAGAGAATTTTCCGTATGGCTTGGAGGACGGAGAAAAGTAATACCTGCCTCAAACTCTAGAGTCATCTGAATAAGCCAGAAATTCAAAAAGTTGCTTATGTTCAACTCACTCTGGCAATGATGAAACACAACTACTTTAAAACTGGTCTGTAGGTGGTGACCTCTCCCAAATTATTCAAGTTCCCACTGTAAAATATGAAAAGCATGATTACCATATTTCGAATTATGGTAGAGTTTTTTCGGTCAATAATATAGATAGCTTCAAACTCTCCCTGGAAAATGAGTCTTGGGAAGAAGTTTAGTACGAAACTTGCCCAGATAACACCTATGAAATATTTCACAACATAGTTAATCATTACATTGAAGTTGCATTTCCTTTGAGACCCTTTCGAAAACAACTGAACAAATTTAACCCCAGTAAATTAACTTCAGAGCTATCTGAACTGAAAAACCTAGTGACCTTATATTCAGAATGCGCAAGAGCTGATGAAAGTTATACAGATATAAGCAGACAGGTAACACAAGATTATAGAGAAAAACTGAGAAATAATTACAAACAAGGTATAGACGATAGGATAAACAACGCGAAAAATAAATCGAAGACTATGTGGCAAATTGTTAATAAAATTTAGAAAAAGGTAAAAAATCAAGATAATATCACAATCAACGATGGTGATAATGGAGTCTCTGACACTGACATGGCAAATAACTTCAATAAACACTTTTCTAAATCATCTGAACAAGAAGTCATAGATCTCAATTTTTTAGACAGTAATATAACTTTATGTCAAAACTTCATTTTTCTGCACCCTATAACTGACAATGACGTTGCTGACTTTGTAAAAATTATGAAGAATTCCAAAGCAAGTGGACATGATGAAATATCAAATAATCTTTTGAAACAATGTATCAATCAATTATGTAGACCTTTGACATACATCATAAATTTGTCGTTAGAACCAGGTATTTTTCTGAAAAACTGAAATCTGCATTTGTGACCCCAATTTTTAAAAAAGGTGATTCTGATCTTTATGTGGTAGTACCACCCCAACTTGACAATATAATCATTAATGGAATTCCCGAATCCAAAAATGACAATGTTATTGAGATAATGGAGAGAGTCATTGATGCTCTAGGAGTTAATGACGTTCGCACAATCGAGTCTTGTTACAGGGTACCTCAGGAAGACCAATCTCGCCAAACTCCCAAGGGAATTCTCGTAAGTAAAATTTCCTCTCAGAATACAGAAAATTGATGTGATAACTGAAATCAGGAGGATGAAAGGAATTACAACAGAGGATATTGGATTTGAAGGTAACAATAGCAAGATCTTTATCAACGATCATTTAACCACGTAACCAATTGCCGTATAAAATACCAGGGAAATCTGCAAACAGAAAAATTTTACTTGCTGGACTCGTGATTGTAAAATAACTTGCGGGATCCAAAAAATGCGATAGCAACTCATATTGATAGCGAAGATGCCTTTCAAAACATAATTAAGGCTTCTGGAAGAAGCTAAGCTTGAATATTATTCATAATAATTATTGATATAAACATGAAGTTCGCGACATATGGAAGTTTTTTTATTAATAGATATAAAGAAAATTTGACTTCGTAGTTAGTTTGTGCTTGAGAAATTAGTAAAATACAACATCTTTCCTTTTTCCATGTGCTACTTACTCAAACCTGTCAAATTTTACATTTTTGTTAAAAATCACAAAAAAATCAGTTATTTTTTGATTTCGAAAAATCACAAAGAAGAAAGTTGCTCAGTTTCCAATTTTATACATTTGCTTCAAATTTGGACTCTCTACTGTCACTTCAACTTTTTTCCATTTTTTTTATTTTTCGAATCTTTCGCTCTATCGATTCGAACGAAACATGATTCAAATTTCATAATTTTGATAAATATGAGACTTCAATGTCATATTTTGCCCAGAAAATAACCACTTGGCCTGTGAACAGAAAATAAAAAAATGCACCTCCAGAATTTCGTCTTTGTTGTTGCAAAGTTCATCTAGATTTTTCATTTCATTGTTGAACTGATGTGGATTTTTCTGACCAATAATTCAGTTACAAACAAACCCGAAATATCATACCTTTCTGTAAACTAAACAATGACCTACAGTCTCATAATTATTCAAAAGACTTTCGCTTTAGCGATTTGTACTAGACATGATATAAAATTTCGAGATTTTAAACAATACAAGACTATTGAAGAAAATAATATGTACTGATCAAATCCAAAATTAAATTTTCACATAGTAGGCTTTTGAAACACATTTTTAGTGAATGTCAAATTATTGCGTTTAATAAATCGAGTTGTTTTGTGTACAGATTTTCTCACATATAATTAACAAAAAGTTTTATGTTTAATGTTATCCATACGAGACAAAGTGGAAATCGTTCTTTTATGTGGTGAGAATGTGCCATATCGAGATGTTGCTTCTATTTTCAATCACCGGCATCCAGAAAAAAATATTCACTTTAGTACCGAGGGAAGGATATTGAAAACATTCAAAGAAACTGGCTCTGTGGACAATCGTTTCAAGAAACCACATAATCCAATAAAGTATAATGAAGAAGAACAACTAAATGTTTTTTTGAGCGTTGTTGAAAAAGGTAAAACTAATATTAGCAGTATTAGTGAAAATACAGGGGTTGGCAGAGAAACTGTGAGAAGCATTTTGCACAAAAATAATTTCCATTCCTATAAGCCAAAGTTCATACACACTCTCAAAGAAAGAGATTTCGATATTCGAGTAGGATTTTCATTTTGGTTCCAAGGTGAGAAAGAAAATTATATCACATTTCCCTACAGGATTTTGTGGACTGACGAGGCAACTTTCACGTCGAACGAAACAGTTAGTTCCCAAAATTGTCGCTGGTGGTCCAACAATAATCCAAATTTTGTAATAGAATTCATTCAAGACAAATGTGTGGTGTGGTTTAAAGATATGACTCGAACCATGTGGGAGTCACTCCTTGGCATCCGTACAGCTGAAGTTTTCTCAACAGTATTTTGTGATCAACGCAGTCAAATGCCTTCGTGAGATCACAAAATACTGCTGCTGTAGTCTCTCCAGCATTCATCTCTGAATAGACCTCACAAATAGGTTCGTATTTTTTTTTATTCTGAAAACCGAACTGATTTTCACTAATTATTTTACGAATGTCAGAAAATTCTAATAGACGTTTCTTGACTGTTTTTTCTATGATTTTGGCAATAGTAGAAATAAGAGAGATGGGCCGAAAATTAGACGGATCATCCAGATCTCCACCTTTGTGCAAGGGAATGAAGAGATTTTCAAGAAAAAGGGAAACTCGCCAGCGTGGAGGGAGAGATTCATCAGCGATACTAGTACGTTGAGGGCACATAAAGGAAGGTTTTGTATGATTCTGATAGAGATTCCGTCAAATCCGGCTGAGTTCTTGTTTTTGATATCCTTTATGATTTTTATCAGTTCATGAATATCTGTGTCATACAGAATGAGGCTTTCCTCAATGGTGAAATGTTCCATGTTTATTAAGGGATCATGTTTGGCCGTCATTTTGTCACTCAAGTGTTGAGCAATGGAACAGTAGAACTCATTTATTGTGTTTGGGTTTAATGCTGTATTATTATTTTTTTCTTTGTTTTTCCCCTGATATCATTCATAATTGACAACGACTTTCTCAGCTTATTGTCAGAACGACTGTGTCTATTATGGTAGTAACTTTCTTTTGCCGACTTAATAGTAGATCTATATATTCTTCGATAGTTATTGAAATAATAATTGTAGAATGACTCTTCATTTGTGAACTTCCGTATGAAATGCAGTAAGAGCAAGTTTCTTGATGCGATTTTCAATCCTTTTGTCAGTCAGGATTTTTTGTTTTGTTTTATTTTAATTTTTTGTATAGGAAAAGATCTGTTGTAGTTATCACATAACAGTTTAAGAAATATAAAAAATGGTTCTCTTCGGGAGAGAATACTTTCCCAGTTGACATTAAGACAATTCTGAAAGAACCTACTATAGTTTTCTCCGCTAAGGGTTTTTCAAACTTGCATTTTTTAGCATTTTTGTGAATTCGAATAGTATGCCGCAGCTGACTGCTTCATGATCTGATAAACCTGAAGGAGTAACAGAGCAAGACTCAAACATAATCAATGCGGGTAGAGGTATATTGTGAAACACGCATGTCTGATTCAACGTGCATAGTCAAGTTGAATGAGGACAGTAAGTTTGATATAGATTCAGTAGCAGGTGAATCGTGATTATTGAAATTAACATTGAAATCTCCTGCTAATATCATAGAACAGTTCACTGGCAAGTCGGACAATATCAATTCCAGCTTATTCATAAAAATGTTTGGATCAGTAGAGGGGGATCGGTACAGGCATAGTAGGGGAAAGTGGGGTATATCCGGCCCTGGGGTAGATTCGTCTAATTGTACAAGAAGGAGTGTTTTTTAAATTATCCGCCAAAATCGTCAAGAAATGTCTTCCGGTAAACAACCACGTTCTTTGTGTGAAGTATTGATGGTGCCGGTTGTGTATTTACGTCGCTGATAAATATTAAGTGTTCATGGACTGAACAAGGTAAGTTTATTATAAATTTGCACTTAACAACTATTATATTTGTAGTAGGAACATAAGCATTTCGATTTACCCATATGTTAAAATAATGTGTTCAAAAACAAATTCCGGTACTGTCTAACCTCAAATTAGGTAGGTTTTGTGTAGTTATCTTCGGTAGTAATAATTATACATGTGGGGTACATTCGGCAGGCAACAGTGGGGCAGATTCGTCATACTGCCGAATCTACCCCGTGCTTCATCTGGCCAGGTACTCTTTTTTCTATTCTAGCTCTGGGTTTATTAAAGCAGGAATTGAGGGTTTAGAGTTGATTTTATCTTTGAAGATGCCAAGCACATATACCAAAAAAACCGACCGGGTTAATATTGATGAAAGAATAATGAAACTGGCGATAAGAGAATGTCTTGCGAAACGATTGAAAGTTAAAGAAGCGGCTAGGCAATATGGCATTAAAAGGACTACACTACAAACTCGAATCAAGAGGAAGAAGTCATTAGGAGAAGTTCCCAGAAATGATGATGATTCAGGAAATGAAAGTGAAGATGATGCCCCCAAATACAATAGCAAATACACTGCAAAACAGGTATTTACAAGAGAGCAAGAACTGGAATTGAGTGAATAACATAAAAAATCATCAAACTTACATTATGGATTATCATACAAGCAGATTAGGGTTTTGGCATATGAATTTGCAAAATCAATTCCCAATTATAAGATGCCTGAAAATTGGACAAAAAATAAAATAGCAGGTTTGTATTTTCTTTAACGTTTGTCCCATATTGTCTCCATATTGAGTGTAACACTATTTCTAGGGGCTATTAATGACGTAGCGTCGACAATCAAGTCCCCGGTATATGTCAGCCTATATGCAGACGACTTGGTCATCTATACAAGGGGCAGAAATATGAATTCCGTCGAAAGAAACCTTCAGACATCCATATCTGCAATTTCGTCATGGTTTTCAACTAGTGGCTGGCAACTTTCTCCCACGAAATCCAGATGCATTGTATTTTCTCGATATCAACATCGAACTCACCGAGAAATTGTTCTCACAATGGACAACGAAAGAATACCAGTAGAAGAAGAACATAGACCTAGGCATGATAATCGAATGCAAATTGAATTGGCAGTCCCATCTGGAAAATATAAAAAAATCTTGCCTTCCGGGACTGAATCTATTGAAAATGTTATCCAACATCAATTGGGGAAGTATTCGTCAAACTCTGCTTCAAATCTATAAAAGCTTCATCAGATCAAGAATTGATTATGGATCTATAATCTACACAACAGCCAACAAAAAATCCCTGAAGAAACTAGAGGTCTTACAACACACAGCCTTACGCTTGGTAATCGGAGCATACCAAACCAGTCCGAGAGAAACTGTCCTGGTAGAATCTGGTGAAACCCCCTTGGTCCTAAGAAGAGAACTTTTGAGCCTCCAATATGCCACGAATATCATTTATAATCTTAACCATCCTACAAAAAATTTCACATTCTCTGATAGATTCAAGCTGCTTTTTACTAGTCACCCTCGGCTCACCCCCCCATTCTACGAAAGAATAAACAGACTATGCCAAAAATACAATATATTTTTTCCTATCACATTACCTCTCCAAACTCGAACTTCGCCACCCTGGCTCTTACCTCTACCTAAGTGCAATACACACCTTACGAACTTCAGTAAAACCGAACATCCATCCCAAATCATCCTGAACAGCTTCAAAGAAATACTCAATGATTATAACAATTACCAACAAATCTATACGGATGGTTCCAAAATTGAGAATGGTAAATCAGCAGCTGTAATTACTGAAAATATTACTTTCGGTTACAAATTACCCCACATATTCAGTGTATTCTCGGCGGAAATGTACGCAATTCATAAAGCACTTACACTCTGCACCGAAAGCCAACATGAACATTTTCTGCTTATCACGGACTCCCTCAGTACTATAAAGAGTTTGAACCATCTCTACTCACACAATCGTTTGATACTATTGATAAAAGAACAGATGAACACAATTCGTGAAATGAACAAATCTGTCGAGATCATATGGGTCCCTTCTCATATCGGTATAGCGGGCAATGAAAGAGCAGACACCCTGGCCAAAGAAACAGCTATGAATAACGCGTTACCCTTTGCTGAGAATTCGACTCTATTATCTGACTTTAAAGTTTTTATCAAATACAAAACTAATAAATACTGGCAGAATATTTGGTCATCATCCCAAACCAAACTCAGGGAAGTCAGAATATCAACGACACCTTGGTCACGTTTACCAATTTCCAGAAAGAAACAATCAATCCTAACACGTTTGAGAATAGGCCACACCCGATATACCCATGAATACCTATTCAAGAAAGAAGAAGCTCCTGTTTGTGAAGTGTGTAACAGTGAAATCAGTGTCAAACATTTCCTACTACAGTGCCCCAAATACACGATGAATAGAAACAAAGGACCCCGCACACCTTATATGGGAAAATGGCTCTCCGTCAAATTTCTTGAATTTTTGATATGTTGTAGAATTGATCATTCCGATGAAATGTTTCAACGGGCGCAACACGATCCTATGACTAGTTTTCGAGATACAGGGTGTTGAATATGAGAAACATTCACTTTTCATCACTCTGTATCTGCCAAGTTACGATTTAGTTCGGATTTATCCTTTGTGGGATCATCATCACATCCGTGTATGATGAATTCATGAGAAATTCATTTCCAAATCTTTTCGTAGTACAGGGCGATTTCACTTGAAAACAATGCTATTTTGAGACTTTCATAATTTAGTTGTTTTATAAAGAGAAAATGCGAGAAAAGGTAGAATTATCACATAATATTATAAATTCATTTCATCTAGCATCACAGTTGATACAATTCATACAAGGGGATTCACAAATATAGAAACATAACGAATTTTATTTTTTGGGACACCTTGTAGTAATAAACCAACCTAAAATGACAAAATTCACGTGAAGAATGTTAAATGATATGTTCCATCGTATACAGAGTCGAATGATATCAATTTGAAAAATTAGTTATACTTTAATAAATAAAAACCTTGATTTTTTAAATCACCCTATATCTCATAAGGGAGTCCGAAAAGATAGCGATATTTTTTCACGGGAGAACTCGAAATACTTTCATCCATATTGTACAAAATTTTCAGCAGAATTCTATGACGGGTTTTTCATATACAAGGCGAAAAATGTATTTTCACTCAAGTTTTCGCCGGGTTTGCTGTAGTTCTTCCTCGTCCGGCCGCTTTTACTCGAAATAAAAATATTTCAATAAAATAGTGATCAGTTATTATACCGTACAATAGCGTACCGTATCCCTCGAAAAAAAGCCATAACTCGAATTATTATCTGCATCAGCATCGTCTAGTAGGCGATTAAGTTATAAAACTTATTTTTTCATGCTTAGTGTTTCTCAGAAGTTATATTATACTTATTACATCCGCAGAAGTTCGTTTTTTCGAATTTTCACTCTATAAAACAATAAAATAGTGAAAGTCTCAAAATAGCATTATTATCAAAGGAAATCGCCCTGTACTACAAAAAGATTTGGACATGAATATTTCATGAATTTGTCACATAACGAAAATACCACATAGGATAAATCAGAGAAAAATCATAATTTGTATGTACTTATTTCTATCGGCTTATATAGATATATATTAAATCAAATTCTCGGCATATTTTTACACCAAATTAACGTTTTGTTTCAATTATGTTCTTGTATCTTCGAATCGTATATATGTTTGTATATAGTATATACCCCCTTTCAGAGAACGTTTCTCTTTCTTTTTCTTGTATTTGAAACATCATCTGAATCAACTTATTAATATATTCCTCTTATTTCGTAGTAGGCATGGAGAACAATTCAAAGAGGATAAAATCAACAAAATTCTTATGTCAATAGTCGTTTTCTTGTTGTCATAAAGCCCGAGAACTCTTTTTGGGTTATTGGACTAATTGAAGTTTCTTTTTTACTGTTCAAGTTTATGTGATTTTCAGTGTTTGTTGAACTTTGCTGAACAATATGGCCTTCGCAAATAGAGTGAGTTGTTATGTTTGTGACCGAAATGTTATTCCTAGACTCTCAATGCGTTTGAATAGAGGAGATAATATTGATGTTTTGCAAATTGCAACATATCGAAGACAAACTGCGGGAAATCCTCCTATTGATATTCAGGATGATACAAAAATATGTTTCAATTGTAATAACACAGTAATGAATGACATTATTGCTATGGAAAATAACCCGAATTGCCTTCGTCTCAAGGTGTTGTTTAGAAGTCGATGAGTTACATGGGGAACCCAATTTCCTAAGATTCAGAATATTTTCTCGGTTCAGGAATGCTGCTAAACACATGCTTTGGGTTGATTTCACTGAAAGAGGTGACGAAAATCTAGAAGATCCTGCTCTCCCCATTACGGGGTATTATTGTACTTGTAAGTCCGGTGCTAGGACTTTAGGAACTTGTGCGCATGTTGCTAGCGTGATATGGTTTTTGGGGTACGCTAGATATCAAGAAAACATACATTTTCCATCCAATCGTCTTTTAGATTCCATAGGAGATGCTGCAAATAGAATGCTTCCAGAGGACATGGATATCTGTCCAGAAATAGTTTAATTTTATTGGTTATTGGTAAGAATCTCCTTCTAATTCGTATTTGATAATGTTTTTTGATTAGGGAAAAATTCAGTTATCCATCATGTATTTTCCTTGTTGTATTGTCATGCACATGCTCGTGCCAACCCAATATCCGAAAGATATATCACATCCCGTTGAACTTCTATCAATTTATGTATAGATTATACATATATATATATATGACGTCAAGTCACAAAAACCTAACGTAATTATACCTGAGGAGTAGGCAGATTGAGACCTCAGCGTAGAATTACGTTTCAACCATTTATTAATTTTCTTTCTTTTTCAGTTCTTGAAAATGGCTCCAAAATCGGAGCCGAAACGTCGAATTTCAACAAATTCTAGACGCGGTTCAACCCGAACTTTTAGTTTTCAAATATCTGACCGCGGAAACCTATCTGAACATATATATATATATATATATATATATATATATATATATATATATATATATATATATATATATATATATATAGATATATATATATATATATATATATATATATATATATATATATCTATATATATATATATATATATAAAGGAAGGGTAGTCGTTGCTGACTAGTTAGGAATGGAACTAGTAAATAGTGGGGCTATGCAGCAAAATCAAAGAGTACTCTTTTAAGTTTGTCCAAGCTTTCGGAAATTTAATTAATCGTTTCCATCATCAGGGATACTACAATTTGCATGAGTAAGTAATATATAAAAAATATACATGGATGGTTAACTTACATCTTAGTTGAGGGTGTTTGACGCGATGTTATTCAACAAAAGGGGGCACATTGTACAAGATGAATTTCAATATAAAACAGGTAAAATTGAAAGGATGTCATAAAAGTTTTGTAAAAATACGTTACATTTTGATCACATAAGGCCAAATCAATGCTATTGGTTGGGAGAAGACAGACAGTTGACATGGCATATGACTTAATCAGTGGTACCAATTTACAGTTACCAACCTATGTTGGAGTCCGTAAATCAAAATTTAGTTAGTTGGGCGACACCTAGTGGCCCATGGAGGAACCTGAATTAAGTACATCTGGCATATAACTGAGTGTCTTTGGTACACTTTCGATCTGGATATTATGTTTTATTTTGTAGTATAACAAAGTTAAGTCCTTCTGTGAGCAAAATTTTTAGTACAGGTTAAGTATCTGGTGAATTTCAAGTCAAATTTAGGAAAAAGGTTAATTTTTATTTATAAAATTATTTGATCATTTGATAGATTTGAGGAATTAATGAATGGTGGATTCTTATCTAACGTCAGAAGGTAAGAATAAATTTCACTTAGATGATTAATATCTGTTTTTTTATTAATGCAATTACTATTTTCTGAAATAAAGGCCATTTCGAGAAAGGTCCTTTTGGGTAGACGCGATTCACTAGCTAAGACCTTAGTGGCATCATAATTCATATGGTGGTCAAACTTGTTAACATGTTCAGCTAACGCACACCGTTCTGGATGTAATCTACAGTCACTTTTATGTGAAACGATTCGGGAGCCTAGAGATCTCGAAGTCTGACCAACATACATTTTGTTGCACGATTGACACGGAATACTATATATAACATTCGCTTGAGAAAAGAGAGAAAGTTTGTCTTTGACTTTAGAGTGAATTGTTCTAATAGTTAATACTGATTTATTTGCAATTTTCAAATTCGGTAAATCATTAAAAATTCTGGAGAGTTTGGGAGTGATCTCCTTTATGTAGGGTAAAGAACTATAAAAAGCAATTAATGGTGCAATATTGTTTTCATTGTGATTATTATTGCTATTATTACTGTCAATTCGTGTAATTGTTGAGTTGTTAATTATATCAAAGGAGGATGAAGAATTAAACAAAATATTTTTAATCATAATCGGTGGGTAAGAATTTTCAAGAAATAAATTTAAAAGGATAGCAAGATTTTTTTTGTGAAATTGACTGTCAGAGATTTTTAACACTCTATCTTTCATTTGTTTTACTAGATTCACTTTCATTGAGTGTTTGTGGTAAGACCAATAGTTGATGTATCTTCCTGAGCTACATGGTTTTCTATACCAGTCTATCAGAATTTTGTTTTCTGATGACCGTATGAACCTTGTGTCAAGGAATGGCACGGAGAAATTTACATCTTCAGTTTCCATGGTGAACTGAATGAAAGGATCATAACTGTTGAAGGTGTCAAGAATCTCTTCAGTACAGTCGATTGGTAAGGCCAGAATAATATCATCCACATATTTTTTTATAAAGTGGGGTCTGAAAGACAGAACCGGTAATACTGTGTCTAACAAGTCATCCATTACATAAGCTGCTAAAATTGGGGAAATTGATGCACCCATGGGTGTTCCAAAAGTTTGTTTATAGAATTTATTATCAAAGGAGAAATATGTATTGTTAAATAGAAATTGTAAAAGGTTTATGAAATTATCTTCAGAAATACTGCAATGTAAACTAATATTGTTCCATTGTTTGTGGACTGCTCTTATGCAGGTTTCAACATAAACATTACTGAATAGGGATATCACATCCAAACTTGCAAGAACATAGTTTAGAGGTAACAGAGTGTTATTGAATTGATTATTTACTTCAAACGAGTCTTTTATATAGTAATCATTGTCTAGGTTATAGGCTTTAGTCAAGATATTTGTTAAATTAAAAGAGTACTCTTTGATTTTGCTGCATAGCCCCACTATTTACTAGTTCCATATATATATATATATATATATATATATATATATATATATATATATATATATATATATATATATATATATACCGGGTGGCTACGGAAGTATTGCCTACGGAATATCTCACTTATTGTATGAAGTAGGTTTGTGAAATTTGGAGCGTCGATATAATGACATAAGAGCTAGAATTTGAGCATATTGACATGTCGAAGTTAACTTCCGGTCTGACCGGAAGTAACATCAACTTTCTTATTTTAAATGGAAACCCTATTTTTTTTTCTTTTCGCTTCATTCAGCATTCAATTCCCTTTCTAATGACATATCACAAGTTGGTATATAACCAGAAACTAGATCAGAAAAAAATTATTATTGAAATTCACCGAGTAGGCCGTGGAAGCAAAATGAAAGCCAAAAATTGAAAAGTTGTCTATGGAAACCATACGTCACTTGATAACAGTTGCTACTACTGTGATATTTTATTTTCATTCGTCGGCGTTATAAAAAGCCGCCAAAAAAAATATTGGAAAAATTGGGAAAAAAACAATACTCTGTAGGTCCATAACTTAAATAGGAACATACAACTTTTTCTTGCCTGTACTATTCAGCATAACCATTCCTTTCTAATGATATAATTGAAAGTAATTTTTGAAATGAAATACCAAAAAATCCAATTATTATTATTCAAATAACAAAAAAACAGATTTATCGATAAAAAAAAATTCAAATTGATAGGATTAAAGATAAAATAAATTCAAACCAAATGTTCGAAATGCATTCCCTCAGCGTCAATACATTTATTGACTCTGGTGATATTTTCATGTAAAACGTTTCTCAACATTTGGGGCGTGATCTTGGAAAGCTCTACGAATTTTTACTTCTAGCTCATGTAGAGTTGTAGGCTGTGTGGAATACACCCTATTTTTAAGATGCCCCCATAGAAAAAAGTCGCACGGACCTTGGTGGCCACCTGACTGGACCATGGGTTGTTGTTGTTGTTGAAAGCGATTTTGAAGATAATTTCTCGCTATTCTTGAATTATGCGGAGAGGCGCCATCTTGCTGGAAGTACATTCTCTCAGTTATTTCCGCTGGTAGGTTGTTAATGAATTCCGAAATTTCATTCGTTAAAAAATTAAAGTATCTCTCTCCGGTTAGTTGGCCTTGAAAAAGAATGGGGCCAACAATATGAGTTCCAACTATTCCTGCCCAAACATTCACACCAAATCTCTCCTGGAAGCCACCTTGTCGAAACCGGTGCTCGTTTTCTATCGCCCAGTACCTGAAACAAAAGACCGTTCACACTTTTAGCACTTTACACTTCGACTATCGACAATAATCCAAATAAAGTCCTACCTTGTATTATTCCTGTTAAATAATCCATTGTTGGTAAATCTTGACTCGTCCGTAAACAAGATATAATAGTTAAATAGGTGATTCTCAGCATTTTGTCTAAGAAACCAATTACAATATTCCAGGCGCCTTTCACCGTCATTTTCATACAAATGTTGATGCAACTGATACTTGAAGGATTTAAACGATGTTTTTTCAAAATTTTCCTAGCAGAGTCCTTACTTATAGCTAATTCGGCGCCAATCTGCCTTGAGGAAATTGTGCTATCATATTGTACTAAAGCTAATACATTAATTTCTGTTTCCTCATTAATAACAAATGCTTCTTGGTCTTCGTGAACATCAGGCTCAGTTCTTAATTTTTCTTCAAGCCACTGGAAATACCTTCTTGACGGTTGCTGCCTCCCTGGATATCGCTCTAAATACAATCGTTCAGCGGCATAAGAATTTTTTAAACATTCACCATAAATGAGAAGCATGTCAATTTGTTCGGTTCGTGAATAACGGGGCATTTTATGAATATTCCACTATCTGATTTCGATTTCCAAACCCTTTTAAAATGGCAGAATCAAAAACACTACTTCGAACGTCAAAATAATATGGATAGCAGCGTTCGTGAGAGCTCTCGTTTCTTTATTGTTTCATTCCAAAATACATCTTAATCAGCCTACTTGTTAATATTTTGGTTCGAATGATTATTGCAATGGAATGATTATTCTGAATAGCACAAACATCGTCCATAGGTAGATATTAGAATATCTATGGACGATGGCACAGACCAAGTACGTTTATGTTCCTATTCAACCTAGAACCTACAGGATATAATTAATCATTCCACATTATTTTTAATGTTATTTTTGCGTATGGCGATAATCTGTTTTGTTATTTGAAGAATAATAATTGGATTTTTTGGTATTTCATTTCAAAAAATTACTTTCTATTATATCATTAGAAAGGAATGGTTATGCTGAATAGTACAGGAAAGAAAAAGTTTTATGTTCCTATTTAAGTTATGGACCTACAGAGTATTGTTTTTTCCCAATTTTTCCAATATTTTTTTTTGGCGGCTTTTTATAACGCCGACGAATGAAAATAAAATATCACAGTAGTAGCAACTGTTATCAAGTGACGTATGGTTTCCATAGACAACTTTTCAATTTTTGGCTTTCATTTTGCTTCCACGGCCTACTCGGTGAATTTCAATAATAATTTTTTTCTGATCTAGTTTCTGGTTAGATACCAACTTGTGATATGTCATTAGGAAGGGAATTGAATGCTGAATAAAGCGAAAAGAAAATAGGGTTTCCATTTAACATAAGAAAGTTGATGTTACTTCCGGTCAGACCGGAAGTTAACTTCGACATGTCAATATGCTCAAATTCTAGCTCTTATGTCATTATATCGACGCTCCAAATTTCACAAACCTACTTCATACAATAACTGAGATATTCCGTAGGCAATACTTCCGTAGCCACCCGGTATATATATATATATATGAAAACTAAAAGTTCGGGTTGAACCGCGTCTAGAATTTGTTGAAATTCGACGTTTCGGCTCCGATTTTGGAGCCATTTTCAAGAACTGAAAAAGAAAGAGAATTAATAAATGGTTGAAACGTAATTCTACGCTGAGGTCTCAATCTGCCTACTCCTCAGGTATAATTACGTTAGGTTTTTGTGACTTGACGTCGGGGTCTCAATCTGCCTACTCCCCATGTCTCGTCACTGATTCTCTCTAAGGTCTCAATCTGCCTACTCCTTCGAGAGAACTGAGGAATTGTGGGTTGAGGAACTGTATTTATAGTGGACGTGGCTGTAATGGCCGTGTGCAATGTATTGGCGCGAGGTGAACTATGGGCGGGAACTGAGTTGGCGCTAGATGAGCTGTGTGCGGGAACTTGGTTGGCGCTAAGTGAGCTGTGTGCGGGAACTGGGTTGGTGGGAAATGAGTTGATGCGTGCAATGGGGGCTTCCAGGTATTGGGAAGTCTACGTCCGTCGTCGCGAGTGTTGAGGCAATTGGGGCGCTTCTCTATCTCAACGGCTTCTCGGATGATCCTGGTTTGCAAAGTTTTGTCGGTGGAAATTGTTTTTGTGTTTTTGAAGTCTATTTTGTGACCTGTGTCTTCTCGATGTTTATAAAGTGCGGAAGTGGAAGATGCCTGACGCACAGCAAGTTCGTGTTCGTAGACTCTGGAAGTTACTCGTCTGTTAGTCTGTAGTATATATATATATATATATATATATATATATATGAATAGTAACTTGTGACATCTACAGACACTATTCACTTTATATATATATATATCAAGCTAGGGAACTTGTTGGGTAAGCAGCATGCAGGAAAGTATACTCTTATAACACTTTATTCCAATATTTCGACAAGTTTTATTGTCATCATCAGGGAAAGCTACAAATCATGATCAAAATATAGTGAAAACAATTGAACAACATGGATTCTAAACCACTTACGTGTTGTTGAGATTGATTGCAATGGATGAAGTAAAAAGACGTGTACAGTTATTGAACATATTCAGAAACAGTTTGTGAGATATACATAAAGATAATAGTCACACATTAAAACATTATTTTGTTATGGATAAAAACTAATTATATTTGAATTTATGTAAAATGGATACCATACCGGTGTCCGTAACGGCCGGCGTGAAGAAGAGAAACAATTATATTATTTAAAATTAAGTTGACATGAGAAGTTAGTTTGGGTACGTTCCTGCATGAAACTGTACTAGAATGTAGATTTAGACAGATTGAACCTACTCAGAACTGGAAAAGTGTAACACGAGCTTGGAACAATAGATTAGACATTGTTTCATGATTATGACACATGACAGTTGTAAATTTATCAGTTTATGATTCAAATAAATTTGGAGAAAAGAATTTTGAAAAGTTACTGTTTTATACCTGTTTACGGTGGTCAGCCGTTATTTAAAAATTGTATTTATTAAAAAAGGATTTAGTTCAATTATAATATGGATTGAGAGTTAAGCTCTCTGACATTGTATTTCTGTTTATCCAAGTGCAATAAAAATGAATATATTTCGCTTAAATGTTTTATATCCGTTTTTTTGTTTAAACATGAGGATGACTGTGATATGAAAGCCATCTCCAGAAAGATTCTTTTGTAATTGTTTGATTCTCTGGCTAAGATTTTTGCTGCCTCAAAGTTCATATTGTGGCCCTCATGATGTACAAGGACACTTAGTGCACATCTCTCTGGGTGCAATATATTATATTTTGATCATGATTTGTAGCTTTCCCTGATGATGACAATAAAACTTGTCGAAATATTGGAATAAAGTGTTATAAGAGTATACTTTCCTGCATGCTGCTTACCCAACAAGTTCCCTAGCTTGATCTTAACTAGTCAGCAACGACTACCTCTCTCCTATATATATATATATATATATATATATATATATATATATATATATATATAATCAAAACATAAATCACTCTATTTACTTCTATATATATATATTGTTATATTTTAATAATGTTATAGTAAATGATTTTGTTATAAATAAATTTTTGTCGTGAAATTTTATATTGGTCTATTTTGTAAATCAAAATTTTATGTAGATTGAAGATAAATAGGTAAAGAAACACAGGTAAATATTTTTATCCTTGTCCAAATGTTGCCCAAACTAAATACTTACTCTTAAAAAAAAACCGTTTTTAATACTTGTGCCTTGTTCTTTACTCTGATGGCTAGCTAGGTCGTCTCTCCGGTGAATATGCAGACTCCTCCTCTCAAGTTGGGTTCAAAGGCAAGATGGTTCAATAATGATTCTTTTGTGAAATGGTGACAGTAAACTCTCAAGTAGAATAAAAATAGAGGTTTCAAAAAAAAACTCAAAATTTGCAATTTTTATTTAAATAAATTTGGTGAATATTTTCTCAATTCAACTTCCAGATTCTTATACTTATTTTCCTACTCAGTGAAAGCTACCTTATTCTATGACCTGATCCAACCTTCCAAACTTTTTATTCCACACGGAATGATTTTAGTGAGACACAAATTTCTGGGTCAACCTCGTATTCTCCCAGCCCGATTGAGACCACAGCTGACGGGAAATCGTAGCGGTCGTAGCGCTTATTGAATCCCAGAATTTTATATTCTCATGCAGTTTGGAGGTTATGTCTATTGTGATGAATGATAAAAAAAAACAAATTACTTAAATTGATCAACATTCCATAGCTAAATAGTTCTATAATTAATAAAAGTTCGCCCTTTGTAGATGATTGTCAATGAAAAACGCGGAATCTGTGCACTTAAAGTTTCAAAGTTCGGTGAAGGTTATTTGGAAGTTCGTATTTTTCGCGGAGTTAAAGTTTTTGTTGAATCACAGCTACTGATCCCAAAAAAATATTCGATGGATGTGCAACGGAGATTACTTGGAATTGGAGATAAATACCTTGGAGTTTGTGGATATTTGCCTTTCAACAGAAGGCTTCCAGAAATTCTTCTGACCAGCTATTTTTCTATGGGATTTTTCTCATCAAAACAGCGATTCCCGACTGATCTCTTCTTATCAGCTTACACCAGGTACTTTCTTCTATAGTTTTATCACTTCAAACTAATTAATGTTTTAATATATTTCTTTTTTTTGAATGGAATCTTGTAAAAATCTTTCCTGGATTTCTGCTCCGACTTCTCCACCCGGCAAAAACTTCCAAAATCCCCAGAAACTTCCAAAACAAAAGAAAGTTTTTCTCCTTCCCAGTCTGCACATTCGCGAAAAGCACCTTTTCATCGCGCACTTGATGATTTAAATAATTTTCAAAGAGCTCCTTATATTCCTAGTCATGGCCAATTTGTTTTCTTAACTTAATTATTTACAACTTAAATCTATCTTTAAAACTAAATTACTTACTAGAATGCTCTTAAATTGCTACTAATGAGTTTTTTTATTTTCCTCTACATGATAGTAACCTTTTTATTTTGATTATTGATAATATTTTCCTCTCAATTTGTGAGGTTATGTTATCTGTCAGATTTTCTTTTTATTTTTTATTTCTTTGGAAAAATTAATCAAAACTAAAATTTAATACGCTTAGAATGATTAGAAATACTAAAAGAAACCTAGCTAGTATCTGAAATTATCTGAACTTTATTGTTACTGTTCGAAAACCTGCAGCGGAATGACCTAGACATTCTTCGGAAAGCACTATTTGAGCAATTCAACTTGGATTTTCAAACTGTTTTTGGGTGGTAATTAATAATTAAGGTACTCTAAAGTTAAGGTAAGGTATTTAGCCCTCATTTCTAACAATAATAATAATAATATTTACCTAATTCAAAAAAAAAATAACTTTTTTCAATCATTACAATATATATATATATATATATATATATATATATATATATATATATATATATATATATATATATATATATATATATAGAAGTAAATAGAGTGATTTATGTTTTGATTCCGAGAGCCACCATCATCTGTCGACAGCTGTTTCGTAGTTTCCCACTCACAAAATCATAGTCAACCTCATTTTCACATAAGTATAGATTCAAAACCCGACACCAGAGGGAGTATCCCTTATCTTGAATTCCCAATAGCCATGGGATACATATTATGTATGTGTGCCATCTGGCAAGGCCGTACAAGTTGTTATGAGTTGAAATAATGTTGATTTCACTTATAAATATCAAATAAGTATTTCCTCAATCACATCAGGAGACTTCAATGGATAGGTAGAGTGGTCATTTATTAGCGTAAAATAGTGAAATATATGGACTTTTTCACAAATTGTTCGCCTTGTATATAAAAAACCTGTCATAGGAATTTGATGAAAATTTTGTACGATATGAACGAAAGTATTTCGAGTTCTCCCGTGAAAAAATATCGCTATCTTTTCGGACTCCCTTATGAGATATAGGGTGATTTAAAAAATCAAGGTTTTTATTTATTAAAGTATAACAAATTTTTTAAATTTTTTCAAAATTGATATCATTCGACTCTGTATACGATGAAACATATCATTTAACATTCTTCAAGTGAATTTTGTCATTTTAGTTTGGTTTATTACTACAAGGTGTCCCAAAAACCAAAATTCGTTTTGTTTCCATATTTGTGAATCACCTTGTATGAATTGTATCAACTGTGATGCTAGATGAAATTAATTTATAATATTATGTGATAATTCTACCTTTTCTCTTTATAAAACAACTAAATTATGAAAGTCTCAAAATAGCATTGTTTTCAAGTGAAATCGCCCTGTACTACGAAAAGATTTGGAAATGAATTTCTCATGAATTCATCATACACGGATGTGATGATGATCCCACAAAAGATAAATCCGAATTAAATCGTAACTTGGCAGATACAGAGTGATGAAAAGGGAATGTTTCTCATATTCAACACCCTGTATCTCGAAAACTAGTCATAGGATCGTGTTGCGCCCGTTGAAAAATTTCATCGGAATGATCAATTCTACAACATATCAAAAATTCAAGAAATTTGACGGAGAGCCATTTTCCCATATAAGGTGTACGGGGTCCTTTAATATCCCTCATTCTCTAATGAACACACTCAACAATGACGGTAATTTCCAGAACCTGTTTGAATACCTGAAAAATATTAATGTATATAATAAAATATGATGTATGTAGGGGAAGTCCGTGTAATTTGGACCATTGTGTAAAACGGACCAATTCGATAATTCTAAAAACGGAGTATGTAGCGACATCTCACTAATTCGTTACAAACCTTCCACAACCATGGTGCACTCAGGAACCTATGTCAATCGAATCAGTTAGTTACTCACAGATTGCCAGTAAGTTCATTTGTAGCACGTGTTGTGTTGTAAGGTTGGGTTATTTTTGTGTCTGAATTTCTACGAAGTGAGTATATATTTTAAAATATCAATGATATTAGGTTGATTCGTACATATTTACGAAAGCCATACTATGATCAAAAAGTGGATAGGTTATTAGCTTACTTAGAAAAACAAATATGACGAAAATATTACTATTGTGTAAATTGGTCCAATCTCTGTTGTGTAATATGGTCCTGGTCCGAATTACACGTATTCAATTTTTATTTTTTAAGGATGTCAACGAGATCTGAGAGAAAGAGTAAAGGAGTTTATGGTAAATGGAAACCAGAAAATATGGATGCTGCAATGAAAGCTGTTAATTTAAAACAACTGGGTATAAATGAAGCTGCAAAAGCATTTTCAATTCCAAAAACAACGTTAAAAAGA
This sequence comes from Chrysolina americana, assembly GCA_958502065.1. NCBI lineage: Eukaryota > Metazoa > Arthropoda > Insecta > Coleoptera > Chrysomelidae > Chrysolina > Chrysolina americana. The sequence continues at coordinate 26,647,272 of OY293419.1, read as the reverse complement.
AGATTGGGGAACAGAAATAAATATTCCACTGGAAGCAGTTATATCATCGGAAGGCAAACAGATTTACCTCCGGCAGTGGAAAAAGATCTTGTTAATCACATTCTTCAGCTGGAGCGGATGTTTTATGGACTAACACGTGAAAGGCTGATGAAACTAGCTTACGAAATAGCCGAGAAGAATAATATTAAGACGAGATTTAATGACGAAAAAAAATCAGCTGGTAAAGAATGGTACGCAGGCTTCATGAAACGACATCCAAACATAAGTCTGCGTCTCCCTGTAGCAACGTCATTAGCACGAGCTGCAGGATTCAACAAAACTGTTGTTTATAAATTTTTTGACGTTTACGAAAAAATAATAAAGGAAAACGCTATTTCCGCAGATCGTATTTTCAATGCTGATGAGACATCCCACACTGTTGTTCAGAAACCACAGAAAATAATTGCTCAAAAAGGCAAACATCAGATAGGCACCATAACGTCATCCGAAAGAGGCCAAAATGTTACTGGCATGTATGCAATGAGTGCGACTGGAAGCTTTATTCCTCCAATGCTTGTTTTTGCCAGGAAGCGTATGAAGGATAGTTTAACGTATGGAGCACCTCCAGGAACTTTATTTAAGTGCCAAGGTGTATGGTACTGATGGATACTGATGGATTTTATCACTGGTTGGATCATTTTATAAAGTATGCCAAACCATCTAAAGATAACAAGGTGTTAATCGTATTAGATGGACACAGTAGTCATACTCAGAGTATGAGAGCATTAGATTTAGCTCGTGATCATGGTGTTATTATGCTTTCATTTCCTGCACATTGCACACCCCTTGATGTTGGGTTCTTTAAACCATTAAATACTTTCTTTGCTTCCGCAATAACTTCAAAATTATACGATAAACCAGGTTAATGTTTGAGTGTTGATAGTATTAGCGGTCTAGTAGGCAGATCGTTTCCCAGAGCAGCTACTATGGAGACAGAACAGTTTTCGGAAAACAGGATTATGGCCTCCTGACCGTTCTGTCTACAGCGATGTAGATTTTGCAGCTGCGACAGTATCCGAACGACCAATTGATTCAGATGAAAATAACATTAACATTTCTGTAACTGATTCTGCTACTTCCCCTTCATCAGAAAACATAAATTTGCTTACAAATAAAACACAGCCATCCACATCACGATCAGTTCAGAAAGGAAACACTCATTTAAAAATGCCTAAGGGTATCCAATCCACGTCACAATCTGATAAGGAGTATAAAATGGGGACTATAATATTCACAATGATTTTATAAAAAGTAGGTATGTTGGTTGGATCGTGTTCGACTCACGAAAATGACTTAGTTATTCTCTAGTAACTGTTTCATCATTTCCCTGGTATATGTTTTTAATTATTTTTTGAATTGCAGGTATCCATTCCATGATTTGACTATATCAGGTAAAGAGTTGTACAGTTTGGGTGCCATGTAGGATTATAACCTTTATGATAGCGTTTTGTGTACAATTGGGATAATGTGATGATGTCGCCTTCGTGTACAGTAGGTGTGGGTAGGTATCCTGGCTGAGTGTCTATTTGGGTGGTACTTTATATTTACTCTTTAAAAATATAATTGTCTGATATCAAATATCTTGGCTTCTGAATATAGCATATTTGAACAGTATCTGTGAGATTCTGACAGTATTAGTTTCAGCAATCTTTTTTGAATTATCTCGAGTGCGTTGATATGAGTTCTCAGAGCTCCGCCCCAAGCCGTTATACCTTAATGTAAATGGCTTTCCATGAGGGCATAATAGAGTTATGAGGTACTATGTTTTAAAAATATAATTGTCTGATATCAAATATCTTGGCTTCTGAATATAGCATATTTGAACAGTATCTGTGAGATTTGAACAGTATCTGTGTGATTCTGACAGTATTAGTTTCAGCAATCTTTTTTGAATTATCTCGAGTGCATTGATATGAGTTCTCAGAGCTCCGCCCCAAGCCGTTATACCTTAATGTAAATGGCTTTCCATGAGGGCATAATAGAGTTATGAGGTACTATGTTGGTATCACAGGAAATATTTCTCTTTTAGAAACTACCTTGTTTCTAAATTTTATGTATTAAAATAGAAGATTGTTATTTATTATCAGGTATCAAGTGGTTGGTCAATGTTCTCAATCAAAACAGTGCTGAAAATAATTTTGAAGTAATTCCGGTCTAAAAATCATTTTCCATTTCCTACATGACTCTGGAAGATTAATTTTTTGATGAGCTACCACTTCTCACTGAAGAAAAAAGGGTAATTATTCATCTGCATGTGAACAGAAATTATTGGTGTTTGATAATTCTTGAAATCAATGACGGTTAATTCATTTATATTAATCCTCGTGGATATTTCATGAATTATGACAATAAGTGTTTTGAATAATACCAATATTTTTTAAAAACTGTGACCAAAATGAAGGAATTTGTTTGGCCGATATCAATTGGAGAATAACAAAACAAGCAGACACTTTAAATCGTGAAGTGTATGTAGATATGTGGTATATTTTGTGGGGCATTATGCCAATAGTCTATCATAATCATAATCGCAACCTGAACCAGCATCTACAACCATACCTATGGAAAGACAAACAGTTTTTTCGAATGAGAAATAATCTTTCATCTTCGAGGGGAGGAGTTACATTTCAGTAGTGCTACGATGGCATATTTTGTCCGGCTGCCTCTGGAACGAAAAGAAGGTCATCATGATCATAATGGAAGTTTGGTGGATAGTCCCATTCCATTTGTAATTAGAATATTTCTTTCATTAAGACCACACAATCAGCCACGTCCCTCTATCCCGTCAGGGTACAGCTCCGATTTAACTATTCAACTTTCCCTGTGATCAATCAGTAACTCACACCCCTATAAAACCCTGAGATTCACTACAATGTGACCTACAACTTGCTCAAAATGAAAAATACAGCAACTCTATCTACCCTTTGAAACAAGTACATTCCAGTCTAAACCTTTCCTATCTAAATGAATTCTGCACCCGGTTTACGACAAGAATATCTAACAGACCTAAGTAGATTTCTTTATATTTATAAAATTTTCATATACAATGAACAACTTCTTTAATTTCTCGAAGTGGTGATACCTTAATATTTGATTCGGATGAAGAACTTCTAGCAATTTTAAAAGATGACTCTGAACCACAAAAATCAGAAACAGATTCGGAGCAAGCGGGTCCATCAAATGTTTTTGGTAGGGAGGAAGATTTTTCGAAAATACTTCTTACGTGAGCGCAGGCACAGAGTGTCATTTCAGTAATTATTCAAATATTCTTTTTCTTTCATCTTGACTATCTAGAGTATTCCAGAGAATATTCTGGACCGAAGTGGTCGTGATGGTAGAGCGCTTGCCTCTCATTCACAGGAGCGTGGGTTTGATTCCCAGCAAGGTCACTGGTCCTTGGCTCGCACAAGTTTCGACTTCTGAGGTCTTCTGAGAGTTAACGGAAAAACAGCAATTTTTCATTATTTTAACAATTAATTTTGAATTCATCAATCTTGACATTTTAACAATGATATGGTCCAATGTCTTCTGATTTTTGTTTTGATGGTGGCTTGGGAGAGTTCAACCATACTAAGAAAACTTTATTCGAATGCTGGATACACGGACATTTACAAAGATTTTCCTGGCTTGGAGCTGAACAATGGAATTGAACTAGTGAGTGCAATGCTTTTATAAGATCATTTGAATTTGAATTTATTAGATCATGTGTTGAGCTACGAGTAAATTTTGCTATAATGTATCAGAACAAGTTGAAGCGTTACTTTCAAATTCAGAACAGCTGCATACAATGGTGTTAATTGATGACCTTCAAGCATTCCATGCATTATATTATTCTACCAAACTCTTTCATGTAAATACTTCAGTATTATTTCAGATTGAATCCGATTTCCAATAACTAATAACTCGTCTAAAAGAACTAATAATTTTTGGGTATAAAATGAATGAAGAGGTCCTAGAAAGAAAAACATAAATAAAAGATCTTGGAGTAATTTATAACTCACAATTCTCATTTTCAAGTCATATAAAAAACAATATGAAATCTGCCAATAAAATTCTAGGTTTTGTGATCAGGCAGTCATCATGTTTTTCTAGTATACATACGATTAAGCTATTTTATTATTCTCTAGTGAGACCTAAACTAGAATTATTCAGTTTGGGGAGTATCAAACATATCTGTATGAAATGGAAAAAGTCCAGAATAAATTACTACGATATTTATACTTGAAACAGCACCACGTGTGGCCTGATTATAATACTATAACAACACAGTAGTTACGAACAGAATTTAAAATACTATTCTTGGAACAAAGAAGGAGCTTGAACTGTATGATATTTCTATATAAGATGATGAATATAAAATGAATTCCTCAGAGATTCTTAATGTGATTCCATTTAACGTTTCTCCTCGTCGTACACGTTCTACCCTCATGTTCAATATACCAATAGCTGGGAGTTCAGCAAGGGCACCAATGATTTCCATTCTCAAATTAGCAAATCATTTTCACACTCTGGTTGATTTAGATTGGACCCCACCCCCAGCGGTTTATCGCAAGAATATTTTGAACTATTTGCCATCAGCTGTCACTGGACGTCTTAGCTAGTGAGAGAATTATGTTGTCTACTCTTTAGACAAGTTTTCATGTTCGTTATTAGGTGTCGCTTCTAGTATGGTTTTGAAATTAAGTGAAAAATTAAAATCTAAATGTAACCATATTTTCGTTACAATATTGAGTACATATATTTGAGACTGATTTTCCACATTTTGAACTCAGTTTATCTCTTACAATTCTGGGCATTGTTCAATAGATAGTAGCCGTAATATAGACAAATTGTATATTCATAAATGTAAGTTTAGCCTGTTTGGATGATAAATAAATGAATTAATAAATGAATGAATGAATGAATGAATGAATGAATGAATGAATGAATGAATGAATGAATGAATGAATGAATGAATGAATGAATGAATGAATGAATGAATGAATGAATGAATGAATGAATAAATAAATAAATAAATTTCAACCAAAGATATCCAGATACACTGTATATGGCGCAAAGTTTCTACAGCCATTTTAGCGGAAATCAAGGAAATAAAAATAGATGTAACGAATAATACTAAATGTAGTGAATTTGTAATTGTTTATAGTTGAACAATATTTCAAAGAAATCTCTCTTATTTTTTAAATTCATGATATTGATATAAGTAAGAATAAAATTTTCAGATGATACAGTCCAAGCCTTTCTCACTACCCTATATGTGTTCATCAGTAATGCTAAAAAAATCACGAAAAGGCAATAATTGGAGGCCAACTAGAAGTAAGATCCAAGAAAGTTTTTTTTTCTGTTTACAGAGTAGGTATACTACTATTATAATTATTTTTAATAAGATTGGTAATGCATAGATACTTGTTTCAAGGAGCACTACTATGACTTCAATTTAGTATTTTATTATAGTTGATGAAATAGGACTCTTTATTCGTACATTGAAATCGCTATCTAACCTTCCAGATATAACGTGCGGAGTGTGACTCCACGCGTTTCGAAATTACTCGATATTTTCCGAATTCTTTCTACTCCACCGCTTTGCGGCTCAATAGCTATTGCATTCGGCGTCGTGAAATTAATGTCAAATAGACAGTTAGAAATTACTTGGTTCCGTTATTTCGGTAAATTGCGAAGTGACACTCCGCTACACTCCGCACGTTATCTTTTTTGTGAAATTTTCAGAGGTGGGTTTTCTGTTTTTTATTTATTTGTATAATTACTGTGACTTAATGTGATTGATATCTTCAACGGCTCTACGATGAAATTGTAATACGAGTATTACAAGTGAAAGTGACGAAATTCAAGATCACAACACCAATGAGAACAGACAATTGAGTCCAAGTCTAATTTGGATATTCCACTGGCAGAAGGAGAAACTAGGCAAAAATCAGAAGCATTTTACATTGGAAAAGACGATACAATATTCTTGCGAAAGCATCCTGGAAATAGGCAAGTGAGATGTCGTGCAGAGAACATAATCAAGGTTCTTCCTGGTGTAAAGAATGCCAAAGGAAAAAAAAAGTGCTATTGATATATGAAGCCTATATTTCACCAATAACATTCTACAAATCATTGTTGAGAACACAAATATTCAAATTAGCATGGGTAACTTTGATCCCTCTAATCCTAATCGAACAGCAAAGCCAATCGGCATTATTGAGTTGAAGGCACTTCTTGGGTTGCTGTATATTTCAGCCATGTCAATGAATAATCATGTCAATGCTGCTGATTTGTTCAGAACGAATGGAACATTCATAGAGATTTTCCGCCAGACAATTTCTCTTCAAAGGTTCAAATTTCTATTACGCAATATCCGATTTGACAATGAAACTACCCGTGAGGAACGACAAAGGCATGATAAATTAGCGCCAATCCAACCGATGAGCCACTATCTACAATTTAGGAACTAGACTAAAGAAAGTTCCAGTCGTTCGAGATAAGATAACTGTGGATATATAAAGCAGTACCCCGACCACAGAGCAGACAGTGATAGTCACAGACTAATATAATCAGTTGAGAATTGAAGTATTACTGGTCATATAAATTAGTGAATTAAGTGTTTAATGAATTAGATCTATATTTTTGAGTCTGTTGAATAAATTGGCGAATTAGTATTACAATATATTAGTAGTAAAATAGTTGTTCTGATTACGAATTTTTTTCATCTTTTTGCCCCATACTATGATTTTACGAAAATGTAGATGCCGTGCAGTGTGTAATACTTGAAATGATATTTTCGAATGTATTTTGTACATCTTTGGTATATCTATCGGTTCTACAAAATACTTACTCTACGGAACCACATACGGAACTTATCGTAATATATCGTAAATATTATACAGTAGTTCGAAGAAAACAATCTATTACACTTTTACACAAAATGAGCTAATGGTGATTATAATTGCAGGTCAAGAAAAAATCGAAGCTAAAAAGAAAAACTGTCTATAATCGTACCGTCTGAAGAAAGAGAAAAGACAAAAGAAATTATTTAAAAAAGGACCTACTCCCCTTGTGAGTATTGATTGAAAGTTTGATCTTGTGGAGGAAATTCGATCATTGACATGGTTTTCTGGGTATTTAACCTTTCACAATTTGAAAAAAAAAATGTAAATTCAAGAAATCTGTACAAGTGTAGAAGGGCAAATTAATTAATTTGCCCGATAAGTTACTGCGTTCACAAGACTGATGTCTTGAACAGATTTCTTGAATTTACATTATTTCATTTTCAGATTGTAGAAGGTTAAACACCCAAAAAATCATGCCAAGAATGTTACACCTCGTTAGCACCTCAAAATTCAGGTATTCACATTTTGAGAGCTCCTATGCATACTGCAGTCAATCATATGCATAGTTGTGAAAAATGAAACGATGATACCACCCCACCTGTTCTGCTAAGATGACGATAATATTTTAACTTATTGAAAGTTAGGGTGGTCGTGTAATAGCATGCATCCTTACTTCCAATTGGATCGCGAATTGATCGCACTTAAAGGACCTCAATTTGAAAAATGCCCTTGGAACATATTGTAGGTTTATTGAATATATACAGGGCTTTTCACGATGAGCGTTAATTAGACGTTTCTGGCAAACCAGACCACGGATCAACCTGAAAATTTTACAGTATGCATAAATGAACATGATCTACACGCCTTTTAGACGATGCGGCGTTGCCGCTTCTACTGTAAAGTAGCAGTTACTTTGATTTTTCAAATGGAACACCCTGTATATAATATCATATAATGATTTCTTATCACTTCGTCAACAACTTCAAGTCTAAAAGGCGTGTAGATCATGTTCATTTATGCATACTGTCAAATTTTCAGGTTGAGCCGTGGTCTGGTTTGCCAGAAACGTCTAATTAACGCTCATCGTGAAAAGCCCTGTATAGATCCATTTTATCAAGAAAAAAATCGTGATTTTATTACCAGTATATTGTCACGCTCGGGTGGTTCTACCACTTTTGGCCCCAAATGGACTTGAGGGTTACCTGGCCCCCTAGCTGTATAGGGTGCTCAAGTATTATTTTTGCTTGGCTTGCGAGAGGTTAAAACATTGAACAGCCCTGACTACCCTGATGTTGTGGAATAAAATATTCAAATAAAATTAGGTAGTTACTTTATTAAATATAAAAAACGCATTCGGAAAAATTAAACAAAGTGAAAACAAAATCAAAGTGAAGTGAACAAATGAACTGATAGTGAAAAACAATAAAGGTAACAAGAAAATAACACTCACATTATAATCATCACATAGGGGAAACGTACCATGCTGCCAATGATTGCAACTCAAAACCAAGTTATACTTTTTGGTGAACTACCCACCCAGTAGTATCAAACGACTAATGAATCATTTTGGCCATTGAATACCTCTGCCGGCTAATGAATGGCGTTGAACTTTGGATTGCAGGAAATACTGTATTTCAATAAATGTTGTACAGGATGATGATATTCTAATAAACGAATGAAGATGAAGATTTTTTTAAATAAAAAATATCCAAATATTATTTTTGATCAGGTTTGGTACCTTAATTTCGAATTTGGAAAAATATTTATACTGGGTATTATTTCTCATACTTGACAATAGTATGTCATGTAAACCTATAACTGTCAACCGTAATAAATATGCAAGAATCCCAGAATCAAGAGGTTTCCAGACATCACTTCGACATGCACTTTTCATTATGTACAAGATGCTTCAATACAAAAAGGGTTTGGCCATACATACCAAAAGAATGTACTCTTCATCTGAAATTACAATTGACATTTCAAATTCGAGAGGAACTATTCTGATTTTGTTACTTGTAGCTTGAATTTGCATTTTTCGTTAAATAACATCGAATGGTGGAGAGTGTAAAGGAGTTATTCGATACAAAATTAGTTTCACAAGCTACAAAGGTGCGTCTATGAACAACCACACACAAAGGTAACTAGCGCAGTCAGCGACGGATTTTGACAACCCAAGATTCATAACCGATTCCAGAAGATAAGTTAGCATAGCGTGGAGATCAGCAAGAAGATCCTATAAAGCTTCAACAAATCTGCCGTGAAGTTCCAAAAAGACTTAGGTACCTGCAAGTGAGAACACATTCGATAATAATTAAAAATTATGCTGTTGTGTTGTCTAATATTGCTATAAATCATCGGAAACCGTTCACTTGGGTTGCCTTCAACATGATAAAGATGAATCCAATACTTCTTGCGGATGGGTCGTCGAAGTAATCCAGCGGCTTCCAAAGCGCAAACAAATTTCACTTTGAACAAACCTGCTTCGTTCTTTGACACAAACTGGAAAACGACCTCAAATCGCAACGTACGCTTCCGCACATAGACGCCAAAAATTTGCACAATGTGTACGCAACAACTCTCTTGCCAAAAATACGCAGCTGAAATACGTATCTGCTGAATACGCATAGTGTAGACCCGCCCTTAGTTGGGAAGACATTAGTTTATCAATCCACATTTTCAAACAAGTATTTCTGAATAATGTTTCCTATAATCTGCGAAATCAGGTAGCATCTGACAGGAGGAGTCAAGAAGTGAATAGATGAATAAATTCAAATAGCGATTTGAAGTAAAATACGTAGGTGAATCAAGCATGTCTCATGTACCATCAGGCTGGACCAAACACTGTTATTGAGATACTGAAGGATATGAACTTGCTGGATGAACTTGGATGCGAATGAAGTGGCAAAATATTATATAGTGGATAATATCTTCATATCATCGAGAAGAGCTATGAGCTGGGCAAGTCGAAAGCAGCACTGTGAAACACTTGAGTACCGTAAAATCAGAATTTGTTGCCCTGAATAAATCAGCTAAAGAATTCGTAATTTTGTAGAAGTTAGCTGGAGAAATTTCTCAAGCGGGATATTTTTGAGAAAGCCACATCAATATTGATAATCAAAGAGCAATCAAACTGCCACCTAAGAGAATTGATAGAAAATGAAATATTTCGTCTGAAGTAAACCGAATCTAAGTCAAATGTCGCCGATCAATTAATAACGAAGATTATATCGATAACTCTAAGGATGAACCATATGAAAAATATGAAAATCAAAGATTCAGGGGGATTGTTAGAATGTGGTATTCAGGGTACTTTGTATAACGGTTCATAACGTCACCATTTTATTATTTTTTACTTGACGTTGATTCAACAGATTTGTCAATATAATTCTTAGCCGGAAAACCATAACAAGTGTTTAAATCTGCATTTTCGAACGAGTATTCCCAAATAATTTTCTCTGTGAAGTGCGAAATCAGTTAGCAACTGACAATGATTCCATGTCAGAAGACAAAACAAATGGAAGTGAGTATGTCCCATCAGATAATGAATGACATTCAAGTACATCCGAAGATAGAACTGCGTTTTCATCACAGCCGGATTATAAAAGTGATACATTTCAGATACAATTTCGATGGCCTAGAATGAAAACCTCGTATCTAAAAGAAGGGCTGAAAATACTTGTATACGTTATTAGACGGAAATGCTCGTATCTCACAATATTTGATCGTCGAAAAAAAAAATCTTACTCGTACGCGCTCTATCGACCAGAAATCAAACCTTGTATCTTTCTCAGTAGCCATATTGAGTGTGAGAAGCACGTACATTGTGCGCAGTTCAGTGCTTTACAAATTTCACGAGAGTGTATCTCCTTTTGTTAGTAGTATATCAGAAGTTACATTGTGATCAGGTAAGTTTAATTTATGTTCTATAATATTGAATAATAAGTATTACCTCTGAATCAAGAGAGTTTTTGATGGCCTAGGTTAGGGTTGTAGCAAGGAAAAACACGTATAAGTGGATAGTCGCCAAGCCGTAATGTGAAATACTCGTTAGTCAATGATACGAGGTTTTCACTTAAAAGAATTCTTATCCCGCTATCTGAAGAAGCACATGACTTCAGCATTTATTGAGTTATGAGGTTTTCTCACATTCTTGTAGTATGAGAAGGCTTCTTGGCAATGTCAGTGAACAATGTGTTGTTTCAATACAAAAACAGCCTCGTAAGGCTTAGGGTAGATAATATGACTATAGTTGTGCAATCGGGTTGAATGCACTGAAATTACAACGGTGATAGGGAATTATATAATAACACGCCCTTGCACAACACCGACTAGCACGTGATATCCTACTGAGCCTAGTCTAGTCTAGCCAAGAACGCTGTGTTACTAATATATTTCTACTTTTTGAATATTGAACATTTAATATTTTCATCTAGTAAAATACTGCATCTATTTTATAATCTTTCACAGATGGAAGACAGGTAATACAGATCAAGAGGTAATAGGATCGTAGATTTAATTTGGTCAAAATTCTATGAAATTCGTTAAGTGGATCATTACTGTTCAGTATATCATGCCCTTGCACCGTGGCACAGAGTTGGGAAAACTTATTGTAGTTTCGTTCAGAGAATATTCTACCCTTTCTCTTAGACTCATCTTTAGGCATACGCGATTTTACAGGAAGTTTGCAAACAATCGCATCATGATCTGACAGACCAGCATTTATAACAGTGCAGTCAACAAGATTCTCAGAGATATTTGTGAAAATATAGTCCAACGTGGTAGAAGAGTAAGAAGAGACTCGAGTGGGGGTTTCAACATGCATAGTTAAATTGAATGAATCGAATAGGTTTTCAATGGTTTGTACATGGGGTGCTGTTTTGTCCAAAAAATTTACATTGAAGTCCCCAGACACTATTATATATACCTTCAGTGAAAACTGCGACAAAAGCAATTTCAACCTATGTAGAAATAAATTACAGTCCGAGGATGGGGGTCTGTAAATGCACAAAATGTACTTGTTCTTAGATTTGCAGTGAACAATTGAGAACTCAAACTCTTTTTCCACTAGCATGTAGTCTAATTTGTCATGGTTCACAAAGCCAAACAGTTTGTTGAACTTGTCATTGATCAAAATCAAGGTACCGCCCCCTCGAGCTTGGGAACGGCAAAATTGTGAAGCTAAAATGTAGTTAGGAAGTGTTCAGTTAAAAGTATTATTTCTGGGTATTCCAAGTCATCAAGAAAAATTTGCAGAGCATTAGACTTATAACGAATTGATTGAATGTTTAACAATAAGACCTGAAAATGGTCAGAATGAGCATCTAAATGAATGAGTGGAGAAGTGAGTGTTTTCTTCGATTGTTTACAAGCACCAGCAACAAATTTATTTTCTGTCGTATAACATTTTTTTGAATAGTTCGTATCTGAGATCAACAAAATATTATTACTATTATTGGCAAAAGTTTTCATATTTTTTATACAATTGTCAGAGCAGTTGCAGATATGTTCAATCTGATTCGAGAGACAGAGGCATTTCGTCTCTCTGTCTCGCTTATCTGAAAAAACATTGATGAGGCATTAACACTATCAACTGTTTGTATGGTTTTAGAACTACCTTTCTGTGATAAGGCAATAGAAAATAATTTTTTATCTCCTCGCAAATTAGGAGTTTGCTATGGTGCTGATTTTCATCGGTAAGAAATTCAAGGGATGAGTTTTTATTAGATTTAGTGAAAGTTGAAATGGCTTTAATTATCAAGTTGTTCAAAATCTGATCTGATTCACAATTTTTTTGCGAAATCAATACGATGTTAGTTGTTTTGCTGATTCGGAGAATAGTCTTGAGAGTTAATTTCAAAGTTCTTGAATTGCTTACATTGCTGGAGATGAACATTAATATTATAAAGTCATCTTGACCGTATTTCAATGTGACGTCAAAAATGTCTGACACTATATCCCACAGTTCCACATTTGGCTTGATGAAGTCGTCAATGATAAAGTTGTTGGAACCGTTAACCATTTCAATTAAGTACCTTGGGAAAGCCTTTAGCGTATTGGTCTCCCCGTACGAGAATTTTTTTTCCTCATTGCATCGCTGCTTGCAACGCTTTCAGTTACGGAATGAATGGGAATGCAATCATCTTCAATCACACCAACTGAAGCCGTCAAGTCATATCGTTCCATTTCATTTTGCCGCTCTGATCCCATGATTTCAGCGTGAATCGAAGTGTCTTGATGCAATATTTTGTGTGGAATTATTTCTTCCAGGAACCCTCCATTAATGACACTGTCTTCTTCTTTAGAAGTGGCTGTGGTTTTGCACTTCCTCATGGATTTACAATGCTTGCCTTTTTTGATTCTTCTGGTGGTTTTCAAAGTCTTACGTGCAGATGTTTTTTTGGGAGCACTAACAGATTTTCTTTCATGATTCAATTGTTTTTTCGAAAGGTTTTTTAATCGAATATTCCCGTGGATTTTATAGTATCTGCGCCACTGGAAGTAGAAGCATCAGTCATCGTGGATTGATGACATGCGTGAGTCATATCTGTTTGGGTATCTACACTTTTTTGGGTATTCGCACTTTTTGCCGGTACCGTTTTTAAAATGATTTCTTCGATCAGCTCGTTTATCTTGTCCTGCATTTCTTCAAGCAGTTTTTTCTGAGATTCTAGTAGTGAGTTCATTTCAGTTTCGGATTCGATCGCTTGTTGCATTATAATTTGATTTTCATCCTTCAATTTTTGAATGAATCTGTCTTTCATAACTCCTTCATCCTCGAGAACATTTATTGTTCTTTCCAGTAAGTTCGTCTCATCTTCACGTTCACTGTCATTTGCGAAGCTGTCCTCCTGGCAGCATAATATTTTGTTTTCCGTCATAAACTTCACTTTGTTTTTGTATTTCTGCTGAACGCAACTTTTGTGGAATACACTAAAACACCTTATGCATACATAATGTCCAAAGGGTTTGAGTTTACAGCACTTGAAATTGTTATTCATTATCGAGAGCTACAGGTATATACGTCCAAACGCTGCGACGACGAAAATGTTATATTCGGTACTTTTGCAGACTCTGCAGTAATCGCCGAATGAACATAAATGCTGTGCTTCTGACCAGAAATCGTTAGGTTCTCTTACGGAGATAGGAAATGGGCCATCCTGTAGTGTATAATCGTTGAATCGGAACATGAAGTCTGTGTCTGTGATATTTGCCAAATATCAAACGTCTCATTTGAAAGTGACTGATGAAGTATAAAATAAAGTGAGAAATCTGTAGTCTGTTGAATTCGAATAGTCGAATGGTTGAAAAGAACACTAAACCAAAGAGTATACTCAACACTTTATTGAATCTTCATGTTGAAGATAATTAAAATATATTTTGGACATGGACAGGTGATTTATACATAAAGAGTGAAATATTTACTTCAATTATCTTCATGGTAGGTACTTGAAACTAAGTCATTCAATCCCATCATGCAGATCAAAATTGTAACGATTTATCTTTACATTGTTAAAATAACTAATTTTATCATAATTATTGATCTCATCTAGTAGTCAATAGTCAAAGTTTCACATTTGTATTCGTTCATTTAAGATCGATTCATTTTAAAGTCGTTCACTACTAATCATTTCATACATATGAGAGCATCTAGCGGGTGATAGTAAAACTAGTAGCTAGTGCAGCGAAATCCATATATACGCAATTTAACGAATCTCATGTTATGGGCGACACACAGTCGTACGCAGACCAGACTCAATAGTGTCACGTACTGTTTATTTAGTTAACACTTCTTGCTCTCGGATCTCTCAGTTTTGAATAAATGTTTTTAAATGTGTTTCAACATAATTTCATAACAACGATAATTACAGTCCACAATTTGAACCAGTACAATTAACAATTTCTGTCGTTCAGTGAAAAAACCAAATCATCACCCCGCAGAACTACACAGGGACCGCAATGACATGTCATGAATATATGGTTTATTGAATTGACAAAATTTTTTGGTGGCATTTCTGTCTAGCATTGGTGGGCGCGATCATTCCTCCAAAACATATCGAATATTGAAATATCTTCTTTTAGATCCTTCAGCCACAAAATATAGCTTTTATGGAAAAAGATCAAACCAAAGGGCTTCTGTTGATTTACGTTTGTGAGATGTTATTGTGAGTAATATTCCCTCCTATAATAGGAATGAGGCACATTTAGAGAAAAATTTTCTACAATAGATGGCACCAAAGTGTCTGTCGTGTCATAGTATGATGACAAAGTTGTTAATATGATGTCTACATATGCTGGCAGCCTACCAACAGTAGAGGTCAACAGAATTTATAAATAAATAAACTCATATAATAGTGAAGTGGTCGTGGTGCTATAGCAATTGCTCCCCCCCAGACGACCCGGGTTCGATCTCCGGGACAGCCTACCACTGAGTAAAGTGGTTCGGAATCCACTTTAATTTAAACTTTGGGTCCCGGATCTCCCTTGCTCGCACAGGCTCTGCTTTTGTGGGGTTTCCTCCGAAAACTTGGGTGATTCGTAAAAACAAATTTTACAATTTTTTTACTTCATTCACCAAAATGAACATTTCCTAATCATTTTTCAAGATTCAAGTTGTATGGCTTTTGCGATGCGTCTTCAATTGGATTTTCAGCTGTAATATTTTTCAGATTTCTTACACTTGGGGGTATTTTCATTTCTTTTATTCCCAAGTGTGGCTCCACTCAAGACAGTTTCTCTTCCGCTACGGGAATTATGCGTGGCGTTCTTGTAGATTCAATTCAATGTGTGAAAAATGGTTTGGATTTTTTTTCTTTTCCATGATATATTTGCTTGGTCGGACACACAAGTAGCAATGGGTTGGATAGCTTCCTCTCCACATAGGTGGAAGATTTTTATAGCAAATAGAGTCATATTCACGAAATCTTACCTTCAAAACATTGGCATCATGTTCGTTCAGAATTGAAATCAGCAGATGTTGGTAATAGGAGTGTCCGACTGAAATATCGGAATCTGTCGAAAACATTTATTCTGATTCTTTACCAGAGGAACGAAGTATATGTTTTTCAAACTATCGTGTTTGATAATGTTTTGGATGTCCTACTTGAAAAAATTTCATCTTTACCAAAATTATAAAGGTTAATTTCGTATTTTATAGATTTCTTCCAGATGACGAAGAAATTTCTAAAACTTCTGTTCACCCTTCACCTACATAAATGGAGAATACACTTTGAGTTCTTATAAAACATGATCAAAATCAAGAATTTCCTGATATAATCGACAAACTGCAAACAGTCTTTTCAAACGACTTCAAAAACTCTCATTGTTTCTTGATTCAAGAGGTCTTGTCAAAATGGGCGGACGTCTGAAAAATTCACAATTATCTTACGATGCAAAACTTCCTTTTCTACTACCTAAACCGCACAGAATTGCCACTATATTATCATTTAGTTCAAGAGTACATACTGGCATTGTACAATAATTTTTTGAACGTTCCCCAAAAAGTTTGTGAATATATTCTGAAGTTTATTTTGAGATTTAGCATACCTATAGCTGTACCCCTAGCATACCATTCAGACGTAATAAAAAAAGATCAACAAGAAAAAATCAAATACCACCATGAAACCAAAACCATACATACAGGTATTAATGAAACAAAACTATCCTTATCAAAAATATATCATTGGCTTAACATGATTAATGATATAATGAATTACATTAATACATGTGACTATTATCACACCTCAAAATATGACAGACATCCAAATGAAATAAAAGTTAAACTAACACCAATAGGAAATTATTCTTTTGACCACATTTATATTGACATATTGTCAATAGATTCAACAAAATTCTTGACAATAATCGATAGCTTTTCAAGATTCGCACAAGCATATCCAACTCATGCCAATGCTTTAAATATCTTAGATGGAATTTTAAAATGCATTACGCATTATGGTATACCTTCGAAAATGACCTGTGGCCCAGGAAGTGAATTTAAAAACTAAATTATAGAAGATTTTTGTGAAAACTATCACATTCAACTACATTTTGTCACAGCAAAAAATCCAAACAGCAACAGTCCGATAGAACGACTACATTAAACACTAATAGAAGAACTTGAGATTCTTCAACAAGAAAATCCAAAACGACCACTAACAACTCAAATGTTGTATGCTATTCTAGGATACAATAATACAATCCATTCAGCAACAAAGTATACACCATTCCAAATAATAAAAGAAAATTTAGAGTATACAAACCCTTATTATATGACTGCGGAAAAAATTACATCAGATTATGTGTTAAAACATTTACAGAACATAAAAGTGATGAATGAACTCATTGAACAAAATAATGAGAAAGTAAAAAATATAATGCAGAAAATAAATGAAAAAAGAAAAGAAGCCCCTGAACTAGACATAACAAGACCAGACTATGTGCAAGATAAACCGAGAAAGAAACTTTATCCAAAATGCAAAAGAATATAACCGGTAGAAAACCTAGATAATAAAGTTAAAACTGATAAATTAATACATCATAAAAATCAATTGAAACCCCAAAGAAAAATTATTGTTTCAGTTGATACTGCTTTACTCATCCTGAACATCTTTGCCCTGACTCAGGAACAGAAACTCCAGATAATCCAAAGTAAACCCTTAATTAATCCTATATTACTACAAGAAAACATACGTTTTTGAAATATCTCGATTTAGTAAATTTTGAGGAACCTTTGATATACTTACGAAATAATAGTCATTTACTTGCAAAACAAATTTCGGTTAGAAATGAATTTATACCCCCATTTTTTACATTTACTGAATCAAGCGAGAACTCAAATTGCAAGTATAAAACCCCAGCCTCATAAGAGAACTAAAAGAGGATTTATCAATGTTTGAGGAAGAGTACATAAATGGATTTTCGGCACACTAGACGATAAAGATATGGCGAAAGGTATGACTATGCCATTTCAAAATTAACGGAAAACCAGAAAAGGATACATCACGATTTAAAAAATTATATATCAGTCACACAAGACTTCATGAACAAAACAATTTATAATCTACATAAAAAAGTAAATAATCAAGAAGAAGTCACGAATCAAATACAAACTATAATTAAGAGTTTTAAGACTTCAAAATTCCTTGGATACAATGATAATTGATTGCCAAATTATAATATCTATTCTTAATAATGTTGAAGATGCGATATTATTTGCCAAATTAAATACTATTCATAATGCCATTCTACCATTAGATGAACTTCAAATAATGATTTCTACTATGTTTAAATTATATAATATTGGACTACCAATATTTGAAGATATTCAGTCATAATATAGACTGCTAAAATCAGAAGTTCAATAAGTTCATGAATCATGAACAATATATGGTGTTCATGATTCATTTTCCAATCTTAGATGAAACTCTATATGAAAACTATCATCTCTACCTAATCCCTATAAAAAACCAAACAATTATACCTATTAAACCCTTTATTGTTCTTAACCATTATGCCGATTAAACATGTATACAAATCGAAGAAGGACCAGGTTATAAATGCCCACTGTATTCCCAGCACCTCAACAGGACATCAAAAACAACCCTGTAAAATCATCGACATTCAACTCACTCACGATGTCGTAGAACCAATAAATGACGCCTATGTAGTAATAATTCCACTACATAAAATTCAAATGAAGACGAAATTCCAGGAACACGGCTTTGAAGAAATTACAACTGCCCAGTTGATACATATCCCGTATCACTGTCAAATAAAAATCGATAATAAAATGTATCGTAATGAAGAATTTCGAATGGGTGGAACACCGCTTCAGTTACCCCAACTAGAAATAATCGACATATATCCTGAAGGACATCAACCCCTGAAGATGCGAAAAAGTTTACTTTCAAAAACTAGCCGACAGGACCCAAATTCATGATTCAAGTCCAAAAAGAACAAACGGCTAGTTATACTATCTATATATTATGCGATATTTTCCTGATTGCTGTTCTTATTTTAATATGTAGAAAAAACTTACAAAAACAAACGATAAAAATTCTTAAATATTTTCAGCCAACACGATCTGAAAATAATGATAATGAATTATTTACTTTCAGCACAACGGAAAATAACACAGAGGTATTATTTTCCTGTTATGATGGAGGAATTATATACAGTGCGGTCCAAAGGTATGGAATAAATTCATTTTTAGCGTTATTATGTATTTTATGAAAAAATCCTGAAACAGGTCAATTTTTATTGGCAATTTGACAATTTACAGTATGAAAATATTACCCCCTTCTTGCACCCCTTCTGAATTATGAGCACCCCCTCAAAAATTTTAAATGAGAAGGGGGGTCGTGTGGCATCTTGTTCGAAAGGGATTTTCATTATCTGTTCAGCAATACTAAGTGTTTCATATTTGGTGCAACCATAACTGAGAAATTTTTTTATTAAAATTTAAAAATATTGACACTGTAAATTATGTATCCGTTGAAAAAACCTGAAACAGGTCGATTTCTATTCTCAATTTGACAATTTATACTTTCTTATCTGTCTTGCTAAAAAAGTCAGGAAAAAGTCGTTGAAGACACCAAAAAATTATTCACAAAACCCATAAATAATATAATGTCAATCTAGTAGACTACTGTTATTTTGATATTTGTGAGTTGCTGGCAGACGTCAGTGTATTGAAAAATATTTTTGTGTGTATTCGATTCATCTATGGCTCATTTATCCGAAACTCAAAGAATAGACATTTTAAATATGCTTGGATGCGGTAATAAAACACGAACTCAAACGGAAGTTTGTGAAATGTTCAATAATAAATACCCTGGTCAACACACTCACAATCTACAGTTAGCAAAATAGAAACAAAATACCGTGAATCTGGACATGTAAAAACTCGTCAAAAACCAGGTCGAAATGCTGCATTGGATGAGGAGAAAAAGTTAGATGTACTGTTAGCGATTGAGGAAAATCCGCATATGACAAGTAGACAACTTGCCGCCGACAATGATGTAAGTAAATCATCGATATTGAGAGCTTTACATAAAGAAAAATACCATCCTTATAAAGTTCAGTTGGTTCAGGAGTTAAATGAGGATGACCCTGATAGAAGGCAACAATTCTGTGAACTGATGATGGATAGAATCGAAGCAGATTTGCAGTTCATAAACAAAATTGTGTTTTCTGATGAAGCTACTTTTTATTTAAATGGAACGGTTAATAGACAAAACTGTAGATATTGGAGCAGAGAAAATCCTCATTGGATGTGTGAGGCTCACACACAATATCCCAAAAAAGTGAACGTTTGGGCTGGTATCATTAAAAACAAAATTATTGGCCCCTATTTTTTTGAAGGCACAATTAATGGTGAGGTTTATCTAGGATTTTTGATGAACTTTTTAGTGCCTACATTAAAACGACTTTTTCCCGATGTTAATGATCCAAATGGAATAGATAGATCAATTTGGTATCAACAAGACGGAGCTCCACCGCATGACACACGTATTGTTCGAGATTATTTGACAGAAGTTTTTCCCAATAGGTGGATTGGCAGACGTGGACCGATTGAATGGCCGCCTAGATCCCCCGATTTGACTCCTCTCGATTACTTTTTATGGGGTTATTTAAAATCAAAAGTATATTTCAATAGACCAGACAATATTGCAGATTTAAATACTAGGATATCGGAAGAAATTAACAACATAACCCCTGAGGTCCTACAAAATGTTCTACGAGAATTCCAAGATCGCCTTGCTTATTGTCAAGAAGTGAATGGTGGTCATTTTGAACATTTAATTTAACTGTAAAAAAAATTGAAATATACTTCCTAAACATTATGTTACATTATTTCCTTCAGTCTATCAACATTTGACATATTCAGAATAAATTTTCTCAGTATTGCTGAACAGAGAATGAAAATCCCTTTTGACAAAGGTGCAACACAACCCCCTTTCTCATTCAAATTTTTTGAGGGGGTGCTCATAATTCAGAAGGGGTGCAAGAAGGGGGTGATATTTTCATACTATAAATTGTCAAATTGAGAATAGAAATCGACCTGTTTCAGTTTGTTTCAACGGATACATCATTTACAGTGTCAATATTTTTAAATTTTAATAAAAAAATTTCTTCGTTATGGTTGCACCAAATATGAAACACTTAGTATTGCTGAACAGATAATGAAAATCCCTTTCGAACAAGATGCCACACGACCCCCCTTCTCATTTAAAATTTTTGAGGGGGTGCTCATAATTCAGAGGGGGTGCAAGAAGGAGGTAATATTTTCATACTGTAAATTGTCAAATTGCCAATAAAAATTGACCTGTTTCAGGATTTTTTCATAAAATACATAATAACGCTAAAAATGAATTTATTCCATACCTTTGGACAGCACTGTATGTAAACATAGTCTATAAGCACGTATTATGACTTGATATTTTAGCTAACTGAGCATGTATGAAAACCTATATATATGGGACAATTATGTTAAACCCAGATTCTGTACTGGACAGTTACATGCATTAGATCGTATAATCTTGTAACCCAACAAACTGTACTCCGCTTTTAAGAAATATAGTTGTTGAATATGAATGTATTAGTTTTATTACTCACCTTATATCTTGTTTAAATTTTCTATCATATATGTTATGAAATGTTATTAAAAAAAAAATTAAGTATTGTCAAATAAAAAGATTTCGAAACCGTCAGTAAGACTTTATTTGATAAAAATAAGATATATCCATCAGAGAAATTACATTTTGGCGACCGTGACAGGACACAAATATTGACGATGGATATAATAAAGAAAGAACGCGAGCAGCTGCGAAAACATTTCAAGAACCAGCAGCGACCTAGATGTAGCCTTAAGATCAAAGGACACGAGTAAGGCACAAATACTTACACTCTTGAGACAATTGGAGGACAAGAGTGATCGACTATTTACTATCGACGAGATGTTCAAAGAGCAATTATTTACTGGTAATTTTGATGACGAAGAAATCCAACAAGAATTCGATGATATGGAGTTCTACAGAGCAGAAATAATAAAGCTCAAATCAGAATGCGAATTTCGATTAGCAAAAGAAAATCGTACCCAAGGAGATTGTGAAAGCAGTTCACAGGCTTCATATACCGAGAAGAATAAGCGGACTGCCTAAGCTAGAATTAAACAAATTCGATAGAAATGTAAAGAATTGGATCGGATTTTGGGGACAATTAAAAAAGATCGATCAAGATGAAGACATGGATGCGGAAGACAAGTTCCAGTACTTGTTACAAGCGACGGTCCATGGATCACCGGCAAGAGAATTGGTGGAAAGTTTCCCTCCATCCGGAGAAAACTACAGGAAAGCCCTAAACCAATTTAAAGTACGTTTTGCTAGAGATGAATTTCTGATAGAGGTTTACGTGAGAGAGTTGCTGAATATTGTACTCAGAGTAAGCAAGAATAAATCAGGTATGTCTATATCAGCATTATACGACAAATTAGAATCACAATTACGAGCATTAGAGTCACTAGGTGTCATAACCGAAAAATATGCTGCAATGCTTTTCCCATTAGTTGAATCAGCTCTATCGTGTGAGTTACTTAAAACTTGGGAAAGACATCGTAGTACCAAGGTTATTGAAGGAGGTAAAAATTGACAAGGTAATTCTACTTCTAATAACAATCTAACAATGTTACTAGATTTCCTGAGGACAGAGGTGGAATCAAAATAACGTATCAATTTGGCAAAAATGAGTTTTGGAGTTGAAAAGGAACAGCCGAAGATCAATAGTAAGGGAAAATATCTACCCCAAGGTGAGCCTGAGTTATATTCTGCTTCATCGTTGTATACCGCTAACTCAAATGATCCTTCGAGAGGTAAGAAACCAACCAGTTGTTTATTTTGCAATAAATCACATGCAAGTCAAGATTGCTACACCGCGCAAAAGCTTTCTCTACAAGAAAGAAAAGCTAAGGTAACGGAAAAAAGGGGTTGCTTTTCTTGTTTGAAAACCAACCATTTTAGCAAAAATTGTAAAACTTTTGTTAGATGTCTGATATGCACACGAAAACATTTTCCGATAATGTGCCCTGATTTGCAAACTAAATAGGTACAATCGGAAGAAAATCAAAACGAAAAGCTAGAAAATGTCTTGACATGTAATTATTCAGCTGAAACTTTTTTACAAACTGTCATTGTCAAATTGGTGACAAACAAAAAATTGTCAGAGCTTTGTTAGATTCCGGTTCGCAGAGATCTTATATTTTATCAAAATGCAGTAGAGATTTGAATTGTGAACCATCAGGGGAAGAAAATATTATACAAGGTGTTTTTGGAGGTTTCCAGCATTCTGTTTCCACTCATAAAATATACGATATCACAGTAAGAGATTTGAATGAAGGTTTTGAATGCAAACTTTCAGTACTGGGTCAAAATAAGATTTGTAATTACATACCTAGATTGGGAGATTTAACATTCATACAATACTTGAAGAATAAAAATATAATTTTGAGTGATGTTAATATCAACAATCCTCCTCAAGAAATTCAATTACATTTTCGGAAAATTACTCACGGGTAATATCGAAATATTAGATAATGGACTTGTTGCCATAGAAACTCATATTGGGTGGATTATGGGACAATATACCAGTAATACAAATAACAGTCGAATTTTCTCTGGTTTTACTGATTATTCTTTAGCGGATTCATGGAACTTAGATGTTTTGGGCATTAAAGAACCGGCTAATATCACAGCAAAAGAAATTATTGACGCAGATACGGAAAAATATTTTATGGAAACAATAACACGTAATGAGGGTAGATATCAAGTTAGTCTTCCTTGGATTACCGGTCATCCAAAACTTTCCAGCAATATAGAAGTAGCGGAAGCTAGATTGTTTTCTACAACCAGAAAATTAGTTAACTTAGGAAAGTTTCAAGATTATACTGAGGTTTTAGCAGAATGGCAAACGGTATTATAGAAGAAGTAGTATGTGATGAAACAGATCAACCCATTCACTTTTTGCCTCATCATGCAGTTATGAAAGAAACAAGCACTACAACTAAAATTAGACCTGTCGCATCTGCGAAGGACATCAATGGTAATTCTTTGAATAAATGTTTAGAGAAAGGGCCAGATTTGATAGAATTGATTCCTTCATTATTAGTAAAATTCAGGCTAGGAAGAATAGGATATTTAGAAGGCTTTTTTGCAAATAGGTGTTAACCCTAATGATAGAGACACTAAGATTTTTATGGTGGAAAGATCACTCACAAACAGCTAAGAAAACTTTTAGGCATTGTCGAGTAGTGTTCGGTCTTAAACCTAGTCCATTTCTATTCAGTGCAACTATCAATTATCATTCGAAAAATGCACCAAATCACTTAAAAAATACAGCTGAAAAATTGAAAAAATCCTTTTATGTAGACAACTGTATCACTAGTGTTGACAGTATTGAAGAATTGAACAATTTCATGTGTCAGTCGAAAGATTTATTGTTGATGGGTAAATTCAATCTCAGAGAATGGGCATATAATTTTATGAATGATTCTTCCGAAGGTTTTTCCAACAAACCAAATGTATCAGTTTTAGGTTTACTTTGGGATATAGTAAAAGACCTTTCATTTTGTGATTTGTCAAGTATGGATTTGAGCAATGTTCCTAAGACAAAACGAGGTTTGTTATCAGTAGCCCAAAAAGTCTTCGATCCCATTGGTTTCACGTGTCCAGTAACATTGATCCCAAAACTATTATTACAGTTATCATGGACCATGACGATTGGTTGGGATAAAGAATTACCGAGCAACATAGTCTATACACTTGCAAAATGGATGAATCAATTACACTTTTTGGCATTTTGTAAAATTCCCAGATCACTCAATATGTTTACCCGGTTCATTCTTGCAAATACAACTATTCATGTCTTTTGTGATGCTTGTAAAGTAGCATTTGCATCTTGCATATTCCTTAGGACATAAACTGAAGGAAAAGTTCATTTGCAACTTATTCAAGCTAAATCTAGAATAGCTCCTAAAAATATTACCATACCACGACTTGAGTTATTAAGCACAGGTATTGGTGTAAGATTGTGCCAGTCTATTAAAAGGGTAGAAGTAATGAAACAATTGAAAACGTTCTATTGCAGTGATTCCATGGTAGCTTTGAGTTGGATCAAAACCAAAGGTTCTTGGAATACTTTCGTGGGAAATCGTGTAAAAGAAATAACTTCTTGTAGCAATATTAATGATTGGTACCATGTACCGGGGAATATGAACGCAGCTGACGTGGCGTCGCGAGGATGCACTGCTAATATTCTGATGGAATTAAAATGGTGAGAAGGTCCTGAATGGCTGAAAGAAATTCCAGAAAATTGGCCGTATACAGATGTTATTTATTCATCAGATGATATTGATGCTGAAAGAAGAAAAAGTGTTTCAATTCATGTTTTACAAGCTGAGCAACACTTTGCTACTGAAAATTTCGAATATTTTTCAAAATATACCAAAATTGTTAGGATGGTGGCATGGATACTGAGATTTGGAAACAATTCACAAAAGAAAAATCAAAAGATAACTGGAGATCTAACATTTGATGAATTGGAAGCAGGAGAATATCATATTTTGAAATTTATTCAAAAGGAAAGTTTTGGATCTAATAAAACAAAACTTATCCATTTTAATTTGATAAAAGACAAAAATGACATTTTACGAATGAAAACCAAACTAATACTAGGAAGTGACACCTATGATTTCAAGTATCCTATTATTTTGCCGTACAAACATACTATATAATGTTGCTAGTGGTTGTTCGAAAATTGATCGAGGAGCAACATCTCATACATTACCATGCAGGTGTACCAACACTTCTTGGCATTTTACATGAAAGATATTGGATATTGAAGGGGAGAAAATTTGTCAAAGAGATTGTAAGAAAATGTGTGAAATGTAAACGGTTTCAAAGCAAATGTATAGATACACCTTTTGCACCACTTCCAAGAGACAGAATCGAATATGCAGCAGCTTTCGAGATTACAGGAGTCGATTTAGCTGGGCCTTTACATTTAAAAGGGGGAGAAAAGTCCTGGATTGTACTTTTCACTTGTGCGGTATATCGAGCGGTGCACCTGGAACTTGTAAGATCCCTTTCAACCGACGCATTCTTACTAGCTTGAGAAGATTCATTGCAAGAAGAGGAAGAGTTGCAGTGATATATTCCGACAATGGCACCAATTTTACCGGAGCAAAGAATCACATAAAACAAATCGATTGGAGTCAAGTAACGAATCATTCTTCAGTTAGGAAAATAAAATGGCATCAGAATCCTCCAACCGCTGCTTGGTGGGGAGGATGGTGGGAACGTATGATACGTGTGATGAAAGAACTACTTCGTCGAAACTTGGGAAAAGCAACACTAAATTACGAAGAGTTAATGACAATATTGTGCGATTGTGAAGCAATCATGAATGCTCGACCTATTGCTTACATTTCGGATGACAACGATCTAAAACCTCTGAGTCCTTCTATGTTTATAACTGATATTAATAGTAGTGAAACTCCTGATTTAGACATCGTCGACAGACACCATTTCTTGAAACGTATCAGATATCTTCAAAAAATAAGAGATGGTCTCCCTAGCCGATTCAGAAAGGAATATCTAGCGGAACTCGTACATACTGGTCAGAGAAAAGTTGTCAGTTTGAAAATAGGAGACATTGTTTTAGTCAGTTACGACAATGTAAAACGATTGAACTGGCCTATAGGAAGAATATTGAAGATATACCCCGGCAAAGACGCAGTTCC
The DNA here is from genome assembly GCA_958502065.1 of Chrysolina americana. Classification (NCBI taxonomy): domain Eukaryota; kingdom Metazoa; phylum Arthropoda; class Insecta; order Coleoptera; family Chrysomelidae; genus Chrysolina; species Chrysolina americana. The sequence goes on along the minus strand of OY293419.1, from coordinate 26,620,614 downwards.
TAGAGTAGCCAAAGTCAAAGTCAACAGTGGAGAACTTATTCGTCCATTCCAGCGACTGTACCCATTGGAGGTAACTTCAGAAGAAGATGGTCAACGTTTTCGCCACTACAGGGAGAAGAAAAATGAAGTTGAAGAAAAAACGATAGAAGATAAGAGCAGCAATGAGGAACAAGATCAGTAAGGAGACAAGAAAGAAACATTTTCGACAAAGACAAGAATAGGAGGTGTTGTAAAAACTCCTAAACGTTTTGGTTTTGAGTGAATTTGCAATTTCTGTTGTTTTATTAATTTGCAAATTGGGGGGAGAATGTTGAATATGAATGTATTAGTTTTATTACTCACCCTATATCTTGTTTAAATTTTCTATTATATGTTATGAAATGTTATTGAAAAAAAAAGTTAAGTATTGTCAAATAAAAAGATTTCGAAAACGTCAGTAAGACTTTATTTGATAAAAATAAGATATATCCATCAGAGAAATTACAATAGTATTTTTTAAAAAAGGGATTGCTGAAATCAAAACCAAAACTGGACTCCAGATGGAATCAAAGGCGTTCTCACTTTTTTCAAATACGATTTGAAAAAACAACTATTGCCTGTAAAAAAGTATGCGTCAAGTGAACGACAAAGACAATGGGTGGTATGAATAAACTTTGAGCAAATGCTTCTACTCTGATTTCTTGAAACAGACCTATTCATTGTTTTTAGTTTAGAGAAGGACAAACCTATAGTAGAAGCATTTGCTAGCTTTTATTCATACCACCCAATGGGCCGATATAAAATATTATTTAAAAAAGTATTGCGCTCGAAACCAAGGGTTACTGACAAAAAGCCTGATTTTTCGTAGTGCATTCAAATACAATCTTCTAAAGTAATGCAACCTATTTCTGACATACATTCCATAGCTGACACTTTCATAGTAAACATCAGAAAATAAGGAATATTAGAAGTAACGGCGACGCTGGATGCATCAAAAGAATATTATAGTGCTGCGGTTGGCAGCACTGCTTCTTCGCAATGAATTGTCATAAATACCATTTCAGTTTTTAACGTGGTGTTCGTTCTGTGGCTTGCAAAGCGGTTTCCGTTAACAAAATTATTAATGTCGATAAAATTGTATTTCACAGTTTATTGATGGAAACTGATTATTGGAGGTAAGTTTGATATTTACTTCTATCAATATAAACCTTAGAAATACAACTGTGTACAGTATTATCCATGACTGTTGAATTATGGGGTAGGAAGGGGGGTGTCAGTTGAGGGGTACTATAGAATCATTGTGTATCCATTAGATGACATGAATGTTAGATATTGGTGTCTTCACTTTCCAAATGCAAACTGGTGACTAATGGGTTAAATAAACTCATTTTTGATTTGAACCACGGGTATTGGTTTCAACACTGTCAGATATTAGTCACTGAATTAAGAAACTTTTGTCTTTCCTTCGTCGATCTGTTTTGACTTTTTTTTGTTTATTCAGGATCACAATGCCGAAGATTAAACCAAAATTAACATTGAGATATTCTCAAGAAAATCTTCGTAATGCTCTTCGAGACATTGCCACAGCAAGCAAGCAATTTGGTATTCCCAGAACAACACTACTGTATAAAAAGACTGGGAAATATCCTAGAGAATGTCGAAAAGGTCCACCTACGAATTCCTGGTGAGATGGCTTTTTGATATTGCAGATCGAAAAATTAAATTATTTTGATCGCTCTATGTCCAAATTCTACTCATATCACACGACCTATGGACGTGGCTGTTTTTCGTACCTTGAGGAATGCAGTCCAGCAGTGGAAAATGGACATTTGAGAATCGGGCCCCCGATCCCAAAAACCTCCACATACCTACTCATTTTATATAATCGGACCATAATCACAAAATCCATTCGCCAGCTTGATTTCATGAATTTTACCAACAAAATAATAATCTTAGATTCTGATTTTTTTTTATAGAATCATGTTCGCAAATCTCATCCGTTATCTTGGATCCGACACCTTGAAGTATTGAATTTTGACGAAAAAAATCATATTCTTCGACACCCAAAACACCCACATACAAATTCTGAATAGAATCGGACCACAATTACAAAACTCGCCTGGCATCTTAGGATTTTAAGAATATTCACAAAATAATCGTTATCTCCGACCTCTAAAACCCCCACATATCAATTTTGAAAAGAATCAGACCATAATCACAAAACTCGTCCGTTATTTCGAAGACATCAGTTTGTTTTTTCGTACAAAAATTTCACAATGCATTACCACCGAAATTACGAACACCTGCCATATTCATCGGATGACTAGAATTGGGTCAATGTTCACTTGAAACTTAAAATATTGAACCTTGAACTGGAACGACAGCCATATAATTGAAGCGAGTTTAAAAATAAAAGATTTCAAACTAAAATTAAATATAGTCGAAGTAAACGATATTGTGCACAATTATTGTTCGCGGCACTCTCAGAGGTAAAAAACCAAGACGTAAAAATGTACCAGCTAAGAACTAGGTCCACGTGGACTGTTGAATTGGCGTTTCGTATTGGTTAACCTATACTAACCGGGTCTTATGATAGGCTGGAGGGACATAAAATTGAAAGTGAAGTATTTTCACGCTGCCCAATAGATATCGCGGAAGGTTATCGCCGTCGTCTCATCGGTGGTTAGTTCAGGAACTGATCGCGACTTGAGTGGTGAAATTTGAGATTGTTGCTGTTTTATTTTGCAGGTCCCAGTTCTAATTAATTACCTACTTCAAAAGTTCTGTTCTTTATCCATTTGAAATGTGGCGTCCTTGGACAAGTCCTGTGATTAAAAATAACGAGTGTGATAATAACGACTTTTTCCAGTGCAGTGATTCCGATAGCGAGTGTGAACAATGCGAAAGAGAGGTACAACCAGTTTATAAGATTCGAATGCATTTGAATATTGAAACACAGGAAGTATGTTTCAATGTATATAAGAATCTACACCATAAGTTTGATTTCTAGGCTAACAAATTATTACAAGCAACATCAGATTTAACCGAAATTCCGCTCTCAACTGTACGTAAAATAATCAAAAACAATCCTTATGAATGCAAGAAATGATGTGATAAAGGATTATCAAAACCATTAGATGTTCATCTGATGAAATCATTGAAAAAAACAATATATGACTGTTACAAAAGCAATGAGATACCTACAATTGAAGTTATGAGAAAGAAATTGAGTACTACCGGCCATAACGTGAACTGCTGTGACAAAACTTTTCAGAATTGGATAAAATGGGATTTAAATTCAAAACAATAAAAAAACGTCAAGCAGTTATGGAAAGCAGAAGAATAGTGGATTTACGTAATAGATACTTAGAACAAATAACTAATATAGACAACAACATAGGCAAATTGTCTGTTTGGACGAAACTTGGTATGACACACACGACACAGTTAAGAAAGGATGGACTGATGGTTCGAGAATGTGTACGCCGAAAATGCCTGCAAACAAAGGATCGCGAATAATCATTGTGCATTGCGGAGGAAGTGAAGGATGGGTTCCGAATGCTTTGAAATTGTGGAAAAAAACTTGAGGACTGTAATGTTGACTATCATAAGAACATGGAAGCTAATATTTTCGAGGAATGATTTGAAAACAAATACTGTAATAGTTCTTGACACTGCTTCATACCATTCGCGACAGCTCATCAAAATACCAAATAAAAACTCAAGAAAAGATGAAATACAAAGTTTTTTAATAGATAATGATTTGTATTTTGAAGACTGCTTTACAAAAAAACAACTATTTGAAGTTTTACAGACAAAAAAAAATTAAAAAGTATACGCTCTTTACTGCTTATGTATTGCTGAAAAGCATGGACACACAATATTGAGACAACCCCCATATTATTGTGTTTTCAATCCCATAGAGTTGATTTGGGGAAAATTGAAACAAAGCATCAGGCGAAAACAATTTTTCCAAAATTTGATAAAAAGGCAATTGAGCTAATTAAAGACGAAGTATCTAATATTACCAAAAAAGACTGGCAAAAAAGGATTGAAAAAGTTATTCAAGTTGAAAAGGTATACATAAAGATTGGACACTTCCATATTAATGGTGGAAATAAATTTATTATTAATTTAAATGATGACAGTGATAGTGAAGCAGAGAATATAGAAGAAGGAATATTAGAACCCATCGAAGAAAATTGTTTTTAAAGCGATTAATTTGTGAACATGTGAGTTGGAAGTACTTATAGTTGTTTTTTGCGTTTAAGAATGTTGCTATTATTGATATTTGAGAATTATTATTATTTTTGAAAGATGTAACGTCTTTTTAACCCTTTCGCTACTGGTTTCCCTGATCATGTACATGCCATTTGAACAATCAGAGATATTGAAGTTTGATATTTTTGATCGTTATCTACCATTGACACCTTCACGAACATCATTTTTGTCTGATATTAAATTTATGTAGCGACATCTAGAGTAATGTTGCAGAAATATTATTTTAAAATAAACATGGCTTCCACCAGCAATAACAGAACAGGTAAGTCTCCAGTATTTTACTCATATCTAGTAAAGGAATGTAAATTTGTCATTATTTTTAGTGTGAATTTATTCCTAAATGTTTGTTACATAGTACCTAACAACTATTTCAACAAATTTTCAAATAATTGCCACAGTACAATACCCTAAAAAATTGATGTACATGATCGCGTACAATTGTAGTCAAGGGTCATAGAAGTTGTTATTCAAAATATACTGCAAATAGTACCAACTTTCATTGTATAGTCTCACAGAATTTGAAAGAGAGTAAGATAGGACACCGAAATTGTCTCGATTGTTTCAGCGATCCCGCAATATATAACTCGAGGCAATGTTGCAGTGGAAAAATCCATCGTGAATTTGTTTGACAAACTGGACCTTTCTGATTTGTCGGATGCTGAAATCAATGAAGGTGATGATGAAACACTTTTAGAAACTGCTCTGGAGACTGAGAATTATTTGAATGATATAGTACAAGAGGAAAATCTTGTAACTGAAGTAGAAGAGGATGATGCCTTCTCAGGAACTGACATGGAAGAAATTAGGACAGTAGAGATAGAGAATGAAAGGACTTCAGCAGAAGACATTTCGGACAAAAATACATTTCAGTTTACAGAGAAAAAAGACGTAAAGTGGATCAAAAGAAATATTTTAGAACCGGGATTTGAAGACTGGGAGACATCCAGAGATGAACAAGATTACTCGGAAGTTCAAGAGCAACTTGATTATTTCATGAGATATATAACAACAGAACTCATTGATCAAATTGTAGAAAATACGAACATCTACGCTCAACAATCGAGACCAGGAGACGTCGATCAAAACAGATAAAAGTTCATGTTGGACCCCAATGATACATACAAGGAACGCAATTATTTTATACCACATGATCAAGAGAGACGCAAAGCTGTTATACACCTGCTGTTATACCACTCGACTCTTCAACTGACCACGTCACATGACGACAATTCGATATCCCTTCTTAGCGCTATTCAAGAAGAAATTATAATGCTCTCTCAATTTCAGCAAGCTATTCTTCCCCCTCTCAATGGACCATAATACCCAAGATATATTCTTTCCAATACTGTATGACTCGAGAAAAATGTTACAATTGGTTCACTCGACATTGTACAGTAATACGGCCGAGAATCATAGGCTTACAAATGTAGAAACCACCCGCAAAGATCGGAACTGAAAGATGTCGATGTTTGCATTTAATCCAAATGCCACTTCAGTCTCATATAAACCAAAAAGAAAAAAAAGTCCTTTTCATTCATTTCATGCACTTTGATGACAACATTGATACAGCAGCCGGAGACCAATAAGCCAGAGACGATTATCTGCTATAAATTCGATGTTGATTCGGCTGTCAATGTAGTAGAATCTCTTGCAGAAGGTCGAGGGTTATTTCTTATAATTTGCTCAACATTACAGGAATTAATGCTTCTGTAATGAGTCAAAGCATACACATCCCTCAAATAACGATTACACTCAGAGATAATTTCTGAAAAAACTCTGCTTATAACTTGAAACAGCAACTAATCAGGATACTATGGAATAACAACAACAGAGAAAAATCTTTTGTATTACAATAACTACATACATCAACCAACCGTATAAAAAAATCCTTTTTATGGAATACACATTTCTCATGGATGTTTCTGTGGTGATAAGTGTCTTCTGAATCCATCAGCCCGCCATGTGTTCGGAAACATACATATCCTTACTAATAGAACTCCGCACACTGATATGTCGATTGGGTGAACTCATCTGGCTCAATTTTCTCATTTCTATGATACCATCAGCTTATGTGGCCAGGAGAGCATGGTGGGTTCGCTTCTCAACCACAAATTTCTTTGAAAGTCAATCTTCTAAAACATCCTGGAATTGAGGATATGTCACGATTATTATTTCAGCACAATTAATTCTTTTTAGGAAGTAAACTATGAATTCTCATTCCAGTGTCAATCATTTATAGAAAACGGTAATTCGGTGTAAGCGAGCTCAATGAAGGTACAGTAATAAGGTATCATTTATAAAAGGTTAATAACAATTGTCTTTGCCACACACAAGATCCACCTTAATTTTTTTAAGTAATTTTTCAATATGGCATTTTGGATTATTTCATTAATTTATTTGGAGATTATTGTCGAAACGGATCACAAATAATGAAAACAAATTATTTCAACCATGTCGAGCAAAATCATCCGACTGTTGAAATCATCTTTATGTGAGCTTTCGAGTTACTTGACACTGCATCGTTCACAATTTCTTTTAAAACGGACGAGACAGATTAGCTCAAGCCTCTGCTATTATGTATTGTACTTTCTTCTCATCAACCATAATTTGAACAGCACAATAGAGATTTGTGTCATATTTTTTTCAGTTTCCTTGGGAAGTATGTGATCCTTCTAATAATATAGTATACGGATGTCAGTGAGAATCAGTCTACTGCGAGAATACTTTGTCCTTTTGTTGAAATTGAGTGGTTATAATATCATTTTACGAAGTGAAATTTATATCAATCTGTGAGTAAAGAAACACTATGTTTTATTCAGTCATTTCTGTAAAAAAAACTGATTTCATAAAGTGTCATTAAGTGCATTTTGTGTGGATCGTCGAAATGAAAAAAGAAAAGCACAAATAATACCAAGTGACGAACAATAGGAAGCGATCGAGTTTTTACCATGCCGGAGGCTTGTACCATATGTTCCGGTATACTCAACAGAACAAATCCTGGTATAAAATGTGAAGGCCTGTGTGCCAAACATTTTCACCTGAAGTGCGCCAAATTGCCGGACAATTATGGAGATCTACCTATCGACTCGGGACTTACCTGGTGTTGCAGTCAATGCAAGCGCAAGGAGAAGAAACGAGATGAAAAATGAGTTTCAGAAGTCCTTAGACTTTTATAGAAATAAAATAGATGATTTTGGAGCACGTATGATTTCCAGAAATCAATTAAATCACTACAGGATATTCAAAATAAAGTTGATGTACTTTAAAAAGAAGTCATCAATATCAAACATGAAATTAAAGTCATTCAACAACAATGTCGCCCTGGAAACATAGAGATATGTGGTATTCCTGAACAAAAGGGAGAAAACTTGTTACTCATCTTAGAGATTTTCAATTTGCTTCAAATACCTTTTTCGAAACAATGCCTAGAAGAATGTCAGGTATTTGAATGAAAATAAGACAAATCAATTCAGGAACATAGTGATTAAATTCTCAAAGGCTTTTGAAATTTGAAATTATGAATGAAATAAGAAAAATGAAGCCGCATGTTATCAAAGTAAATGAACTGGGAATTATGTCAATGAGCACCTTTCCTACATTCTTGTTGAATATTCAACAAGAATGTATTGAGAAGCCATAGAAATACACAAACACCAAGAGAACTTCAACAGAAAAGAAGAGAGAACATATTCACCAAATTCACACAGCATTAAAAGGGGCCAAAACGAAGCCATGTCACCCGAATCGTGCGGGAAGTGCGCGCGAACCCGCCATTACAGAAAGTGCGCGGCAAAACATCACTATAAATATCATGGCAAACTCGAAAGCTTCAGTTTCAGTTGATACGTCTGGAAGAGTACTTCGACCACGCCACTGAAGATGACTGCCGCAGTTGCAGTTGAAACGTTTGGAGATTTAAACCCAAGAATACCACGGCAAAACCCAGAAAACAACCAAAATATTGACGCCAGCCGTGAAAGCCTACACTCCTACACTATAAATTTTGTTGGGTGAGGGAAATGAAAATCTTCATTAAAAAAACGAAGATTCTAAAGCTGTTCATGTAACGAACGATAAAACCATAGACAGACTAGTGATATCGTAACCACCACCATCTGTTAACGAGCAATAAATGTGTAATCTAAAGTATCAAATTCAACAATTTAAATTTTTATTACCAAAATACGAGAGGATTCAAAACAAAAACTAAAGAATTTTTCCAGTCTACATTACAGTTTGATTTTCAGATGATGTGCATAACAGAATCTTGGCTGAATAACAAATTCTCAAGTTCTGAACTGTTTTCTCCAACATTCAGAAGAGATCGTGATTTTTATAGAACAAGGAAATGTGATGGTGGGGGATAAAAGTGATCTTTCATCTCATTGTATCTCTGAATGGTCTGGTACTGAAGGGAAAGTTGAAGACATGGATATCTGTTGCCTCGGATGGTGGTAAGAAAGTGTATAAATGTTGTGAATACATTCCACCAGATGCTAAACTGAATGATATAACTGAACACATAAACCCTGTTGAATCTGTCATTAATTATTACAGTGACAGTCCAGTTATCTTAATTGACGATTATAATTTACCAAAAATAATGTGAAACCCCAGTAGAGTGTCAAAAATAGGCTACATTCCATATTATGCCACAGACAGCATAAGTGAATATTTTATAAACTTTTTCTCAATATTAGATTTGAAGCAGCATAATGGCATCCAAAATGTTGAATAATGAAATTCTAGATTTAGTTCTGACCGAAAATGTTGATGTGAATATACAAACAGTCCGTTCGTTAAGGAGGACTTGCATCATAGAGCAATACAGCCTGAGCTCTCATTCAAAAAAACTGTTTTCAAAAGCAGACTACACCATAGTAAACAATAACTTGAAAGATCTTCCATGGGCTGAAATCTTGAACCACAGCAATAATATTTGGAACGATTATACATAAACAAGTGAAATTTGGAAACTGAATATTAAAGGTTGTGAACTTCCCTACTAAATGTAGAAATGTCCATTTCGTCATCCATCATCACTAGTAGGGAAGTTTACAACCTTTAATATTCAGTTTGCATTGTATAATGCACTTGAATCAATTATCAATCTATAAATTCCAGTCAAAACAATCAAAAATGGAATATATCCTTCCTGGTATCCTAAACCTACCATCCAAGTAATAAAAGAAAAAATAAAAGCCCACAAAAAATGGAAAAGTTATCGGAATCAGATTGATTATGAGACATTTTCTGAATTAATGAAAATCAAATATGATTATAGCAATTTTACAGAAAAATCTGAGCAAAGTATCAAAAATGAAGCAAAAAAATTCTGGTCATTCTTATCGAAAAAAACAGGTGATAGATCCATACCGGGTGAAATGTATTTTGATGACAAGATTGCATCTAATTATCGCTCAGTCTGTGAGCTTTTTCCAGAATATTTTGGCTCAGTTATTGAGCCAAACAACACACCTTCTCTTATTCCATTTGATGTTGCAAAGCAAAATATTTTCAATATTTCATATATCACGAAAAAACAGATTTCTGATGTCTTGAATAGCTTAAATATTTCAAAGGGTCCAGGACCAGATGGAATTCCAGCAATTTTCATAACTTGTATTGCTTTTCAACATTTCACATCATCATTCTATTCATTTAAAATATTCCTGTTCTATTATTTTTTTGTTTGTTAATAAAAAATGTCAATATCATATAAGCATCAAAACAATTGTGATTTGCAATGATTATAGCCCATCTAAATTTAAGGTCTATAAACAACGGATTTGAGATTATTGAGGATTTCATTGTTTCAAAAAATATAGAAATATTGGGAGGAATTGAAATATGGTTGAGTGATCAAATTTGCTCAAATGATTATGCCATAAGACATTACAACATGGAACGCGAGATGGCAGAGGAGGAGAGTTACTTTTTTATATTCGTACTCACATTAATTATCAAATCATTTTAAGAGATATAAATCAAAATATTGAACAAATGTGGATGAAGACACGTCTTCATACCAAGGCATATATATTTGGCATTATTTATAGTCCTCCTAAAAGTAATATCCTAGATTTTTTTGATTGTTTAGAAAATTCGGTTTCACAACTAATTCTGGTATGCGACACAATTGTTATATTAGGAGATCTCAATATTGCCCTTCTTGGTAATTGTACAGTCACGAATCATTGCAATAACTTTCTGTAATCATTTGGCCTGAATCAACTAGTAACAGAGCCAACCAGAATAACAGACACTAGTCAAACTCTACTGGATGTCATAATCACTTCTAATATAGAAAACATAAAAAATTGATAAGTTATCAACCTACATGATGTGTTTGATCATTGTGCTACTTCGTGTGAAATATATAATTCTGCCGAAAAACTTTTGGAATATAGAAAAAGCCGTGATTGGAATGTTTATTTCGATAATTTAAAAATTTCAATTGGGATCATATTTATTCTTTACAGAATATAGACGATATGGTTTCGTTTTTAACTGACAATTTGCTAATGATTTTCGATCACTGTTGTCCTCTAAGGGAGTACAGGATAACCAAAAAATCTAGCCTATGGATAACATACAACATTAAAGAAATGATCCGAACTAGAAATAAAGCCTACGCCAGATACAAAAAAAGGTCTCGATATCAATCATTGGATTTTTTACAAGGAACATAGAAACTATGTTAATGGTGCCATGCAAAGAGAAAAAAAAGCCTATATGCTATATACGACAAACGCAAAGCAAAATCACTTGGTCCCGGCAGAGATCTTCGAAAATAATCAACCAAAACAGTAATGCTCTTCCCACAAATTTAAGTGATGTCAATGTAATCAATAACCAATTCATAAACATTCCCACCGTGAAAAAAACAGCTCAGCAACTTGATCTACTGAAATTGTAATCTTAGGAGCATCTATGTTTTCAGTGAAGTGTCAAACTGTGATATATTACAATGTGTGAAGTCGCTAATATCCAACGCTGTCGGTTGCGACGGCATTTCCAAGCAGATGATAATAATAATAATAATAATAAGACTCTCTCATAAACACTCATAGAGTGTACCCAAAGGCATAGCCTGTGCGGGTAGAGGACGGCCATTATTATTATTGGTCGTGGCGCCTCGGGGGCGACTTACTGATGTTTTCGGTGGTGTATTCACTTTTCAGCTGTAGGAAAACCCGAAAAACTTACAGCACCACCCCGGATGATCGAACTCATTAGTTTTAATCTATTAGATCACATTACCTGCCTTAAAATCATGTAGGGGAATGTGGTGTAAAGTGGAACATCGGGGCAAAGTGAAATTTTTAAATTATTTTCTATATCACTAGTGCCGCCTAGGTTACAATAGCGAATATAAATATCATCCTGTGTCACTGATAGCCTCGAACAAAACCATGGCTTCCAGATTTTCCACAATGGCCGATGTCTCTAAAAACGTTTTTGTGGTGATTGCATATGTAAGAGTTTATGGTGAGTAAATAAGTTCTAACTACCGCATTTTTTTATTAAATTTTGAAGTTTCTGTGTTTAATACATGATGTTGATGTTGGCTTATAGTTTTACAAACGGGAAGAACAAAAATTAATCATCAAGCGGATATAGTAATAGGTTTTAGGGCACAAAACCATGGCTTCCAGATTTTCCACAATGGCCGATGTCTCTAAAAACGTTTTTGTGGTGATTGCATATGTAAGAGTTTATGGTGAGTAAATAAGTTCTAACTACCGCATTTTTTTATTAAATTTTGAAGTTTCTGTGTTTAATACATGATGTTGATGTTGGCTTATAGTTTTACAAACGGGAAGAACAAAAATTAATCATCAAGCGGATATAGTAATAGGTTTTAGGGCAAAGTGGAAATTTCAATAGCGGGGTAAAGCGGAACAGTTCCACGTCATATTTTTAAGAGGAAAAATGGTTCGTACCTAAAAGAGAAAGTCAAACCAACAATCGAGGTCAGAAGAAGCAATGAAATTAGCCATTTTAGATGCCCGAAATAATGTAGCCGGCTATAAAACTCTGGCCGGTCGTTAAGGCGTTCCTCTTGCCACTTTGTAGGGACGATCGAGGAAAGATGGTGACGTGGTGAAAGTCTCAGAGAAAAAATTAGGACGATTAAAAACTGTCTTTATAGATGACCAGGAGCAGACATTAGTGGAGCATGCGTTGGCTATGGAACAAAGATTTTATGGGATGACCTATAAGGATTTGCGCTTGCTTGCTTTTGAATTCGCTAATCGGAAACGGAATCCCGCACAATTTTGATGTCAGAAATTGTATGGCAGGAAAAGACTGGCTATATGGATTCTTGAGAAGACAAAAGTCTTTATCATTACGTCTGCCTGAGAATACATCAGCAGCCAGAGCTTCTGGATTTAACAAGCCTGTAGTTTCAAAATTTTTTGATTTACTCAGTGACATGATCGATAAATATCACTTCGTCACAAGCAAAATATACAATTGTGACGAAACAGGAATGAAAACTGTTCCAAATAAGCCGAGCCGCATTCTTGCAAGAGGTAAGAAGCAAGTAGGCACGTTATCGTCAGCGGAGCGCGGAACTGTCGTGGAATATTTTCCAACTGAATGGATGCAAAAACATATTTTTTCAGATAAATGGTTTCCACATTTTCTCAAGTTTACAAAGCCTTCAGTTGTCGACCCTGTTCTTCTCGTGTTGGATGGACACAAGACTCATAAAAAAAATTTGGATTTTGTAGGAAATGCTACAGAAAATTATGTCCACGTCTTGGTAATTCCACCACACACATCGCATCGGTTGCAGCCACTCGACATATCTTTCATGTACCCTTTATCTGCTGCATACGAACAGGAAGTCAAAAACTGGTTAAGATCGAATCCTGGTAAGGTGGTAACCTTATATGAAATTGGTAGATTATTTGGTACCGCATATGAGAGAGCAGCAACTACAAAAAATACCATAAGCGGATTCAACAATACAGGCATATTATGTCCCCTACACAGCAGGTTGTTCTGGTGTCAAAAGTCCTAATTTAATGCCAGTTCGCACCATCAATGTTGAGAAATCTACTGGGTACAATGCAGAATCGATCAGCAGGAATGACGAGAAAAGGGAACTCTGTGTGAAATCGTAAGAAATCTGCAGAATAAACACAGCAAATCCCAGTGAAAATTCCAATATTGAATTGACTTTTTTTATTAAAAAATGTTGACATTAACAACCAACAAAACTTAACGTCATTCCATACAACATCATAAATAAAATCATAATATCGGCGTCCACGTACAGTGTAATATAAACTGGAAGAACTTGATCTTCCAACACTTCCCCTGGATCTTGGATCCCTTATTTGACATCTTCACTCTCATAATCCTCCAACACTTCTTTACAGGACTGAATCCCCAATTTCTTCAGGTGATCTGATGAAATAATTGCAGGAATAGATTTTGTTAATTGATCAGCTAAGTTTTTCGTCGATTCAATGAATCTCAGAGTGACTTTTTTTAGCACGAATCAAGTCTCTGACATGAAATATCCTCAAATCAATATGTTAAAATCTTTCGGATGTAGTCTGATTTTCAGCAAGCTTTATTGTTCCCCGGTTATCCACATAAATTAGAAAAGGTTCTCAAAAAAAAAACGTTTTTGTCTATTTCATCTTCCAGTTTCTTGAAAAAAGCATATTCTTTTGCAGTCTCACTCAGTGCAATGAATTCTGATTCGACTGTGCTTAAAGCGACACAATGCTGTTTTCAACTATACCAGCTTATTATTCCATGTTCTAAGATGAATAAATATCCGCTAAACGATCGCCTATCTATTTCATCTGCTCCCCAATCCGCATCAGTGAAGGCCTCCATTTTCTTTCCGGTTTTTCTGTACTCAATACCATATTCATTCGTCCCATTTAAATTTCTCAATAAATGTTTCATGACTTTCCAATGATGTTTGGAAGGATTGTGATTAAATTGACTTAAGAATGTAGCGGCAAACAATAAATCTACTCTGGTTGAAACTGCCAAATATAAAATACTGCCAATAATTCTCTGATAAAGATTTTTCTCATTTTCAAATGGAATTTTTCCCCAAGTGGTATGGAGTAGATACAGTTCTTGCTTCTTGCATGTTCATTTCCTTCAAAATTTCAGCACTATATAATGCCAGGTCCATTTTTATACTATCCTTAGATCTAGTAACTCTTATGGATGAGACATTTATTACTTCTCCCAAGTCTTTTTCTTTACATCTTCCACTTTCCTCATGTTACCATATATCAAAATATCGTCAATGTATACAGTTATGATAACGTCATCTTTTTTCTTGTAGTATACACAAGGATCTGATAAACACCTGTTGAATTGTATACTTCGTATAAATTGATCCAAAGTGTTATTCCACATTAATCCTGAATGGTGTAAACCATAGATACTTTTATTTAGCTTGCATTCTAAACTTCTTTGTTTTATTTCGTTTTTTGTGGGTAAATTTTGAATGTGCTTCTCCAAAATATCATAAAATTCAAAATATCCAGTGGGGATCTCCATAAATACATTTTCATCCAAATCAGCAGCAAGATATGCAGCTGTGATATATAGCAGTGTATGGTCCAATTTTTCTCAATGGCAATGGCGAAAAGCAATCTCATCATCTTCGTTTGCACTACCAGCGAATAGGTTTGATCAAAATCAATCCCAGGCATTTGCGATTACCCAATGCGACAAGTCCCATTTCTTGTTAAATTTTTGAATTCTTCCAACATAGCTAATTTCCAGAAAATATTATTTTCTCCACTAAAAGCTTCCTTGAAATTTACTGGATCTCGTGATGTTTCATTTGACTTCTTAGCTTTATCACAAGAATTGTAGTCGTTTGCATTTTCATCTATTACAATAATCGTCCATCCATTTTGGTTTTATGCTTTCTCTTCCTGATCTTGTCTCATAAACTGTATTATCTTGTTCGTCTGTTGTTGATCTTCCTTCCTCGTAATTAGAATTCGTTGATTCTCTTTCCTCGTCTTTTGATTGCTCAAAGTCCTTACAATTTTAATGTAAGTTATTATTTTCAAATGAACATTGATAGTTTGCCACAAATTCTTGGGAATTTGAATTTGAATATCGAAAACCCTTCAGCTGACTCTATAGTTTCTTTGTCTAGTACTAGTAATTCAAACAATAAAATGACTAAACAATTCAATTTAGAATACCTTAGATGTGTGCCAGAATTTGATGGCAATCCTAATGATCTCAATAGATATTTGTCAGTTTGTGATTCAATAATTACAAGTTTTTATAATGCGGCTGAGCCGACATGCTTTCAAAATTTTTACTTTTGTACTGTCTCATTTCGAAATTATCAGGAAACGCTAAAATAGCTAATATTCAAAATGTTTTAAATTGGCAAGAACTTAAAGATACATCAACAAGAAACTTTGCTGATTAGAGGGATGAAACTTGCTTGAACAGAGATATGGTTATACTCAGGCAAGCCCCTAATGACAATCCTCAACAGTTTTATGATAGATGTCTGAATATATTGAACCTTTTGTGCAATTATATTGACGTTCATGAAATAACTGCAGTATCTAAAACGTGTAAAAGAAAGCTATATAGTGATTTGGCATTGAAAACCTTTCTTTCTGGGTTGAAGGCACCTTTGGGTACTACCATACGTTGTATGAAACCCAGATCTTTAAGTGAAGCATTACAGTTCGTCTTACAAGAAGACATAATTTTTCAAACAAAAATACCTTTAGACTTAATTTTTCACAGCCTAGACCTCCAATTCAAATCAGACAGCCAAATTCTTTTCCATTAATCACTTCAGTCACCAAATAACTTCTTTAGACAACAAAATCAATTTCCTTCGCAACCAATACCAATTCAACCCAGGACACCAAGCCAACCCCAAAAATTCTTTACTAACGCACAAGTTTTCAGGCAATCATTTCAAAATAGAAACGTTTTTAGACCAAATCAAAATCAAAACCAAAATTTTTCACAACCTACACCCGTGAGTGTATCCACTAAGAACACGAACCAATACAAACCAATAACAATGAGTGTTTCAACAAGAAACGCCCCTAATTATCGACCAGGCCCCTCGAATTCATTTCAAAGTAAATCCCAGAGGAATATCATTTCCGAAGAATTATTTAATACAGTTGTTAGTGACACCCAAAATGTACCCAACTATACCGACCAAGAATATTATTCTGAAGAAGACTGTATTGAACATTTTGACGATTTTCAATATTACGAAAACGAAAACTAACTTTGATAATTCCGAAAAAAAATTTCAGGAAATATCAACCACGAAAAACCAAACCTAGTTCCGCAAAAAATATGTTTTAATAATTCTAGTTCTAGTGAATTATCACACATATCCTTTCCGGAATATGATGCTAAATTTCTTATTGACTCAGGCTCTACAAAATCTTTCATCGATCCAGAAATTGCCCAAAAACTCTTTCCAAATTTAATTAAATATGACCCGTTCATTGTTTCGACAGTCTTTCAGAAATCAGTTCATAAATATAGTGCGTCTATGCCAGCTTCGAAATTATTCAATCTACCACAACAAAAATATTTGAAATTTTTCCTTTTCAAATTCACCACAATATTTTCAAAGGACTGATTGGTCTTGACAATTTAAAACTTTTACAAGCTAACCTAGATTTTGGTAACTGATATCTTGTTATCCCTTACGCGAAGATAAAACTTAAATTTCAGAAAACAAAAAATGACCTCAATTTGATTACAATTGCTCCAAGATCTGAGCACGTGATACAAGTGAAAACATCAATCCAGAACGGTGAAATTATAATACCTCACCAACGTTTTCATAACTGTGAAGTGCCAGAGTGTCTGACTATCGCGAACAAAGACAAAGCTCTCACTACAATTTTAAACAACACCACAAAACCAGTTACTTTGAATTTTTCAGAATCACCAAAACAAAATTCAGACTTTTCAAAAATTCGTTGCGACCATTTAAATGACGTATACAAAATCATACCGGTACCCATTCATTCACAAGCAAGAAGTCGAAGATCAAATCAAAAAAATGCTTGATCAGAAAATTATAAGGCCAAGCAATTCCCCTTGGTCATCGCCTATTTGGGTGGTACCCAAGAAAGTTGATGCTTCTGGGAAGCAAAAATGGAGGGTTGTCGTTGACTATCGCAAGCTCAATGAAAAGACGATAGACGACAAATACCCCTTGCCCAACATCACTGATCTGCTAGACAAACTGGGAAAATGCCAGTATTTCACGACTCTTGACTTGGCCAGTGGCTTCCACCAAATTGAGATGGAAGAAGACGATATTGAGAAAACAGCTTTCAATACCGAACATGGGCATTACGAGTATCTCAGAATGGCAACATTCCAGCGTGTAATGGATAATATTCTCCGTGGTATCCAAAACGAAAAGTGTTTGGTATACCTCGACGATATTATCATTTTCTCAACCTCTCTGCAAGAACACCTCGAGCGCTTCAAGTCTGTCTTCAATCGGCTGAGGAGTTCAAACTTCAAAATTCAGTTGGATAAGTTGGAATTCTTACGAAAGGTGTAGCCTACTTAGGTCACGTTGTGACCCCTGAAGGTGTAAAACCAAATCCGGATAAAATCGTAGCCATTAGAAATTTTCCTATCCCAAAAACCACCAAACGATCAAAGGATTCCTGGGTCTGTTAAATTATTATCGACGATTTATAAATAACTTCGCTAGACTGACAAAACCATTAACGAAATGCCTGAAGAAGGGTGCAGAAATCGAACACAACACAGAGTTTTTGGAATGTTTCAATACATACAAGAACCTGTTGATCAACGACCCAATTCTGCAATACCCCGACTTTTCGAAATCTTTTAACCTCACGACGGATGCAAGTAAATTTGCCCTAGGAGCTGTCCTTTCTCAGGGCCCTATTGGCCAAGATTTGCCAGTTGCATACGCATCTCGAAGTCCAAACGATTCTGAGCAAAATTACTCAGTCATCGAGAAGGAGCTTCTCGCGATCGTATGGGCTACCAAATACTTCCGCCCCTATCTTTTTGGAAGAAAGTTTAGTATCGTCACCAATCATAAACCACTTCAGTGGCTTTTCTTCCTGAAGGACCCCAACTCAAAATTGTTGAGATAGCGGATAAAACTGGACGAATACGACATAACATAATCTAAAAAAGGCAAATTGAACAACAATGCCGATGCTTTATCCCGTGTTGAAATCCATACTAAGGATACAAAAACCTTTTGGGAAGAATTGGATGATATATTAGACGAATCACAACGCCTAACAAATCAATGTGTTACTTTTGGTGGTCAAGGAAACCCAGTAAATCGTTGCCTTGAAACCCCAGAATATCAACCCTCTTCTGATATTCAGATCATTGGAGAACCCAATCAAGATGCTGAATATACTCCCCCTACCCCTACCCCTACCAACGGAAGACATTGAGTTACCTTCCACAAGTAATGAACCCCCACCAGAACCCGAAAACCACGACGATGACACCATTCACTCCAATGCTGAACAGAACCCTGTTGTAGCAATTCCGATAGCGCAATGTGCCGTGAACTTAGGGCTCAATCAGTTGATTATAAGCTCGGTTCTCCATTCTCCGGCCAAACCCAAAACTACCATTTTATTCGTGAAAAAAATAAGTATTAATATTCAAATATCGCAAAATGATACAGAAAACGATATTCTGAATTTTATCAAAGAATATGTCGCCCCAAGGGTGCGGTATCATGTCTATTTCGAAAACCCCGACATTTATGAACCATTTTCTGCAACAATTCAAAATTATTTCAAGTGGCCCTCTATCAAATTTAAGAGGTGTACCAAAAAGCTTCCAAAAGATATCCAAAACCATCATGAAGGTAAATCAAACCACCGGGGTGTTGACGAAACTTTTGCAAGAATAAAAGAAAAATATTGGCCGAACATAAAATAATCTATTCAAACATTTATCAATCAATGCGTTACATGCCAACAAAGTGAATACGAGCGAAATCCCATCATAATGAAGCTCAACATCACCCCCACAGCAACAAAACCTTTTGAGATTGTACATCAAGATACATTCAATAGTGAAAACACAAAATTTCTTACAATCATAGATAGCTTTTCAAAGTACGCGCAGGCATACCTTGTTAATTCATTAACAGGTACAGAAATAGCTGATAATCTCATTAAATTCTTTTCTCATCATGGTATCCCCAAGCGAATTATCGTTGATAATGGTCCGAATTCAATATCTTCCTTATTTCCAAACTTCTGGCTTTACACAAAATAGAAGTCCATTTCATTTCACCACATCACCCGCAGTCCAACGGAATGATAGAACGGTTCCATTCTACTATTTCTACTATTTTAGAACACATTCGGCTACTCAATACTCGAGGATTTTTGAAAACCCCTCCAAAAATGAAAATGTTGTATGCAATTTTGGCATACAACCATTCCATACATTCCATCACAAAGTTCAAACCAATTGATATCATTAGCAGTCACATTTCAACCAATGACCCTTTCAATATCGAAATTGATCGAAAATTACCAAATGATTACACTAACGATCATAAAGAACGATCTAAACTCCTCTATAAGAAGATAAACTCAGACCTAATTAAGCAAAAAGAAAAGATACTGGAACGGGAAAATAAAAACCGCGATGACCCACCCCATTGTATTCAAAATAAAACAAAAAGCTTGTGTGAAAAAACATATAAGGGAGAAAGATGCGAATAAATTTCAAAAACCAACTCAAATCAGAATGGTTGATCGTACAATGAAAACGGTATCTACGGAAAACCAGCAAAAAATTTACATGGACAATTTAAAACGCCCTCTCAAAAAATACCCATCTCCGATTAAAAATTAATTAATTTTTCAAATTATCTGGAACTCTCGGAATCCAAGAAAAAATATCTAAACAAAACCTTAAGAACAACCCAGGACTTATTCCACTCAAACTTGGAACAGACAAGGTAGAAACACACGCGTATTCACTTATTCATTATTACGACTTGAATCCAATAATTACTGAGGTGAATAAATTAAAATTCCACTCTAAAAACGTGAAGACACTTGTAGGCGGTCACAAAGACTACTCATGGGATACATCAACTATTTGAAAATAACTGACAGACTGACCAACATATTACCACATCCGCTCAGAACAAAACGCGGTCTCATAAATGACATTGGATCAATTTTCAAATCAATCACAGTAAATTTAGATTCAAGTGACGGAGAAAAATACGATCGTCTGATAAATGAATTACAAAATAATCAAAATGATCTAGTAACAAACATCAAAAGGCAAAATTCACTTTCAATCAATTGATCAGTTCAATAGTACAGTTCAGCAAGTGAAACATAACGAACAGCATTTTTAGTTTTACCCGTATAAGTCGGGAAGGGCGAGAGTCCCCGTAGATTTTCTCTGACCAATGTACTGCTCACCACAATAGTTACATTTTTTCCCATTTAATCGTCTTTGTATCTATTACGGTTTAGAATATAGCAATGTTACCACATGATAAAAGATATATAGATATATTCAAAGTGGATTCTGGGAATATTCCATCATTCTGATTGGAATATTTCATGAATATTCTATGAATATATAATGCTATCTGGGTTTTTATATTGACAAATTTAAAGTAATAGCTGCTAAATAATCCTCAACATACCGCAGTGAGTAACCTTGCATGATAGATAAAAGGCGTTTCTTCAATTGAGTATACTTGCTTTCCTAAAACCAGCTCGGTATCTCAAGTTTTCTGTTTGGTTTTGCTCCAATTGAAATTTGTCGAAATGTTCAGCTAAGGAAGGACGATGGCAATCCAAAGTCCTTTGGAAGGCAATATACCATGCTCTCAAGGAATCGTGCTAGGAATCGCATGTTAATAGGTAAGACCTCGTTAGTCCTTGGCTCGCACAAGTTTCGACTTCTGAGGGCTGTCGTTCGTAGGGTGTCGACAACTGGTTAATGGAAAAAACTATTCTAACACAGTAGTTTTCTTCAACAATCATTGATTCTGGAATATCCATATTAATCCGATCATACATGTTCCTTATCTATATGCCGCAGTGGTCAAGATGGTAGAGCGCTAGTCTATCAATCAGGGGGACGTGGGTTCGATTCCCAGCTCCTTAGCTCACACACGTTTCGACTTCTGAGGGCTGTCGTTCGTAGGGGGATGACAGCTGGTTAGCGGAAAAAACAATTTTAAACAACAATCTCTTGGCAAAATTCCTTTTAATGTTCTTTATATAAACGTTTTTTCTAGTAATCTGTTATTGATGAGAATTCGATGGGAAACTCTTTTTATTCAAGAATTTCGTACGCAAACGGTACATCCCTCGATTTTGAGGAACTCAGTGCGATCAGAGTTAAACATTTTAATCTGATTTTTTGAATGTTCACATATATATTAGCTTGTCTTCTGAATTGGACGGCAAAGATTTTGAGATAGATGTAAAAACACACTTAGATCCGATTTTGAAAATATTTCTTTGAAAGCATTTACAGCTGCTACTTCAAAATTAAACATCAAAGATTTAGGTTCAAAAGTTGGCTGTAATTCTTGCATTATTTTGAACAGTCTCCTTCTTATTACCAAGAATTGTATAGTTAGAGCACCAAAGTTTCTTCATTTCCAATAAAACAATGTATTGTGTAGATTTGAAACACCACAAAGTCATATGCTAAATTGAATGTTCCGTCGGCATACCAAAGACTAAATTCAGTTAGAGTCTGCATGTTTGCATTCGTATTAAGGCCTGGTCTATCTACCGCGGAGTGCGTATGCGGAGTACGCAATGCGGAATCCGCATCTATTGCTTTCTGTGTTATTGAATGCGGCTGTTCTATGTGGAGCGCACTCTGCATGCATCACAGAATCGTCCGTCGCGCACGTGCTTCGCTATTGCGTCTGAGGCGATTTCGACGACTGTTCCGCAGCGACCGCAGTAGTTTGGAATCATCCGAGAAGAGAAGGTTGTGATTTGGAGGTTAAGGCAACTCAGAAAATTTTTTGCAAATTCACTAAAGAGCAGGACGAAATACTTATAGATAACGTATCTCGACATCCTGCGCTATATGATGCCTCTGATAATATATGGAGGGAGATTGCTGAAATTATTAAGAGAAGCGGTAAGTTATAATTTTTATATTTATGAAATCATATGCACATGTTTAATTTGTGTCTGTTCGATTTATTAAGTAATCCTGCCAATGTACTCTTCCTTGTCTGCTACAAAAGTAATTTTTGAATTCCTCTCGTGTTCTAAATGCCTGTAATGATGCATTTCCTCCAGTTCTACTCAAAGGCGTCACGTTTTCAGTTGGAAGCGTTGTGTCAGGATCTTCTTCACTGACTGTTCGAACACAGTTTGAGTTTCTTAACAAATTGTGCAAACAACAATGCGCAGTACGCACTCTCGATAGACCACCCTATGATGCGGATTCTACAAGCACACGACGCAACGCGTACTCCGCATATGCACTCCGCGGTAGATAGACCAGGCCTACCGATGGTTCCAAAACTTTGGAAGGTGTCGGAGCCGGAATATACGGGATAAACCCAGTAGTGAAACGCTCATTCAGTATGGGGAAATTAGCTACGGTATTCCAGGCAGAGGTATATGCCATTCAAATGTGTGCAAGGGAGCTGGAAAATCGACGCCACACACGAAAAACAATAAAAATATTTTCAGATAGTCAAGCGGCACTGAAAGCGCTTGAATCCAATTGCTTTAAATCCAGAGCAGTAAAGAACTGCAGAGAAACCTTAAACCGACTGGCACAACGCAACAACGTTAACCTAGTCTGGATACCAGGTCACACGGGCCTAGAAGAAAACGAAATAGCGGACGCCCTAGCAAAAGGGGGGCCGAAACAACGTTCACTGGACCAGAACCGGTAATCGGTATAGCACATAGCACTGCCAAGAATGTCATAACATCCTGGGCTGACAACAAAACACTCGAGTACTGGCGTAGTCTACCGGGCCTAGCCCATTCCAAAGCATTTATTGCTTGCACAAGGAATAAACAGGACTCTGACAAGCTGCTAGAACTCAGTAGAGCACATCTCAGAGTTATAGTAGGTTTGCTCACTGGCCACTGCAAACTCAAATACCACATGCATAAAATCGGACTTGCACAAGATGCAGAGTGCCGCCTATGCATGGAGGAGGATGAAACGGCTAAGCACATTTTATGTACATGCCCCGCAGCAGCCAGAACCAGATTTTCAACATTTGGCAATACAACAGTAAGGCCAGAGAACCTGGTAAATTGTTCTCCCAACGTACTCCTCAATTTCGTTAAGAGATTGGATATACTGGGAGAAATATAACCATAGGGTGAGCCACAATAGGCCATTGGCCGCAGTGGAGGGCCTGACTCACGTTCAAACCTAACCTAACCTAGACCAGGCCTTTAAAAAACAAAATTCAATCAATTGGGTATATTCTACCAGAATCCCACAAGTTTCAAAGATTTGTGATACTTGCCTTATTGCTCCCTACATTATGTCCATGTCCAGAGCTGCTTTCCATTTGGGAGTTTCAAGCACCAAAGCTATTCCATACTTCCTATTGATGGATTTTGAAAGACTCAATTTCCTAGCCAACGATTGAGCTACAATAAGAAGCCCCGGTGCTTGAAATTCTCAAATGGAAAGCGGTTCAGTGGGAGTTAGATGATCGACATCTTGTGTCCTTAGTATTAGTCTACCTCCACATCCAGTCTTTGCTCGCCAATTTTAAGAATTGATATACGTTTCATCTTTTCTGTACTCGTATCCTTCGAAATTAAGTATTCGAACACCTTTCTTATTTCTTCATCGTTTTTATGTCGCCTTAATCTCGATTGTTTTATTCAACAACTCAACTAGAAACATAAATAAAATGTTACTGCTAGAGAGAACTCTGAAGAACGCAAAAAGAAATTTTTTGAACCTAAAATGAGAAACTCAGGAAAAAGGATACGCCACCCAGATCAATGGCAAAGAAAAAATCTGCGTTATCTTGAGAAAGGGGAGAGGAATATAAGTCCCAAACTAGGATTCCTCTCGGTTCGTGATGCGAGTAGGTTCAAGTGCTGAAGCGAGAGAAAAAGATGGGTGAATTTACAAACCGTACCTTTATGAATATATTCCTTTTCCTTCCTCATATAACTTGGTGAGTGCTGAAATAAACTTACGAGATATTATATAAAGTCAAGCATGGGCGACTCTACGCCAGGAAATAATGAACCACCGGACAAATATCCAATACCATAAAAAACGACAGAAACTTTTTTACACTGAAACCAATGCAAAAACATACATGGTAATGATCGAGGCCACCGAACAAACGGATAATAACATCGGTAAATATAACCATTTGAAAATAGCTAAAGAAATATTTGACCTAAATTTCAGAGATTTAGTAAAGTATCAAATAAAGGCAAGAACAGACTTGGAGTAGAATTTACTCATTACAGAGCAGCTAATGCATTCTTACAAAAAGAAACTCTCAAAAACAAAGGTATCAAAATGTTCATTCCTCTGAATCAGGTTAGATGTAAAGGGATAGTTAGACACATCGATACAGACTTTACAATTGAAGAAATTGGAAAAATTATCTCATCTCCATACAAAGTCACAGACATTAGGTTAAATCGTAAAACAAAGGTGGGAGATAAAACTAAATTTGTACCTACATCAACGATTTTACTTACCTTTGAAGGTTTATACCTCCCTAGATTTATTTCAAAGTACATATTCCCTATGCCAGTCACTCCATACATACCCCCTGTAGTACAATGTTTCGCTTGTTTGTTATATGGTCATACAAAAAATAAATGCCGTGGAAAAGCAAAAGCATGAACTGTGGTACGACCCATAACGATTAAACATGGATGACGTGGATCTTGCCAAATGAAATACTACTACTGTCAAAGTAATGAACATAAATCAACACATAAAAACTGTCCGAATGTCAGAGACACATATAGATAAAAAATAAAATGGTATATGAAGCAAAAAACATGGTACCCAAGACCTGCGGACAACCAAAACCAAGTGAATTCCATGAACACACCCAAGAATTTCCTCAACTCCAAAAAAAAAAATTGTGATTCTAGAAATCGGAGCAAAAAGTAAACGGTCATACAACCAAGCACTGAGTAGCCCACCAAAAAAGAGAACCATTTTTACCCCAAATTATGAATAAGAGATTTATTATACTTCCGTAATGGAAGGCCCGAAAAAGTTAACAAACAAGGAGCAACTAACTCCTTGACACAAAGATCCAATTCGCCTGTAAGTGCCTCGAAAATTTCACAAATATTATTCAAGAATATTACCATAACTTCGTTGAGATGCCTATGGTATACAAATTGAAAATCAAAGAATTAATCGTTACCTACTTTAACCTGGGTGGCACTATGGACCTTAACTCCCGTCGTGTGGTAGTGGCACCAAGTAAAGCAAGTTCAAACAAATACTGAATAGTGGTATTGTCATAGATCAAACTCCCACATATAAATAAATCATATCCAAATGGCGAACAATCATTTCCTTATCCTACAGTGGAATATTCATGGCATCAACATCAACAGACATCACTTAATATCACTAATCAGAAAACACTATCCAGATGTAATTCTACTTAACGAAACCTGGCTGAAACCTCATTATAACTTCTTTATTAAAAATTACAATACGATAAGAGGGGATAAACCAAATGGAACAGGGGAGGACAAGCCACCCTAATCAAAAATAACATCACATATCTCCAAATTCCCTTACATATAATACATAAAGAATTTCAATGCTGCATAATAAAAATTCATAATATAAATATAATAAATATTTACTCAAACCCCCACAATAAACTAACAACCCAACGTATGAAACAAATAATAGACCCCCTCAGGGGTAAGATGATCTGGATGGGAGATCTGGATGCTCACAATCCAATATGGGGAAGTCATAACATAAATAGTAATGGCACTGCAGTAGCGCAAATGATGGAAGATATAGCTTGGTCGTTATGAATGACGGGACCTCGACTCTAATACAACCCCCAAATCAAACTCCCAGCATCCTAGACCTCACAATCGTCTCAGATAATATAGCCCACAAATGCTCTCGGACTAAAATAATGGACCCTGGAAACAGCGACCATTACCCAATTATACACACCACTGGCTGATCGATATATAACCTTCAAAAAATAATAGGTTCACGTTTTCCCGTTCATCATTCAGTTCGATTTAAAGTAAACATCTACTGTA
This sequence comes from Chrysolina americana, assembly GCA_958502065.1. Classification (NCBI taxonomy): domain Eukaryota; kingdom Metazoa; phylum Arthropoda; class Insecta; order Coleoptera; family Chrysomelidae; genus Chrysolina; species Chrysolina americana. The sequence continues at coordinate 26,594,044 of OY293419.1, read as the reverse complement.
CGTTGGAATCAATTATGTCAGTTCAACAAATGAAAGAACAATGAATCAGTGAATTGCTAACCTATTCTCTAACACGCAATAGAACTACTTAATCACTGATACATCTGAATGAAATATACCTACTAGTACTTTCAGGATCAGCTCTCACGGAGGCTTCTTCAAGCTTAGTTTTATTGTTCATAATTAGCATTTTTACATCTCCCGATTCTACTAAACCCATTCTTCGATGATAATTCTTTTTGCTGGAGCTGGTCATGTATTTGGTTGATAAGCAGTGGACCCACCAATTTCAAATAAGCCCCGTTTTTCGAAATTATAGTCATAACCTGAAACAAAAATGATTTGTCAATGATGTTAATATTCAATTCAGTGAAAAATTAGTGGATAGGGGTCATTAAAAGCCGTAAATTTTCCTAATTCAACCAGATGTTTTGGTTGCGTTACATTACGGTTACTATAGTTTTGTTGTAGATCATCAAATAATCATGCCAATTTCATATTTATTATAATATTTCGACCAACTTCGATATGCTGTGCGTAGGAGTATCAACATAGTGAAATGAATACGAAGTACCCTTCTTTCCAAGCGTAAGAAATTGTACTTCGTATTCATTTCATCATATTTATTAATTGAATTATCTTGGAAATAAATGTTAAAATGTCCAACTTTCAGTTAGAGGATATCACTGGTGACCTGGCAATTTCTCCTATCTGCCATTTTTAGCGAAAATGAGTTATTGGTATATTCGGAATCTACGTGTCTTTTACACAGTAATGCGAAGTCTCCTAACTGTAAATCCAATTGACACCCTTTAAAATGCTAAAGACAATTTCTCCTACGTTACAGAGAGTGAAAAAATCGTGGCAACATGTCCTATCTTGTCAGTTTGTGTATAGTTGTTATGGCTGACGCAACGCTCTGACTTTCTTGTTTGTTTTTAGGTGGAAAAAATCTAGTTTGGTAAGTTTTTGATATTTTTCTACTTTTGTGATATGTTTCTAATAGATGAAAATAGACAATTTGATGGCATAACAATAAGTTACTAATTATGCTCGATCCAGTCCGAAGATAGATCACAACGTAGTCCGACCCTGAGCGACCTACCGTGCACCTTGTTTCAAAGTAAAAGCATTTGTGCTTCCACACCCTGCCCCGCTTATCCCGTCCGCTGCCAGCAGTCTTCATTCTACTTTGGTGCACCTGCCGCGACGGACGTGTTTTGTGTTACTGCGCTATTGGTAAGTACACGAACTATTTCTTCCCCGCTCACTTTACATTTCAGCTTTATTTTTCATTGAAGAACATGGGTAAACATAGACGAAGAGACAGCTCGTCTGACAGAATCCCAAACAAGCATTGATTAAAACGCCTTGATAGACTAGAAAGAGAGTTACGGCATGTGAAAGGGGAAAGATCAAGATCTCGTTCTAGACTACGCCGTGACACCCTAAGCCACGACCGCCGTTCTCCGAGTGAAACGGGATCGTACAAAGAAACACATCGCAAGGCCCGCCGTTATCCGAGTGAGACGGAGGAATTTCAATCAGAGCGAATGTCGATGTCCAGAGTCCGGTACGATGGTACACCGGCAAGATCTTTGAGCAATGGTCGTGAGCCGAGTGCCGCGACAGATGCTGCTAGTCAGGATGGTCACTACTCGCGTGGAGAGGCAAACGATAATGATATAACAGAGGCGCGCCGGTCGGAGGGGCCGGACTCGCCCGTACTGGAAATACACAACGATGTAGTTTTGTCAGAAAATACTCTGGACTTGTTAGGGGAGGACCCTTTGAAGGGAAGAAAATCTGAATTTACCATCCATGGGACCATAGCCTCCAGATGGACTCATATTCTAGTCAATGGCCTGCCCAGAGAAGAACATGACAAATTATTAGGAAAATATGAATTCCCTAGCAATATGATGCTACTAGAACCTCCACAGTTGAACCCGGAACTGAAATCTATAATGTCGTCTGCGAACTTGGCGTGAGACAATACGCACAAAAGATATCAGCACCAGGTAGGCAAGGGTATTGCCGCCGTAGGCAAGGCCCTGGATGACATGTTAAATACAGAAGAAAACATTTCTCCCCAACTGAAGGAGAACATTCTCTCAGCCATGTCTGGCAGTGGGCGAATACTCTCCAACCTATTTTTCGAAATTTCCTCGAAACGCAAACAGTTAGTATCTACCCTGCTTGATAAACAAGTCTGGGAACTCTGTGCTAAAACTCCTCCGGGAGAATTTCTGCTCGGCCCAGACCTCAATTCCAAAATCCAGGCAGCAAAATCACTTGAAAAGGTAAGCAAGGATTTACAACCCCCTCCGCAGACACCAGCCAAGCTTCCACAAAGAAGAATATACGACACTAATGGGAAAAAAGGAGGGGGGAAAGAAGTATCGAGGCAGCCTTCAGGGAAACAGCAGACGCCCGACTCACTTCAGGGGGGAAGTGAGGTCGCGAAGGGCCACAACCTCCAAAACAGAGAAGAAGACTTTTCAGAGGAGACGCCAATGGTAAGCATAATATTTTTTACTGACCGTTTGAGCTATTTTTACAAATCCTGGGAAAAAATTACAGCCAACCCCATAATACTATCCTGGATAAAGGGATACAAAATTCCCTTTTCAAACCCTCCACCCACTACGTTCAACTGCTTCAGGCAATCATTTTCTGTCGCCGAAAAGGCTCTAATGAAATCCGCAATTCACGAATAACTACAGATGGGCACCATCAATAAATGCATGCCTAACAGCAAGCAGTTTATTTCACCCATATTTCTTACAGAAAAATCAAACGGGTCCAAACGATTCATTTTGAATCTCAAACGACTGAATGAATATGTCAGAGCTACTCATTTCAAAATGGAGGATCACAGAACGGTACTTAGGCTCATAACTAAGGGTGTATTTCTCACCACAGTTGATCTCAAGGACGCTTATTATTCCGTCCCCATCCATCAAGAGTCACGGATATATTTGAGATTCCAATTTGAACAAGACTTATTTGAATTCAATTCATTACCTTTTGGATTGTCATCAGCACCGTTTTGCTTTACTAAAATAATGAAACCAATAGTATCACACCTGAGATCCAAATGCATTCTTTGTGTGAACTACCTAGATGATTTCTTGATTCTAGGCGACACCCATGAGGTTTGCCTGAAGAACACTCATATCACTCTTGAGCTTCTTATATTCTTGGGGTTCAAAATCAACAGAGAGAAAAGCTCATTGGTTCCTAGCAACACGAAGACATTTTTGGGATTTCAGTTTGACAGCTCAAAAATGAAAATCGAGTTGCCGTGGGAAAAAAAAAACTATACATTAGAAATAAGGCTATTCACTTTCAGCAAAAATCATGCTGTAAAATCCGAGATCTAGCCAGGTTTATCGGAACCCTATCGGCAGCTTGTCCGGCCGTGAAATACGTATGGGTTTACACGAAAATCTTAGAAAGGGAGAAACATATGGTTGTCTCACAATAATATGAATTATGAAGCAAAAATGATACTATGCTCATCCCTGAAGGCCGATTTGCGGTGGTGGGAAAATAACATTTCAGGTTACACAAGATTACTTTCAGCTCGAAATATACACAGACGCTTCACTTACCGGATGGGGCGCTTGCTGTGGTTATGAGAAAGCCTACGGTTTCTGGTCAATATCAGAAACAAATCTTCATATAAACCTATTAGAACTGAAGGCAATCCTTTATGGCCTTGGATGCTATGCAAGCCATTTGCGTAATCGTAACGTTTTAATACGCTTCGACAATACCACCGCAATATCATGCCTGAATCGCAGGGGCAGTGTCCGATTTAAAGAAATGAATAATATATCCAGAGAAATATGGCAGTGGTGTGCCCAACGAAACATTCGAGTGTTTTCATCCTATATAAGATCCTCGGACAATATAAATGCAGACCGAGAATCTCGTCGCATTTCGGACGAACCTGAATGGTCCTTATCCATGGAAGCCTTCAAGTCAATCGAATCTCTCCTGGGAAGCCCAGAGGTAGATCTGTTCGCATCATACCATAACAATAAATGTGAAAAATATGTTTCCTGGCGGAGAGATCCCAATTCATTCGCTATTGACGCTTTTACCCTGAATTGGAAATTTTTGAATATTTACTGCTTCCCCCCCATTCAACTTAGTTCTAAGATCTATACAAAAAATAATCCATGATAAGACCGAGGGAATAATGGTGGTACCACGGTGGCCCTCGCAACCATGGTACCCCCTTTTCCTTAGACTCATCGTGGGTCAACCAGTCACCTTCAACCCAAACGTTGACTTATTATCATGCATTCTCAACAGGCCGCATCCACTAGCTCAACAACTTTCCCTGGTGGCCGCGAGGTTATCTGGCAATCTCTACTAACCAAAGAAGCACCCGAATCAGCCGTTGATACAATCGTGTCTTCGATATCAAACTCAACCGTAAAACAGTATCAGTCTACATAACGCTTATGGTGGAAATATTGTTCAGAAAGGAAAATATCTGTATACCAAGCCTCTAGAAATGATCTTATTACCTTTTTGCAACATGTAGCAGAAGAGAACAATTATAAATATGGCTCAGTGAATTCTCATCGATCGGCATTATCCTTGATCCTTCCAGGGGAACTGGGGACGGATTGCCTCGTACGAAGATTCATGAAAGGCATTGCCCGGCTAAGACCATCTACCCCAAGATACAACAGTACATGGGACCCGGCTATACTGTTGAGGTACATCGAGGATATTCCAACACCACTCAGTCTCAAGCTTCTATCACAGAAACTAGCTACTTTTCTGACACTTAGCACCGGTAGCAGACTTCAAACCATTTCGCTGATTCGGATCCCTGACAAACTTCAGCCTCCAGGAGAAGATACAAAATTTCATAACGGACCCGATTAAGACCTCGGGCCCTAACAAACTACAACCCACGCTCCAGATCCCTTACTTCACAGAAAACCGATCACTCTGCGTGGCAACAATGCTCCAAGAGTACCAAAAAACCACCGAACATCTGAGGAACCCAAGCTGTGAAATACTCTTCATCATACCCAGGAAACCCTACTCTACAGCGAATAAACAAACACTAAGCAGGTGGAAAAAAAACATGGTAGAAGCAGCCGGAATAGATACCTCAAAGTTCAAGCCACACTCGGTAAGACATGCTTCGACTTCTGCAGCACTAAGAGAAGGCATATCAGTTGAAACTATCTGCAGAACGGCAGAATGGTCTGAAAAAACAGCAACCTTCGCTAAATACTACAATAGGCCACTATCCAAGGAGACAGACTTCGCCAACTCTACTATAGGAGAAATCTACCTATCTAATAAAAATTAAGTTATAAATACGGAAACTGAAAATGGCAACGAGAAAAATATCGACACAAGGTCATCTCCATATATTTTCGATTTGGAAAATGCTCCCATTGTGTTTCAAGGAGTTGATTTGGAGAATAATCATATCATTATTGAATCTCATACTGAAGACTGCATCATAGAGGAAAGCTTGATTGACTATGATAGTAATATTATACCAAATGGTATAGAAAACACAAACTGGACTGATAATATTGGCAATGGTGATAATGACATAATGAATTATTCTTCTTCAAATTATGTTAAAGACCAAAGAATAATAATGGAAATCCATGAGACTGAACAAACAAAACCTCTTGTTTGCCATATGAACTTTCCAGCGATGAGGAAGACAACTTATGAGCCTTCAGAAAAGTATGCAAACGGTAGTCAGGAATGTTCCAACAGAAATAGCTCAAATAATTTAACGGAACAGAAACAAGAAGATGAAACGGGGATACAAACCGAAAATAATGCAATAAACAGTGCTAGAAAAAGAAAGCGAATAAAAATGACTGGATTAGGAATAAAAATAAAAGACTTAGAATGAAAAGAGAAGCGTATTTAGGGTTCACGAGAAACCGAGGTGAAAAAATTAAGCAAAACATGCCAAGAAGAGGAAGGACTATAAAAGAAACATGTAAATAAAAAAAATGTATGAACTCGAAAGTGACATATTGTAAGGAGTTTACAGAAGACTACAGGAATGTGATTTTCAATAAATTCTGGAATATGAATTGGGATCAGCGAAAGGTTTATATAGCATCGCATGTGTTTAAAACCCAAACTTTTAAAAAAAACAAAGAGTAGGCAGCTATTACCTCAGCGATGGAAATGAAAACCTACAGGTATGCCGTACCATGTTTCTCAACACGTTAGATATTGGCTATAAGACTATTCAGTATTGGGTAGACAATAGTTCTTTTGGTATGGTTGAAGATACTCCCACAAGAACTTCCACCAAGGATGTTATTAGGAGATACACTGAGAGCTACAGGTATTTGGGAGAATTTTTCAAAAACTTACCAAAACTCCCATCACACTACTGTCATCGCGATACATCGAAATTATATTTAGAGTATTCGTTTCAAACAATGAGTCAATTGTATGGGGTTTATAAAGACACATTCTGCAAAGAAAATGGTCTAAGTTCGTTAGGCCGCAATGTTTTTGTTAAAACCTTCAAAGAGAATAACCTAGCTTTATACGCCCCAAAGAAAGATCAGTGCAATGTTTGCTTTTCTTTCAAGTACGGAAATGTTACAGAACTAGAATATACAGCACATAAACAGAGGAAAGATACTGCCAGACAATCTAAGATTGATGACAAACTGAAAGCAGAAAAAGGTGAACTCATAGTACTAACGATGGACGTACAGGCTGTCAAATTATGTCCCTATCTTCTAGCTAACAAAATGTATTTCAAAACAAAACTTTGTTGTCACAATTTTACCGTGTATGACCTAAATTCTCGGAATGTAATGTGCTATTGGTTCTCCGAAAATCAGAATAATGATCTGAAAGCGTTCACATTCACCAGCTGTATTATCGATTATCTGGAAGAGAACTGTGTTACTCCGTCCAAAACTCCCATCGTTATGTACTTACGGTTACCAAAACCCAATAACACTTTGGCCAACGCATTGCTAAACTTCGCTATTAAGTATGATATTATAGTATATCAAAAATATCTTGAACCGGGTCACACTCAAATGGAGTGTGACTCGGTTCACAGTGTTATAGAAAGAAGTCTTGGATACAGAGAAATTCACTTGCCTAGTGACTACGCGTCAGTTACCACCGAAGCCAGAAAAGTACTAGAATACACATTTTTCAGAGATTTTTCATCGCAGTTGAGGTATAAGTCACTTCGACCAGGAAAAAAGTTTCTGATCCAGTAATTACTGACATAAAGTGTGTCAAGTATGAACCAAAAGGAAAAATTGAAGTGAAACTTGATTATCAGAATGATTACATCGAACTAAAACCATACCACCAATAACCAATTATCCCCGTTTGTTCAATGTTCCACCTAAAATTAAAACCGAAAAGTGGCAGCATTTGCAGGAGTTGAAATCTGTTCTACCAAAGGACACACATTCTTTTTATGACAGTCTTTTACATTCATAGGATAATACTTAAATGAATGGTATCCATTTAATTTTTGCTCTAGTTTCCATTATTCGTTGAACTGTAGTAAAAAATAGAATAATCGTTCTCCAGTTTAATAAACAGGTTTTTTATTTCTAATTTTTTGCATAACTCTTTCACTTTTATCTTGTTTTGTTAAGTTTATGTCAATAAAATTCCGTTATTTTCCTAATAAGTTGGTAATTTTATTTAGAAAGCAACTTCTCCCAAATGTGAACGCGGTGTAGTTCAAAATCTCCTATGAGTCAAAACGTTAAGGGCAATATCTCTTATCTAACATCGAAATCTACATAATTTCGGCTAAATTTTTTTTGCTCAAATAATTTTGTTTTTTGCCTAATTATTCCATTCTGCAAGAGAAAATTATGAGAATTATCCTTAATGCGAAAACTAAGTAGTTTTTTATGTCTACTGTAAACTTTAGGTTACATCACTTAGGAGATATTGCCAGGCCACCAGCGATATGAACATACAATGAAATGAGATTTACACCAGGGACACAACCTATCTTTGTCAGAAAAAATGAAAACTTGACCCCGGACACCTACAATCAGTCCTGCCTTTCATATATTTTTTAATAACAATAATGTATCTATAGGGTAAATCCGGGATAGTTGGCCATAGGGAGAGATGGCCATAGCGATGTTGGCGCGTCAATTTACTGAGTTAGTTGTCATGCCTGTTGTGTGTCATTTTTATCGTGAAAAATCGCATATAAGGTGAGTTAGCAGCTTTTGTCTGATTTCGCTTCAGTGAATAGTTCATATGAAGTAAGTTTGAATTTCAATTTCAAAATTTGTTTTGGTGTTTTTATCATATTTTGTGTGGAATTAGTTATTAGGATGTTGTGGGACTCTACATATCCTCAAATTGAGATTCTAGTCAACACGTGGGATTGAAATATCTCTATGGCTATCTCTACCGGAAAATCGGGAGAGATGGCCCACTTTTTTCCGGGGGAGTTGGCCATAATTTTATTTGAATGAAGGTTGTCTTTTTGGCACTGTCAGCTCACAAATATGTTTTTATTTACAGATGCCGAACAAATACATAAGAAAATCTGTACATACACGCGGTATCTGGTCACAAAATGATTTGTCAGAAGCAATCAAGAGTGTTGTTGATGGAAATAACTCTGTTCGACGAGCTTCTATTGAATTCAACATACCACGTAAAACCTTGGAGCGTCGAATTAAAACGAAAATCTCTCAAAAAGGAAACATGGGCCCTAGCTGCGTCTTTGGAAGAGAAAATGAAGATCGACTCTCGCGACATATTATATCTATGCAAAAACGTGGATTTCCATTAATCAGAGACGATCTCAGGACCATTGCTCACCATTTCACTCAACAACTAAAAATAAAACACAAATTTAATAATGAAACCGAAAAAGCTGGTTACGACTGGCTTGCTCTGTTTCTGAGCCGTCTTCCGGAAATTAGTATTCGTAAATCGGAAGGTGTCTCCATAGCTAGATCAACGGCAATGAATCGAAAAGAAGTAGGAGACTATTTTAATTTGCTTGAAACGACTATGGAACACCACTCCCTGTTCGATAAGCCAGCAAACATATTCAATATCGATGAAACGGGCCTCCAGCTCAACAGTAGACCAAGCGAAGTACTTGCAAAAAAGGGGTCCAAAGCTGTGTCAGCAGTAACGTCCACAGAAAGGGGAGAAACAATTAGTTTGGTGGTTTGTTGCAACGCTGAGGGTAATTTCTTACCGCCTGTTTTTATCATGAAGGGCAAAAAATAAAAAACAGGAATGGGAAGATAATCTGCCACCAGGATCACTGTTATTTATGGAAAAAAAATCTGCCTACATCAATGCAACAATTTTTTTTCATTGGATGCGTCTTGTCCCTAGAAAACCACTAGGAAAAGTCCTTTTAATACTTGACGGGCATGCTTCCCACGTAAATTCTGTCGTAATGTTGGAGTTTGCAGAGTCGAATGACATCATCATGTTATGCTTGCCCAGTCATACTACGCATTATCTCCAACCGTTAGACAGAAGTTTTTTCAAGTCGTTGAAAGCACACTTTTATGAATCCTGTCGGTTATGGCTTAGAAATCATGCTGGGCGGCGCATCACTAGATATCAGTTTGGTGAGCTACTGAGTGCAAGCTGGGGTAAGGCTGCTACAGTGCAAAATGGTTCATCCGGCTTCAAAGCAACAGGCATCCTGCCTTTCAATCGCGAAATCATACCAGATTATGCTTTTTGTATTGGAGAAACCTCTCCGAACAATACAGCACACACCTCGCCTCAAGAACAAATGGACAATACAGAACAACAAACTGATGGCCTAGAAGCACAACCATCAACTTCTAAAGCCGTAGATGACAAAATATCCCCCTCAAAGATATTGTCCGATTTGACGCCAGCTGTTCCAGAAAAAATAAATGTGGTTAGAAAACGAGCTAAACAAGTAGCGACTATTTTAACTTCACTAGAACATCTGAACATTCGAAAGGGAAAAAGAGAAAACAGCCCAAGAGAAAGAACAAAAGACTCGAGATAGAAAGGTTACAGAAAAGAAAGGAAAAAAGATTTTCAAGACTGAAAAGAGAAGAAAAATGGAATCTTCAAGCAGCGAAGAAAATGTAGAAGTCATTCTGGAAAGTGATGAAATTGAAAGTGAGGATTGTGGTGAAAATTTGTGCGCAGGGTGTGGAGAAGACTATAGAGAGACAAAAAAAAGGTTGACTGGATTAAATGCGTTAATTGTCAGTTGTGGTTACATGAAACCTGCACATCCTATGTTGACTTCTGTCAAAAGTGTGGAAAACTTGACAAAAAAGGCAAAAAAATCCTTAGCACAAGAAATTCATAATAAATTATTCTTTGGTCATCTCTCCCTGAAGACATGGGAGAGATGGCCATACCACTTATTTTCAAGTTTTTCTAGTTTCGGATTCATATTTTGTTTTTTCTCAGAATTAATTAAATGATGATTTGGTAGAGTTATCTTGAATGTTCTTGAGGAATAAATACTTTACAAAAAAACATATGAAGGTTTTGTTTTCAACCACTGAAAAAACTATGGCCATCTATCCCGGATTTACCCTATATATATAACCTAAGTCGATAAAACTGTTCACGCCGTTCTGAGAAATTCAAATTTTTTGTCATTTTGAATATTTTTTGTAATTTTGAACTTTTTAATATTTGTCACGATTGACAATACTATAATTTTTATTTGTAGTTTGGGTTGCCTATAAGACATGGATTTCAAGGTAAAAAAGAGAATTTTTGTGTTCATGCGCGAATGCACCAAGAGAGAGTGCGAATCTTGAACTGCCGAGAACAAGACGTTATATTGACAATTATAGAAAAACCGAAGAGAAGAAATCAGTGTGGTGTATATCAAATTATTTATTGATATATGTTCTAAGAATAAAACCACTCTTTCCTTGCTCCTCCTGATTGCCACGTCCCTTTTTTCCTTCAAGGGTGACACAGCCAAGGGAACTTTACTTCTGGATTCTGGAACGTCGGTAAGTGAGTTTGATTTCCACCTGTAGTGATTTTCCATACAGTCTGCGTAATTGGATTTTTGAAACAATAAAATCCACACCAGAGGTAGCAATACCCTTTATAGCCAACTTCTTCCATGTTTAACTGATATTTTCAAAAAAAGGAAAACAAACAATTTCTAACCGAAAATACCGAAATATGTCATTTTATGATTCATCATTTACCGCAATATTTTTGCCGCATGGGTATGAACGTTCATATGGCGATTTTCTTGCAATCTGCGATTAGCAGAAAAATTGCGAATATTCGCGAGGGTATGAACAAGCCTTTAAACTTATCTTTCTTTGTCTTTATCAATTTTCAATCACAGAACACTAGTTCTAATGTTTTCAATTCCATGCCAAAAATGTCATTTGTCGGTGTCAACCTTTCACACCTTGACATATTTCAATTTTCACTTCACTTCTGTCAAAACATTTCATTCAGACGATCATGTTTTAGTAGAATTGTTTCACCCAGGATTATCCTGGTCCAGGCAGGGTTGCTCAAGTGAGTACAATTGTACTAAATTCAGTACAATCATAAAAAATCTAGTACTGCAGTACCCCATTCATATTTCTAGTACAATTTGTTGAACGTTTCTGTGTTGTCAGATATCATTCCCAATGATCACAAACAGGTAGTTGATGTCACTGTCATCTGTCATCAGAACTGGGAAAAACAAATAATAACCTATTTTGGCCAAATGTACCTCAAGGGAAATAACGGTCATTAAAACAGAAGAAGTATTAACCTATTTTGAATTTTCCCGCGTATCTCTCTTCTCTTTCAACATTTTGAGTTAGCCAAAAGTTAAAGTTCTTGGCTGTCTGATAAAAGCAGAAACGTTTTATAAATTCTAACCATCACATTGCCAAATATAATGCCAGCAAGAGCACACGACAGATTGAAAAATTGTTCAAGCCTGATAGGCAGATATCACTTGCGAAACAAATTCGTCAGGTTGAAATAAAAATTGTTCCTTTTTTATGCAAAAATAATCTTTCATTTTCTTTGACGGATAGCCTTGTTGAACTAATCAAGGGCTTATTCTGTGAGTCTAATGTAGCGAAAAGTTTGAAACTGAGAAGGAAGAAAGCAACCCAATTAGCTCTAGGTATATTAGGACATATGACCAGAGATCATATTTATAAACAGCTACAGAAAAAAAAGTTTTCTTTAATCATTGATGAAATAACTGACGTTGGAATGACCAAGAAATGGTGTGATGCCAACCTTCTTTCGTTCAACATAAGCAAAACGAACATTATTTCATTGAAATGTGATAGAGTGGAACAATTGCAAATGTTTCAGAGAGCAAGTTTTTAGGGTTGCATATTGATGGTATATTAGGATTTGAAAGCCTTATCAATAAATTGTGTAGATCGCTAGCGGCAGGCTGCTATGCCGTATGAGTTGTCTCTAATGAGCTCAATTGTGCCAATGCTAGAACGGTCTACTACGCATTGATTGAGTCCCACCTTAGATATGGTATTGCGTTATGGGGGTTATGTTCAAAATATCTCTTTGATAGGGTCTTTGTCTTGCAGAAAAGATCGATCAGATATTATTTTTGGAGCAGAGAATTTTAACCCTGGCATGTCTTTCATTCTGGAGTGTGTCTCATACACAAAAAATATAAAGGTAAAGCAAAATCTACCTCAACACATAATACACGAATCTCACGATCCTCCCTACCACAAAATTCACTGATATTTAAGAGCAGAAAATTATTCAATCATCTTCCTATCACCATAAAAGAAATAAAAAACGGTAATCAATTCAGAAAAAAAGTAAAAAATCTCTTGGTTGCGAAAGTCTATTATACGTTGGATGAATTCTACCAGGACTTACTTACCTAATCTCAAATTATATACATGAACATGAATATACTTATCTAACCCTCTATCATCCTGGATCACTGGGAACTTGCTAATAGGTTTCTATAGTTTCCTTTTTTTTTTCTCGTATTTTGTTATATGCAAGGCGCCATTTTTTCTCGTTAACTGCTTCATACATAAAATTATTTATTTATTTGTAATGTTGAATTGACTTTGCCGCTGCTGTAATCTAATCCAAGTCCTCGTCTAGTAATAATGTTAAATTTCACAACCTATTTTATTTTATTTTATCTCATTTTACATTGTATTTATGTCAAATTACCTATTGTAGTGTATGCTCAAGCTGTCAACGAGAATTGTATTCTTCTGATATTAAAGCGTATTTTGATTTGATTTGATTTGATATGGATGGAAGGTTCTATGATACTAAAAGTAAAAACGTGAAGGATCACTTCTATGACCTGATTGATGTGGAAAAGTGCTGCTGAATCATTATTTTTGTCCATCAAAAACTTTCACATTGATAAAGAAATTCCATTCAACAATATCATTGGTTTTGGTGCTGATAACACAAATGTAATGATGGCATTATGTATTAACTACAAATATTGATAATAAAGATAGCTGTCTGATGCTGAAACAAATGAGCGACTGGCAACGATGAATTACTGCACATGCGCCAAATTACAATGACAGTTAAGAACGACTCTCCTAGTGTTGTTTCTCTCTTACAACCTTCGTCGCAACCCAAATTAGAAATGATCGTATGTCGGGTATCACTTTTTGTAATATTTGATATTTGTCGTCAATCAATGAAAGATCAAAGGATATTCGTTTTCGTGTAACTGGTAATTTGGCGATGTTTAATAATTTTCCTCATTCCTCGATATTGGTTCCATATTATATTGTGTTTGTAATTTGTTAGTTCATACCACAATAATTATTTAAGTTCAATACTCGAACAAATTTCAGTTTACCCAAGAATTCATCACGATCCCAGTGGATATTACGTTAGTAAACTGAGAAAGAATACACATGGTAATCATTTCTCTAGGAGTGATATGTATTATGTGTGAAGCGAAAGAAAACTTTTTAAAACTGGTGCACTATCTTCACCCAACTTTGATTGTTTTTTATCTACTTCCATGATGCTCTTCAAGGAAGTTCACTTCACAATGAAGAACAAGAAATTAACTGTTCATGTGGAAAATCCACAATGATTTCAATGGTGAGTAGGTAAACTGAAAATAAACTGATATTTTTTCCAACATTTGTCTTTTTCACAGCTAACGAAGAAGTTCCCAAAAAAGATAATGAATATCTTACAAGCAACAATCTGATCGTAGAATCTTTAAAGGTTAGTAGACATTACATTTGTGTTATTCATTCCCATAGATCACCACCAAAAAGCTAACAAACCATATATTTAAATTGAAAATTTTTTGCTCAAAAAAATATCCTATCAAATTTGTCCATTTCTAGTCATGTGTGTCGAAATAACCAATGAAACCATCCTTACAATGATAACTACCCATGGACAGCTTTCACGGGTAGTTATCACTTATGTCATGACATTGCTAAGCAACCAACACAACCAAGTTATTTGACATTTCTGTAATTCAATTTATTTCGAAAATGTCACTTCCTTGCTTTGGTGTTCAAAATGATGCGACAATTGACAACCGAGGCGAATACAGCAAGATACTTGTAAGATCAACGGAATATCATTATACGAATTGTTCTTTTAATAACTGTGTGTTCAATAAATAGTTTTGTTCGAATTGCAAAAAAATTTGTTACCGAATATCCCTCGAACATTGATAAATAACTCATAATTCAATCACAACTTCCTCAAGCACGTTATTTTAGGTAACATCCCTCCGCCTTCGGCGTCGGGATGTTACCAAATAACGTGCTTTCGAAAACTGTGATAAAATTATTTCATTAGATATCAATGTCCTTGAGATAGTATAGCTGAAAATCTTTCCATTTCTTGTTCATTTATTTTGAGAAATCATTATTCCGCTGACTTCTAATTTAAGTTAATAGTTATTTGTTCAACTAGGCAGCAGAGTAGTAGATTGACTGCCGAGGCTGAATTCATAGTCGCGTAGCAAGGCTAGGAATTCAGCTAAGGCAGTCAATCTACTTTGCTGCCGAGTTGAACATATAATTTTTTCACCGATTGTTCATAATGATCTAGGAGGATATTGTATTTGCAAATTATTACAATTCCCACAATCTCTTTATTTTTCCTGTAGTGTTCAATTAAAATAAAATTTGATAGAAATCGCAGTTGTTGGAATGGTTGGTTTCTATGGAAATGTCCATAATAATTATAGTTTGACAATTCATGAAATTTCTGACAGTTGTGCGAAAAAATATCGGTATATTTGAATTATTATATAATGGACAGTGATAGCGACCTGGAAGTACTTACTCCTCCAGAAATAAGGGAGATGGCAAAAAATATAGAGTTGAATTTTTTGCCGGAGAAGTCTCGGATGAAATATGAAGGAAATTATAAACGATTTATGGATTATTGCAAGGAGAAAAATGCGAAGACTTTTTTGGAGAATGTATTACTTGCTTATTTTGCTGGATTATCTCAAACAATGAAGAGTTTTACCCTTTGGTCTGTATATTCCATGTTGAAGGCAACTATGAATGTTAAAAATTGCGTAGATATAGTAAGATACTTGAAGTTGCGGGCATATTTAAAACGGTCATCTGAAGGCAACAAGGCAAAGAAGTCCCGAGTTTTCGAAAAACAAGATATTATAAACTTTATACTGGATGCACCAGATGATGAATATTTATTAGCAAAAGTAAGTTTTGAATAAGATATCTATACCATGGAGTGAAAATACTTATAATCCATTCTTTTAGGTTGTATTGATTTTTATAATTGCGGGTGCATGTCGCTGCGACGAACTTTTGAATTTAAAGTTAGAAAATATTGAAGATATGAACAATAAACTATTGGTATCCTTATTAAACACAAAGACGAAGCGTTCGAGGTCTTTATGGAATATTTGGATGTTGTTAGAAAATATATAGCTCTTCGGCCTGCTGAATTAAAAGACACAAGATTTTTTTTCAAATACGCAAAAGGTAAATCCATAAAGCAATTTGATGGAATCCATAAATTTGGTAAAATACCTCAAGAAATAGCTGTCTATTTAAAGTTGCCGAATGCTAAGGAATATACGGGACACTGCCTCTACTAAACATATGTTTTTAAATTCTTGTTAAAAGTGTTATGTAATAATTGCTAATAAATGTTTACGTCAAATGTTTTATTCCCATTGAGTATAATCACTTTGCTGCCTAGGCAGGAACAGTAATACTTTGCTGATTGATATGTGTCAGCAAAATTAATATTTGCTGCCAATCGGAGAAAAAATAATATTCTTCCACCTACTATTATCTACTTCTAAAATATTGCTTCGCAAGAAGGAATATATAGCTCAATCTCTCACAGTTTCTTAATTTGATTTTATGGCTCAGAAAACTTGAACTGAGAAAATTCCAAGTCAGAGGCAAAAACTTAACTGGTAAAAACATTCTGAGACATTTTCTATTTCGCCCTTTTGTGGAAAATTGTATTTTGCTACTTCATTATTTATATTTTTTCAGATAACATGCAGAATATGATGATAAATGTGACAAACAAGCAGAAAGTAAAGATTAGAGTTCTCCATCAGAAAAATAGGTGGCTTTAAAAAAAATGGATATTTTGAAGCAACTGTTGGGACATTTGAAATCAAAGAAGCCGATCTCTGTCATTGCATTAGAAATGGCATGTGTATATTAATTCAGCATGTTTACAGGAAATCCCACCCTTGGACTTATTTATTACCTAGTATATCTACTGTTGCTGAAGTGAAAGTATAAACGTCAATACTCAAAGAATCAAGCCTCTCCAATATTTTTCCAGCCGAAATTGAAAGTCCTTTATAAGATATCACATACATTTGACAGGGATATAAGGGAAATTGTGTGGTAATAGAAGTGCCAAGTCATTGACAGAATTTCATCATTAAACAATGAAGGAAATTATAAAGAAAATGTTGATAATTTTTATTTTGTTTTTGTGTATGTTCCTACGAAAGGGATATCGTATTCGAAAAATATGTACATTTAGAGCAAGTGAATAGAACAGACTTTTTTCATAATTGAAAATTCTACAAGACTATTCAAGAACAGGAATACTAACATAAGTACATACACAAACAGTATGAAATATATTTAAAATATAAAAATATGAAATTTAAGAATTGATGGGCCGTGATGGTCATGATGGTAGAGCGCTTGTCTCTTAACTTAAGGGACATGGGTTAGATTCCCAGCATGGTCATCGGTCTCGTGGATGGCATCACACGTTGAAAGGTAAGGGCTGCGTCTTCCCTAGCTCAGACAAGTCTTTCGAATACTTTTGAGGGTTGTACTCTTAAGGGTGTGCAGCTGGTTGACGGAAATAACAATACATTTTTTTTACAACATATTAATAATTGAGTCACTTGTATTGTGAAAATTACTCAACGGGATGATTGTATAGGGCTTAAAGCTTCCTAAATCAGCCCTATACAATTATCTCGTACAAAATGTTTACTCCTTTGGGAAAGTTTCAATATCAACAGATTGTGATGGTGATTTTATTTTATTCATACAGTGTCCGCCAAAAACTTGGAACCATATGGGAAACGTTTTAACTGATGGTTTCTCAAAAAATTTTATTCCACCTAAGAGTTGGTGCATTCAGCAAGACTGAATATGCGCATAGCCGTTCTTATTAGTAGCCCGCGGTTAAGCGGAAATCGGCCGATATTCTAATTTCACTATAGAGTAAAGTGGCATTGCTATACAAAATATCGAAAAATGTTATTGAAAAAAGTTGTTTGCAATTGAAAGATATTTTCAGTTATTCAGTTTCGTCTGCCAATTACCAATTTCAATAACATCTCAATGAGTTGGCGTCTATTTTTAATGGGAAATATATCGACGATAAATTTTGCGTAGCAGGAATTTCATCTACGAACTATCTTAAAAAGACATTACAGTTTATTTACGTCTTTATTTAAGGGTGAAAAAGAGCCTTCATTTTTATCTATTGCTCATTAGGTAATTATTGAAATCATTAATTGGCAGACTGAACTGAATAACTGAAAATATCTTTCAATTGCAAACAACTTTTTCCAATAAAAGTTTTCGATACTTTGTATAGAATGTATATCGGCCGATTCTCGCTTAACCGCACGCGCATATTTAGTCTATGTTATGGTCCCCCAGAAACACTAATAAATATATTTAATTCAAAAAGGCTTTCGAGAAAGTTCAAGAAAGAATCCTCTCAAAAATTCGACTCCGAGAGGGTATCTACGAAAGAAATCGAAATAGGCTCCGCCCACTGAAGGCGCGCGCCCCGATTGGCCGGACGCAATGTTCGGCCAAGATATAAATATGAGCCTCTTGGCTCGTTTTCTTCGCCGTCGTCGTCAGTCTAGTCAGTCAGTCAGTCGAGAGTTGGCTTTCGACGCGAGCAGACGTGTGTGAGAAGGGGCGTTTCTTTGTGCTAATTCGCTGTAAAGCTATTCAAGTGCTTTGAGGTTAGATTTTTGGCCAACGTGGCAAAATCAAAGCAATTACAAATCGCGTTGAAGAAAGGGGGAGTGGCCTCAAGTTATCTGGGTCCTCAGCTCGGTACTGGGGATTGTTTAAGTGTGACGAGTTACAGGGTGAGTAGGCCTTGTATTATAACGTACGTTCGAAAATATCATTAGAGTGTGTGATGTCTGACCAAATTGGTCAATTCCTGGAGAATGCTTCAAAATCTGATTTAATTCAGATTTTGAAGCATATCAGTGTGAGATTCGGCGTCGGGCCGGAAGACGTGGCTAAATTAGTCAAAGATGACGATGAGATTTCATCATTCAATCCTAGTCTCTGAGAAGATTTTCCATGCCTTCCGGCCCCCAGGGTCGAGGGTGCCGGGTCTGCCATCAGGCCCAAGCGAGTCTGCATCCGCAAGGGGTCGGGTGCCAGGTCCGTCACCTCTGACACCACGGTGTCAGCGAGTGACAGCGCCGAATCCCATGATGGTGTAGCTGGAGCGCAAGCTGCAAAGGGCGCAAATGTGGAGGGCAATCATCACAACGAAGACGACGATATGCAGGTGGACGGTGCCGTAGGCACCAGCGGGCAGAACATCGCCCCCACCGCTGCTGAACAACAGGCAAACAAGGCACCTGTCAGCCAAGGCAAAGGCAAGGCCCGAAAGAGGCCCGCTGCCGTTCAAGCCGAAAATGAAGACGAAGTTCGAACTGTCATCGGTGCGGACGAAGCTGAGGCTGGACCCAGCAGCGAGAGTGCAAGGAGGAGCACTTCTCCAAAACCAGCTCCGCGCCGAGCAATCCCGCCCATCACCATCCGTAAGAAGGATTGCTGGGTAGAAGTCAATAAGAAATGCGCTCAACATAAGATATCATTCACGAAAGCCGTCAATGTGCAGGACGGAATCAGGGTGCAACCAGCCACCTTGCAAGATTATCGGGAACTATCACACGTGTTGATAAGCGGCAAAGTCCCGCACCACACCTATAGCTTTCCTGAGGATAAACCCCTCAGGGTCATCCTTAGGGGTGTACCGGAGTTTATCTCCAGTAAAGATATAGAAGAAGATTTGTTGGGGAGGGGTTTTAATCCCGAAACTGTGACACGCCTGTACAACAGGAATAAGAAACCGATGCCCCTGGTTCTGGTACTCGTGCCGAAAACTGAAAGGGACATTTACCAGATAAGTGACATCCTTAGTGTCAAGATTTCGGCAGAGCCCCAGAAACTCAGGGGCGCAGTTGGTCAGTGCCATAAGTGCCAACGTTTCGGTCACGCGCAGAGGAACTGCATGGCGGTTCCTGTGTGCGTGAAGTGCGCTGGTAAGCACCTTAGTCAGGAGTGCACCAAACCGCGCGCTGAGAAGGCCAAGTGCGCAAACTGTGGGGGCACCCACACGGCCAGCTACAGGGGATGCCCCAACTTCCCCAGGCCCCGAAGCGGCAACGCCAAGGGCACGGGGAGGGGAGCACCCTCCACTGCCGGAAAGACAACAAGTGCGAAGACTGGCTCTCGCCCAGCAGCCATAGTTGCAGGTTCCGGCACTGTCCGTGCTGGAGTCTCTTATTCAGGTGCCGCGAAAACCGGCCCCTCCACGACAAATACGAGTGAGCCGGACGACTTTTTCGCCGCCCTCGATAAGATGAAATCACTCTTCATGTAGTTTCCGGCCTTACAGCAAATGTTTGTGCCAAATCAGGCCGTGCTTTCGAGGACTAATTAATGGCTGTACACCATAGTAGGCCCAGCTCCTTGAAGATCGTCTTTTGGAACTACAATGGTTTCAAAGACAAGAAATGGGATCTTGAAGATTTCATGGTGCGACATAACGTTGACCTCGTGCTCTTTCAAGAGACCCATCTTGACAATGGGGTCATTGCGGTCCCAAACTACCGAGTTTTCCGAGAGGACCGTATTGGGCGACGTGGATGGGGCGTGGCTGTTCTAGCCAAGCGCTCTCTTCGGGTCGCACAATGCGGCATTGATGGTAACCGAAACCACGGCACGGAAGACGTCGGTGTTGAAGTTGAAACGAGTAGGGGCGCCCTTAGGGTGATCTCTGCTTGTAACCCTCCAAACAATCCAATACAGGAAAATACGCTGGATTCTCTGCTGATGGAATCCAACACTCCGACGATCGTCGCAGGCGATCTCAACGCCAAACACACGTCATAGAGCCGGGTGTCAAACCGCAATGGGGATGGCGCTCTGGGCACACATGGACAGGCGTGACTATCATGTGGTTAGTCCTGGTGAGCCCACACACTATGGTCGCTTCAGACCGGACGTACTTGACATCGCGCTGGTCAGGAATGTCCCCTGGACTTGGGAGATTTACCCCCTTTCTGAGCTGAGTTCGGATCATAACCCAGTCGTATTAAGGCCGCCACAACCACTGAGCGGAGTCCTCTGAAGTCATACAATGAGTTTCCAATGGGGATTAAACTCCTCATTCGGGAACGTAACCGTTTGCGTCGGATCTTTCAGAGGACTCTGTTCCCCGGGGACAGGGTAAGGCTACTGAACTCAAACTCGCGATCCTGGATTACAAGAACGAGAGGTGGAACGACACGCTCTCTAGCCTTGAGCCGGGAGATAAGGAGCTTTGGCGACTTATCAAACGGCAAAAAGGTCGGAGAGCTGAGTTACCGCCCATTCATAGTGAGCACGGGATGTGTTATGCGTCGGTCGACAAGGCCATGGCCTTCGCTGATACGATGGAACGTCAGTTTGTGCTGAATACCGACGAGGATGATGACGACGATCGGGACACCTTCGTGGAACGGCGGGCTAGACTGATTCTTCGAGAGGACGATGACGATGAATTGCGTCCAGCTTCTGAGGAGGAGCTTAAGGCGCAGATTCGAGGGCTTCCGAAACGGAAAGCTCCGGGAGTGGACTCTATTACTAACGTAATGTTGAAGAAACTCCCGGACAATCAGGTCACTTCGATCAAGAACCTGATAAACAACTCTCTGCGACTTAGGCACTTCCCCAGCAGGTGGAAACATGCCATCGTTGTCATGATTCCGAAGGTTGGTCAAAACCCAATGTTTCCGCAGAACCATCAGCCTTCTTAGCTCGGTGGCGAAACTGGCGGAACGCGTCGTATTGGAGAGGGTCAATGATGAAGTCATTGACAGAAACATCTTCCCTAATGAACAATTCGGTTTCAGACCCCAACACACGACGGAGCTACAGGCCTTGAGGATGGTCGAGGAGACCATCAATGAGTTGAACAAAAGACATTTTGTCTTCTTGTTACTGCTCGATGTGGCGAAGGCCTTCGACCGCGTATGGCACGAAGGTCTTCTCTACAAGATGAGTCTCCTGGGCTTTCCTCGAGGTCTGATACGATGGATTGGCTCTTATTTAAAAGGGAGGACGTTTCAGGTCAAAGCCGAAAATGAGCTCTCGGACACGAGGGCCATTGAGGCAGGAGTGCCTCAGGGCGCCGTGCTTTCTCCGGTGCTATACTCGGTATACACGAGTGATATACCGAGGACCGCACACGTGAAGGTTTTCTTGTACGCCGACGATGCCGCGTTGCTTGCCAGTTCAGCGAATCCGGAGCAAGGGGTAGTTTACTTGTAGTCTGCAATAGACGGCCTTGAGCAATGGTTCCTGGACTGGCAGATACGAGTCAACCCTGCGAAGACGCAGCTGATCTCCTTGGGGAGGAGACGAACCTACCCAGAAAGGAGGGTGACTATCTCGGGAAGGGAGATTGACTGGCTACCGCGGGTCAAGTATCTTGGCCTGACGTTTGACCGTGGACTCACCTGGAAGCCACATATCGACGAATTGAGAGCCAAATTGCACGCCAGATTGTGTTCACTTTACCCGCTCCTTAACAGGAGGAGTAAACTCAGTTTGAGGAACAAATTGCTTCTATACAATTCGATGGTCAAGCCTGTGATGATGTATGCCTCAGCCGCCCCAAACCACATACAAACTCTGGAACGGGTCCAGAGCAAGTTCCTGCGGATGATAGTTGATGCTCCGTGGTTCGTGCGT
Source organism: Chrysolina americana (assembly GCA_958502065.1). Taxonomy (NCBI): domain Eukaryota; kingdom Metazoa; phylum Arthropoda; class Insecta; order Coleoptera; family Chrysomelidae; genus Chrysolina; species Chrysolina americana. The sequence goes on along the minus strand of OY293419.1, from coordinate 26,571,536 downwards.
AACGTGCAAATCCGCGACGATCTGAGACTGCCTTCCATTCAGCAGTCTATCCGTGAGCGTAATCAGCGTGTATTGGATTGTGCGGAAGCGCATGAAAATCCGCTAATACGGGTTGCAGTAGATTACACTATTGACGACCCTACCCGTCACAAAAGGCCACGCCTATCTGTGGTCTAATCCGCCACCACTCCGACAGGGAATTTTGTGAAGGGTGACTTTCACCAAATTCGAACACCCCCCGTCACATGGGGAAAACAACGCGCGAGGGCAGCAAGGGGCCGCTAGTGCCCTGAAACCGTCCTGCACATCCCCATCCCGCCACTCTAGAGAGTCCTAAAATATCAATTTTTTGAATAAAATGTCCATTTTACTCAAAACAACTATGAAATATTTCATAAAAAAAACAATTGAGTTTGATAAAAAAAGTTAATTGAGAAATAAACTTTTAGTAAGTACCTGTGCTGATATCCTTTCTATAAAGCAATATTTATTGAGTTGTAATAGTTTTCCTTCATCAACTAGTTCCATGCACAAAGATGTGCAAAACGTTGAGGTTGATCCTCTTCTAGACTGATTTTCAGTAATATTCATTTTAGACGTATTTTTATTAAGGAAACACTTTGTTATATTAAAATTTAAATTGGTTTATTGTTGTTGTTAACAAGAAAATAAAGTTTATTTCGCCTCTATTTTTAATTTTTATTTTCATTATATCAATAATAAATAAAAATTCCAACTTTTACTCATTACAATTCAGACATATTTGTCATCTGAGCAGTTCGAACGCTTGTTATATCGACCATGTAAATACGAATATAGATATATTTTTTATTTTCCCGCGCATTTCGTACTTTTAGTACATTTACTAGTACGAAAATTTTGTTAGCTGGAGCAACTCTGAGTCCAGGTTTTAATTAAAATTTTGTTTTAACACTGTTCCAAATATTTTTCATCCATGATGTTTTTATGGTACACCTGACAAGTAAGTAACAAAATGACAAAAAAAATACAATTCAATTTATTTTCACCCATTATCTACTTTCTGGTAAACACTGATGATGACTATGATAGTAGAAAGCGCCCTGCTACATTTTTAATCAATTATTTTCTGCACGAAATACAAAAAAAATCTCCAAGTATATTGGCACGTGCACACAGCGTGACAATTTCATTCAATACAAACTAGGCAATTACCGCCTAGGAGATTCCCAACAAATCGAGAAACTTTTGGCCCACCCCAAAATGTATTTAAGCCAAATCAAATACCAACAAATCAACTCCCAAAGACAACCCCGATGTCAGTAGTTTCGAAAAATACGAATGGTTTTACCAAAACAATACTGATTTAAAATCACAGTAATTTCCAATAAGTCAAAATCAAACCCCAAAATATGTATTTGAAGAGTTATGTGCAATTGAATATGAGAAAAACGATAACCAAAATTACAAGTGACATTCAACCGTGCTATGACGACAATGGTCATGCCCTACATTCCGAAAATCAATATTACGATAACGAGTATGCCGAAGCGATAATTAAAATTTTAAATTTTCTGATATCAGACCCATCAAACAACCAGACTCAATCGAAATCAACTTATTAACAACGCCCTTCCTTACATCCAATTAAAAAAATCCCAAAATTAAATTGTTGATACACACCCGAAGTTCTCGTTCCATTTCGAGGTCAACAATAATAGCAGAATAATTTTTTTCCAAACTGTGTGTTCGCAAATTTAAGCGGACTGTAAAAAAGAGGGTTGTCGAGACTGTGGTTTTCTTACCTTGATTATTTAACTTCCTGCAGAGATTTGAGTCGTGTAGCGAATAGTTCATTTAAAATCGTAGAGCACAGGTACACCGTAACCGTATTCGTAATGACGAACGAATGAGAGATATTTTCCGGGGTTCTTTACGCTCGAGACCGGGAATGCGCGAGCACATCATAGTCCAGTGAAAGTGGGAAAACTCAGTCACATTAGCGATATATTCAAAGGGACAAAATAATAAAATAATCAAATAAACAACAAATAATAAGAGTATTTACAACGTGAGGTGAATACGGAACACTGTATCTATCGACAAAATAATACTATCAAAACAACAATAGGTAAAGAAAATACCCAATTCCAAGCTCAAATTCCTGCCTTGTCGGAATTTGGCAAAAACCATAAAATAGACTTTATTCTTTTTAATTCCCATGATTTTTTCGATAGTGTCATAGGGTTATCTGACCTTATTGAAATGAACCTCAATGTCGATTTGATCAACAAAACATTGATCGGAGAGGATACTGAAATACCCTTCAATTATAAATGTTGAAAGAATACAGGGGTACCCTTCTCTCTAAGCGTTTCCACAAAGTGGAAAATAAAGGCAAACATCTGTCAGAAAACAACTACTTCCCTGGCTAATACCACGACGGACATTGAACTACAACTGACAGATATTTGTGCAACGTTCTTCAAAGAAGACCCAATTGCAAGTGCTTGTCTCGTAATTAAACAGAAAATTATCCTTCATTTGGCTGGGAATGGCCAAATGATGCCTCTCATCAGTGACAGGGTAGGTCGGACAACATTATAATTGTCTTGTCCCTGCCAAATGAATAGTAATCAACTGTTTAACTAAGGGACAGGACAATTATAATGTTATAATGTCCGTCGTGGTATTAGCCAGGGAATTAGTTGTTTTCTGACATGTTTGCCTTTATTTTCCACTTTGTGGAAACGCTTAGAGAGAAGGGTACTCCTGTATTCTTTCAACATTGTTGATACCTCTCTGGCACAATATATTCGAACTAGTTCGAATGTTTACCTTCAATTATAGACAATCATATAAGGCAAATTTTTCAATCACAATAAATGCTAATGAGAAAATATTGAAAAATATTCCCGTTAGCGTTCACGAATGCGAAATTATGATCAACTCGGGAAAATTAAGTAACCTTATCATTCCATCAGCTCTTTTCTACGCGGAAAATTGTTTCGCTATTCTAGATATTATACAAAACCCAACTGATAAATGCATATCTATCGATCTAAAAATTCAATTACCAGTCGAACCATTCGAACCCAAAATGTACGAACTATTTACCATCGAAAATTTTTTTCAAAACACAAATCATGATAACTCTGATATATCAAAATTTGACATCAATCGCACAGAACATATTAACTTCACCTCGAAAATTAAACACGAAATTTGGACGACTGGATAAATACCAACTTACACGAAATCTTATCGCTATCCATTCGTCCATAAGGACGAAGTTCGTAGAAAAATTAACGAAATGATGGAAAGAGGTATCATAAGGCCATCTTGTAGTCCGTGGTCCTCGCCGAATTGAATTGTTCCAAAAAAAGCGACGCTTCTGGGCAGCAGAAATGGCGAATCGTTGTAGACTACACTGTAAAAAAAGGGTGTAAAATCACATTATAAATACTTGTTTATCATTGCGAACTATACAATACAGGTTTGGTATTATTACATTACAGTTCGTTAATAGCAAATATACTCAATTTTTCCGCTATAAATGTAATTTCCTGTAAAATTGATGAAGTTTACATGCTTTACAGTAAAATTACACATCTTTACATAAAATTTACAATGGTTTCCATAATTTCACAAGGAACATGTGAATTTACATTGCTGCACAAGTAAATTCAAGCGCCATCTTGTTACCCTTCGCGTACATGCGCAACAGAGGACAGCGATCGCATGCATGCGGCATTTGTATTCTTGAGGCTGTCGTGAACGTCACTCTGCATTTGTTTGCATTTTCAATTGTGAATTGATGTGATTAAAAAGTGAAATATTACGGTGAGTACCTACCTATAGTTACGATGTTCAAGTGCTCTTTTTGTTCGTGTGCTTTCGAAACAATAATAAAATATAATAGTCATCAATATTTTCATCGAAAGACTTGCCTCTATTTCATTTGTTTGTATACAGAATGCGGTGGTATTTTTTACACATATAATTCGAAATCATAAAAAGTTATCACTGAAAACTGTAATAGAGAAAGCATATTATAAATGTGACATAAATTTATGTAGTTTTGAAAGCGACAATAGGAGAGATATCATTAAACATGTATACAAACATATTAGAATAGGTGGAGATGTCCATTGCCCTTGGGGTACCTGCGCGTCTAAAAATATTTTTAAATCCGTTGTAGTGTTGCGAAATCATTTCGCACGTAAACACCCGGGGGGCAGGTCCGGAACGAAATATTTATCAATTAGAGATAGATCTGTCCCTAAAAATAATTGCATTATAGATGACAATATAGACTATGAAGATGTATCTGATGATGATATCAATCTCCATACAACTGTGTACTCTACTGAAGAATTGAGCACAATGAGCTTGGATGTTTTATCAAACATGTATCTAAATTTGGAAGCAAAATACTTTTGCAATAAACATTGTCTGCAAACTATCTCTTCAGGGATTCATGATTTGAGCAAGATGAATACGCGATTTATTCTTAAAAATTTAACAACTGCTAATTGTCAGAGCCCAGCTGTGTCCGAAATTATTTATGACAATCTGTTTCACAAGATATTCAATGAAGGTACAGGACCATTGCGTACCAATTATAGGCGACATAAATTTTATAAGTCTAAAAACAATTTTTAGCGCCTAATAAAATAATGCTTGAAAGGAATGGTAAACAATCTTTTTTTTTATTATGTTCCAATTCTGGAAACATTAAAAATTCTAATGAAAAATAAAAATGTTTTTGATTATGTTTTTACAAACCCTGTAAAGGAAAATAATAAGATATCTGATATTCAAGATGGAGATATTTTCGTCAAAAATAAGTTCTTTAGTGAAAATAATTTTTCATTGAAAGTGATTTTATATCAAGATGCATTTGAGGTTTGTAATCCTTTGGGCCCTTCGAAAAATAAACATAAAGTTGTTGGTGTTTACATGACTTTAGCTAATGTACCAGCTTGGCATAGATGTAAAGTGGAACAAATCAAACTAGTTGCACTCTGTTACGAGAAAGACCTTAAATATTTTGGATTTGATGCGGTTTTCAATAAAATTGTGAATGATCTAAAAATCCTTGAGAGTACTGGAATTTCTATTCATCCGGGTACAATACTCAAAGGATCATTAATTGCAATGATAGGGGATAATCTTGGAAGTCATCAAATTGGTGGTTTTATAGAAAATTTCAATACAAAAAATTTCTTCTGTCGGTTTTGTTACATAAATAATTTCAATACTTCTGATGAATCTGACAAAATCTTCGAAATGAGAACCGTTGACTCGCATAATTCAGATATTGACACTGCATCATCTTTGAACTTACTATACCGAGGCGTTAGATGCAAGTCGGTTCTAAATGAATTGAATAATTTCCATGTTTGTCAACCAGGACTTCCTCCATGTATTGCCCACGATTTTTATGAGGGAGTAGTTCATATGACCTCCCAATTATATTGAATAAGATTTTCGTAGAAAACAGAGTTACTTTACAAGAAGTTAATGATAAACTGAAGCTTATAAAATTCTTCGAGACTCCTTATAATAATCATGAAATTATTCATGTGAAAAAAGGAGACAAATTGACAGGTACTGCTACTCAAACGTTCCACCTCCTAACTATTCTACCATTCGCGTTTAGATATTTCGACATTGATATGATGAGTGATTGCTGGAAAATGTTACTGAATATGAGAAAATTTCTCAACTTATTATGGCTTTTGTCGTATCTGAAGATCAAATTGCAATTTTGAAATATCTTATTGAGGATTATATAATCGATCGAACGAATAATAATATATTTAGTGACATACCTATAAGACCCAAACATCATTTCATTACCCATTATCCACATTTGTTGAAAATGCTTGGCCCTCTTCGTCATTTATGGTCAATGAGGTTCGAAAGCAAACACCGTTATTTTAAAAATATTATACGTCACAGTCCTAATTTCAAAAATGTTTTAATGTCTTTTGCAACGAAACATCAGTTATTGGAAAGTCTGAATTCAAGTCAAGAAACACTATTCAGTGATAAAGTCGTTTCAGATGATGCAAACCCATTTTCTGTTGTAAACTACCCAGAAGATATTTCAAAAACGATCATACACTGTTTTTGTAGCACATACAGCAACTTACAGGGGTATTTCATATAAATAAACAGGGCATGTACATATGTACAAGAAAAGTTGATTATGATACATTTGCAGTATTAAAAATTAATTTAATCATTATAAGTAATAAATTTGAAAAAATGTCATTCCTAGGAACGGAATACATAATTAAATATGACTCGCTAACTGGGCTTTACAGTAAAACTGATTTCATTGAGAAATGCAAGTTGATATCATCCCGACATATAATATGTGCAGAAACTCTGCTATTTTATCGAATGGATGATGTTGATTTACTTTATTTTAAGTCTGCTCCATTTGAATTATTTTGAGATGTTCTTCAGCTCTCTTTTCGCACCGCGGGCACTCTCGCCAAAAACAGTTTAAATTTTTATCAACCCCATTATTGGGTTATTTTTTGTTAACAAACAACTTTAGCATTTTTGTTTTCAAAGGGGTTCAATTGTCCGAAGAAAAGTTATTTTTAAATTTTCGAGCATCCTTTCATGACGATACACTATACGATATACAGGGTGAGTCCGGCAAACTCCGACTACAGAATACACAGGACATTGTCAAGCTACATCCCAAATCTAAGCTTTCTACGATTCCAAATACTGTAGTAATAAACATTTGATTAAAGCTATGTTTCTCACAAAAAATGAGGAAGTAACTGAATTTCTCGAAAACTATTAGAGATAGGTATAGGGAAGTATAAACAAAAATAATCGAAACGTAATAGTGAAGCAAAAGATCCAAAATATACAGGGTGTCCTATTTGAAATATCAAAGTTGTTGCTACTTTTCAATAGAAGTGGCAACACCGCAGTGCCGAAAATATTTTTGATCAATAGAACAAAACTAATTACCTAAAAAACCCAATTATTGAAATAATCCTATGTTCCGTTCTCCAGAAACGTCTGATAGATCATCAAGTTTGGGACACCCGGTATACTTTGTTCTTGATGAACAATAATCAGAAAGTTTTCCATTTCGTTTTACATGTGTGGTAAAGTAAAATTCGGGGTCGTACACACTTTTTCAAATTTCAGATGCACCACTTGTTCAAACTTTGGGACATGACAAGAACCAAGAAAGCATTTGTAGTTGTACCTGATGGACCTAATATATATGAGAATTTTTTATTGAAAGGTATTTCCAGTGCATTTTCACTTTCTGGTTTTTGTATTAATTTTAATGGTTTCAGCTTCTGCAAAACTCGACGTGAATGGAAGTGAACTTGCTGTAGACAATGATGGCACCATTGTAGACGAAGACGAAATACTTGTGTTTCTCAAAAGAGAAACATTTATATTACTTCAAACAGATGAAGACTGGAAGCCTGATGTAGGACGTGAATCTTTTTCTTCATTAACAACCACAGAAACCCTTTCTGATGAGTCGCAACGGATTTTATCTCCAATTGAATCACTTTCCGAGAATGTTGATTCACTTGATACTGTCCCAAGTAAAGATGATCCACAGTTCCATTCTGATAAAGATAAAACCATGGAGAATTCGTCAAGGGCAGTTGATATCACTAAAATGCCAATAATACTAGCATGCAATATTCTGCCTCCAGTTAATGAAGTGGTATGGGAAGATTTTGAATTGCCTATAGAGAAAATGCCTACATATGTTAAAAAACATCTAGAAGACGCCGGGACAAAAACTAAAACAGTAATAACTGAAATTGTACAAGAATGTGTAAATAAGATGAGAGCGATTAAATCGATTGTACCATCGAATCGTTGCTAGGAAGCTTGTTGATAGGTTTCCAATATTGAAAGATACAGATGAAGGAATTACGTTGGGAGATGGTTGTCATTCGATCTATGCCAAACTTATGGATCGTGCAAACTACCTAAATCGACCTCACAAAAGAAATAATATGTCAATCAGGACGCCAGTTCCCAAAAAAATGATTAAGAGTCTAACGAACATGAGAGCAGGCTGTTCAAACTGGTACTCATTTGAAACTTCTGATCCTGGTATAGACCACGAATATTTGAGAGTGGAATTAAATCTTACCGATGATACTCATGTCGATTTCTAGAATAATCTCGAAAAAACATATGCTGCTCAGAGAGCTTTCCTGAATGATATGGAGAAAATACCAACACTAGCAGATATAAGAAGAGAATGGCCAGTTCTTCTGCGAGAACATGTTCTCTACTGGCATTTTACAAAAGTCACAGGTGTTAAATTGGAGCAGTTCAAAAACAACATCCAGATGAGGATCGAAAAGATCATACGGTTTGCCAAGAAAACAAAATTATCATCCCATGAAGACGAGGCTCATTATCAGGATCCTTTCTTGATTTCCATATATATTCTGGCCAAGTACTTCAAAGAAGATTTCACAGTATTTTTCCGGAAATATCAGGTAATGATTATTGATTTTTATAGAATGGAACATTGATAATGAAATATCTCTTGTTGCAGAATATAAGTGACTTTGAAAAAGAGAACCATATTGCCGAACCAACCGTAATAGCCGTTGGTGAGTACTCATTTCTCAATAATTACATAGGTAACTTGTGTCATAGACCCATGCTATACCTCATCTTTTCTCATTTATTTTTCCAACTATTTCGCTAAAATGATATTATCAGCTTTCGAGTTTACACTTTATGAAAATATGGCAAAATAACAATTGATAGATAGGTCTTTCCAATAATGTACCACTGAACCTTCATAGCTATGTGAAATTTCAAATTTGATATGTAACCCCGGTTGTACGTAAAATAAATAATAGTTTAAAAACTAAAAAAAACACGCTTTCTATAGAAAACCAAACTAAAAAATATTACAAAAATAGCTTTTTGAAAACCATACTTATATTTAAATGCACTAAAAGGGATACCATAATTTTTTTTGGTTAACCAAAAATGAAGAGAATGAGTAAAAGCGTGGAGCACCAGGAAAATACATTTCGCAATGATGATTAAGCGCTCCACGCTTTTACTCATACTCTTCATTTTCGGTTATCCGAAAAAAAAATTATTCTTTTTATTGCATTTAAATATAAGTGGTTTTTAAAAAGTATTTTTTTTTTATTTTTAGTTTGGTTTTCTATAAAAAGCGTGTTTTTTAGTTTTTTAAACTATTATTCACTTTCTACTTTTTAGTTTGGTTTATTAAATTTGGACAATGAATTCATGATTTCCGACACTGCAAACACCTACATACCAATTTTGAATTGAATCCAAAATCACGAAACTCGTCCGCCATATTGGAGCCGCCATTCTTTTTTTTTTTTTGTCTTGCATTGTCACCGGAGTTATGTAGACAAATTTCAAATCAATCGGATAATTAGAAGTGGGTCAAAATCAAGTCCAAACGAGTAGATTACAAACAAACAACAAATTCATAAAAATCAATACACTTTTCATTCATTTTCAGATTCAAAATACCTGATTTGTATGGAAGGTGAAATAATATTGGAGATGGAATTTCACAAGTTCCTCAATGCCATGACGACAGCATTCTGTATGTATTATGTGTTCAACCTCCGATACCCTATTGGTATCGCAACAACAATGGAAATGGTCCAAAGGTATCATTTCAAAATACATCCAGATAGTGGGAGTAAAGGGAAGAGAAAGGTCGCGACAAAGGGAAGAGTAATTGCGCTAATCAACAAGTTGTGGAATATTTAATTAATATACTTATGTATTACGTTTCTGGTCATTTTGTGATTTTTGTTTTGTTTATGAGAAACTATGTATGGAATGAGTTTTTGATTTTGTTTTTTCTGAACCTGATTTTTCATGTTATCTGTTTTATTTTTTATATTTTATTACAAGTTTTAACGTTAAGTTTTTAGTGAGAGTTTAGGATTACTCTTGATATTTAGAAAACAATGTTTCATTTATGAATTTAAGTGCACACAATATATTGAAGATATTCTTCCTTATCTAGTTTGTTTCATTCCTTATTTGAAATGCCCCCATAATAGGGGCTAGTATACATTATTTCTTGATAAATATAATTATTTGTTCGTTGATATTTTTCACATATCCTGTGACTTGCGCTAATAACTTTCGCAAGTTTTCAATGAATGTTCGTGTGTTTTCAAGAAACACGACCTAGAGGAAGTAGGCTCATTTGTAATCATTGCATTATTACTTATGAAAGTAGATATGCGATTATGCCAACGTGTTGGCATTTTGGGTTAAGTATCCAAATTTTCAATCAAAATTCTATCTTACTTCATCTTGCGGATTCAAATTTTGATAGAAAATTCAGGTTCCTCAGGAAAAACAACAATACAAGCATATATAGCATATCTGCTCTCACAAACAGTAAAGCAATGATTCTGAATATGAACCGCCTATACAGTGCGGTCCATAGGTATGGAATAAATTAATTTTCCACGTTATTAGTCATTTTCAAGAAAAATCATGAAACACGTCAATTCATGTTTTTGAAAAGACACTTTTTGCCAAAAAAATGGCCCTCTTTCTTCTACCCCCGTCAAAGTGACAGCCAAACCCCCAAATTTTTTTTAAAGGAATAGGGGGTCAATTGATACCTCATTTCAAAAGTCATGTCAATTTTTTTGAATTTCGTCCATGCGTTATAAAAAATAATAATTTTCAAAACGTTAAAAAGTAACACGTATAATATTGAAGTCTCTGTATATTCAATGCACCTCAATTTTTTTACATGCAATTTTCAACTCTACTGTCACGTATGGCAAACAATAATTGGTTCATTTAAAAATTGGTAAAATAAATATGTTATTATGTGGTTTATTCACCAACTGTTATTTTTCATAAGTGATAGTAGAGTTAAAAATTAAGGTGCATTGAATATATAGAGACTTAATATATTAATAATATAATATAATATTTTACGTGATACTTTTTAACAATTGGAAAATTATTTTCTTCATGACGCATGGACGAAATTCAAAAAAAATTGACATGACTGTATAGACAATTGAATACCCTTTGACATGAGGTATCACTTGACCCCCTATTCCATTTGAAAAAATTGGGGATTGGCTGTCACTTTGACGGTGGAAGAGGGGCAATTTTTTTATATCAAAAAGTGTCTTTTCAAAAAACATGAATAGAAGTCAGTGTTTTTCTTGAAATTAATTGATTCCATACCTATGGATCGCACTGTATGTGTCACAACCTGTACTAGAAAAATACTCAACGGGGTTGGTATATATATTGAAAATTACTATACTCGAATGGCATATTTACAAGTCATATTTGGTGAACATACAATGAAAGTATGTAATCATGTGTAAAGTGTCTGTAAAAGTACCTATGACAGGTCCGTAAACGAAGTGAAATTTCAAATTGATGATAAAGTGTTACTAAAAGAAGAAAGTACACCCAAGGGAAAAAGCAAAAAGTTATTGCCGCTATGGAATGGCCCTTACAAAATAGTTTCAATTGACTCTGAAGTTAATTCAACAATACTAATGGGAAAAAAACGGGTTAAAGTCCATAATAATAGGCTGAAACATTTTTCAGAATAAAAATATAAATAATTTGTACAGATTACTCACACTAATCTGTAGCAAAGCTGTCCGAAGTGGTAAAGAATATAATATTACTGCAATTAGTTCAAGTCCAGGAATATTCTACGAACAGGTAGGAACACTCCATTTATACAACGATCGATGGAGGTTACTCAAGTATTTGGACATCCCTCCGTACGAGCAACAGTACAAAATAGTACAATTTCTCAGAGAAGATTTCAAAAAGTTATGTAATAAAGTAAACGCCGTATCAGTTTTCGATAAAGTGTGCAAGAAAGGTTCATCACTAATAAACGAAAAATTGCAACTTCTTATTTTCCAACATCAAAGAATTTCATTATTATTGGGGTCGACTCAAAGTTCGAGATTAAAACGAAACGGAGTACTTAATTTTGTGGGTCGTAGTTCGAAATATTTATTCGGAACCCTCGATGATGAAGATGCAGAATATTATGATAGTCAAATTAACAACTTATATGAAAACCAAAAGCACATGTTTGAACTCATCAAAGAGCAAACCTCAGTTTATGAATCAACTTTACAGCAATACAATAATTCTATGTTGTACGAAGACCTTGATAACTTAGATTCGAATATTACCTACCTATCGAAAAAACTTGAGCAAATCAATAACAGTGAAACTAATTTAGAAAATTGTTCGGTTATTTTTGAAAATGCATTATTAACTTTTGTCTCTGTTTCGGATCAGCTTGCAGCACAGCAAATTAATATCATGAATATCGTAGATTCTGCTCGAAGAGGCATTCTTCACTCTCTAGCTATGGATAGTCGCAAACTTTTAGAATATTCAAGTGCATTTACAAAGCGAACTCTCTTTTCCGGTGAAACTTACCGAAGAGTTTATTTTTGAACTTTATAAAGTATGGGAATTAAATGTTTACTTTTATAATAATAGGTTAAGTTTTTTGTTTATTATTCCATTGATCAATGGTAAATTATATGACGTTGTTAGAATGTTCAGCTTACCTGAAGAAGTTAATGAAAATTTGTATTCTTTCATCCTACCTCATAGTGACATAATGGCGATAGATACTTCAAAACAGTATTATTTCAATATGGATAAAAATGAATTAGATAAATGTTTTAAAATTTTTCAAAATCAATTCATTTGTGATCAGGTGCAACCCATTCATCTAGTTCACTTACATGGAGCTTGCGAACCTAATCTTTTTATTCCTGTTAACTACATTCCAAATACTTGTGAAAAAAGAGTTATTCATTTGAACAATTCGTTATTTATTCAACTATTATCAGCCAATTCTTGGATATTTGTATGTCCCAATGAGGAAGTGGTGAATATAGTATGTAAGTATGAAACATATCCTCTGTTTTGTCTAATATAGGTATTTTGAGTATGATGTCTGGCTGTACTGTTTACACAGCCTCATCAATTTTGAGTTCAAAGGTAGATTATACTTCAAATATCACATTTCAGTTTATTCCTAATGTAACAAATTCACTTGCTATCAAAGGAAATATCGTGTTACCTCAATACACGAATATGAATCAGATGGTAATTCATAACAACCATATAAATAAATTACGTGATATAAGCTATTCTCTAGAAGCCTTGAAGGCTAAAGAAAATAAATTCACTCTAAAGAATGTGAAAACTCATCAAATAGTTCACGTATCTATACTATATGCCATTATAAGTTGTGTAATTTTGATTGTAGTAGCAAAATATGTTTTTCATGCATACAGGGTTCATCGAAAGTGTTCAAATAACAGAAATGTAACTCATGAAGGTTCTGGAAAGTTGGATGAAATAGAACTTACTGAAAATTCTGAAAAACATTGAAACCAAGGAAAAACATGAAATTCGTACCTTACCTAGGTACAAATTTCCCGAAAAGGGGGGTGGTGTAATATAGTATAGATATTTTGTTCACCTAATATTTCCATTCATTCTCATTTATTATTCTCAAGTCAGTGTAGTACCAGTAATTGTCTATTCAACATCTGACCTGTAACATTTGATTGCTTAAATTCAATAGATACACTTATTCACGGGTTCGGGAGTTTAATTTCACGACAGCAGCAACCTAAAAGACCACGTTCCCGCTCGACCAACTCAACATCTAATAAACCATCACAGTACCACACGACCAAAACTTGCCACCGTGGCATGAACGAAATGAAATTAGCACTTGTCAAAAAATTTATTGGCCAACGTTATCGGAAGACATTGAAACGTATATTAACAACTGCGAAATCTGTCAAAAAATTAAATACGATCGTAACCACCAGTGATTAAAATCAATCTCACACCCACGGCATCTAGACCTTTTGAACACATTCACGTCGTTACATTTCAAATGAATCATGAAGCCTCTGTACCCGTTATCGATGCCATTTCTCGTTACGGACAAGTATAATCCCCTCAAGAGTATAACCAGTATCGAAGTGGTAGAGAACATATACAACTTCATTACCCACCATGGATCAAGGAACGGAATAGAAAAAAACTTTAATTCATGTCACTTATTTATATTATTTGATTACCCTAGTATTTTAATTATCTTTACAATTCCTTGATTCAAGCAATTTACCCGGCGTCTAAATTAATTTTCATCTATCGAAAAAATATGTTTCTGTGAAAATATGTAGGTACTGTGCTTCTACCAAACCATTTTTATTCTGATCTAATACCGACAAAAAAATCCATTATCAGTATCGTCACTTTTTATTTATTTATTTTGTTAAAATTGCTTTTTCCGTTAACCTGCTGGCTGGTTTCGATACGGAGATGGAAACTGATTCTGTACAGGGAGGACAGTTCCAGCAGACTAGGCGTAGAAAAAGGAGGGGAAGGGGCGACAATGGACCTACAACCTACGCTGATATGACCAGCATACCCGTGCGAGGAGAGAGGCCAAAACCAAGTGAAGGATGGACAACGCCAACGCGGATACAAGAAATCAAGGTAGAGGGTGTGACCGAGGAAGCGAAGAGGACGGCCGCTAGGATCATCAGGGAATGTCTGGAGAAGGAAGGATGTGCGGATGACGTGCTGGGCCTGACGAAAGTGAAGGGAGGTACGCTATATTTGGAAAGTAAGGGCGTGGAAGAAATTAAGGGAAGGAAACCGTCGCTACTTCTTACAGGGGTGGAAAAGGGATATAAGGATGAAGAGCTACCGAGGCTGATAAGAGAACAAAACTTGGATTTGAATAATGAGACGAATGATGAGGACTGGGAGGGGATGATTGTGAGAAGCAGGAGAGAATGTAGGACGAATAGTTGGAAGGAGAACATAGTGGTGGAAGTAGGAGCGAAACTGTTTAGGAAGATGATGACTGTGGGAGTTATATTTATTGATTTAACGAGAATATTTGTGGAAGAACATGCGAGTGTAGCAGTATGCTACAAATGCTGCCATTATGGACATACTGCTAAACACTGCACGGAGACGGCGGTATGTAATAAATGTGGAGGTAGACACGAAGGCAAGGAGTGCTTGGGCATCCGGCCACTTTACTGCATAAACTGCAAAAGGGCGGGGGTAAGTGAAAGAAGACATCCAGCGATAGACCCGAAATGCCCGGTATATATGAGGAGGGTAGAGCTTAGCAGAAGGCGGACAGAGTATTAAAGTCCTGCAATTCAACGCAGGACGGGGCAGGGAGGCCACACACCTCATAAGAGGTATGGCAGAGGAAAAAGGGGCGGATATAGTATGTTTACAGAAACCGTGGCAGAGAGAGGGGAACTGGGAAGGGTGGCATAAACATGACGGGGGTAAAGGTGCCAAGGTCAGAACATGGATAAGGACAAAGATAGACAGCTCTGCCCTCATGGCAGTGAGGAGCATAAATGGGGTCGGAGTGATATTAAGGATGCAAGATGGGCAGGATGTCAAGATAATGAATGTGTATGAGGAACCTGGAAGGAGGAGGAATGATGAATGGAAAAAGGTGAGAAGGAATTTTGATAAATGGGCAGGCGGGAAGATCATCCTAGGGGACTTCAACGCCAAGCATGTCGCATGGGGAGGAATGGTGACGGATGAAAAATGAGAGAATATACTGGACTGGATAGTGGAGAAGGGTTATCAGATTGAGAATGATGCGAACAGCCTGGCGACGTTCTCTAGTGAAAGAGGCGAGAGCTGGATTGACCTAACCATTTGCAGCAAGAGCTGGGTGAGAGACTGGGAGGTAAGCGAGGATGAGTCACTGAGCGATCATCGAGTGATACGTTTCCTAATAGCCGGAGAGTCGACAACGCGAAAAAGGACCTTTTTGAATGTTGGAAGGATAAATTGGGCCGTGGTGGAGGAGATAGTCTCGACATATGATATGGGGAAAATAGATAGCAGTGAGGAGGTAGAAGCAGAAGCGGGGAAACTCCAGTCCTTGATTGTTCGGGCGTGTCGCAAGGCAATACCCAGGAGTACAAAAGAGGAGCAAGAGGAGAGAGAATGGTGGAATGATGAGTTGGGTAGGATGAGAAGAAGAGTGAGGAAACTCAGGAGGGAGTACCAGGAAGAAAAAATAGAGGATGAAAGAATCAGAAAACAGGGTATATTTAGGAGAGAGAGGAATGAGTACAAGAGGGGGATTGCAAGGGCAAGAATCGAGTGGCTGAAAGAAAGGGTCGAGAGGTTGCAATCGGAGAAACCGTGGAACAGAGTGTTTGGGCTCCTGAGGAAAGAAAGGGCAGAGGAAATACCGGGCACGGCTAAGAGGGAGGATGGCACATACACCGAGGGAAAGCACGAAACCAGCAGATACCTGCTGGACAAGTACTTCCCGAACGATGACAGGGGAAAAGACACCATGGGTAGACGCTGCATTAGGGAGGACGGAGATGAAGGATGGGGACCGGAGCAGCCCAACTTCACGGTGAGGAAGGTACAAGAGGTAATGGAAGGATTAAAAGACAACAAAGCGACGGGAACAGACGGCATACCTAATGAGGTGATGAAACACGTGGCGAACCTAATAAGCGAAGATCTTACGGATATACTCAACGCATGCCTTAGGCTGAGGTATTTCCCTGCAGTATGGAAGGTGATGAAGGTTGTGTGGATTCCTAAGAAGGATAATAGCCTAAGGCCGATCAGCTTGCTGACCGCGTTAGGGCGAACTTTCGACCGGCTTCTCAGCGGAAGAGTACAGGTGTGGTGTGAAACATCGACATCGACTGCTGTTGAGAATATGGTGGAGAGAATAAAGAGAAGTAAGAACGAGGGTATGCATAGCATGGTGATGGCGCTGGATTTGTCGAACGCTTTCAACACGGCATGGGGACCTGCGATAGGATGGAATATGAGAAAGATGGGGCTACCGGAGAACATTGACAAGTTGTGCATGGAATTTGTAGGCGAAAGAAGAGTCAAGAGTGGAGGCGTGGAAGCGATCGTGGACAGGGGGTGCCCGCAGGGATCCAGCCTGGGACCCACGCTATGGCTTATTGTCATGGAAGCGTGGTTCGAGAGGATGAGGGCAGTAAACGAAAAGGAATATGACAGGATAAATGAAGGGGTACCAGCAGCGCACAGAGTAAGTGGTGGGACGAAGGTGTGGGCCCAGGCCTACGCCGACGACCAACTGATAGTGGTGGTTGGCCCTTCGGTAAAGAAAATAGAAAGGATGTGGAAGGAGGTGTGGAAAGAATGTCAGGAATGGGAGGATGAAATGTGGCTGAGGTATAACGAAAACAAGACCGAATGCATGTTTGTCCCGGCCAGGAAACTGGACAAGGAACCGGTGGTTAGGGTGAGAGAGCAACGGATTGAGTGCGGCGGTAACATCACATACTTGGGCATGATAGTGGACAAGGCCCTACTGTACATTGATCATCTTAAGGAGGTAAGAAGGAGAACGGCTATAGTTGCAGGAAAACTAAGAAGATGGACGGGCCGTGACGTAAGGCTAAGGAGAGGATGTGTCAGACTGATTTTCGAAAGAATGGTTAAGCCGGCGGTGATGTATGGCGTCCAAGTGTGGGGAGCAAGAGCGAAGGACTCTAGGGTGATCAGACAATTGGGGGCGATACAGAGACCGTTTACGCTATCGGCCAGCGGGGCATATAGAACGGCGCCGTCAGCCGCGTTATGCGTGCTGACTGGGATGGCGCCTCTATACATAGAGGCAGCAACGAGGTATGAAGAATGGAAGGCGCACGGAAAAGAAAAAGTTAGAGGACGGATAAACGGGTGCGACAGAATATACCCATGGATGATCGGAACAATTCTGGAGAACCGAGAAGGGCTAAAAGAGGTATTTGTGGACGCGGTTAAGAGAGAGGATGGACGAGTGGGTATAGGATGGGCGCATAAGGAGGGGAGCGAGTGGAGAATGGGTCGGGAAAGAATCAGTGAGCTGGGAAGCGTACAGGAAGCCGAAATGGTGGCTATAGGTAGAGGGGTACTGATGGGTGGAGAGATGGACATAAGAATAATAAGTGACTCGCTTGGAGCAGTGGAGACCATTAGGAATGCGAGGACGAAGAGCAAAAGGGCAGCTCGTATTAGGAGAATGCTTGAAAACAGAAGGGTAGCGGGGTTGGTGACGGAAATTGAGTGGAGGAAAGGGCATGTTAGGGAGAATGAGGGTAACAGAAGAGCAGATGAAGAGAGTAGAAGAGGTGCGGAACTGCAAGAGATCACATGGCAAATAGACTTGGGACATAGCAGAATGGAAAAGAGGGAAAGGATTAGGAGAATGGTGATGGAAAAATGGCAGGGTGAATGGGACAGCGGCATGACCGGCAGAAGCGTACATGGTATGTGCAACAGGGTAGGGATGGGGTGTATACCATTAGCAAGGAAGGCAGTGCAACTGGTCACAGGGCATGGAAACTTTCGGGGTTACCTGGCAAGGTTCGGAATTGCACAAGAGACCCCATGCAAGTGTGGAACTGGCGGGACTGACACGGCGGAGCACATCAGGAACGATTGCATGCGGAGAGAAAGGGTAGAATGGAGAAGGAGGATCGAGGAAGAGGAGGATAGACTTGGAGCGTTACAGCTAAGGGATACGAATGGTGTGAAGGATGAATGGGTAAGGATATTGAATGAATGGGCGGGGGCTGTGGTCGAGGATGAAGAAGTATGAGAACCAACATAGTGTCAATGCGACGGTAATAGTGGCCTGGCTTCGGGATAAACGAGCGACGAAAGTAAATCGGGAGAGCAGGCGCTCGGATAGAATAAGACTGCCGACCAGGGAGGGCGCTGTTTGAATGTGGAGGATGAGCGGAATAAAGAAGGAAGGATCTTCCCCCGCTGATTGCCCGCCCGGTATTCGGTGGGTCACGAACCAACGGTGGTGGGGGGGTGTGGCGGGGCGGAGGAGCGAGGGATATCGTGACGTGGACGTTGGAATGGGATGTAGGTGCAGCTTTATGGCCTAACGGCTTAGCAAGTGCAGCACACCTGGGGTGGTTTTAGTCAGTAAGAGTCTGACACTACTGATACGCGATGGACACCGAGCGATCAGAGTCCATGAGGATTTCCACCCCACTGAAAAAAAAAAAAAAAAAAAAAAAAAAAAGCCATCAGAAGTCAAAACTTGTGCGAGCTTAGGATTAAAGATGTGGATTTTTTCTTCTTCCAAGAACTGGGTAGTTTTGAAACCCCGTGAAATGTTTCATAAATTATTACAAACAATGAATCATTTCCAACAAATAATGAATGTTGTATAAGGAAAGGTGCAAGTTATATTCAGGCGATTAAAATCTGGACTAAGAGATATAACTATCAGTTGTTGATTAGACAGTTACCTTCCGTTATATGAACACAACACATATTTTGTATTGAAAGCAGTGATCGTTAATTTAACAGTGGAATGTATATACTTGTAACAGTATTTCTTTAATGATCACATCAACCTTTGTAAGCAATTCATTACAATAACAGTTACTTCTGTACAATTCAAGAAATTACCCATTTCCATTTGATAGGCCTTTCTATTACCACAATAAAAATATAATATCTATAGGATATTATATACAATTGGCCAACTAATAGTATACCTACTGTTGCATTTACAACATTTAAGGTCTGCCAAATAGTGATCTTAGCATTGTTAACTCGACCTACTTTTTTTGTTACAATTACTAAAAAAAATTTCTGAATAGTGAACACACGAAACGACATAATCACCAGGAGGAGCTATCTCCTATCATACACGATATAGTAGCACCTGGTGTATTCTAGGATATTGTGATTTTCAGTGTACCTACTAGGACTATTGCAGTCCACCCTCCCGCAGCATTTACAGCACAACCTAACCATGTTCCAGCCGCCCCCAAATCGACAGGCTGGGCAGATGCAACCCGACAGTTCCCATGCCAGCCACGTACGAAGAATGAACCAACGCGTTCGTTCGAAGGTTGAACGTTCACTCACTCCAGAGCTGAACATTGCAGCAGCATTTCCCGTAGCCGAGGAACCTGGCACTGGACCCCCCATAGCCACCCCTCGACCTTGCGACCCTCTTCGCCTTGGACACGGTAGATTGCGATACCGGAACTGCACCGCCGCACGAGCTGATCTACTCAGAAGAACACAGGGTCGCCCGAGGACCTCGAAGAAAGTTACTGTTGATTGGAAAAAATTTTAGTGTTTGCTTGTATTAATTCTAGGTTACCCCGTTTGCCCGATTGTCTAGACCAATTTTACAAGTTTTGCTTAGGTTAATATAAGAATATAGTACAAGGGATAATCGTATCGCGACGTATCTAGTAGTCTGTTGTTATCAATGACGATAAACACACGTAAAGGGTATTTTCTAGATTAAAAGAGATGCAGAAAGCACAAGAAGTCCCTGACCAATATCGGTCAAATATATCAAAATAATAAATTATTTTGTATACGTCTCTCCCCTGTTCGAAGAAAACTGCGTGAATATCAAGTTCACCGCTGATCTTCCCCCTGCGACCTACATAATTAGCGAATTCCCAGATAATATATCGGAGTGATTCTTCCAACGGCGCATCACGCCACCGACCCCTGCTTAAGAAACAATATCAATAAACTAAGGTCATTAACACGTCTATGTGCAATTTTCCATTAAAGCATAATAATTGTGACAACTGGATGCTATAAAATCAAAATCCGCCTGTGCTGATGGTATATAATAAATAATTATACCTCAAAATAAATATGTTATTACTCAGATGAACAGTTTAATGACATTGCACGTAGAATTTGCAATCCCGAAATACCGATACCGGAAATCCCAGGATCCTAGCGATATTGTGATACCGAGAATCCTGGGATCACAATTTTAACGAAGATATCGTTTTCATCAAGTGAATTCATTTATGGGCTCGAGCCACCCCTGAATACCCTGGGCAGCTGGCATATTCTATTTTTAAACCAGTTGACCAGTTGTCGCGAAGCGTGTTGGATAGTACAGACTGCGCTGGTGATAGTGGATGAATTACTGATATTTTTGGGAGTGGTTCACTTATTTCATTCCATAACCAGTAAGTTAATTACATACTCTTATCATTTTGAATGATCTGAAAATCATATTTTTATTTATAGAAATACAACAAAGACTCATCTCAGTTAACTGTTAACCAGTTCTTATATTGAATAAAATGTCAAAATCAATCAAATATGAAGTACATCACAAATGAGGCACGGACAGTAATTCCGTTTGGTTGTATTTTTTGAGAGAGGAAATAAATAACGAAAGCACTGCGAAATGTAAACGATGTTCAGCGATTCTACAATCCAAAGGAAGCTCTACAAAAGGGTTATCAACCCATTTGCACAAAATTCACAAAGATGATTTAAAAGCTAAGCGGGCACGTTCAGTAGACGAGATTATGACTTCAGACTCTGATTTAATACTAGTGGATGCTTCTCACAGTCGTAGTAATATTATTGCACGTACTTCGATAAATACGAATCCGAAACCACTCCAAATAAAAAACAGAAGAATATTTCAGATTTCAGAGTATCCAAAAACGATAATACTTTTGAGGCATTTCTGTCACGGATGATAGCATTAGATGATCTTCCATTTTGGGACAGCATAAAATCTAATGATTTACGCGAGATGCTGATGACTGGGGGTTTCAAAATACCATCCTCTCCAAATACCCTAAGACGTATCGTTCTAGACTACAGCAAAATAATTCGTTTGGAAATTACGAAACAAATACATCAGCACATTCAGCATCAAAAGGCACACTTACACTACGGACTGAGTTTAACATTTGATGAATGGTCTTCCACATCAAACAAACAGTATATGAATATTAATGTCCATGGGCATGATATGTTGGAATATTGGATTAATAAGGATAAAAAACTCTGACTGCCATTGCTTGCCTAGACACTCTCAGAAGACGACTTGAAGAACACTAACTCTCGATATCAGGTGATATCATAAGTGTTACTACAGATGGAGCCAGTACTATGAGGAAATTTGGAAAATTAATTAGTCCAAATCAACTGTTATAATTTGCACATGCCATACATTGAAAATGAAAATCTCAACGAAGAAGTAGTGTCGCCCTTCTTTATGATGTTTCTGGCTTCAAATTGAAGTCGACACGTAGTCGGAGTGCATTTTAATCTGGAACCCAGAGATGGCGCTGAATTCATACTTCAGTGTTTGTCTCAGGGGTTTCCAATTAGGGTGAAAGGATTTTTTGATTCAATTGGATCGAACTAGCCTTCGCTGATGATTGGCAAAGACCATGAAACCGGTACGGAGGTGTTCCCCCAATTAAATAGAAAAATAATTTCAGCTTTGATATTTGAAATGCATTGCAAAGTAGTTCTTGTAGAAAACTTTGCCAAGTATCGAACAGATGTAATTCAACGGTCATAGGGGGCAGTAGTTGTTTTCTGTTGAATACTTGCCGACGACCATACTTATTGTATCGGTTTCCGGCGGAAGATTGGATTACGTAATCCACCATTTTTCGCAATTCGTTTAATGGTCTTCCGTCAAGTAGTGTCGCCCCTCTTTATGATGTTTTTGGCTTCAAATTGAAGTCGACATTTAGTCGGAGTCCATTTCAATCTGGAACTCTGAGATGGCGCTGAATTCATACTTCAGTGTTTGTCTCAGAGATTTCCAATTAGGGTGAAAGGATTTTTCGATTCAATTGGGTCGAACTAGCCTTCGCTGATGGTTGGCAAAGACCATGAAACCAGTACGGAGGTGTTCTCCCAATCAAATCGAAAAATAATTTCAGCTTTGATATTTAAAATGCATTGCAAAGTAGTTCTTGTAGAAAACTTTGCCAAGTACTAAACAGATATAATTCAATGGTCGTAGGGGGCAGTAGTTGTTTTCTGTTGAATACTTGCCGACGACCATACCTATTGTATAGGTTTCCGGCGGAAGATTGGATGACGTAATCCACCATTTTTCACAATTGGTATTCAGGTTATTCAAAGCTGTGATGAAGATAAAGCATATGATATTTCTCAAAACTACAATATGAATTCGACCATTTCTGAAGTTCGAAAAGTGATCAATTTATTTATAAAATCGCCCACAAAAAATGATGTATTACAAAAATTTGTAAAAGAAGAATTTGGACGAGAACTAAAACTAATACTAGATTGTAAAACGCGATGGAACAGTCTTTTATCAATGTTAGCACGTTTTTATCTTTTTCAAAATTGTTCAAAATGCAATGATTGATTTAAAAATTCCAATTCCGATATTGAATTCAGAATATAAACTTCTCGGTGACTTGGTTAAGATACTGGAACCACTTAATATCACAGTGGAGGCACTGTGCCGACGTGATGCAAATTTATATACAGCAGATATCGCTCTGAAATTTATTTTGGAACAAATTAAACAAGTTGACACTCCCGTTAATGTGGATTTGTATGGTGCACGAAAAGTCAGAATTACCCAACGCCGAAATTTTATGAAAATAAGCAAGAATTAGATGTATCATTCGAAGTTCCTCAAAAAAAAGTTATTATGGAGATACTCGTGAGTCTTATAAAACGTTTCCGCATAGTTCCACAGGCAATTGATGAACAAGATGATGAAGAAGATAGAATTCCCCTTGCGTCACTGACTCAACCTCTACCTCGAACAGAAAAAACATTGGAAATAATGTTAAATGAAGCATTGGAAAATACAATGCACCCAATTCGATTGCGTCCTGGAAACGATTTGATATCAAATTTAACAAAGGAAATGGCCCTTTTCAAAAATGCTGACAATAGAGGTACATATCTTCAGCTGGCATATGATCTTTTAACAATCATACCACCAACTAGCGTAGAATCTGAAAGAGCATTTTCCGTAGCTGGTAACTGTAACTTCACGAGTTGATTTTTTAACGCTACTGGTTTAGTCAACGTCAACACTGTCAGTACTGAATGTTTGGTCTTTTTTCTCCTTACTTGTTGATGTATAGAATACATTTTTGAGTTTGTTGAGTATTTATTTATTCCTTACGTGTCTACAATATACCCCATACTTTTTTCAAATTGTAATCCCGATACCGAAATCCCGGGATAGTGTAAATTTGATCCCGGGATTGTATTATCTTACCGGGATTGCAAACTTTAATTGCACGTGTGCAAACGCGAAGGGTCGGAAACATATGAATATGGAAATTTAAGGAACATGGTCAATATAGTTCACTCAGTGCTACGGTTATCTAATAGATAAAAGTCATATAAGTGCGTTTGCTGGTGCGTCGACAAGTAATAGTGTAAAGCTTTGCTGAAACCGAAATAATAGCGTGTGATATGAAGTGAACAAGCCATTCATTTGATTGGTAAATATATTATTAACCCTTTGCAGCACAGTGTTTTCGATAAGCTACCACCAATTTCAACAAAAATTATATACTTCTGGCTTAAGGTGGATTCATAAAACATAAATTATAATTACATTATCACTACATTTACACTACATTATCACTATACAAGATGAGTACTTCAGAATCAATGCATCTATTCTTATAAAAATAATTCACAGTAACATTACATTATAACCACTAGAAGTTGGCCAACTTTCAACTTTTCATCATATTTCGGTCTCGTTTCGTAAATAAGAGAAGAATGGAGTACCCTCGCCCGGCGCCGAGTTGCACACATTTCAAAACAAACGCCCCACTCCGTCAACCCTCTGTATATCCAGGGTTGCCGTTTGCAGCACAATTGTGCCAAATGCAGCACTATTTGATTCAGGCAAGCACCGAGCACGCACAATTCAAAAAATTGACAAAAAGAGCACTATTTCGATTAATGGCGTGTTTTATATTTAAAGAAGAAGAAATGAATGTAATGAGAAGAAGATTGATATTTACCTGTCATATTTGCCGATGGCGCGTGACAGGTGACAGATATGACAACCGGGATATGACATTGACAATTGGCAATTGACATATTCACTACGTCAGATAGGTGGCGACATCTTATATCCCTCATTTCAAACAACCGAGTGTGAATAATACGCATGCGCAGTAGCAAGAGCACAATCGAGCACTATTTTGTGGTTAACTTCAGCACAATTTTAGATTGCTCCGCGGCAACACTGTGTAATATCACCTACTGCATCTCAGTCTCTGTCCGTGTGCCGAGTCGATCACGTCGCTCTGTATTTTGTTTTGATTCGAGTTCCAGAAAATTGCGGATAAGATGCCTAAGCATCATGGTCATAAACGACAACGAAGTCGATTCCGAGAGGATGATGACTGGATTAGGAAGAAACTATCTGCTTTGCAGAAACAACTGGATGATATTAACAAGGATACGCAATAAAAGTCGCCGTCTTAGCTCCTATAGAAACCCAAGAAAGTGAGTATTCTGGACAGTTTGATTTGAGAAATGATTTAACGGAATTATACATAGCTGTTTTTGGCAACAGCAGTCATCGTTGATTTTGGTAACAACAATTATGGTTGAATTTGGTAACACTTACGGTTGTTTTTGGCAATAACCACGGATGTGCTTTTGGCAACTATCTTCGGTGTGTTTCTTGACAACACAATATCCTTTTTTCCAGTAGAAAGCCTTATGTAGTCGGCTCATAATTTAAATATTTTTTTCCTGCTGAGGAAGGACATGAGGGTTTAGAATCAGGAGAAAGAAATATGAACCAAACAGGCCCATCCTTAGGGGAAGATCTTTTGAAGCTATTTGTTAGCGAACCAACATCAAAATCTTCTAGGGGGCCACCTGTACATCAAGCGATTGTGTCACGTTGGACAAATATAATATCAAGCGGATTAGAGGATGTTAAACAGGAAATTCTTAGAAAATATTTGGTGTCAGAAATACTTTTGGCCTTGGAAGTTCCGAAAGTCAACCCGGTTAGTGCGGCAATCTCACAACAGGTTTCACAAAGAGATTTACGATTGATCCGTAAACAGGAACAGCTGGGAGCTAGCATATCGTCTATTGGTGAAGCCATCTCTCTTGATGAACAACAACAATGGGGGAGAAAAATTGTGTATTCAGTTACTGAGTGAAGCTGGACGTCTTTTATGTGACTTCCTGATCCTGATCAACTTAAATAAAGACTTAAAAGACACTTTATCCGATGTCCCAGTTGACAAATTCCTCTTTGGTGAAACCCTGGACGAGCGGGTTAAAGCAGCAAAAAATTTAGAAAAATCAAGTTTGGACCTCAAACTCGTCAAAACATTCCCTCACGGCCGTTAAACTCCAGGGGTCCTCCTCAAACTGTGAAGGAAGCAGGGGTAGGACGCCAGTACCAGACCGGTGGGCTCTAGCTTACCGTACACCGACGTCAAAAACACACATGTTCTCCCGACACTTAACACATACCCACTCAAACATTGCAAAAGGATGCGAGTACTTGAAAATCTGCCTTCAGTGGGAGCTGAGAAGGGGCCTGGGATTGGTAGCCGGTGATGAATTACCCGTGCACATATATACACACTACACAACCAGACTTTGATAAGAGCAGGTGAAAACCGTAGGCAGGCAGAACACCATGCATGAGGAGAGTAGGGGATAGCTAACAGCCTCCCCATAAATACTACTATTACTACTACATCCATACTCCAGAGCAGTATGGAATTGCAGAGAAACCTTAAATCGACTGGCACAACGCAACAATGTTAACCTAGTCTGGATACCATGTCACACGGGCCTATAAGAGAACGAAATAACGGACGCCCTAGCAAAAGGGGGGGCCGAAATAACGTTCACTGGGCCAGAACCAGTAATCGGTATAGCACAGAGCTCTGCCAAGAATGTTATAACATCCTGGGCAGACAATAAAAGACTCGAGTATTGGCGTAGTCTACCGGGCCTAACCCATTCCCAAGCATTTATTGCTTGCACAAGGAATAAACAGGACTCCGACAAACTGCTAGAACTCAGTAGAGCACATCTCAGAGTTATAGTAGGTTTGCTTACTGGGCACTGCAAACTCAAACACCACATGCATAAAATCGGACTTACATAAGATACAGAGTGCCGTCTATGCATGGAGGAGGATGAAATGGCTAAACACATTTTATGTACATGCCGCGCAGCGGCCAGAACCAGACTCTCAACATTTAACAATACAACAGTAACGCCAAAGAACCTGGTAAATTGTTCTCCCAATACACTCCTTAATTTCGTTAAGACATTGGATATACTGGGAGGAAAATAACCATAGGGTGAGCCAAAATAGGCCATTGGCCGCAGTGAAGGGCCTGATATGAGCACACTCACGTTCAAACCTAACCAAAACCTACTACTACATTATCATTATCGAAGTCGCAAAACGTTGCATTCAAAGTATAATTGGTTATTATTCTGTACTGTAAATTAAAACTCAAATAGTAAATTTAAGAGAAACTAACACAACCCTGAAGCACGATCAGGAAGGAATCATTGGATAAATGACTAATCGGAAATAACTGAAGGTTTATCTATATACTGGGTTCAAAGTTAGAAAATGTACGAGCAAGGTTAATGGTGTATGAAGCAAAAGTGCTGATGTGGTCCATTAGTGAACGACCAGCGACAAAGGAACGAATTGATCAAAATACCGCTTACACTTATACGAATTGTGATGGGAAACTCACATGGTTTTGAAAGCTACGGTCTAAGATATCATTTGAGAATAGTAGTAAGACCAAAAATTCAGTTATTATGTAGTATAATTGGCTAGAAGTAAGAAGAGAGCGATCAACTTCAGGAGTGACTTACCCACTTGGGAATTTAAAACATCTATCATGAGTGGCCGGTAGCTCAGGTTTCTGGCCGTGGAACTTCTGGCTTGCATCAGACAGAGGTTCAAGGCCTCAGTACGCAGGATTTTTTTTCTGAAGTGCCTCGGTCTCTTAGGCCACCTTTATGCCTTGTTATGAATCTGATGCTTGCTTAGAGTGCGCATCGACCTCCCGTAGTTCTTGATGAGCTGATCAAAAGTGTTCACAGCCACAAAGCTCAAAAATGGACAGTTTTCGAGATATGGAGATTTGAAGATGGATTTTTTCCATTTTTTGGGGTATTTGCTCATCAATCGGAGAGCTCTCATTTCTTGTTAGGATGGAATTCTGTTCGTTTTACAGTGCTTAGGGTGAATAATTAGAGTAGTGAAAGCAACAACGTTTAAAAATTCAAAATTATTTTTTGACATATATTTTTTTATATTAATTTACCACAACTATAATCAACAACTTCATTTTTTTTTGTTCAACAACTACAGGAAGTCACGAATAAAACTTCACATGAAAATAAATGTTAACAGAATATTCAATCATTCTAGCATTCCCTCCTTAACATTTATTTTATCTCGGATAGATAGGAATGCGCATCTCCCAAGTGCTTTTGTAAAAACATCTGCTAATTGTTCTTCGCTCTTGACAAATTTCAAAATGAAATCTTTGTTAATTTTATCTCTCAAAAAATGTACACGAATGTCAATATGCTTCGTTCTTTTTTGAGCAGTTTCATCACTTAATCACAATTCCTGTCAATAAACTGCTCAGTTTATTGACAGGAAATGATATGTCTGGCATAGTCACAGATAAAAGGAGCCCATCGCCACAAGGATGTACTTGTTCCCGTGTTCAGATAGTGGGAACGGGTCAGCGATGTCAATGGCGATCCTTTCGAATGGGCTGCCCACATTGTACTGGCGTATCGAAGCCTTGGGTCTTGTTCGAGGCCCATTACTCGCAGCACATACAGCACATTTCCTGCACCAGTCCTTCACGTCGGCTTGACAATTGGCCCAGTAAAACCGTTGTCACTCCCAGATGTCCTCCGGTAACCCCATCATGGATTTCTCGGAGCATTTCCTGTCTCCTGCTCCTAAGAACTACTATCTGACGCCTTTCCTCCCCGCCATCCTTCGACTCCAACACACGTTTCAGGACTCCATTGTCCAAGGTAAGGGAGTTCCATTGGGACCAATAAGACTTGACGACTGGAGAACAACTGGCTATTTCCTGCCACGACGGTCTTCGATCACTCTTCTTCCAGCCGATGACTAAACAAAGATCTGTATCTTTCTCTTGGTCTTTCTGGATTTTGTGGTCATTCCAGTTATCATCGACCGCCGTGGTTCTGCAGAGTGTCGACTCCTTCTCCTCTGCTCGTCGGCAGTGCGAACAGTCGTCTGGGCATGGTCTTTGCGATAGGACATCAGCATTCTTATGGCTGGTCCCCGCTCGATGTTCGATCTCAAAGTCGAATTCTTGGAGCCTCTCGATCCAACGTGCCACTTGACCCTTGGGATTCTTGAACTGTAGAGCTGCATGATCAGTTCTCAGTAGGAATCTTCTCCCGTACACGTACTTGTAGAAGTGTTCTACACCTTTGACAACAGTCAACAGTTGCCGCCTGGTGACACAGTAGTTCCGCTCCCGTTTACTGAGGGTCTTGCTGAAGTAACCGATGACCTTCTCTTGTCCTTCTTGGATCTGAGACAGGACAGCTCCAAGTCCCACGTTACTAGCGTCCGTATCCAAAATGAATTTTCCTTCCGAAAGGGGGTAGCTCAGGAATGGTGCGTTGATCAAAGCTCCTTTCAACTTCCTGAACGAATCTTGGCATTCAATGTTAGCAAATCCCAGCACGTATCGGCGGTAGTAGGTGCATAAACCCAGAAAACTCCGAATGTATGTCTTTTGGAATTGGCCACTCTTTTACAGCTTTGATTTTCTGTTCGTCTACCGCTACTCCCTCCCCAGAGACAACGTGACCGAGGTATCGTACTTCCTTCTGGAACAAATGGCATTTCTTTGGGCTCAGTTTCAATCCGGAGGTTCTTAGTCGCTGGAATACCTCCTCCAAGTTTTTCACGTGGTCCTCGAACGATCTGCCAACCACAATAATGTCGTCGAGATACACCAAACACGACTTCCATGAGAGCCCCTTCAGAACCGTCTCCATCAATCTTTCGAATGTGGCTGGAGCGTTGCAGAGCCCAAATGGCATAACTGTGAACTGCCACAATCCTGAGCCGATGGTGAAAGCTGTCTTTTCTCGATCCTCCTGAGCCATTTCTTCCTGCCAGTATCCACTCTTCAGGTCTAGGGTCGAGAAAATCGTAGATCCAGCCAGCGTGTCTAGCGTGTCGTCGATTCTTGGTAGAGGGTAACTGTCCATCTTCGTCACGTTGTTGAGTTGACGATAATCGACGCAAAACCGGGTTGAACCATCTTTCTTCTTTACCAGTACTACTGGAGAGGACCAGGGACTATCAGATGATTCAATAACACCTTCTTTTTCCATATCACTGACTATTTTATCAGCCTCTTCTTTCTTGGCAAGGGGAAGTCTCCTGGCTGATTGTCGGATCGGTCGAGCACTCCCAGTGTCGATCTTATGCTGAACCACCTTTGTTTTACCGCCTCTGCCTACTCCGGTATCGAAGATGTCCTAATACTTCCTTACTAGTTTCCTCAGTTTGGGCTTTTGTGCTGGCCCCATGTCCTTGGACGAGATAGCAACCAGCTTCTCCAATTCTGCTGGCATGTTACTGGCTTGGCTAACAGTGCCGCGTATACTACTAATCACAGAGGAAATTGACGAGCAGTGCCCAAAAATCGTTCCCTTCTTCAAGGTTACCGGGTAAGAATTGACATTCATTACCCTCACTGGCAGAAATTTATCAGCACGCAACAAGGTTTTTCCTAGTGCAATTCCTCGTCCAATTTACTCATCATGGACTTTAGGCTCGAACATCACCACATTTCCGTTGCTCGCACCCCCATCCAGGCGAGCCTCCAAAATACGTCTTCAGCCAGCAGAACTCGAACCATTTTTTCATTTCTCCCGTGAAGTACAAGATCTTCTCCGTTCACACGAAGGACGCCGTCTTTAAAATTCAGCTCGAATCCTCTGGAATTCATTATGTCCATTCCAATTATTGCCTCGTCCTCGATATCTGCTACTAGAGCCCGGCGTCTCTATAGTGCTGCCCAGAGTCAGTTCAATTGAAAGTTCGCCATACACAGTTGCCGCCTCTCCTGTTGCTGCGCGTAGCTTCCAGTTCAATGATTCAATTCTTGCCGGTGTTTTGGAAAATGTAGGCGCAAGAATCGTCTTAGTCGCACCCGTATCAATGAGCATGGTGCGAAGCTCGTTGTTAATGAGACCGTTTACGAAGACTCCTTTGTCTTGTCTTTGAAGTACAGCGACACATGCATTGTTAACTGGGGCTTGTTGAATACGGGCTGACGATTGCTCCTTCTTGAACTTCATCGTTGATGTCGATTTTTTCAATGTGGGACATTTGCTACGCACGTGCCAAGTTTTCTGCAATTTTAGCATCGTATCAGTCTTCTCTCAGGCACAACTTCCTTTATTAATTTTCTCATGACAGCCTCGATATTAGCGGGCTCCTGTGTATCCTCCTTGATCATCCGGACTCTACTCTGGCTTTTGCAGGATTGCTTTGCTGCTTCGAATTCCAGAGCGCGTGCCAATGCATGTACGAGATGTGCGGGGCGTGCTAGTGTTTAGGCTTGCCTCGTTTCTTGTTCACGAAGCCCATCCAAAAATGCCTGAAGTGCTAGTCGCTCCATTACATTTTCCGGTGTGGCTGGGTATGCAAGGTGAACCAAGCGTGCAATGTCTGCTTCAAATTCTTGCAATGATTCGCTTGATTTCTGGCACTGGTTCTTCAGCTGTGAGTGATATACGTGTTCAAGGTGGGCTTGGCCATAGCGAAGTTCCAAGTGTTTTACCAGCTGTTTATAGTCCTCCTGTTGTTGGGCGGTGAGAGTTTGCAAAATATTTGTTGCTTAGCCACGCAATGCCAGTGTCAATGCTAAAGCTTTTTCCCCAGCATTCCATCCATTTGCTTTGGCAGCAGCTTCGAATTGTCGGCGATAGTTTGACTACGGAGTATTACCGTCGAACTGAGGCGGTTTCAATGCGAGTTTTCCAGGTTCAGCACTAATCTTGAAATTTTTTATGTCTTTCTGATCTTCCTCCAAGTTCGTACCCAGATCCGACATTGAATTTCTGTTGGAAATTTCAGGGATGTGCACAGAATCCATTCGCTTTTCTAGCTAACTAAATTTTTCCTTTATTTTGGTCTCGAAATCATCTTCGATTATTTCTACTCTCGTGTTCATTCTGTCTAGCTCTGTCTCGACGGTTCCCATTCTTTCTTCCAAACGATTCGCCACACTGCAAACTTCTTGTTCCAAGCTATTCGAGTTGTCTAGAAGCTCTTCTTTCAAATTATCCGAGTTTTCCATAAGCTTCACTTCTAGATTTTTCGAATTTTCTTCAAGCTTCTCTTCTAGATTTTTCGAGATTTCTAGAAGCTTTTCCTCCAGACTCTTTGAATTTTGTTGTAGCTTCCAAACTTTTTGAATTTTAAAGAAAGGTCCCCGCACACCTTATATGGGAAAATGGCTCTCCGTCAAATTTCTTGAATTTTTGATATGTTGTAGAATTGATCATTCCGATGAAATGTTTCAACGGGCGCAACACGATCCTATGACTAGTTTTCGAGATACAGGGTGTTGAATATGAGAAACATTCACTTTTCATCACTCTGTATCTGCCAAGTTACGATTTAGTTCGGATTTATCTTTTGTGGGATCATCATCACATCCGTGTATGATGAATTCATGAGAAATTCATTTCCAAATCTTTTCGTAGTACAGGGCGATTTCACTTGAAAACAATGCTATTTTGAGACTTTCATAATTTAGTTGTTTTATGAATAGAAAATGCGAGAAAAGGTAGAATTATCACATAATATTATAAATTCATTTCATCTAGCATCACAGTTGATACAATTCATACAAGGTGATTAACAAATATGGAAACATAACGAATTTTGTTTTTTGGGACACCTTGTAGTAATAAACCAACCTAAAATGACAAAATTCACTTGAAGAATGTTAAATGATGTGTTCCATCGTATACAGAGTCGAATGATATCAATTTGAAAAATTAGTTATACTTTAATAAATAAAAACCTTGATTTTTTAAATCACCCTATATCTCCCAAGGGAGTCCGAAAAGATATCGATATTTTTTCATGGGAGGACTCGAAATACTTTCATCCATATTGTACAAAATTTTCAGCGGAATCTTATGACGGGTTTTTCATATACAAGGCGAAAAATGTATTTTCACCTCAGTTTTCGGCGGGTTTGCTGTAGTTCTTCCTCGTCCGGCCGCTTTTACTCGAAATAAAAATATTTCAATAAAATAGTGATCAGTTATTATACCGTACAATAGCGTACCGTATCTCTCGAAAAAAAGCCATAACTCGAATTATTATCTGCATCAGCATCGTCTAGTAGGCGATTCAATGGAAAAGTTATTTTTTCATGCTTAG
Source organism: Chrysolina americana (assembly GCA_958502065.1). NCBI lineage: Eukaryota > Metazoa > Arthropoda > Insecta > Coleoptera > Chrysomelidae > Chrysolina > Chrysolina americana. The sequence goes on along the minus strand of OY293419.1, from coordinate 26,538,163 downwards.
TGTTTCTCAGAAGTTATATTATACTTATTACATCCGCAGAAGTTCGTTTTTTCGAATTTTCACTCTATAAAACAATAAAATAGTGAAAGTCTCATAATAGCATTATTATCAAAGGAAATCGCCCAGTACTACAAAAAGATTTGGACATGAATATCTCATGAATTTGTCACATAACGAAAATACCACATAGGATAAATCAGAAAAAAATCATAATTTGTATGTAATTATTTCTATCGGCTTATATAGATATATATTAAATCAAATTCTCGGCATATTTTTACACCAAATTAACGTTTTATGTTTCAATTATGTCGAATACCTACTTATTAATATATTCCTCTTATTTCGTAGTAGGCATGGAGAACAATTCAAAGAGGATAAAATCAACAAAATTCTTATGTCAATAGTCGTTTTCTTGTTGTCATAAAGCCCGAGAACTCTTTTTGGGTTATTGGACTAATTGAAGTTTCTTTTTTACTGTTCAAGTTTATGTGATTTTCAGTGTTTGTTGAACTTTGCTGAACAATATGGCCTTCGCAAATAGAGTGAGTTGTTATGTTTGTGACCGAAATGTTATTCCTAGACTCTCAATGCGTTTGAGTAGAGGAGATAATATTGATGTTTTGCAAATTGCAACATATCGAAGACAAACTGCGGGAAATCCACCTATTGATATTCAGGATGATACAAAAATATGTTTCAATTGTAATAACACAGTAATGAATGACATTATTGCTATGGAAAATAACCCGAATTGCCTTCGTCTCAATGTGTTGTCCCGCGTATCAAGTCGTGCGTGTATTATTTGTAATGCTCGTCAAAATATTCAAAGACTTTCTTTAGAATGTAGAGTGGATATTTTTGTTGCTTCTGATATCTATGTCGCAGATTTCTTGAGAATTTGTGGTCACCATCTTGATCACCAAGGTTTCCTTCCAAATTACTTGCATGGAGGTTTGAATTTTGTGAATAAACCATACATAATTTCAATCTTCAACATTTTCTTCAAAGAATGAGGACATTTGCTAATAGAAACAGGCCACTCCGTAACTGGGAGGATATCAATTGTTTCACTGAAGACGAATTTAAGTATCTGACATCAATCTCAAAAAATCATTTTCGACAATTACTAGAATTTTGTGATATTGTTGAACAAGGTAGCAAGAGAAGAAATGTCGAAAGAAAACATTTGCTGACATTTTTGATCAAAATGAAACATGGAGTTTCAGATGAGTTTTTGGAAATATTGTTCAGTTATCCTTCTCGACAAACAGCAAGCTTCATTATTTCTAATGTGAGATTCTGACACAGAATCCCAACAGAAACCATCATTACACAAATAGAATGCGCTATAACCCATCTACCAGAAAACACAGCGGAAGAAACCAGACAAGATATTGCCACCACACTTAGGAGAGCAAAACTCCCTCCATCCAACATAACACCTGCCGAAAAACATTGCCTCAGAAACCTCCACAACAACCCTGACATAATCATTCTCCCAGCAGACAAAGGCAATGCCACGGTAGTTCTGAATACCTCAGATTATGTAGACAAAATGAGCACACTGTTAAACTCATCCGAGTATCAGATCACCCAACGAGACCCGATAACCTACCTCGAAAAGAAGACCAAAAATCTGATCAATAATTCTAAACTACCAGCCGAAACCAAGAAAGCCACTATCCCTAGAGAGAAGTCATCACGCACCCCTCGTATCTACGGACTTCCAAAAATACACAAGCCTGATATCCCACTCCGACCTATTGTCAGTGCCTTTGGATCACCAACCCAGAACCTGGCCAAGTATCTGGCGAGTACTCTTCAGCCACGAGCAGAAGAAGCTTCATCCTACGTAAAAAATTCATTCCACTTCTTAGACCTTCTCAAATCCTATAGAATCCAGAACACCGATATCCTAGTGAGCTTCGATGTTGTCTCCCTCTTCACAAACATTCCCCTAACGGACACGCTAGAAATCCTTGAAACTAAACACAGAATTCCAAAAGACACCCTGGACCTCATCAGTCACTGTATGAACAACACGTACTTCCTCTTCCAAGGAACTTACTACAAACAAGTGAAAGGTGCTCCCATGGGTTCCCCCCTTTCTCCAGTCCTTGCAAACCTTTTCATGGAAGACTTCGAAACTAGGGCTGTAGCAGAATTTGACCACAAGCCTACTTGCTGGTTCAGATACGTTGACGACATTTTCGTCATATGGCCTCATGGTTACGAAATCTTAAACACGTTCTTAGATCACCTAAACGATATCCATCCCAACATGAAATTCACAATGGAGACCGAAATGAACAACTCCCTAGCTTTCCTGGACGTTCTCATCACGAAATCCAACAACTCTTTCACCCACACAGTACACAGGAAACAGACCCACACCAACCGATACCTACACGCAAACTCTCATCACCATCCAGCACAAACAAACTCCGTATTGAACTCCCTGATATACAGATAAATTCAGCTTACCGACAACCAGAATAGACCACAAGAGCTGGACAAACTGAAATCAGAATTACTCCAAAATGGTTACAACAATTCGCTAATCGACAAGTCTATCCGCCATCAACTGACCCGTCCTCCAAAAACGAACGATCCACTAGAGAGTATTCAGCCACACAAAGCTTTCCTACCATACATCAAAGGTGTGACAGACAAAATCAGTAATATCTTGAGAAAACACGAGATAAAAACAATATTCACGGCCAACAACCAAATATTCAAATTCCTCAGATCTCCCAAGGACACAATACCAAACGATTCTCAAGGTATATATGAAATACCATGTTCAGACTGCCCGAGAAGTTATATTGGCCAGACTAACAGACGAGTAACTTCCAGAGTCTACGAACACGAACTTGCTGTGCGTCAGGCATCTTCCACTTCCGCACTTTATAAACATCGAGAAGACACAGGTCACAAAATAGACTTCAAAAACACAAAAACAATTTCCACCGAGAAAACTCTGCAAACCAGGATCACCCGAGAAGCACTTGAGATAGAGAAGCGCCCCAATTGCCTCAACACTCGCGACGACGGACGTAGACTTCCCAATACCTGGAAGCCTCTCATTGCACGCATCAACTCATTTCCCACCAACCCAGTTCCCGCACACAGCTCACTTAGCGCCAACCAAGTTCCCGCACACAGCTCATCTAGCGCCAACTCAGTTCCCGCCCATAGTTCACCTCGCGCCAATACATTGCACACGGCCATTACAGCCACCTCCACTATAAATACAGTTCCTCAACCCACAATTCCTCAGTTCTCTCGAAGGAGTAGGCAGATTGAGACCTTAGAGAGAACCAGTGACGAGACATGGGGAGTAGGCAGATTGAGACCCCGACGTCAAGTCACAAAAACCTAACGTAATTATACCTGAGGAGTAGGCAGATTGAGACCTCAGCGTAGAATTACGTTTCAACCATTTATTAATTTTCTTTCTTTTTCAGTTCTTGAAAATGGCTCCAAAATCGGAGCCGAAACGTCGAATTTCAACAAATTCTAGAAGCGGATCAACCCGAACTTTTAGTTTTCAAATATCTGACCGCGGAAACCTATCTGAATATATATATATATATATATATATATATATATATATATATATATATATATATATATATGATTGAATACTCTCGTGACTGTGAAAATATATCTTGGAAAATATTTGGGTAGCAGTCAGTTGACCAGTAAAAGTTATTTAATCTTCGTTTTTAAGCCGAGCTTTCGAAAATCTTTATTTTCTTTATCAAGACTATAACTAGAATATAATGTATATGAGTATATATGTTAATTCAACAGTTAAGTAATACTTACTAACGTGAAATTGAAAGAAATTTACATCAATGATAAACATAAAGAATATTGAAAACTTCAAAAATACAGACAGAGACAGGAAGATAATGACAGAAAGATGAATGGTATATATAGGATGAGAAAAACATAAAAAATTGTAAAGATGAATAAAAAATAAAAAACCGCAACATCAGCAAATTTGAAGAACTAAAGTTGAATGAGATGAATAGAATCAAATTTCAAAAAAAGTGGTTCAAAAACTTGACTAATGTCCAAATTCCTCTAGAAATTCAACAATTTTTATCCCTTGGCCCTAAATTCAGTATTTGCCCTACTTCTAAAGATATCAGGTTAGATTCTCTTTTGGCTAGTTTAGAGGACATTATTTATGATTTTAATGACGAAAAGAAAAATGTATATAGAGCACAGTTCACTAATATAATCACCAATTATTTACATAAAAACAAAGGAACAAAAGGACAACTTACTAGAGTTTTTGAAAAATGTAAATCTTTCCTTAAAGAACATCCAGAAATTTGTTTGGTTAATAGTGATAAAGGTAATGTTACAGTTGTTATGTACAATAATGAATATAAGGAAAAGAGTCAAATATTACTGGATGACCAAAAATATTACAAAGCACTGAAAAGAGATCCAACATCTACATTTCAACAGAAAGCTAATAAAATAATTTCGCAACTCAAAAATAAAAAAATGATAAATGAAACTATCGCAAAAACTCTCACAATTAGCAACTCGATAGCACCAAGATTTTATACTCTTCCAAAAATTCATAAGCCTATTTTATCCATGAGACCGATTACTTCTTCCATAGATTCACCAAACAGTAAACTCGCTAAATATATGACTGAGATTTTGACCAATGCTTATGACAATAATAATCCATATCACGTAGAGGATTCATTCAAATTCAGTGAGTTCATAAATGACATGTCTTTACCAGATAATTACGTAATCATAAGTTTGGACGTTAAATCTCTTTTCACAAATTTGCCATTGGAATTAATAAAAAAGAGTATTGAGAGTAAATGGAGTGTCATTTCTAATCATTGTCTTTTTGATGAAAAGTCATTCATTAGTGTGATTGAATTCATTTTTGATTCATCGTATTTGGTATTTGAGGGCAAGTTCTATAAACAGATTTTTGGTACTCCAATGGGCTCTAGCATATCTCCAATATTATCCAGCTATGTTTTAGATGACCTTTTAGATCAATGTATTGGAAATTTTGATTTTGAATTTCCCTTCATTAAAAGATATGTTGATGACCTAATTCTTGCTGTTCCAAAACAAAAAATTCAAGAAGTTCTTTCTGTGTTCAATGGATATGATGAAAATATTCAATTCACAGTGGAGGAGGAGATTAATAATTCAGTACCTTTTCTAGATATGATGTTGATCAGAATGGACGATAATAAAATAAGAACTAAATGGTATAGAAAATCTATTAATAGTAATCGTTTAATAAATTATCACTCCTATCATACCACCAAAATTAAAATCAATATGATCAACAATCAGAAAAGTAGGGTTGAGAAACTGACTCACCCTTCTCTTCGACTTGAATGTTTGAATGAACTCAAAGTCATTTTACTTGAGAATTCGTATCCATATTCTTTAGTAAACAAAATTCTTTTCAGTACACCTTCACAAAACATTTCCTCTCATATTCAGGACACAAGAACCCACGATACCAATAACATGACCTATTATAAGAGCTTACCACATGTCCATGACTTGACTCCAAAATTAATCAATGTTCTCAGAAATGAAAAAATAAAATTTGCAAAAACAAATGTCACCACTATCTCGAATTTACATTCTAAATTGAAAACTCCAGTACCTACCATGTTCAAATCTAATATTATCTATGAAATTCCATGCAAAGACTGTGATCAAGTATATATTGGCCAATCAAAAAGAATGCTAAAAGATCGCATTACCTCACATAAGAGTGATTCAAGGAGAAATACAAGATCTTGTGCATTATCTGAACATACCATTGATAAAGACCATCGGATTGATTATGTGAATGCGAAAGTTCTTGATGTAGAAAGTAATTTACGGAAAAGACTCTTTTTGGAAATGGTTCACATCAATTACGCAACCAATACAGTCAACAAAAGAACTAACATAAAAGAATTGAGCTCTATATATACATACATTTTACACAGAAATAAACAGATATTTTCCAACAGTCGTCCTCCTTGAATATATTATTTTTGTAATTCTATTCATCTTTACAATTTTTTATGTTTTTCTCATCCTATATATACCATTCATCTTTCTGTCATTATCTTCCTGTCTCTGTCTGTATTTTTGAAGTTTTCAATATTCTTTATGTTTATCATTGATGTAAATTTCTTTCAATTTCACGTTAGTAAGTATTACTTAACTGTTGAATTAACATATATACTCATATACATTATATTCTAGTTATAGTCTTGATAAAGAAAATAAAGATTTTCGAAAGCTCGGCTTAAAAACGAAGATTAAATAACTTTTACTGGTCAACTGACTGCTACCCAAATATTTTCCAAGATATATATATATATATATATATATATATATATATATATATATATATATATATATATATATATATATATATATATATATATATATATATATATATATAAAAACAATTTATCTAAGAATATTCTCAGTCAAAATATCCCTTGGGGTTGCAGTCAGAAAAAGTGGCCTGGTAAAGAACAACTCTTTGTTAAATTGTCGAGCTTTCGAAAATATTTATTTTCATTTTCTTTCATTTTCAAGACATCTGAAAATATTAATCGTGTGAACAAACAGAACACTCTTAATATGATGTAAAACAACTTACTAACGTGAGATTAATTTTGTGAAAACAGCAGAAAACTTCTTGGTCATTCCTTATGTATGTAAGGTTATGTCACAACACAAAACGAGAAGAAACAACAATAATAAAACTATGTCATGTACATGAACACGATTAAAAAACATTATGATTTTATGAGTCATGAAGGAAAACTTTTAATTAAAATTTTGGAAAAATGTTAATCATTTTAAAACTCGCCTTTGAGACCGCACGTGGTTCAAGGGACGCACAAGGGCGGTAAAAATATGTCGAAAAAAAGAAGAAGAGAGTACTGACAAATTTCAACGTCAAACACGTCAAATGTCAACAGTCAACCTTGTATGTTCTATGAAACATGCTCCAGCTCTGTGCTGAGTTATGCCCTCTATGGGGGATTGTGAGAACTATTATTAAAGATATTTGAATTTGCAAAATTATTTTTGTGGAGAGAAAGAATATAATTATAAATTATACTAAGATTGGCTATATCAGACCGCTTATTCATACTATTAGGTTCTTTACTAACGTAAACCATCTCTAGAAAATTTCTCTTAGAATAATTTTCTTCAATTGCTAAAATTGTGGGTTCATTGAAATTAATATTGTGAAAAGTTGAAATGCTGTGTTCTGCAAGTGCACAGCTGGGTTTTTTTAATTTGCAGTCACTCTTATGTGAAGCAATACGTCCGGAGAGATTTCTACCTGTCTGTCCAATATATATTTTGTCACAATTGACACAAGATAATTGATAAATTACATTAGTTTGTTCAAATTTAGAAAGAGGAGTTTTGGTTTTTGAGTATAAAAGATTTACAGTTTTGAGATTTTTCTTCGCTATGCGAATTTCTGAAGATTTAAAAATATTAGTGAGTTTGGGTGTTAATTCCTGTATATAAGGAAGGCCCTATATTTACATAAGATTCTTTACTGTGATTGTGTTTGATTATTCAAATTGTTGACGTTATTTTCAATGATATTATTTAAGTTATTATTATTTATGGTAGAAGTATTAAAAAGAAATTTATTAATCATGTATTTAGGATAAGAATTGTCCAAGAGGATCCTTCCCAACTCCTTCAAACACTCCTGTCGATGAACAGGATGTGACAGACCTGTCACTCTGTTTTTCAGTGCGACAATCAGATTTTGCTTCATGCTCTTATGATGATAAGAGTGAAAATTCAGGAAACGATTTGAACAAATCGGCTTCCTGTACCATTTTGTACGTAGAACGTTATGATTGTCTCTACAAACTCTCATATCGAGGAACGGGATACTATGATTCTCCTCTACCTCTGAAGTGAATTGTAGATTAATGTCATAACTATTGAAATAATAGAGCGTTTCTTCCACTATTTCTGATGGAACAGAAAGTATCAGATCATCAACATACCTCTTCACAAACGGAACGTCATAGGGAATCAGAGATAGAACGTCCTGCACAAGTTCATCTAATACAAAATTCACAAGAATAGGAGAGATCTTTGAACCCATGGGGGTTCCAAAGATTTGTTTATACTACGAATTGTTGAAAAGGAGAAAATTTGAATCGAAAATGAACTCAAGGATATCAATGAACGCACTCCAAGTTAGAGTACACACATTTTTTATCCCATCCCATTTTCTGGATAGAATTGATCTGACTACTTCAAAAGGTAAATTAGTAAACAGCGAAACAACATCAAAACTCACCACTATATAATTCTCTGGAAGTTGAAAATTGTTTATGAAGTTGCTAAATGTAAAGGAGTCTTTAATATAAAAATCATTTTCTGTATTATAAGCGTTAGTTAATATATTGGTCAGAAAAGTAGCTAAATTTCCATTGGGGGCATTAACTGACGAAACAATAGGTCTCATCGCTAATGTTGGTTTATGAATTTTAGGAAGAGCGTAAAAACGTGGAGCTGTAGAGTTGTAAATTTTAAGACTTTTTGAAGTTAGTGAATCGATTAAACCATCAATCTCAAGTCTCGAAACCAGTTTGTTGGCGTTCTGCTGAATCGTAGAAGTGGGATTTTTTGAAATTTTAAGATAATACTTTTGATCATCAAGCAATTGTTGACTTTTTTCTAAGTAATCCTGCCTGTACATTATTACAGTTACATTTCCTTTGTCACTCCTAACAATGCAGAGATCAGGATTGTCCTTAAGAATTTTTTTACTTTGAATGAAAATTTTTTGAAGAAAAGAAGATTTTGAAGAATTTTTGTGCAAAAAATTAGTAATTATATTAGTGCACTGAGATCTTTGAAGGTCTTGTGCTTGTTTTGGAAAAAGAGAGTTTATGGATTCTATGTCTGCTAATAAAGAAGGAATGTTAAGTTCTTGGCTGGTAGGGCAAATACTGAACTTGGGTCCTAGAGCCAAAAGACGTTTAACTTCTAATGGAATTTCAACCTCAGTGAGATTTTTGATCCATTTTTCTTGAAATTTAATAGAAGTGAAAGCTTCAATTTTTAAGTTATTTAATTTATGTTTATGTTTGTTAAGGATATTATGGAAAATTACGTTATAAGAGATTTTTTGCCTTCTGTTGAATTCAGCCAGAACGTCAGGAGGAATTTGGCCCCGAAGCTTGGTCTTGATAGTAACCAACTCATTTTTGAGACGGTTTATGTCACTAAAGGTAGCTTGAATTTCTAAGATTAAAATAGTTTTTCTCAACCTGTTGTTAAATCCTTGTATTTTCCTTCCCAGTGGTCCTCTTCTGTGGTGCAGAAGTGTGTTCACATTACAAACTCCGTTAGTAATATGATTCGGAAACAGGTCCAAGTTCCTGCATCTGGTTAGGAAAACTTTCTTGTTAGAAGCTGCTGCTATTTTGGTGTTGGTATTGGCCCATCGTTTCAGTAAGGTTACGTTAGTAAGTCCGTACTGATGTTGGATGTTGTCGTAAAACCCCATATCTGTAAGTTATCGAGAGTTTTCTCTGCAAACCAGGATCATCCGAGAAGCCCTCGAGATAGAGAAGCGCCCCAATTGCCTCAACACTCGCGACGACGGACGTAGACTTCCCAATACCTGGAAGCCTCTCATTGCACGCATAAACTCATTTCCCACCAACCCAGTTCCCGCACACAGCTCACTTAGCGCCAACCAAGTTCCCGCACACAGCTCATCTAGCGCCAATTCAGTTCCCGCCCATAGTTCACCTCGCGCCAATACATTGCACACGGCCATTACAGCCACATCCACTATAAATACAGTTCCTCAACCCACAATTCCTCAGTTCTCTCGAAGGAGTAGGCAGATTGAGACCTTAGAGAGAACCAGTGACGAGACATGGGGAGTAGGCAGATTGAGACCCCGACGTCAAGTCACAAAAACCTAACGTAATTATACCTGAGGAGTAGGCAGATTGAGACCTCAGCGTAGAATTACGTTTTAACCTTTCATTAATTTTCTTTCTATTTCAGTTCTTGAAAATGGCTCCAAAATCGGAGCCGAAACGTCGAATTTCAACAAATTCTAGACGCGGTTCAACCCGAACTTTTAGTTTTCAAATATCTGACCGCGGAAACCTATCTATATATATATATATATATATATATATATATATAGATAGGTTTATATATATATATATTGTAGTAAAACTGCACTAACTAATTTTCCTAATTTATTTAAAACACTATTTACAACAATTATTCACTAAACGTTTACTATTTCAATTTATTTCTACTGTGGCTATCTATCAGCGAACTCTGGAACTGTAACTAACTCTCCATTCTGCTTGTCCCGCTTATATACTCCCAAGCAGTTTCCATTCACGGCTCTCGAATATTCAGGAGTATAGAACATTTCATCGAATAGTATCGAACAATCGATTTATTCCAGCTTGTTCTCGGCGATGCGTACGCCAGCAGATATGCAGTTGTAGTGGAACGAGGGTGCATAATTAATAAGATCAGGGCCGGTCTCGGGGCCGGTCTCGAAATCATTACAATATATATATATATATATATATATATATATATATATATATATATATATATATATATATATATATATATATAGAGGTAAATAGAGTGATTTGTTTTGATTCCGAGAGCCACCATCATCTGTCGACAGCTGTTTCGTGGTTTCCCACTCATCAGGACAGCTTTATGGTTGCTCTGTGCTATTGTTGTAGAAATGCTCAAAATGTCAAAATCATAGTCAACCTCATTTTCACGTAAGTATAGATTCAAAACCCGACACCAGAGGGAGTATCCCTTATCTTGAATTCCCAATAGCCATGGGATACATATTATGTGTGCCATTTGGCAAGGCCGTACAAGTTGTTATGAGTTGAAATAATGTTGATTTCACTTCACTGAATCCCTTACTTTTACGTTTTGAATAAATATCAAATAAGTATCTTCTCAATCACATCAGGAGACTTCAATGGATAGGTAGAGTGGTCATTTATTAGCGTAAAATAGTGAAATATATGGACTTTTTCACAAATTGTTCGCCTTGTATATAAAAAAACCTGTCATAGGAATTTGATGAAAATTTTGTACGATATGATTGAAAGTATTTCGAGTTCTCCCGTGAAAAAATATCGCTATCTTTTCGGACTCCCTTATGAGATATAGGGTGATTTAAAAAATCAAGGTTTTTATTCATTAAAGTATAACTAATTTTTTAAATTTTTTTTAAATTGATATCATTCGACTCTGTATACGATGAAACATATCATTTAACATTCTTCAAGTGAATTTTGTCATTTTAGTTTGGTTTATTACTACAAGGTGTCCCAAAAACCAAAATTCGTTTTGTTTCCATATTTGTGAATCACCTTGTATGAATTGTATCAACTGTGATGCTAGATGAAATTAATTTATAATATTATGTGATAATTCTACCTTTTCTCGCATTTTCTCTTTATAAAACAACTAAATTATGAAAGTCTCAAAATAGCATTGTTTTCAAGTGAAATCGCCCTGTACTACGAAAAGATTTGGAAATAAATTTCTCATGAATTCATCATACACGGATGTGATGATGATCCCACAAAAGATAAATCCGATCTAAATCGTAACTTGGCAGATACAGAGTGATGAAAAGTGAATGTTTCTCATATTCAACACCCTGTATCCCGAAAACTAGTCATAGGATCGTGTTGCGCCCGTTGAAACATTTCATCGGAATGATCAATTCTACAACATATCAAAAATTCAAGAAATTTGACGGAGAGCCATTTTCCCATGTAAGGTGTGCGGGGTCCTTTATCCTCCAGACTCACCGAATTTTGTTGAAGTTTCTCCTCCAATGATTTCGTGTTTTCGTCGAGTTTGTTCATTATAGAGCCCAAATCTATTCCAGAAACTTCGAACAAAAACGTTTCGGGGTCTTTTCCTTCTTCAATCAGTCCATCTGAAAGTCTTTTCTGGAGTACGGCCTTCTTTCCAGTTGTTTCTAACTCACACTCCTCTAGCTCTTGCTTTTATTCACTAACTTTAAGGTCAACTAGGTGAACTCTCCTCGGAAACATTTTATCTCTTATTGTCTTTACCTAGATATCAGTCTATTATTTATTTCACACACAGTTTTCAGTTTATTCCCGCGACGCGCAAAACTGCTCTGTAAACACTTAACTGTTCAACCATATATATATATATATATATATATATATATATATATATATATATATATATATATATATATATATATATATATATATATATATACAGTGAGGACCAAAAGTCCGTCGCCCCCCCCCCGTAACTTCTTCATTTTCCATATTACAAAAAAATGTTAAATACATAAGTTGTAGGGTTTCATTCGATCTCTTTAATGGTTTAAGTTTCATTCATACAGAGTGACTCAAAAAAGCACGGTGACTTAGAAGTTCATTTTTTAAAATGGGACACCCTGTATTTCATTGCATTATTACATTCTGCGTTGAATTCTGAACAAGTTTGATAAATGGTTTTCTATCAAAAAAGTTAATAGTTTTGGACTTATGAACACTTGTAAATAATTATTTCGACTACTTTTGCGCCAGTTCAATGAGAAAATCGTAACAAATGGATCACAATGTATTCCACTTTCCTATCCTAACTTTTTGAAAGCTATCCAATGTTGCAATATGCTGATGGCACCATGTGTAACTTACCTCGTCGTACCATTTTACAATTGTTAGAGTTGTTGAATCTCACGAAAAACTAGTACAAATGAAGTTGAAACATTTTATTAACAAATAAGGTAGTGGCGCTCCATCTTGCTGAAATGTTACATCCAAGTAAAATTCATGTGGGTTTTGCGCAAAGATCTCATCGATACTGGGACTTATTGTGTCTTGCAGCATTTGGAGGTATCTGGGACCATTTAAATTTTCTTCCAAGAATATGGGACCTACAATGTGGTTACCTGAAATACCAGCCCAAACATTAATTTTCGAGGAATTCATGGGGATTCTCATCACTCCAATATCTACAATTCTGGGTATTCACATTTCCATTTAGGTAAAAAGTGCTTTCATCACTAAAGCAGATGTGTAGCAAATAAAGTCGATTTGCAACAATTCTTTCTGCCATGGTCTCGCAAAATTCAAGTCGCCGGTCTGGATCATCTTCAACCAATTGGTCATGTCTCAGCTACTTGCTTAGTTGATTGTTGTGGGTTATTTACCATTTCGGCTAGTACTTGAATTTCAACATCTTCCGTAATTATTTTCGGCCTCCCAGATCTCGGAGCATCTTTCACGGTGCCAGTTTGGTTAAATTTTGCCACCAATTTCTGCAGATATTTTCGACACATCGGACGTTCTGGAAACCGTTCATTGAAAATGCGAATAGCAGCGTGGTAATTTCGGTTAGCTTCACCAAATATGATAACGGCTTCAACTTTGTCTGCTACTGAACGAGCCATATTAATCAACAAGAGAAATTGAAAACCGTTTGAAACAAAGTTTTGAAAACCTACAAAATGTCAATGACATTTGGCAAAAACAGATAAGAGTTTTTTTTCGTTGTCATGGATAAAATAAACACGCCTAGCGTGCATAGCCTACCTCATTAATTTATTCGTGAACTGGTGCAAAAGTAGTCGAAATAATTATTTACAAGTGTTCATAAGTCCAAAACTATTAACTTTTTTGATAGAAAACCATCTATCAAACTTGTTCAGAATTCAACGTAGAATGTAATAATGCAAGGAAATACAGGGTATCCCATTTAAAAAAATTAACTTCTAAATCACCGTGCTTTTTTGAGACACTCTGTATGAATGAAACTTAAACCATTAAAGAGATCGAATGAAACCCTACAACTTATGTATTTAACATGTATTTAACATTTTTATTTATATATATATATATTTTTGTGACAGAAATTAGAATAGAAAAAAAATATAAGGTAAAAATTTATTTGTTTATAACAAATTGTTTATTGCATAAACAATGAAAAATTAAATAAAATGGAATTTTTTTTTTTATATCAGAAAGAAAGACAAATAATGATTTAAAAAAAAAAATGGCTCCTTAATATTAATTAGAAGCGGGAGAAAATAATTGTTAATTAACAAATGCGTTTTCAAGCAATAAAAAAATTTTTTTAAGGAACAATTTTTCTTTTAAAAATCATTATTTGTATCAAAGATTGAGATTCCATAAAAAAAATTTCAAATATCTTATAAACAACGCATTTGTTTATAACAATTTTTTAAACAATTAGAGATAAAAATTTAAAAAAATTATTTCTATGTAGTTCCTGATAACATAAAAACGGATTATTGATAATATTTAAAAAAAAAAATTTTTTTCAATGATTAATTTAAGTATTTAATTTTGCAACAACGAAAATTGTTAATAAAAAACTGAAAAATAAAAACTTTTTAATTTTTCCAACGGGGTTCTATTCTGAAGCCTTTCAAGAATTGCTCCAAAAGAGGAAAAAAATCTTAAATTTATAGTTTAACAATTATCACACTTGCAATGTTCATGTTCAAGCAGAAAAAAATTATTAATTAACTATTGATTAACTAATTGAAAAATTGTGATAAAAATTTTTTTCAAGCGGATTATTGTTCATTAATCTATTCAGTTAGTGCCTGAATTTTTCCAATTTTTTATTTTCATATTTAGTATTTTAAAATAATTTTTATTGTTAAAGTGTCCAAAGTGGGTGTGGCTTGCCCGAGCCAGAGTACCCGTTTTCGGCCGTATTTTCATCCCTCTGGGAAAATTATAAATATTGATGCTACAATTCCGGGAATTGAGCTTTTTTTTAGTAAATTTCCTCCTCTTTTTGAATATTTTTTTAGATTTAAAAAATTTTAATTAGTTTTTGAGATATTTACAAAATACTAAAGCCATCTTTTTTTTTTAGTTAATTGTTAATAACTTTTACAATTTTTTCATGCGGAACTTCATTTTTTTCAAAAATCATCTGGATGTCATTCCGAATCGAATAACACCTCAATCATAATTTTCGGAGACTGCTGAAAAAAGTTGGTCTAAATGGCACTTGTAGACTAGACTATAGATCTAAACCTTTTTTTTGCTTGGTGCATTTGAATGAATGCTGGTTTTTCAATTTTTTACACTTGATGTCCAGGAATTCATGTCTTGAGAAATGGAATCAGAAGGACATCTAATTATTTACATTTTTTTTTCGTCATGAATGAGTATACAAAGATTTTCAATATTTTATTAATGTAAATTCTAAAAACTGATTCACATTGGAAAAGAACATGACATAAAATAAAATCTGGGATTATTATTTATAAGATGTTTAGCATTCATGTATAAATACTATGAACATCCCAGAGTAATCTGTTCAATGTAAATTGGTGATACATCACAAGTCCTAATTATAAAAAATATAGGAACAATTTCTATACAAGTATGGATTTCAAAATGAAACATTAAATGAATTCAAATTTGAACTAATACCTTATTATTATCAAGATCACAACAGTAATAACGGTCAAGTCAATTAACCAATAAAAACAATAAAAACAAATTAATAGACAATAACTATTATCAGCATACCATGACCACTAGAGAAGAAATTTTTTTTGCCTTGCTAAAACAAGATGGAAACAACTTGGATTATTCAACAGCGGTAAGTTATTGAAGCAGTGATCTTATGAGACATTATTATTATTGATAATACTAAAACAAGCATAGGAGGGAGGAACAATTTTTTTCATTATTAATAATTTATCATTTTATTGAACATTTTATTATGATAGAAATGTATGTGATGTATATGAGAGTAATTTTTGATCAGATATTATATCCACGAGCCATTATCGAACCTGTAGTTGGTATCAGGAAATTCACCAAATATATCCAAAGAACTAAGACAATTTTGAAAATATACGTAGGAAGTATTCAAACTTCATATAAAACTTCTACAATGGTTGTAGAATTGTTGTACTAGTCAGTAATTGAAATAAATTATTCTTTTTTATTGTTTCAGGTGTCTAGCAAAGCAATTCCTAAAAACAAGAATAGTACAATAAGCTCAACTTTGGATAAACATTCTCTGACTTTAGTACGGTGTTATTAACCTAAAAAAAGGCCTATCCTTGACATCCAAAGTAAAAGTTTTATTCCAACTCCAAATTGTTCTATATAACCCTCTTATTGTTTGGTAAAAAGTTACACCATTTTGAGCGTCGGGTTTGGGGGGGAGGGGGAGAAAAAGTAGGAAATTTAGTAGTTTTTTTAGTTGTTTGGAAATTGGTTGAAAACTAAGCTGTTTAGCACAAAGAGTGTTATATACAAAAATATTCTACATGAAATTTTAAACTAAAAATGTCCTATGCATATTCCCTGTAAAATTTACGGTTCATGAGTTGCAGACGGTGTAAAAATAAAAATGATATAATTTTTAAGGTATTTTTTTCCAAATAAAGCTATATAGAAATAAGTAAATGATTTAATTAAAGAGTAATAATATACCACAGTATTATAGTCAAAAAGAGGCTAAGAGGCACCATAGAAGGTTGAAAAAGTAAAAATAATTGTTAGGAGAACCGTGGTAGTACAAGCAGGCGTGGCCGCCATCATAGTGACCTTGGACCGCGGGCCGCAACCAATGGCGGTTCTGTCTTCTGCACCTGTTGTCTGCCCCCTCCATTCCACCCCTCCCTCACGCACTGTCACAGATCGATCGATATTCTTCTTCAGTCGTCTTAGGAGACAAGTTGAGTACGTTTGTGGGTGGTACTTCTAGTGCAGTTTTGCTATAAATTTTTTATAGTTGGTGTTTATAGTAACGTGCGAATTATGTGAAAATCACTTGAGATAGTGTGTTAGTTATGGCGGAGTGTGTGTTAAAACCTTGTAAGGACAAGGGTGGTGAACTAATTACTCTGACTAGAAAGGCGGTGGACAAAATAATTCAGTGCAGTGAAATACGTAAAGATGGCGTCAAAGCCAAGTTCCTGCAGAATGATTCGCTTCAAGTACATAGTAAGTGTCGACAAACCTATATATTACGTCCAAAACCACCTGAAATGGAAAAAGAACCTCCAGCAAAGATACCACGTGAATCATTTGATTTTAAAGCCTTATGTTTTCTTTGTGGTCGCAAGTGTGTAGATGTATCTAAATGCAGGAATCCTGCTCAAGAAAAGTGGAGTTTAGTGCAGAAACTTGAACTGATTGAAAGCATCAGAACGGAAGCAAATAACAGGCATGACAAGTGGGGAGATGAGGTAAGTGTGAGGCTCTCTCAGGTCATAGATCTCGTAAGTTCTGATGGGAGGTACCACTGGCATTGTTATCAGACATTTCAAAAGCCAGGATCGTCACGGCCCGAAAAAGGAGTAGCAACCAGTAAAGGTGGGTCTAGTGCTGATGCCAAAAGAGAAGACGCTTTTGAAAAGCTATGTGATTATTTGGAGGAAAACAATGAATGTCAATACGACTTTGAAGAACTACAAAATATATTCCTTCGTCTGAGCCCTGAAGTTGAGCCATATACTCTCACACATTTCAAAAGAAAACTTATCCAGCGTTATGGTAATAGTTTAATTTTTGCAGTTTTACCAGGAAAAAGAAGTGTGATTTGTTTTTCTGGAGCATCAACTAATATTTTATCAGACAACTGGTATAAAAATCGGAAATGTGATAATGAAGCAGAGGAACTGAGATTGATCAAAACTGCAGCAGCAATTATTCGACTTGAGATAAAGTCCAAAAGTTACGACTATTCCCAGTTTCCAACAATTGAAGATATTCGTAAAGGGGGATCTGAACTGGTACCTGAGTTGCTCAATGTCTTGATAACTGAAATCATTCAGCCTACTTGTACAAGACAAACATCCGAGAAAATCCAGAGGGCAAAACAAATTATGGAAAGGAAAAAAACAGCAATATGTCACAGTATAATACGCGCTGCTCGTCCAAGATCGTTTTTATCCCCAGCCCAACTTGGAACGGGTGTTTTGTTACACAGAAAATTTGGTTCGAAGGTCTTGATTGACACCCTGTGCAATATGGGTGTTTGTGTACCTTACCGGGAAGTGTTGAGATATGAGAGATCCGTCACTTGCCAAGAGAACACAAGAATAGAGAACGGTTATGTGCAATTCGTGTTCGATAATGCAGACTACAATGTTCACACACTAGATGGTCATAACACCTTCCACGTCATGGGTGGAATTGCTTGCATTACACCTAAAACAGCTCTTCAGGTTGAGGAAAATGTACCTCGAAAGAATTTTGCTGCTCAAGCTGTTGAAAACAAAGGCCTGTTTGACTTGCAAACTTACAAAGCCCCGGCTACATCTGGATATTCTAAAATAGTCGCTACAAACCTTGCTTCCCTAGAAGACAAACCATCACTTTCATACAAAAATGGACGAACACTTAATATGTTTTGGTTGAGTGGCACCTGGTTAGAAGGTCCAGAAGAATGTGAACCTGGTTGGAGTGGCTGCATGGAGAAGCTTTATGCGAAGAAACAGTTCCAAACTTCGGCTGTAGTCCCTCTTCCATTTATCAACTTAGTTCCTTCAAATCCATCAACAATTTATACAGCTCTTCTTCAAGCTGCCAAACAAGGGGCTAGCAATGGTCAAACGATAACAATGGTGACTTTTGATCAGCCATTGTATGCTAAAGCTCGTGAAATAGTAGCCGCAGCATCTCATGACAGCCTGTTGAAGTCACTCTTCATTAGACTAGGAGGATTTCATTTGTTGATGTCCTTTTTGTCAGCGATTGGATTCATCATGGCAGGTAGTGGTTTGGAGGAGATGTATAGTACTGTGTATGCTAAAAACAGTGTTCAACAAATGATGAACGGGAAAGCTTACTCTCGGGTCATTCGTGCTCTCTGCCTAGTCGAAGAAGCACTGATGACTGTATTTTTGAAAAATAATGAAACTCTCATAAGTGTGAATAAAGATGAGCTTCATAATGTCTGTTCCAATTTCAAGCTTGGAAATGCCTCTCCTGAAGAGATTGCACAGTCAACCGTGGTAAAGAGCTTTGTAGACATTTTAGAAAACCAGCTTAGGCGTTCAAATGAATCTGGACGAACACAAAAACTGTGGATTCAGTTCATAGAAATGGTTGAAATCGTTCGAATGTTTATAAGAGCAGAGAGGAGTGGGGACTTTCTCCTTCACCTTCATTGTGTCCATCAAATGCTTCCTATTTTCCATGCATCTGGTCACTTTAACTACGCTAAATCTGCACACGTTTACCTACAAGACTCGCTGGAACTTCTCAACACATTGCACCAAGAAAACGATTTATTTGTTAATTGTGGTTATTTCACCATCCGACGAAGTGAAAAGTTTTGGTCTGGAGTATGGAGTGATATGACCATAGAACAGGTTTTGATGAGGTCCTTAAAAAGCATTGGTGGATTGACTGGAGGTAGAGGAATCACAGCGACAACTATTGCCACTTGGATCAATTCCATGCCGACTTGTTCTCGGGTGTGCGAAGCAATGGAAGAGTTTGCAGGTGTTCGCAGCCTCTCTTCAGAGCAGCACGTGGAGCTACGAGATGCAAGGCAAAAAAGAAACAGTAAGGACTTGCAAACCTTCATTTCTTGGATTCAAGAACATAATCCGTTCTCTAAATCACCTGAACTCTCTTCCTTGTCAACAGGGGTTATAGGTGATGAAACTGTAAACTGCGATAAAGCATTTGAAATAGGATCCATATCCATCAAAGCTATTGAAAACAAAACATTTCAAGAAATACACATGAAAAGAAAGTTTGCTGTCAAGTCTCTAGCCTCAATAACGAAGTCGGTGAAAATTAACAACGACATGGTATGTGTAAATCCTAACACTCTCTTACATCGGATGGTGTGTACAGTAAGGAGTGATGAGAGATTAGAGGAAATTTTTCAGTTTGAACTCTGTGCATATCCTCCATCACTGTTTGACGAATCTGGCTTGATGAGGAAGGGGAAAAAATCATCAATGATGACGGTTTTGGTTTCAGATTCAAAAGAATCATCAAACATCGATGACTCAGTGAAAGTGTCCTATATAATTGACGGAGGCCACCTCCTACATCGTGTTGTCTGGCAGCAGCCTGCTACATTTAAACAGATTTGCGAGCAATATAGTAATTACGTGTGTACTCATTATGGAAAAGCGACTGTTGTTTTTGATGGTTACGAACGAAGTAACACAAAGGATCAAGAACACCTACGAAGATCACGTTCCAACATTGTGGTCAAAGTAGAAGACTCAATCCATGTCAACATAAAACAAAATGAATTTTTAGCTAGTGCTAAAAACAAGATGGGTCTAATAACCCTCCTTTCATCGCACTTGCAACAATGTGGTTGCACAGTTCTTCAAGCATCGGGTGATGCTGACCTATTAGTAGTCTTAACAGCTATTGATGAAGCAAAGAAAGATGTTCAAACGTGTGTTATTGGTGATGACACGGACTTATTAGTACTGTTGACTGTCCACGCACCTTCAGGGAATAAACTAAAAAAGGAAATCACCAGGAAAAAGTGTACATTATTTCTGACATTCAGCAAGGCATTGGGGATATGAAAGATGTACTTCTGGTTACATACGCCTTCACAGGATGTGACACTGTGTCTGCTGTCTATAAGAAGGGAAAAATTGCACCTTATAGGAAAGTTCAAGCCAACACCGTTCTTCGTGAAAAACTTCTGGTCTTCAACAACCCCAAAGCCGACCCCAGTGCAGTGGCTGATGCAGGAAATTACTTCCTACTTGCAATATTTGGAGCCAAGAACACTGAAGATCTAGATTGTCTCCGCTACCAGTCCTACTTGAAATCGATTGCAAAGCAGCCTATACATGCATTGCTGAAGTTGGATGCACTACCCCCCACTTCAGGAGCGTCCAGACAGCATTCATTTAGGACCTACCACCAGGTACAACAGTGGCTGAATGAAGATAAGGATCCACTCGAGTGGGGTTGGAAGAAGATTGGCGACCACCTGACACCAATTACAACAGCACGTCCTGCAGCCCCCCAGGAATTACTGTCCCTTATAATGTGTACTTGCAAAGATGATTGCGTTCGTAATTGTGAATGCAGAAGGAGTGGTCTAAACTGCACTAGCATATGCAGCAATTGCTCAGGCCAAGCATGTGATAACATGGACAATAATAACATCTTAGACGACGAGCTAGAGGAGGAGGATAATGTGCTGGAGGATGTGTGAAGTTAATAAAGACATTGAACATTCCAAATTTGAAAGATATTTATGCTTAAGAAGTGAATTTATGTTGCAATGTTCGTAGAAAGTTCAGGGTGGGTTTCTCCGTACCACAGGTTTATATGGCCTAGGCCTGTGGAAGCTTCTTTTCCCTTAAAAAAGAGTGCCCCTTGATAAGGTGGTGAGGTTGTCGTTCCTTCAAGGGCTTATCACTAACATACCACCGGCCACTGAAACAGCAACATTCTTTTACGAAGCTTATTTTTTTTAAAATTATCAAAATTACGAAAAAGTTAACATTTACACCGTCTGTAACACTTGAACCGTACAATTTAGAGTGATTATGAAAAGGACCATTCTTATTTAAAATTTAACGTAGAACAATTTTGTATATAACAATGTTTAGGATAAACCGCTTAGTTTTTGAAATATTTACGAAAAACTAAAAAAACTAGTGATTTTTCAAATCCCCCCCCCTCACCCCCAAACCCGACGCTCAAAATGGTGTAACTTTTTACCATAGAATAAGGGGACTATGTAGAGCAATTTGGTGTTGGAGGAAAACTTTTACTTTGGATGTTGAGGTTTAGGTCTAATTACACCGTACTACTTCTAATATTAGTGATGCTGGACATGTTGATATCACGCAGCAGGAGGAAACCTCCCTTGTTTCCAATTCTTTTAATGTACTGACTCCTCTTGAAAGTGTCAGCGGCATTAATTGTTATGATGTGCTATCAAACATAGTACTGAATATTTCTAATACTGCAGCTGCTCAATGCTGCAATAATGAAGATGAAAATTGTATCGATCCATCCATTTGGGACAATATTGATAATGATATAGTGAGTATACCATCAGTTTCTAAAAATAGCCCTTATGTATTTATTACTAAGGATCCGTGTAATATCGAGAGACTTTTTAGGCAACCAATGTTTCCAGCAACATACCAATATTTAGTACCAGTAAAATGAGCCAACGACTAATTAAACCATAATGGCTGAAGATCAACTTTATAGGAATGACAACTCAACTCAAATAACTGCTTCTGAGGCTACTTTTTCTTCATTAACTGATAATTCGTTCATTACTGACAACTACTACTCTTCCACCCAAGAAGAAAATTTAGGGCCCAGTAGTTCTACAACTATTGCAGTAAAGATTGCTCGGAAAGCGTTCTCAATCAACCAGTGGTTGATGTCGCTTCCATGCATGTAAACGTTAATGGTGTTACTGAAGTTAATGCGCACAAAGGTAGGCCTAAGAAAGGACGAAATTATAGAACAGAGTAGAGAAGACAGAAAAAGGAAATGTCAAATGAACAAAAAGTACGTCAGTCAACGTGGGAAAACTATTGAACCAAGAACATTTCGTGATTTCCACTGCCGAACTGGTTGCCATGAAAAAGTAAGTTTGGAGGACAGACAAAAGGAATTCAAAAATTTTTTGAAATTGCCCTCCTACGAAGGAAAAGCTCTTTTTGTTGCAAGTAAGGTAAATGTTGCTCAAGTAAAACGCAAGCGATCAAAAAAGGTTGAAAATAGAAGGAGTTGTACAAGAACATATACTTTGGCCGGTGTGCAAGTTTGTAAAAAATGTTTTACACAGACCCTAAGAACTCGCAGCTGTTCTCTTCACTATACTTTATTGTGATTGCAACTTGCATCTGGTATAATCCAATCAGCAAAATAATGGAAATTCCTGTCAACAGTTCTTGCACTGTATTCAGAAATATTTACTATCACCTTAGTGAAATTAATTTTAGAAAATGATGGAATGAACTATTCCACATAAAACCTAATAACTATATCAACAGTTCACATTTTTTACAAATTTTTAATATAGGATTTGTAAAGTAATTTTAACTCGGAACACAAATTACCATTTCACTCTTTCAAAGCACATTTAGGAACTATTCGGTAATAATATTGGTATTATTCAGTTCATTGACAAATACTACATCAAATGACATACATTCGAATATTATTTTTTCCACAATGGTTTGACTTCAGTTTATGCGTTGGTTCTGTTCGTTGAGTATCACACTAGTAGCTGGTTCATACAAAGGCACAATAATATCGTAAATTGTTGTCAGTGCCAGGTGAAGGTGAAGATGACATGTTTTCATTGTTTAGTAACCCAATTATTTGATACTATATGCATCTATTTCCATAAATGAAATGGTGGGGATACTCAATAAAAGTTCTTATTATGCACCGCCATTTTGTTTTTGATGAATATTATCATTTAAAATTTTGGTCTCATATAGAAAATTGAAAGACGTTTTGAATGAGGTATCACTCTCAACCCATCATGCTATTTGAAAGAATCTTTCAGCATGATGCAATTTTGAAAGATAGATAATTTTTTTTTGGTGTCAAAGAGTAACTTATGAACGATTTTTTTACAAGAACAAATTTGAAAGAAAAATT
Source organism: Chrysolina americana (assembly GCA_958502065.1). Lineage (NCBI taxonomy): Eukaryota > Metazoa > Arthropoda > Insecta > Coleoptera > Chrysomelidae > Chrysolina > Chrysolina americana. Next base: position 26,514,446 of record OY293419.1, on the reverse strand, counting down.
TCAATCCGTTCAGAAGACTTTCGACTAGCACTGTAAAAATTTACACACCTGCCCCCGCTGAACGCTAGATAGAGAAAGCATGGGAATTGGCAAAATTATGTGACGGTTTCAAAAATTATAGCGAAAAAAAATCAGCTGAGACCTGTATCAACCAACCTCTGGGTACTTGGCGCACCTATCAAGACAAATAATCAAACAAAATCTAATGCTAAAAAGTACAAAATAATAGAAACCTAAAAAATATTTTCAAAAACAATCTTTTATTCATAAAAAATTAAAAAATTCAAAATAATATCAATGTAACAAAGAACTTCTAAACATTTTTATATTGTCATAAAACCTTGATGACTGAAATGTCACTATACTCAAGCATTTAAGGAAATATTTGAAATTTGAAAAGTTTTGTTTATTTTACATACACTAAATTTTATTTTCAATAATGCAGTAGTTTATAAATTGAAGCGTGTTTTTGATTTTTTTTCTTTTTTTATATATCATGTCTTTTGTAGGTCTAGGCTTTATATATTATAAAGATTATTGAAGTTTAATGTTTTCGAAGGTCTCTAGGTATATGGGTATTTCATTAGATATCAATCCATTGGAGTTGTGCTCTACTATATACTGATTTGAATATACAGTGCGACGCTAACTTATGGTATAAATTCAATATTTCTGAATATAAAGATACTTCGGAAAAATCCTCGGACAGGTAGATTTTCTTTTCCGATGCGGGCCAATTTTTGAACCCCACCCAAAATATATAGGGTTATTCGCGTTTGAGTAAAAATGATTTTGGCGGAATTTTTAAATGGGACATACAGTATATTTTATGGCATATCGCAGCCCTTTGACCTGATCCCATCAAACCTGGTATCACTGGATTCGTAATGACGATCCCTAACCAAATATGGAAACACGTTGAAAGTTCTAATAATAATTTTCTCCCAGAATGGGACACACTATATATGATCCATGTCTAAGAAGCTAATTGTTATTAGGTACTCACTGATTTTCTACTCCAAATGTTTTTTTTGCCCAATAATATTATTGATAATAATTGTTTCATTGACAGTTTTGAGGAAAAGAGTGATAGTCAAAAATCAGGATTCAACATCTTCTCTCCAACTCGAAACTATCTATATAAATATGGTTTAGGACTAATTATAATGTTTTCATTTTCAGAGTATTGCGGATATCCAACTGAGTTTAGTAAACAAAAAAAAAAACAAGTATACTCAACTCATGATGACAATGCAGCCAATGCCTATTTTAGTGGGTCAAAACATTTTCACTATAGAGAAGTCATTCGTCACTGCCAATGACATAATATGGGAAATGGAGTTGCATTTGAAGGCGATCGACTTGTTTCAAAAGCTATCATGTACTCAATGCCAAGTATCCCGCAGAAAGTGAAATGGTAAGGACATTTATCCAACAAACTTTTTCAAATATTCGTACCATTTATGATGGTGAGTTTACGTCTGTCAAGTGTCTCCAACAGGAATTGAATGAATAATAAAAAGTTTATTCTTTTTAGTAAAACCAAATACGTATTTCATTTATATTGTGATATATTTGTTTTCAATTCTATATTGATGTGTTCATTTCACTATGTTCGTATGTTCAGAATGTTTATTTTTGTTTCGTAAATAAATAGTATGTTTTCAGAATGGTACAGTATTTTATTATTTTTTCCATTGCCATTTGTATAGGTATATGATTATGTGAATCAAAAATTTTGAAACTTTTACGAATCAGATATCTTGAAAAACACCATATTCGAAGACTATTTCTGAATATCATAGTAAAATATTGTGGGATACCATTTGAAGAAATTTATCAATACGACCTGTGTTCCTTTGAAATCTAGTAGTAGAATTTTATAATGAATTTGAATTATAATTTCATCAAATTATGGTAAAAGATGTTCCAAAATGTAAAGTATACTTGGACAAGTTGTAATATTTCATGTAAAATACTAGTTTCCGATAATATGTTGCTCCGCAGAAATTACTGAAATAAATAAAGTTGGTTAAAATCCCCATGTTAATAATTTATACCAATAAGTATAGTACACAATATTAACACAAGATCAGTTGAAAGTATTCCAATCGCGGTAATAAAGATGTGGATTCTCAATGTCACTTTTTCTCATGGTATATTATAGTACATTGTATAAAGTTCCTTTTACTGCAGAAAATAGCAATAACTACCCATGCTCACTAATCAAGTACAGTATCAGATACAAGGAAAAAGTGCTGTTCAAGCCAAGTTTACTTTACTATTCCTCATAGCACAGAAGAAAAAGTTCGAACGACAGTTATTACACCCTGTTTGTGATAAAGTTGACTAGGACATTAGGTGACCAGAACATTGAACCATTTTACTTAGACTGAGCAATGATGTTCACTGGAAAGAAAATCTGTCCATATATCTACTGTTTATACAAGTGAAACTAACTTTTTACAGTATTTTTCTTTGCGTGCATTATTGCAGAGGTGAGACCAATAGCCAGTTTCTTCCTTCGCATGTTACGATTCCAGTTATGTACGAATTATATAAAAGTGAATATTCCAAACCAGCTTCTATGTCTTTTTACAAAAAAATATTTTACTCCCGCTTTAATTTGAAACGAAAGCCTTTAAAGAAGGACACCTGCAACTTATGTGATTCTATGTATGCACAAATTGAAAATGAAGGATTTGAAAGCCTAAAACAAAAACTGGAGGCCCACCAAGAACAAGCAGCAGCTGCTCGAAATCTTATGAAGACAGATATGAAAAGAGCTGCTGTGATTCCAAGCCTTTCAGTTCTCTCTTTTGATATAGAAAGAACACTGCCTCTTCCGAGAATCCCCACTAACATAGTGTTTTATAAGCGCCAGTTATGGATGTATAACTGTGGTATTCATTGTGGTTCATCCAATAAATGGTTTTGATCCGTATGGTTGGAAGGGCAAGCAGGTCGAGGAGCGCAAGAAGTTGGTTCTTGTTTAAGAAAATACATTCGTGATCGTCTTGATCAAAGAACAGAAGAATTGATTTTGTGGTCAGATTCTTGTGGCGGATAAAATCGAAACATTAAAATTGTCTTCAATGTTAAAAAAAATTGTTGAATGGAAAAGCTTTTTAATTATGTGTTGGTGTTGAAATAAAAAAATAATGTTAAAATATGTTAATTTTGTTGATTATATTTGTTTTGTCTTTCTAATTAGAGTAAGAATAAACAGTTTTGTCGTTTAGAATATACTTTTTTGTTAATGTATTTGTGTTAAACTATAGTTTGTTCACGAAACAATGCTGTTTTTGAATCCATAATTAAATATTAAAAATGACATATATAGGATTTATATCCGATATATACAGTGACCGCCAAAAGGTATATATCATATGGAAAAAGAGATGTCACGTGACCACTAGTATGGCGGCAAATTGGAAAAAATTACTATGAAGAGGCCGAAAGTGGGGTATGATAGCAAGATATCTAAAAAAGTTATTTGGAAAAGTTGCTTGAAATTAAATTTTATACTTACAGAGTTTCAAGCAATTAATCGAAAACATTGAAAATTGCTATTTTTATTGAATATTTTCAGATCTTGTCACAAAAATCATTTTTTTTTCTTCCGAATGACTTGTTTGTAGTGGAACATTTGTGTTTCTATGATAATGATAGTGACAGAACCCTCGCTTTTACATTGGTTCGTATCTAATAGTTATATCAGAATTTCAAACCTAGTGATATTATGGCAATCTAGAAACATCGTGATTTCTATTTATAAATCAACTGATTAAAATCAGGAAACATGATGTTTCTAGATTACCATAACATCACAATAGTCTTAGAATTCAGATATAATTGTTAGATATGAACCAATGTAACAGCGAGGGTTCTGCCAAAAACTAACTTTTGCAATTTAGTGCCTCTGGTGTGGAGAATATGAGAAAGTTTTGTCATTATAATCGAAATACAAATATTCTACTAGTCAAGCCATCCAGAAGAAAAAACTTTTTTTTTTGTCAAGATATCGGAAAATATTCAATAAAAAAAGCAATTTTCAATTTTTCCGATTTATTGCTTGAAACTCTATATGTGAGTATAAAATTGAATTCTAAGCAAATTTTTCAAATAACTATTTTCGATATCTTGCCATCTTAGCCCACTTTTGGCCTCTTCATGCTATTTTTGACATGTGTCAAAATCGATTTTTAGGTTATAAGACATGCACAAACTTGTCATCAGAATTTTGTTTCCAATATTCTAATAATAAACTTTTTTCCCATATGGTACATACTTTTTGGCGGTCACTGTATATCATGCGATATAAACCCTTTTTTAAATTCATAATCTTAAATTCTTTGACCCCATAAACCTAGATTTGTCACTATACCGTCTTAGTCAAAAAACAACCCACAACTCAAAGTATTAATCAATAAAATAACTATAATTAAATTTTTGTTTCAGGCAATGGTAGATTAGTGGACTTGAGTCCTAGGGCACTACGACAGAAATTCATATGCAGCAAACATTTCACCGATGAGCAAATAATATCAAAAAAATTACCATTAAATGCTATTCCAGAAAAATATATATCAGATTCAAGTAGTTCAGAATCCCAGAACAATGATAATAGTCCGTTATTGTTGCTACTACTTCAAGAACATTTGGGCCAGCTACTAGAAAGAGACTATTTGAACAAAATCACTCTGAAAGTAACAGTAGTGATGAATGTTTGAAGGAAATCCAAAACTTGCCAATAGGAGAATTGAAAAAAAAAGAAATGCAGTTCGGTTAGAGAGGAGGAAATTGAAAAACTGAATAATGATAATGAAAAACTGAGGAAAAATAATAACAATTTACAAACACAGCTGAACAGTGCTAAAAAGAGAATTTCGAAAATACAACTCTCTACAAAAATTCTATTCAAAGACTCCCCGACAATGTTTTCAAAGAGTGTTGAATATGCAATTGAAGCATAAAGTACGTTCTCAATGGACATCTTCAGAGAAAAATACAGCATTGTCATTATATTATAAAAGTCCATCAGCCTTAGACAAAAGGGTATTATACTACCTGCTTCCTCAACAATCAAGAAATGGTTGGGAAACTTCAGTTGCAGCCCTGGTTTCAGTAAAAGGATTTTCGCCCAGTTGTCATTGAGGACGATAACTATGAAGCCATCGGAACGATTTTGTATAGTCATGTTCGACGAAATGAGTCTAAAGAGGAATTTGGACTATAGTGAAAAAATGAACCTGATTGAGGGTATTGCAGATTTAGGAATTCTTGGAAGAAAACCAGTTCCTGCTAATCAAGCAAGCATTCGTGATTATGATTCGTGGAATTTATTCTTCATGGAAAATTCCAATTGCCTATTTTGTGTCCGAAGATGGTGTTAATGCCACAGAATTGACAAGCATAGTTTTGCAAACTCTAAAAAATTTGTAAATTGCAAACCTGTACCCTATTGGACTTGTCTGTGATGTTTCGAAAGTCAATCAACAGTTTTATAACAGTTTAAGTGTAACAGTCAGAGAACCTTATTTCTTTTTGGATGAAAAGAAGTACTTAGCATTATATGACGTTCCACATTTGTTAAAATGTATGAGAAATAATTTTTTAAATAATTATTTTGTATTCAATGGGAAATTCATAAAATTTTCTGACATCAGAAAAGTGTATGATATTGACAGTAGTAGCAAAACAGGAAAGTGCCTTTTGAAACTGACTGATAAACATTTGAATCCAAATAGCTTTGAAAAAATTAGAGTTAAATTAGCTGCTCAGCTGTTGAGTCATAGTGTAGCTGCTGCGATTAAAGTAGCTCTTAGAAGTGGGGAACTTGTTTCTACTACAGGACTAAACACTTCTTACTTTGTTGGAACTATAAACAATTTGTTTGATGCTTTGAACAGCAATTGTTTTAAAAGCTCTAATGCATTCAAGCGAGTACTGAGTGACAAAAATCGTCAGGTATTGCAGGCAATAAACACTGGCTATGAATTGACTGAAAAACTATATAAAATAAATAAAAAAGGTAAGTCATATAGACCACCAAGTTTTGATGGGTTTTTACAAACTATTAATGCCGTAAAAATGTTTTATGTGCAAAAAAAATCGAATGGTTTTCCATATCTATTCACGGGCAGGCTCATACAAGATCCCCTTGAAAACCAATTCTCCATTTATAGGCAAATGGGGGGCTATAATAGAAACCCTACGGTAAGATCATTTAGAGCTGCTTTTAAATTGAATTTGGTAACAAATTTAATTAGGCCAGCAGTAAGTGCAAATTCAGGTACTCTTATTGATGTCGATGAAAACATTTTAAATATGGATGACAGAGGCATAGACTTATTGAGGAATGATGAAGATGAGGAAAACTCTGATGTGTCACTTCCAGATTCAGATTCTTCATCCACCAGTACCTCCTCATCTTTTGATTTATCCTCTGAACAATTCAATTTAGAAAACTGTTCATCCACTTATTTTGCAGGATATTTGATGAGAAAATTTTTAAAAAAATTTAAATGTCCGCTTTGCTCAAGTTCATATCTCTCTATATGCCTGGTCAGCGTTTAACTACGTTACTCTACAAAAATACTCCAATGGCTAGAACCTTTCTGCCAGCTCGGGGTTCTGGATTTCATTTTTTCAATCGAGACACAATGATAATATTTTTTTTTTCACAAGTCAACTACCCTTCGAGTGGATAACGGCACTTCGGTAGTTGGATGCTTGTAATGGTTGAGATCCGTCTTCTTGCCAGTTGAACTCCGTAGTCGAGGCGGGTGAGTGCCAGTCTCGTGTGCCAGGGGTCGTGAGCTCGAATCCTCGACGTCGCAAATTTTTATACCCCAACTATATAGTAGATATCTATTGTCACGATGCTAGTGTGGAATGACTGATGATCGGTGGCGGGAAATTCAAAATACAGGGGGTTGCAGCTCACTCTCAGCGTCGCTGTGCATTGGGTAGTGTGACGTCATAGCCTGGAGAGGACGGTAAACCATACTGCAATACAAATGTATAATGTATAACATTTTATAAGTGTGACGGCTGGTGGAGGATGGCGCTCGCACGTCACGGCCTGGAAAATGGGTGTGCCGCCCTTCGAGGGGTCAAAAATGACGTTGAACTTCCATGTTGATTCCTATATAAGATGGCGTCAGATAGGTGACGAACGAGGAAAGATCGGGTAGGCTGGGATGGAAAACGTTTGGTTATAATTGAAAATATCAAGTGGTAGATAACTATACTAAAGAATAAATATGTCGGTAATGCAGTTTTCTTACTAACCGACTAGGGGTTGTGATCTCGACTAAATATTGTGAAACTTTCAACATTTAGCGGAGATGCAAACCACCATGGGTCAAAAATGACCACGATGGACCTTGACGATTTACCATGTTATTATCCATATGAAATGTCCTAGAAAATACATAGAACATTTATTGAAGTGAAGATGAAATTTTATGTCTATTGAAATTAGAAAATCCTGAAAGCCCTGAAAGTAAGAAATTAGCAGCGTTAATTAAAGAATACTTGGATGTATTCCAGGCCCCGTCACAGAAACTGACCTGCACCAGCTTGGTGAAACACAGAATTATTACAGAAGATCTACCACCCATTACGAAGCGACCTTACCGAATACCGTTTCAAAGGACGCATATAATGGACCGAGAAATTGCCGATCTACTAGACAATGGCATAATAAGAGAATCTTCGAGTCCATGGAGTGCTCTCGCCATTCTAGTACAGAAAAAGCGACAGCCAGGCCAGGAACCACAGTTTCGTCTCTGTATAGATTTCAGAGGGTTGAACAATATTACCAAGGCTGACTTCTACCCTCTTCCGCATCTACAGGACACAGTCGATCAACTAAGTGGAACTAGAATTTACAGCGTAATGGATTTGGCCAGCGGGTATTATCAGATACCTATGGATCCTAGGGACAAGACTGCTTTTTCTACACCTTCAGGTCATTATGAATTCACAAAAATGGGTATGGGACAAAAGAATTCTTCATCGATCTGGTCGAGGTTGATGAATACCATATTGAGCGGATTGACGGCAGAGGAATGCTTAGTGTATTTGGACGACATCATAGTTTTTAGCGGAGCCAACGTAGACGAACATCTAGAGAGATTGCGTCACGTTTTTGAAAGAATAAGAACCAGTAATTTGAAATTTAAGCCAGAGAAATGCAAATTCTTGAAATGAGAAGTGAAATATTTGGGTCACATTATATCGTCAAAAGGATGCGAGGCAGATCCAGAAAAATCCGAAGTTATTGACAAATACCCGCGGCTGCGGAACATCAAAGACATTCGATCATTTTTAGGATCATGTGGTTTCTATAGAAAATTTGTTCCCAATTATGCACAGATATCTCTACCGATGAAGTATTTAACCAAAAAAGATGTAAAGTTCGTATGGAGAGAGGAACAAGAAGCGGCATTCAGGACACTCAAGGAGGCACTAATGAAACCACCTGTATTACGATACCCGGAGTTTAGCAGACCGTTCGTCTTGTGCACTGATGCCTCTGCGACAGCTATTAGTGAGATACTAAGCCAGGAGTATGACGGATTTGAATATCCTATGTGTTACGCAAGCAGGATCTTAAATTCCGCCGAAACGCGATACTCCACCATAGAAAGAGAATGTTTGGCCGTAGTATGGGAAGTAAAGAAATACCAATGTTATTTACTGGGGAGCCACTTTACCATTTTGACAGACCATCGACCATTAGTCTACCTATTATCAATAAAGTACTCCAGCTCGCGTTTGGCAAAATGGAGTATGAGTTTGATGGAATACTCATTTACTATCAAGCATGGGCCCGGAAAAATAAACTCCAATGCGGATGCACTATCACGAATCGAAATACCGGATAACTTCACGCCGCTTTATCACCCTCCGGTAAAGAGTGCAATCGACGCCACTGAAGAAATTCCAGAATCGTTGCAAGTGCAGTGAGTAACAGAAGACAGAGAACGAGGGAATCCCGACGAATTTCAAGTCAACCCAGATGTGATGTGGACTCTCGACGAAATTCGTAATCTTCAAGTCGAAGATAAAGAAACATCTGTTTTGATAAACCAGGCCAAAGACGAAACAGGTGACCCCGCGTATTATTATAGGGATGGAATTCTGTACATTAAACGAAAACGTAGTGAAAGTAAGGATGAGATACATGCCCCCATGGTAATGAGACCGAGTATTTTGAAAATGTATCATGCAAGTCCATTCTATGGACACGCCGGACAAAGCAAAACCTTGACAGCTATACAACGTGACTTTATGTGGCCGAGTATGAGAAAGGACGTAAATGAGTTTTGCAACAAGTGCCATTCTTGCCATTTATTCAAAACACCGGTGCAAAAATCAGTGGAGATGCAGAAAGTGATGACCCCCTCTTCTATTTTCGAACTTGTTGGGATTGATCTCGTGGGCCCCTTGAACACTACTAATAATGGAAATCGATACATATTCAAAGATTGACCATCTCAAACGCTACCCGGAAGCCATTCCCGTAAAAGATATAACAGCAAAAATCATAGCAAAAGTATTTGTGGAGCACATTATTACACGATACGGATCACCTCGATGTTTACTATCGGACAGGGGATCGCAATTTCTTTCTGATATGTTTTTATCAGCATGCGATTTATTAGGAATAAAGAAATTGAACACTACTGCATATCATCCGGCCACAAATGGAGTGATCGAAAGATTCCATAGTCATATGAAAGAAACATTATCATCATTAGTTTCGGAGCACAAATCTGATTGGGATGAACAGCTCAAATACGCATTACTAGCTATCAGAAACCAGGTACACAGCGCGATGAAGTCTATTTTACGTAATGTACGGCAGAGACATGGTTCTGCCCCATCAGTTGTCACTGACACCCCCTTTATTAAAATAAGACGTGGATGAAAATTTTGTATCTGAATTCACCGTAAGGATGCAACTAGCGCATGAACAAGCTAGGAAGGCATTGGAAGATACATCAGACAAAAGAAGAGAAAAATTCAATACGAAAGCTAAGACAAGAGATTATTCGCCCGGAAGTAGGGTATATTTAAAAATGCCACCGGTAACAAAGCCGAGACATAAGCTGTCTCCCCGTTGGACAGGACCGGACAGGACAGGGTGTTAAGAAGAATGTCACCAGTGAATTACGAAATCCAATTAGTAGGAAAATTCAAGAAACAAATCGTTCATGCAGAACGGTTGAAAGTATTTCGAGGTGAACCTTCTAGAGAAGTTGATACTGCGACTGAGGCAGAAGCATCCAAGGATATTGAGAAAATCTCCGAGGTAGAAACACCAGTTTCACCTGACGGGGACTACACTGACCAGATTCCCATTATTATAAACGGAAGGCCAAATGTTGATAGCCTGCTACCCGTTATAGAAGAAGAAATTGCCAATGAAGAAATTGCCGATGACGAAAGTCCAGAAGAGTATGCTGAAACAATCGGACATATGAGCGATAGCAGCGAAGAGTTATTCGGCAACGGCGTATCACAAGGAGAGTCGGGAGAAGACACGACAATTACGCACAGGTATCAAACGAGAGCCCGTGGGCCCGTTGAAGATTTACCCTGGATATTGCCCAAACGGCAATAATAATATTAACCAAATAGAGGTAAGATTAAGATAATTAACTTATCAATGTAAGGCGTAGATTAGGAAGAAATGGAAAGAAATAAAGACATAGTACTTAGAAATGTGTGAATTTTAACTGGACTATTTAATTTAATACAGTTCCTTGTTGCAGTTGCTGCAAATTTAAGCCACTCTTGTTGGTTGATCGGAGCAGGGATAATCGCATATGACTGCGAGAATCCAACTGCAAATATTTCCGCCATATCACTACGAAGCGTACCAGAATGCCCGATACTACCTGAAGCTTACCTTGCCCAAGAAATGAGAATATACGTTTTGGAACGATAGCGGTACGAGCATGTGCAGGTAAAGTCCTGTCTGATAGAAATTACGCAGATAATGACCAGCTGCGGGATGTTCTCACATAGCTCGATGCTTCCCGATGGTATCATGAATTATATACACACAGTGGGAAAAATGCTTACAAACGCACGAGTTTCTGGAATATAGAGGATTCGCGTCCCAGGTAATTATCGTACGCCCTAACGCTACACAAACTACGACTATTACCCTGGCCGGGTCAATAGAAACCGACGGCTCTTGCAAAGCGACAAGTTACTCGTTTCAAGGGAGAAAATACCCAGCTAGACACTAATTCAATCAGTTTAAATAATAAACTGACGTGCCCTTTTAATATCGGATACTGTCTTGATTCACTAGATGAAGAAGTAGCTTGGACTACCACGGAGGATAAGAAATGCAAGCCTTATGGAAAATTATACGAGGGAAAAACTTCTTTGATAATAGAAAAAATTTCACCTCATTCTGTGCATTCATTTGTAGTAATCGAAGACAGGACTAGAATTTTTGCTTTGCAATTGATTAAACAGATATCAGTGTGTGATTTTTTAGTGTGGGAAACAGAGCACCCACGTATACTTGTCTTGGAAATTAAGAACAATATATCAGTAAGTTATGTCGACTGGATTGTAACCCGTGGCGCTCCGATGTCAGATCTAATCACATATGTTAATCCTAAATTCCTGTATATTGAACAATCTTTTAAGAGAAGTTTCAATTCATTGTTAGCCGAATCTATACATCAGCGTTGTTTATTGAAAAGAGAGATGTTAAACAATAGGTTAATATTAGCACGGCAATCGCCTGAAGGCGTAGCCCCTTTGATAAAGAAGGTTCCAGGATATTTGACCAGGGTCAGTGGCGAGGTCCTATACACAGATAAAAACGATTTCTTCATTGAAGATAACATATTTCTTCAACTCCGAATTCTTCAACTAAGAATAGAGTTTCTTCTCTGAAAAGGATTGCTTTCATACAAATTTAATGAATATCTCCTATGTAGAAAATGATTTACTTAGAATATTTATTTGGGTTAAGAAAATTCTTTCCTATCAAGAATTTCATTTCTTAACTGTAGAAAACGTATTTCCTCAGACGAAAAATCTATAAAATTCTTGTTCCAAGATACCATTTTAAAAGCCTTCTTCGATGGAGAAATTTACCATTTACCATTATCTCATAATAAAGAACATATCAAGAGCCATTTATTTGTAATAATTTTTGTTGCTTTTGATGACGTTAATTACGCATTATGGCTCTTAAGTAAAACTACTTTTTCGATGTTTCAAAGTTTCCATATTTTTTAATGATACCTACTTTCTTTCAACACAACTAGGGTGGAAGATAAAAATGGTGCTCTTAATTTTTTCCTACTTATTTATTACCTTTACTAGGTATACTATATGTAACTATAATAGGTGACTAAAAAATAAATAGAAATACAGGTAGAAAGAAGTACCTAGAGGTACGTTCGAATAAGAATGCCTTGCGCCGAATGACTTAGATAAATCATAAAACTTCAGATTATATTTTTTTTACATTCGGTGTTCAATAATGAGAAATCTCTAGTCGGATCTTGGGGCACATTCTCGAAATAAACTCGAACGAACGAAAAGTGAGGAAATCATTATTCACATTTCACAGAATGAAACGGATGCCATATTCTCGAATTTGAACGTATGTGAATTCGATTTACTCTTTCACAACAATTCACATGACATGAGTATGTTTTTCTCTCTTTTTCGAAACCAAGCTATTCCAGAATGTTCTCAGCCAACGATCGAGAATTGACGACATGTGACGATGCAATAACGAATAACGGTCGGCACTCGGCTCGGCAGCCGGCCAGCATTCTCGGCACTCACTCATTAAATACGCGCCATTGCCGCCATTACGCGGTAGTTTTCTGTTGTTATCGTTTAGGGTGCATTTGCGAGAAATAGTTTGATAGTTTAGTTAGTGAGTACAAATAATGACAGAATTTCTTCAATATGGAAGAAAAACTTCGTTCGTGGGGTGTGGCTCAAGAAGTGATAGACACGTTCACGAGTAAGTATAGATATATTATTATGACATGTATAATTATTGAGACGTTGTTGGTAGTTTGTTTGCTTCCTCTGACCACTATAAAAATGGCGTTATGGTTGGTGTTTTGTTCGGAATGCAGCGGCATAGCAAGTTGAACTTCCTGCTCAAATTTCTGTGTTTATGCAGACAATTATCATTTAACAAATAATGGTGGATTTATAAACCCAACTAAACCATAGAATTCAGATTTAACAATTAGCAATTAAGAATGTGTTTATAAACATCAACTAAAAATTAAGAGTAACGTTCTTTACTCGTCATTTTAAATATAGCAGAAGACAAGTGTCCTATGGACTACTTCAATTTTTTTAACTGTCGTTGTGCGCACGCGTGTAATAACTTAGTAATTCTTAATTCTTAAGGCGGATTTAGCAGATTCACAATGCACAATATAGTGCATAAGCATAATTTTATTTCACTGGTTGAAAGAGGAGAAAAAATGAGTGATTCTGAGTGAAAGCATAGTCAATAATAAAGCCGTGGATATCTTTTAAAAATTTTTCCTTCCCTTTCAATACACAGCAGGATAAAGTTATGCTTATGCACTAAATAATGCATTATGAATCCGCCAAATCCGCCTCAAGTTGAAAAGATAAAAGATGTCTATCGTCTTGTATGCTAATTCCTAATTTTATTGACAGCTGAAAGTATATAAAACAGTGACGGGGTTTCCTTGTATTCATATTTCTGAATCATAGTTATTAATTTAATTCTTAGTTTGGTTGAGTTGAGTTTATAAATTCACCATAACAAGTGAGAAGTTAGGAATTGGCCAACTTTTAACTTTGTTTTTGTTACTTTAATCTTTTTGTACCAGAAATCTAGTACGCAATTAGTACGTAGATAAACGCGGATTGGTCACTTGGTCAGTCCTTGTCTGACAGAAGCAAAGAAATAATGTTTTGTGACATAAAATAAAAATTCAACCTAAAATGTGAAAAAGGTGATGTTTTGTTATTGTTGTGGGTAGTTGAACATTTTTTTTATGGAAATTCGGTAGGTTGGTAAAAAACAGTTCTGTTGACAAATAATTTAAGGTTATGGTTCTAATAGTCCGAGAATCTCCGGCTTGAGCGCCAGCGCACTATTTTTTATAAATTGTTAATTGAGTGTGCATTAAATCGTGATATTTCTATCTTGCTCATTGCTAATTATTGTTAATTGATAAATGTTAATTGAAGATTGATAATTGTCGCTGCATAAATCCACACTTAGAGTTAGCTACTCTTCTTAAAGATAGAAATTAATTCATGATTGAGATTTATAAACAATGACCAGGAATAAGTGTGGTATTTTAAGCGGGGGAGATTACAGACACGATATTCTGAATTTAGGCGAAAAATACTGTTCAATATTTTTATAACTAGCCGATACAGAGCTGAATTTAAGAAAATATGATAGCTATAGGTAATATGATATTTCTACAGAGTGACTATTTATACATGAAGCGTATACCGGGAGTCTGAAGGGTGTCTCGCCCCTATAATCCTTTTTTGTTTTTGTTAATATAAAATTAAAATTTTTGGGATATGACCATGACAAAAAATTGATTTATAAATAAATATGTATGTTCCTCCTTATGTGGCTAGGGATTATCATTACGAATCCACTAGTACCGTTATATTTTATTTCTAAAAAATAGTTGTAATTTTTCAAAATGTCTACCCCAGAAAGTATGAAAAAAGAAGCATATTCAACACCTTCAAAAGTATTCAGGCTTGTCGAACCTATCCAACATACAGGCTGCATGTTTCATTTAAATTTGTGGTTTCTGGTATTACTGGAATTGTTAGATAAAAGTTGACAGTTATTTACAATAGTGCAGCATTGTTCTGTAAGATCATCTGTTTTACCATTCATATATACAATTTATCAATATTCACTCAGTCTATAAAATTTCTAGAAAATTGTATTGAAGAATCACAACTTATCGACTTGAATGAAAATACCCTAAAAGAGCTAATTCCATTGATTGGCCCCCGTTTGATCATCACCAAAGAGATAGAAAATCTAAGAAAGGAGCTATCTGATCAGGTGAGATGAGTTATTTTTCATGAATCAAAGTGAACTAGAATTGAAGCTGAAATGTTAATTAATACTTTTAGCAAAGTCTACCATCCACCATATCAGTATCCAGTTTGGAGACTGTAGCAAGTACTTCTAGTGTGAATGAAGTCATACTAGTAGACCAAATTGTTGGAAACAGGGCATCCGTTACAGAAAATATTGAAATAGGTGACAGTGGAATGAGTTGGTTTTCGGTTAAACCAACATTGCCAGATTTCGATCTGCACACCCTTTTGAAAACTTCACCTATGGGAAATAGTGTTATTAATTTTTATGCATCACATAAAAAGTTGGATACTACAAGACGCAACAGACTGGTTGATATTATAATTAAACATCTTTTCAATTACATTGTATCAAAGTAAGTATTTTTATTTTAGCACTTCTGAATTTTGATAACGTAACATGCAGCAGTCCTGTACTGGGTGTTTCAGGTTTACATTCAGTAACATACAGTGAGGTCCTAAAGTAACAGATGAATTAATTTTCTACGTTTATTAGCCATTTGAAGGAAAACCCTGAAACACTTCGATTCATGTTTTCGAAAAGACACTCTGTGATATAAAAAAATCGCTCCTCTTCCACCCCCTCAATCTGACATCCCTCCCTAATTTTTTTTAATGAAATTGAGGATAAAGGTTACCCAATTGTCTATCCAGTCATGTTCATTTTTTTGAATTTCGTTCATGCCTTAAAAAAATAATTTTCAAAATGTTAAAAAGTATCATATATACTTACTACTGAATTTGCTATATATTTAATGCCGCTTACCTTTTTTACATACATTTTTTACTCCCTTATGATAAACAACAGTTGGTAAAGGAACTAATAAAAAGTAAAGGTGCATTGAATACAAAGCGAATTCGATGATACTTTTTAACATTTTGAATAAACTGTGTTTTTTGAGGCATGAACGAAATTAAAAAAAAAATAGTCTTGGCTGTATATTCTAAGTGAGGTATCACTTGACCCCCTATTTCATTAAAAAAACAACCCTTACTTTTGAACTTATCAATAAAGTTCATTTAAAAAAGTTGTTTATAATTGAAAACAGTAATAAGATTCAGAATTACAGCCACCTTCCCAAATATAAATAGTTTTTTCAACTTTTTGATTATAGCCTCATAAAATGTACTAGTATATCACTTGCACCTTATAGGAGGCTCCCTCATATTCCTATTTATTATTTTTACCATAATCTCGACGTTTTTTACTAAATTTTTGGTGCAAATTTCATATTTCACTCTCTATGTCCATAATATTTATTGGTATGATTTTATAGCAGAAAATTATTGAATTAATCAATTAATTTTTGGTAAATAACTAAATTATACAAATCTGCGAATTTACGATTACTCTAATCATAAAAAATAGCAAAAAAAAATATTTTGGTGGCTATGACTCTTAATTTCAATATTGTTTTCAATTCTTAACATATTTTTTCAATAGACTTCTTCGATAATATCAAAAATGAGAGTAGTTTATTCTTGATCAAAATTCCAATTTTTTGTGCTTTTTCTACTGATTGTAAATTTAGAATTTTGATAACTCAACTACAAGTTTTTCGCAATGCATCAATATTTATAAAGAATAAAATTTTCTTTGAAACTCCCTGTACAATGCTTGTGTATAATAGTGGTTTAATTCGTTGAAAATCCAAGCTTTTGGGAAAAACAAAGGTTGATTTTGTTTTTGAATGCATACTTTTTGCTGCTATACCCAAAAGATACAGGGTTATCCACATTTTTATGTAATAATGATATTGGTATTTTTTTTAAATGAGACACTATATTTTTCCATATTTGGTTAGGGATTATCATTACAAATCCAGTGACAAGTTTGATGGGAGTAAGTGCAACAGAGACTTTTAATCCTCCGAATATTGTCTAGTTTCAGTCAAATTCATTAGATACATAAGAATTTTGTAGCCCATATCTTTGAGGTAATCCCATCAAACCTGGTGTCACTGTATTTTTAACGATAATCCCTAATCATATTTGGAAAAATGTACAAAAGTACCAATGAATGTGGATTACCCAGTATATTTTCGATATCGATCAAAAAGTGCACATCAAAAAAATTACTTGTTTGAGCTTTACTATCAAAATGTTATTCTTTGAATTTGTCTATTTCTCGAAAGCCCTGTATATGAGTTGATTTTGATACATGAAGCTTTTATATACCTTAGAGTTTTCGTGAATGGGTTGGTGCTATAACTATAGAAATATCTTCATTATAGGAAAATGTATGTAGTCACATTTAAAAAAAAATCCCTAAGAATTGTTACGAAATAATATTTTTCATTTTAGCTGGTTTGGAAGAAGACATATTATGGTTGAAACACATCCAGGAACCCTGGGACACTGTTTTGGAAAAGTGGAGGAAAACTTTTGAAGTACGCCAGAAGTCTAAATCTGTAACTGCATCAGAATTTTATAATGAATGGCCAGTTCTTCAAGACCTCAGATCAAGTGTTTTAGTAAGTAGAGTTTGTATTCCCTCTATATTAAAGTCTGAATAACGAAAACATACGTTATTTTTTTTATTAATCTCATTAATGGTTGACAATTTAACCAACTTTTCATTTAAAAATTTATCGAACTTACTACATCTTCAATTGCAGATTAACTTGGACTTCGAAAAGTTATACCCTAACAGCCACCTAAATTTTTATTGCAAATGGGAGAGTTTTTTTCAACAAGTTCTTAATTACAAGCAGCCAATAGATGGTGAATCAGAAGCAGCTCATGCTTTGATAGATTTACATCAATTATCGGATGAAGGTAAGTCCATGTATTTGTAATACAACATTGTTTCAATTTGACATTCTGTTGATGTACCTCACAATCATTCCAATGAAGTAGATAATAACAGGTGTCCAGAAATGATTGTAACTTAAATATTATTGACTTTTCGAAACAATTTAACGTTGATTAATTTAAAATTGACATAAGAAGCAAAGAAATACGTTTTACAAGTCGCGGCACACCAAGATCAAGATCATTTTTGGACGCCTGCCATTACTGTCAATATCATTATGAACATTTCTTCATATTAAGTCCCATGTGAGATCATCGCTTTGAATAATTCTTTCAAATAAATTAAAAATGCTGGTGATGAAAGTATTGAGTGTTGTCATCCAAAGAGTGCTACTAAACCTTGCCTCTATAGTAAACGTATGTGAACTATATTTATTTTTTTAGACCAGAAATTAGCAGTTCAAATGAAGGTATTAGCATATTTAATACCACCCAAAGGTCGGATAAAGATAGGAAGAAACCTTCACTGGAAATTTTCCACTACAGAATCCCTTTCTGGTATAATGGTCCATGCCAGAGTAAGTTTTCACCGATCCGATATTCTCGTTGTCGATACTTTCTGGTCAGTACGTCAACGCTGCATTAAATTTGACAGAAAAACGTAAACAAAGTATTCTTGTCATTTTGGTTTGGAAGGGTTTTTTGGTAAATAAAGAGCAAATTCTGAGTTTATTTGTGTTGAACTATCGTTAGTTTTTATTATTTAACAATTATGAAGCACTGTGTCATGTGTAAAAGACCATTTTAAGCAAAATGTTTTTGTAAACATTACAGTGAGTGGAAGAGTGTTCCTTACAAACAAAGTAATAGGCGTTAGCGACGAATTACTGATCTGGGTTATGTTACTTGATCGGAGTCCACCACAAATATCTTTACTAATAATTGCAATTTAATTAATTTATTTACGACCTTTCAGATGATGACTGCAGAGTTGTTTTTGGGATTTAGGTCTTAGATTGAAGAAATGATATTTCTGGAAAGCCAACGTTTCGTCAATTTATTTCAACATCTTCAGGGCACTGTAACATAAATGGGGATGTTTTACAATTTTATAAACAGTAACAGAAAAAAACATAAACTAATTTCATCCCTCTTTGGACATTGCTATTACTTAAACAACTACTGAATATTGTTGAGGTGACTGACAGTGAACAGTATTTCTATTTATATAAGTAGAAATACTATTTCCTTATTATGTATGTTATCCATTGTCAGTCACCTTATCAATAATCAGTAGTTGTTTCTAGACAAGTAATACCCATGTCCAAACGGGTATGAAATTAGTTTATATATTTTTCTGTTACTGTTTATAAAATTATAAAACATCCCCATTTATCTTACAGTTCCCTGGAGATGTCAGAATAAATTGACGAAACGTTCGCAAGAAATAACGTTTTCTTTAATCTGAGACCTGAGACCTCTCTTCTTAATCTTTCTTGTGTATTAATAGCCATCATTATAAGCTCCTTGCATACTATACTGAATATTATTACTTGATTTCCACCTCATTCCTGGTCATTGTAGGATGTTTTACTTACCACACAGATTAAAAGTATCTTGCTATGTAGCTCTCATCCATTATTATTTTTCAAGCATAAATAGGTTGTGTTTCAACTAGAATTAGTTACAGTTGATGATTTCACATACTTTATTTTTTAGACTCCTGGCGATATTGAGAGGAAAATAAAAGAACATGCAGATTTTGCATTTAATCGCAAAATAACTGTTCAGCCCTATGTAATTGTAGAAGGTGAAACATTGAGTAATGTTAGAGCAAGCTTTTTAGTAGTGGACAACATAAAATATCAATTTACTTCCATTTGTGATGCATTCGACACCATATTTAAAGTTTTTCATGTATTTCACTTGAAGTATCCTCCACAGAGTGAACATTTGCATATCATTATACAAAGAGGGGTGTATAATATCGAGACAAAGTATGATATAATTAGTCCTCAAGCACAGGAAATATTATCATTGATGTAAATTGTGAATAAGGGAACTAAATAATTTTTTTTTTCAACTCTTTGACAAATGCCATGGATTGTACTGAATGCAAAAAACATTTCTTCAGTTCAAATGATTTTTTCATAAAATTACTAACTTTGTTTGCCAGTTTTGTAAAAGAGTGTATGATAGAAAAGATAATTACAAATCCCACCTGTTTGATAAGCACAACATACCCAAAAGTGTCCCAAAAGTTTCTAAATTGGTTAATAAAATATCAGTTGATTATACTTTTAATTCATTGTCTGCTCATGAACCCCACAGAGATTCTATTGTAAATGAGAAAGCCGAACAAACAAGCAATAAAGATTTACAGGATATTAAAAGTTTATGAAGAAACTGTTAAAAAGTTCATCTCTCAGCTTTATCAAAATTTAAGTATGAATAGGGCTCAAATACAAAGTGTCGTTGAAAATGTTTCTACATTTTTATCTTCTGGTATGGTAGCAATTATTAAAAGGTGTTTGAGTACATCACTTGAGCATGATAGTAGTATTCATAAACTATTTATGAATGACATGTTGACCAAATTAGAAAACCCATTTGAAAATTTTAAATCTGAATATAAACGTTTCAACTATTTTGAGACTAGCAATTGTCTTGTACAACCTGTTTCAGTTACGTTAGGAACATCAACCGATCGAAAACGAAAAAAAGTTGAGGTTTCAATGCAACTTGTGAATAAAGTAGGGGTTTATGAGGCAATTTATAACTATCAATCGGTTTTAAATGAATGCAACAATCACGAGGTTACTGAAAATATTGTCCAGGGCAATATATGGAAACAGATGTGTTCAGATTTGAAAAAATCAGATATATTACTTTGATGTTACTTTGATGATTTTGAACCACTAAATGCTCTGGGGTCTCATGCTGGAGCTTACAAAATAAGTGCCATATATTTCACAATAGCCACTATTCCTCCACAATATGCTGCAAGACTAGAAAATATATTTTTAGCGATGCTATTTTACAGTTCTGATCGATCTCTGGTTGGTAACAAAAAAACATTCAGTAATATAATTGATGAATTAAAATTGCTCGAGACAGAGGGAATTACAATTAAAGTCAATGATATGGAACGAGTTGTTAGATTTAAAGTAGCAACATTGTGTGGAGATAATTTAGGATTACACTCAATTATCGGATTTAATGAGTCATTTTCTTCTACTCATTATTGTAGATTTTGTTGGTCTGTTAAAATGAATATGGCTCAACAGACTCGTGAAATACAGGATTGTCTGAGGAAAAGGATTGATTATAATGAACATTTGAATAATAATATTGGCATAAAAGAATATTGTGTATGGAATGACCTTAAACATTTCCATATTCATGATAATGTAGCCTATGATGTTATGCATGATTTATATGAAGGGATTCATCGATATGACATGGCACTAATAATAAGAACTTTGATACAACAACAATGTTTTTCTTTAGAAGAATTAAACAACAGAATAAAATATACGTCCTATGAGAATTATGAACATAATGTACCACCTGGGATCAAAAGAGATCATATTTCAAATGGGTGTATTATTCTAACAGCCTCGGAAATGTTATGTTTAGTACGGAACTTCAGATTTATTGTAGGAAATTTGGTTCCTGAGAATAATGAAATATGGTCTTTCTACTTAATATTACTAGAAATCACAGATATTTTAACCTCATCTACAATATCTATTAAATCATTAGATATATTAAATAATCTAATTGAACAACATCATGTACTCTTTCTTAAATTGTTTAAGTGTCACCTTAAACCCAAACACCATTTTTTAGTTCATTATCCTAATCTCATAAAAAAATTCCAGCATGCGTTTCGAAGCAAAACATAAAGAATTTAAGAATATAGCAACTAGTATTCGATGCAGAAAAAACCTTCCATACTCTTTAAGTCTCAAGTCCCAGCTGAAAGATTGTTATCGATTTATGTCAGAAAAAGGCTTAGATGACAAGATATTATATGGACCAGTACATCAAATTGAGTATAATAGTTCCATTTTCCACGAAAAAAATTTAGATGAAAATGATTATTTTAGTGTTGAATGGTATGAAATCAACGGGATCAAATATGAAATAAAATCGGTGATAATATAAAAATATGAAAATGATAATCCTGTATTTTTTAGGTTGAAGGGAATTTTTATTAATAAATCAATTACTTCTAATGCATATTTTTTTGGGGTATTTTTATCAACTATTGGATTTAATGACCATTTGAAAGCATTCCAGATCAAAAATAATCGCACTACCAATATGAACTTGTTAATTGGAATTAATGATGTATATAATTTTGTTCCAACAATTTTGCATTCAGTACAAGACGACATTTACGTAGGAATTAGATAAAATCCATTACATGTTATTCTTAGGAGAATGGTTATTTTATTTTCAATTATCTGTACTCTCATTTCTTGTGGACCTATGTACACATATGATTAGTAGGCATCCTCTATTGATTCGATTAAACGCTCAAATAGGTCCATTTTGTTTTTATTATTTTTTAACCCTATCCAAACTAAACATAGTTATCCGCATTTGAGTCATTAGAGTGCTACTTTTTTTAAATGGAACCAACCTTGTATTTTTCCGTTTTGTTAGGGATCATCGTTAAGAATCCACAACAGGTTTGATAGAGTCAGGTCAAACTGCTGTGAAAATATGGACAAAAACCTAGACACGATTTGGAAGGTTCAAAGTCTTTTTCACGCTCATTGGACATTTTAACTTTTTTTGCCTAGGTCTTCGCAGCCGGTTGACAAGTCCATCACAACTGATTTCACTGGATTAATGAGGATTCCCAAACAAATAGAAAAACATACAGGGTGTTCCATTACAAAGAACTGCTGCTGTAATTTTTATTCAAATGTGGATAACCTGTATAGTTTGGATATGGTTAAAAAAATGAGACTTAGAAAAACAAAATCGACCTATTGAGCGATTTTTGTGCCACTCAAAATCGAGTATTATAGGTATTTTGTTTTCATTTCATAGGATAGCAATTATGTAGATTTATTAAGTTAATTTTCTAAAAATGTTATTTTTTGTTATACAGTGTCACCGTTAAAGTCCGCATCATATGGGACTTTTTTTTATTATTCAGTTATTGCAAATTTAGATTTCGTGAACAGTTCTTTCTCTGAAAATAAGGCAAAATGACGTTTACGATTGTATTCCATCGATTGGCTACACCTGTCAAATTTGACATTTTTTCAAAAAAATTTCGAAATGTTATGTTATTTCTCAATTTTTCGACAAATATTATGTGAAAAAGTTGTTCATTTTTCGGTTTCCTACCCACCTACCAAATCTGAACCAGTTTGAAAAACTTTGATTTTTTTCGCGTTTTCTCAACCTTACACTTTTTCGGATAATTTAAATTTGGTAATATCTGAAATAACCTGTTGAGATGTAATAATCCCATCTGCTGGAAGGATTTTTTCTGTTTAAAAATGTTTCTACTTGGATATTTTCAAAAAAATAAAAATATGCTAAAAAAAATACGTTGTAGTTGATGCAAAGTGACTCTAGTTTCGAATTATCGAATTTTTTTATGAACCAATAGACCTAAAATATTTTCTACTTCACTGATGTATTGTGATTGAAATAATTGAAGCAAATTTTGCTATGGAATATTGAAACTAGAGCCACTCTGCCTCAAGTATAATATTTTTATTTTCTTAGCATATTTGTATTTTGTCAATTTGACAGGTGTAGCCAATAGATAGAAAACAATCGTGAACGTTATTTTGCATTATTTTCAAAGCACAAACTGTTCACGAACTCTAAATTTGCAATTAGTGAATAATAAAAAAAAATCCCATATGATGCGGACTTTAACGGTGACACTGTATGTATATGGCCTATTTACATTGTGTGCGATTTCAAATAACTCCCCGGAATTATACATTTTCTGCACTTGTAGGTTAAGCTCAAAAAAAATAGACCGGGAGATGATGACAGATTTTGGGACACGATTTTACTCAGTATGTCTTTTGGAGGACAGTATTGTCCGTATATCCTCATGATAATAATGCATGAATCTAAGAGTCATCTTAGGTTCTTCATACTAAAAAATTATTATTATTATTATTATTATTATCATTATTATTCGGGTACGATTTTAATCAGGCTACCATGTGTTTCGTGATGAAATAATAAAACTAATATACTGGAAAAACCATTGGCAGCCCGTTAGGGTGGGTCCGAATGGCTGGTATGGTCACGTGAACTTGTATTTGAAAAAGGGAATTCTCCGCCCACCCTAACGGTATGCCAATGGTTTTTCGAGTATTTTAGTTGTATTATTTCATTACAAAACACATGGCAGGCTGATTGGAATCGTACCGAAACATAATTTTTTGAAAATATTATTATTTGTTATGAAGAACCTACGACGACTCTTTGATTCATGCGTTATTATCATAAGGACACACGGACAATACTGTCCTCTAAAAGGCATACTGATTAAAATCGTTTCCCAAAATCTGTCATCATCTCCCGGTCTAAATGCATTATTGTCTTATGTAAAACCACTGTAGATAACTCCCTTGCCACACTAACTTTATCGCTGCACCCTAAAAACACATTGATAATTAAAATATCTTTAGGAGGTAAACTACACCAACCTGAAATACATTATTATTAGCATTTATGTACTGGTCAGATGTTTATATGTAAAAAACTATTATAGAGAAATAAAGTTTATTTATGAAATATGCTTTTCATTATTTTTTTTGGAATGAAAACAAACAAATCCTTATAGAAACTGATAGACTCAAACAATCATTGAGACAGGTCAACTGCTATTTTCATATTTGGTTAGAAATTATCACTACGAATCCAGTGATAACCAATTTGATGGGAAATAATTAAAGAGCTGCGAAGATGTCCGATGGGTGATTCTGAGACTGGACAAGGTTCAGATTTCTCAGTCGCGCTCACTGGAAATAAAAAAGTTATAGTCTGTATCCAGATCGTCACAGCTTTTTGACCCATCAATTCTGATATCACTAGGTTCGTAAAAATAATTTCTAGCCAAATATGAAACAATAATTACTAAAAGTTAAAAATGGAAATTCTCATTTTAAACAACTCTTTATCTCAATTCAAATAAATGATAGTCTTGTTATTCAAATAAAATGAAGATTCAACTGAAAAAAAAATAGTTTCTCAACTTGTCATTATGAGGTTTTTTAATGAAGAGAAATTGATTTCAATTCAAGAGATTTTTTTTTCCTTCGATCACATTGAGTTTTTACTATGAAAATTTGAGTAGTTTGACTGAAAAAATCTATTTGTCACATCAAGAAAATCATTGCTTGTTTTGAAATTAGAGTGATTTTATCTAAGAAATGTATTTGCCAAATGAAGGTCACCATTATCTTGTTCGAAAAATATATATTTTTCATCTGAAAAATTTTATTTGTCACATCAAGAAAATCATTGTCTTGTTTTGAAATTAGAGTGATTTTATCTGAGAAATGTATTTGCCAAATGAAGGTAAACGTTATCTTGTTCGAAAAATATATATTTTTCATCTAAAAAATTTTATTTGTCACATCAAGAAAATCATTGTCTTGTTTTGAAATTAAAGTAATTTTATCAAAGAAACGTATTTGTCAAATGAAGATAACCATTATCTTGTTCGAAATATATGCATTTTTCTCCTGACGTAGTAGATTTACTCTAATGAAAAAAATGCATGTTTTCAATCCAAATACTTCGTAAGCTTGATTCGAGAACATTTGGTTGAATAAATGGATTTCTTAAATTGAATAAACATTTATTCCAGTATATATAAACACGCCATTGTCTTGAATCAAAGCATATTACTTTGAAACAAGTAATCCTTTTTATGTGTGTAGTTTACCCGTATCAAATGAAATTGAATCCATCCATCTGATAAAGGAGTCTTTGGAAGGAAAAACACCATTGGAGATTTTTTCGATAACTATTTTTCGTCATACAGATTATTCGAGAAACTGTAAGAGAAGCAGTACTTCGCAACAGGTACCATGAGGGATAACAGAACAAATAAGTGTCCACTGGAAAATATGAAGTCCTTCAAGAAGAGAGAAAGGGGTGCTTATGACTGCCGTTGACAAAAACATTCAACTCACTCTTGTCAGATGGAATGATAATGCTATTGTCACTGTCGCGAGCATCAACTTTGGCAAGTACAAAGAGATTCAACAGGAAAGAACGCAAGGATGTTCAAATTCCACAGCCTGATATGATAAAGCAATACAATTCATATATGGGAGGAGTGAACCTGCATGATAATGCTATTGCTAATTACAGAACGACCATAAGAGGTAAAAAATGGCGGTGGCCTCTATTCATCAACACACTGGACAGCACTGTAGCTAAATGTTGGAAACTTTATCATAAGGTGAATAATTCGAACATGACAACTGGAGTTCCAATCATATATAGCGGTGCGTCTATTGAAAAGTGATGATGCTAGTATAAAAAAGAGTACCGTAGGAAGACCCTCAAAAGAACCTATTCCAAGTGAAGTCAGGCTCGATCGAGTTGGGCATGTGATAATGAAACATCCAGATAAGGCAAGAGGAAGATACAAGCAATGCAAGAGCCATAGATTTTTTTTTCATGATGAAAACTATATAAATACATGATGTTGAGAATAACAAAGCAAAAATTAATTATATCCTTCTTTTTTCATAATTAGGCGGTAAATGGGTTAAGAAGAGATTGAGGTAAGAAAAGACCAAGATGAGGACAAAAAACAAAAACGAAGAAAACTAGTAGAGAGCTCAAAATAAAAACAATTGAAAATATTTTTGAAATTCGATGTCATTAATTATTGTGCAAGAAACAATAACAGCTAAATCAGGGACACATTTCAACTTGTTCATATGAAAGTTCCCACAAAACATGAGTTTTAAAACATTGCAAAAAACTTTTTCGAAAAGTGGGACTCACCTAATTGCTTGAGGGAAATTAACACGTTGACTGCCGTGCTCATTTTTCCATTTTTGGTGTCAGAGCCGAAGCAAAATCGAAAATTTTGTCCCAGAAACCATTATGGACTCTATGTAGGTTCGGCCTACAGAAGATAGCATATCGTTGAATTTTTCGGAAATTGAGACTCAGAGTTCAAAAAATTAAAAAAATTCAGCTCGGTCTCATAGACCGAATCGGCGCTCTTTATAAGTGTACACCTTTGCACGCCGCGTCGGCCCGCCAGCTCGGTCCGGCCGGGTTTGGCCTCGATCTTCCGATATAGACAATACTTATATAATATATAGGGGAGAGTCGTGATACTTGATCCCCTAGGAGACTTGATCATCATTCAAAATTCGCGCTGTTTTTAACCTTGAGACGGTCTACATGTCTGGAGAGGGTATCTATGATGGCAACAGTGTGTTCATGCAGCATTTAGCGTTGGAAAGTCGAGTAGAGCCGATTAAACGGTCCGAACAGTTTACGTCGCAATAAAACTTTTTTATTGGTATGTATATTCTCATGTTTTTATCCAAATATATGTTTCTAATAGCTTATTTTAATTATGTCTTGCGTTTTTCACTGTATTTAACAAATTATTTTCACCCATTCGTGATATTGAGATATCCATTTTTATTGTAAAATAGTATTTACAATAACACTGTTCTTTGGGAGACTTGATGCCGTGATGCGTGGGTATACTTGATCCCGGGATCAAGTCTCCCACTGTTCAAAATATATTTGTTAACAGATTTTTTGTTGTTACAGATGCCTAGAAAATACAAAAGAAAAGAAGGGGCAAAGGCCAGGGTTGCCCCTGACCCTGTAAGGCTTAAAGAGGCAGTAGCAGCTGTGAAAGAAGGAGGTACTTTTAAAGGAACAGCGAAATTGTTTAACGTGCCTGTAATGACGCTTAAAAGATTGGTAAAAAGTGGCAAGGACATG
The DNA here is from genome assembly GCA_958502065.1 of Chrysolina americana. Classification (NCBI taxonomy): domain Eukaryota; kingdom Metazoa; phylum Arthropoda; class Insecta; order Coleoptera; family Chrysomelidae; genus Chrysolina; species Chrysolina americana. The sequence continues at coordinate 26,486,567 of OY293419.1, read as the reverse complement.
GTACCAGGTTACAAAAAAGCTCAAGTTTTCACAGCAGATGAAGAAATTGTACTCACTAAATATTTTTTAACTGCTTCTCAGCTATATTATGGATTGACACTTTTTACCCTTCGTAAACTAGCTTTCGAATTAGCGAAAAAATATAATAAGAAATATCCAAAATCTTGGGACATAAAAGGATCAGCCGGAAAGGAATGGGGGCGAGGATTTCTCAGAAGAAATGCTACATTGTCTTTAAGGACACCAGAACCTACCAGCCTCAGTAGAAGCACCGCATTCAATCGTCTCACAGTTGGAGAGTTTTTCACAAATTTGAAACAAGTTTATGCCAAATATAACTTTGAACCATCAAGAATATGGAATGTAGATGAAACTGGTGTAACCACTGTTCATCAACCAGGGAAAATTATTGCTGAAAAAGGCGTTAAGCAGGTTGTCAAAATGACATCTGGTGAAAGGGGAACACTAGTCACAGTATGTTCCGCTATCAATGCATGTGGAAACCACATTCCTCCGTTCATGGTTTTTCCGCGCGTCAATTGGCAGGATCGAATGATTGATGGCTCACCACCTGGTACTAAAGGTTGTACTTATCCTAGCGGTTGGACGACAGCTCCAAATTTTCTGAAATTTTTACAACACTTTTGTGAACACACATCTACCTCCTTAAAAAACAAGTCTCTGATAATCATGGATAACCATGACAGTCATATATCCGTGGAAAGTTTAACATATTCAAAAGATAATGGTATAATCCTGCTGACAATACCACCGCATACCTCCCACAAATTGCAGCCTCTAGACCGAGGTGTTTTTGGTCCGCTAAAAGCTTACTATAATGTGGCAGCTTCAGATTGGATGACTGTTCATCCTGGCAGACCTTTAACAATTCATGATCTTGCAGGGCTGCTTGGAAATGCCTACCCTAAAGCAATGACACCGGTGAATATTATTAGCGGATTCAAAGTAACAGGTATATGGCCTCTTAATTCAACAATTTTCACAGACGCGGAATTTCTCACAAGCTATGTCACCGATCGTCCACATCCAGGGACAGCAGAAGCTGACAATGCACAACTGGAAGAACCAATAACTTCCGAGCCTATCGCTTCAACTTCATCTGAATCATCCCGTGCCATAATTCCGAAGCAGGCTGACATTCCAGATGATCCTCATAATTTCTCCCCTGTTGACATTTTGCCATTCCCGAAGGCTCCTCCACGAAATCTCGACTCAACAGTACGTGGTCGAAAGCGTGCGAAAAGTACGATATTAACAGAAACCCCAGAGAAGACTAGAATTGAAAAAGAGATAAAACAGAGGCAGGAGAAGAAGAAAACAAAAGAAAAAAAAAGATAGATGATGTAAAGCGGGTTTTGGTGAGTTCCAGTGACGAGAGTTCTGACGAAATGAGTATTCATGACAGCAGCAGTGAAGACTTTATGATGTCACCACCAGAGTCAGATGCTGAAGAGACTGTGACTGCTGACACCAATTTACAAATAAACGACTTCGTAGTTGTTCAGTTTCATACTAAAAAAACAACAAAACATTTCATTGGTTGCATTGAAAGGTTCAGCGGAAACGACGTGGACATAAACTTTTTGAAGAAGGAGCAAGCTTTTCAATTTTACTTTCCTGAACTGCCAGACAAGAGCTCTGTGCAAAATTGCCTCAGCCATCACGGATGCCAGGAACAACTCGTACTAAAGGAATTTTGAGTTTTCCTCTTTATTTTTCCAAATATTTTTGAATTTATTCTCAATTATTACGTATTAAATAAATTAGTACAATGTTTGAATTTATTTTTCCCCATTTTCGTATTTTTCAATCACAAAATACTTACAAGTACAAAAGGGATCATGTCTCCTTTAGGGCTGGGATCAAGTCACCTTACTGGCAGGGAGAGATGATCCTTTTGTCTTTCTGTGGAAAATTGGAAAATTTTCATCGCCTTTTTTTTAATGATTGCAATGGCAATAAATTCCAGTCAGTAACCTATTTCAGGTTGTATTCCGCCATATTGCATTCAGATATAAGCAGGTATGTGCAAATTATACCAGATCATACAAAAGGGGGATCAAGTATCACGACCCTCCCCTACTTGTCTCAACCTGCGTTTTGGATGTGTCACGTGTACATCGCGATTATTCTACACTGGAGTCGAGTCGCTTAGTGCTCACCGAAAGTTCTTCGTGAGTGTGAGTGATTTTTGTTTCGTTTAGAAAATGAGTAGATTTCGAGATCGTAAGAAGTCTCTGAGTTCAGAATAACTTGTAAGATTGTCTGAAGATTTCTATGATGATATGTCTGATGAAGCAGACTCAGATGAAGCAGATTTCAGAATATTTTAGTATAATAATAACCTGCACTAAGCAGTTTCAGATGATTCGGTGATGGATCCAGATTTTTAATTGGATGAACACCGTCAATGCGACCATTCCGAGAATGAGGAAGTTTCAATCACAAATATTGCAACGACTTCCAGTCGAAGACTATCTGACGACATATTCCATCAGACAGTGCCGATCCAACGAACCTAATACGAATGAGCAACAGAGTGACTGGAAACCCTCTGTCGGAAAGCAACCGCAACTCATTTTATTCACCTTAGAAGCTGGGGTAAAACGGCATGTGGCCGAAATGTTGTCTCAGAATAGACAGAAGATTTTTATACTGCTTTCGTGGACAACAACTTCTTCATATATGTGGCAGAACAAACAAACCTCTATGCCACCCAAAAGCTAATCCAAGAAAAAGATGTTCCTGGTCGGTCCAGATTGCACGAATGGACACCGACTGATAAAAACGAAATAAAGAGGTTCTGTGGTCTGATTTCTTACATGGGAATAGTTCGCATGCCATATATCGAATCATACTGGAGTAAAGAAAAAACGTTCAGAACCACGATGGCATCAGATTGCATGAGTAGGAATAGGTTCGAACTCTTATTTCGTTTGGAGCATTTTGCGAATAACGACGAGTATGATGGAGACCGGTTACATAAAATGAAACCAATCATCAACAAATTATTGCATAATTTCCAGAGTGTATACGAACCATCAGAAAATGTGTGCATAGACGAGTCACTGGTTCCTTTTCGGGGACGCCTAGTCATGCGTCAATATATAAAAAATAAAAGACACCACTATGGCATAAAAGTTTTCAAATTGTGTAGTGCGGCTGGGTATACTTTCAATGTGCAAGTTCAGGAAAAAATCTTGAACAAGAGAAAACAACACCAACGAGTGTAGTAATAAGTCTATGTCGACCAATCCTGAGTTGTGGCAGAACCCTCATAACAGACAATTGGTATAACAGTCTGGATTTAGCAGAAAAGTTACTGAGAGCAGAGACCCATCTTGTAGGAACACTGAGAAAAAATAGAAGGGGCATTCATAAAGAAATTACGCAGGAGAAATTGAAGAGAGTTCAACTGAAAACGATGGAAAATTCTAAGGGAATATTCATTTTCAAATGGCGTGATGAACGCGACGTTTTGTTATTGTCTACAAATCATACGAATATCCTAACAGCGACTAGAAATCGCATGGTAACAGTAATAGAGAAACCACTTGTGACAGATTACAACACCGGTGAATTTTCTGCGGATATTTCGGACCAAACGGAGGCATAGGCAGTCTCCTTTGAGAAAGAGTGTGAAATGGTATAGAAAACTGGTCACTGAAATGATTCTGAATACAGCTATGGTGAATGCCTGGATAATGTTCAAGGAAGTCACAGACAAAAACATGAAAATCTTGGAATTCCGAAAATTAGTAACTTATAGCTTGTGTTCTTCGCACTCGAGTACAGAAATCAAGACACCTAGTACGTCGACTCGGAAACGGGTGATGCATAAAATATTTCAAAGGTCGTATGAAAATCGGAGACCTTGCTCTAAGTGTTACGAGAGAGTAAAGAACGAATCAGGATGGAGAGCAGCCCGTAATTTGAAAAGAATACGCACCTTCTGTAAAGGATGTCCTGAAGAACCTATATTTTGCCTGGATTGCTACAACATATTTCACAAAAATATATAGTTCACTTATTTCTGGAACACTTATACTAGATTGTAATTCCTCGCAAAAATCTTATGTAACATTTCATTTACTGAATAAACGTTTATTTTACAGTATTCATCTCCCAAAAATTCAGTGTTCTTACTGATTTGTCTGCCACGCCGACTCGGTCTGTGCGTCGTATATGAGAACAATTTGCAATACACACTTGTTACTGAAGCCGTCTCGGTCTGTCTTCGCGATATTATCGACAATAATTTAGACCGATGGCTTCAAGAACAGTTCAATTGACTCGGTCCCATAGACCTAGTTGGCCTGGTGTATCAACCTCAATCTCGGTCTATGAGACCGAGGCTGCTCACCAGAATAATTTTTTCTCGGTCTCATAAACCGACATGGCAGTCAACGTGTTAATGGTAAACACATTTTTATACCATAATGGATTTCTCATAAAAACTCTCACTTTCACAACGAGGAAAGCAGAGAAAACAAATTTGCTTGATGTACTCCAGTTACTTGGAGATTTGAAGGTAATATATCTCAAGTGAAGGTAATCCGGCATTTTATTAACGATGATCTTAAGCGTATTCACGAGAAAATTAAGCTTCCAAATTTTTTTCAAGTCCCAACCTACCTGATTCCTTGAACTTGGCAGATAGGTATATGATCATACTTTCGAATACCATATGAGAGTCGAATGCAGTTGTTTTGAATTTTTGTAGGCGTTTTACATCATCTTGTATCAAAGCAAAACCATAAATGATATAAATGAAGAATTTTGATAGTATCAGAGTTTCATAGAGTTTCAGTTTGAGTTTGGAGAACATAATATCTCTACTCTGATACAGCCGACGTAAAATATAACACATAGTGAGTTAACATGTTTGTGGAATCTGAGGTCAGAATCGAGCCACAAACCTAAATTGTTACACTCAGTAACTATTGGTAGAATATCATGATCCAAAATGATTTGAATAAACCCTTTCATTTCCATTCGTTTGTATTCGGGACCCAATAGAATAAACCGACACTTCTTTGGATTGAGCATAAGGTTATGTGCTGTAGATATATCCAATAGATTTTGAAGATCCTCATTAACTTTGATAACGGGTTGTTGCCACTTGTTTTGAGAAAAGGAGTAATATAATAGTGTCGTCGGCATAGTGGTGGATAGTGCAGTGGTAACGATTTCGAGACCGGCCCTGATCTTATTAATTATGCACCCTCGTTCAACTACAAATGCATATCTGCTGGCGTACGCATCGCCGAGAACAAGCTGGAATAATCGATTGTTCGATACTATTCGAAGAGCCATCTAGATGAAATGTTCTATACTCCTGAATATTCGAGAGCCGTGAATGGAAACTGCTTGGGAGTATATAAGCGGGACAGCCAGAATGGAGAGAAGTAACAGTTCCAGAGTTCGTCGATAGAGATAGCCACAGTAGACATAAATTTGAAATAGTGAAGTAATGTTTTAGTGAATAATTGTTGTAAATAGTGTTATAAATAAATTAGGAAAATTAGTTAGTGCAGTTTTACTACATTTGTTGTCAGAAGTCGGATGTTTAAAATAAACAAGTGTTAAAGTGTTCGTCGCGTTGAAAAACTGATAATTTATCGCGCCTAATAGACAGTTAGTGAGTGACCCGTTAAACATTTGAGTGCAAAGTGGACAGTTTTGCGCGTCGCGGGACAATAAACTGAAAACTTTTTATGTGAAATAAATAATAGACTGATATTTCGGCAAAGACAATAAGAGACAAAATGTTTCCGAGAAGAGTTCACCTAGTTGACCTTAAAGTTAGTGAATTAAAGCAAGAGTTAGAGGAGCGTGAATTAGAAACAACTGGAAAGAAGGCCGTACTACAGAAGAGACTTTCAGATGGACTGATTGAAGAAGGAGAAGACCCCGAAACATTTTTGTTCGAAATTTCTGGAGTCCATTTGAGTGCTATAATGAACAAACTCGAGGAAACCACGAATAGTTTGAAGGAGGAACTTCAACAAAATTCCGTAAGTCTGAAAGAACTTCAACAAAATTCGGTGAGTCTGGAGGAGAAACTTCTAGAAAATTCTGTTAGTTTGAAAGAAGAACTCCTCGAAAATTCGAAAAGTCTAGAAGTGAAACTTCAAGAAAAGCTTCTAGAAAACTCTGAAGGCCTAAAAAGAGAACTTTGTGGTGTGGCAAATCGACTGGAAGGAAGAATAGGAGCCATTGAGACAGAGGTTGATAAAATAAACGATGATATTGAGGATGAGATGAAAAAGATAAAGGAAACGCTCCACGATGAAATAAAAGATGGAATCGAGACAGAAATCGGCAGGATAAAGGAAAAATTCAGTGAATTAGAAAAGCGAATAGATTATGCGCACACCCCAGAAACTTACAACAAAAACTCAAGGGTGGACCTGAGTATGAACTTGGACGAAGTTCAGAAGGACATAAAAAATCTCAAGGTCAGTGCTGAACCTGGAAAGCTCTCATTGAAACCGCCTCAGTTCGACGGAAATACTCCATGGTCAAACTACCACCGACAATTCGAAGCTGCTGCCAAAGCCAATGGATGGAATGCTGGGGAAAAAGCTTTAGCATTGACACTGGCATTGCGTGGCGAAGCAACAAATATTTTACAAACGCTCACCGCCCAACAACAGGAAGACTATGAACAGCTGGTAAAACACTTGGAACTTCGCTATGGCCAAGCCCACCTTGAACACGTATATCACTCACAGCTGAAAAACCGATGCCAGAAATCAAGCGAGTCGTTGCAAGAATTTGAAGCAGATATTGCACGCTTGGTTCGTCTTGCGTACCCAGCTACACCGAAAAATGTAATGGAGCGACTAGCGGTCCAGGCATTTTTGGATGGACTTCGTGGATGCATTGGCACGCGCTCTGGAATTCGAAGCAGCAAAGCAATTCTGCAAAAGCCAGAGTAGAGTACGGATGATTGAGGAAGATCCACAGCTACAGGAGCCCGCTAAAATCGAAGCTGTGATGCGAAAATTGCTGAAGGAAGTTGTGCCTGAGAGAAGACTGATACGATGCCGAAATTGTAGAGAACTTGGGCACGTGCGTAGCAAATGTCCAACATTGAAAAAATCGACATCAACGATGAAGGTCAAGAAGGAGCAATCGTCAGCCCGTATCCAACAAGCCCCAGTTAACAATGCATATGTCGCTGTACTTCAAAGACAAGACAAAGGTGTCTTTGTAGACGGTCTCCTTGCTCCTTGATACGGGTGCGACTAGGACAATCCTTGGACCTACTTTTGCCAAAACACCGGCAAGAATTGAATCGTCGAATTGGAAGCTACGCACAGCAACAGGAGAGCCGGCAACTATGTATGGTGAACTTCCAATTGAACTGACTTTGGGCAGCACTACAGTGAAACACCGGGCTCTAGTAGCAGATATCGAGGACGAGGTAATAATTGGAATGGACATCATGAATTCTAGAGGATTCGAGCTGAATTTTAAAGACGGCGTCCTTCGTGTGAACGGAGAAGAGCTGGTACTTCATGGGAGAAATGAAGAAATGGTTCGAGTTCTGCTGGCTGAAGACGTAAGCGTACCGGAGAGGGCTGAAACCATTTTGGAGGCTCGCCTGGATGGAGGTGCGAGCAGTGGAAACGTGATGTTCGAGCCCAAGCTACATAATGAGAAAATTGGACGAGGAATTGCACTAGGAAAAACCTTGTTGCGTGCTGATAAATTTGTGCCAGTAAGGGTAATGAATGTCAATTATTACTCGGTGACCTTGAAGAAGGGAACGATTTTGGGGCACTGCTCGTCAATTTCCTCTGTAATCAGGAGTGTACGTGGCACTGTTAGCCAAGCCAGTAACATGCCAGCAGAATTGGAGAAGTTGGTTGCTATCTCGTCCAAGGACATGGGGCCAGCACAGAAGCCTAAACTGAGAGAACTAGTCAGGGAGTATCAGGACATATTCGATACCGGAGTAGGCAGAGGCGGTAGAACAAAGGTGGTTCAGCACAAGATAGATACTGGAAATGCCCGACCAATCAGGCAATCAGCCAGAAGACTTCCTCTCGCCAAAAAGGAGGAGGCTGACAAAATAGTCTGCGACATGGAGAAAGACGGAGTCATCGAGCCATCCGACAGTCCCTGGTCCTCTCCAGTCGTGTTGGTGAAGAAGAAAGATGGATCAACACGGTTTTGCGTAGACTACCGTCAACTAAACAACGTGACGAAAAAGGACAGCTACCCTCTCCCAAGGATAGACGACACGCTAGACACGCTGGCTGGATCTACGATTTTCTCGACCTTAGATTTGAAGAGCGGATACTGGCAGGTAGAATTGGCCCAGGAAGATCGAGAAAAGACAGCTTTTACCATCGGCTCCGGATTATGGCAGTTTACAGTTATGCCATTCGGCCTCTGCAATGCTCCAGCCACGTTCGAAAGATTGATGGAGACGGTTTTGAAAGGACTATCATGGAAGACGTGTATGGTGTATCTCGACGACATTATTGTGGTTGGCAGATCGTTCGAGGACCATGTAAAAAACTTGGAAGAGCCCCAAGAAATGTCATTTGTTTCAAAAAGAAGTACGTTATCTCGGCTACGTTGTCTCTGGGAAAGGAGTGGCAGTAGATGAGCAGAAGATCAAAGCTGTTAAGGAATGGCCCGTTCCGAAAGACATTCACCAGCTTCGAAGTTTTCTTGGCTTGTGCACTTACTATCGCCGATACGTGCTGGGATTTGCTAACATCGCAAAACCACTGACCAGGCTCACGGAAGGACAAACAAAGTTCCAGTGGTCAGATGAATGCCAAGATTCATTCAGGAAGTTGAAAGGAGCTTTGATCAACGCACCAATCCTGAGCTACCCCCTTCCAGACGGGAAATTCATTTTGGACACGGACGCCAGTAACGTGGGACTTGGAGCTGTCCTGTCTCAGATCCAAGAAGGACAAGAGAAGGTCATCGGTTACTTCAGCAAGACCCTCAGTAAACCGGAGCGAAATTACTGTGTCACCAGGCGGGAACTGTTGGCTGTTGTCAAGGGAGTTGAGCACTTCTACAAGTACGTGTATGGACAAAGATTCCTACTGAGAACTGACCATGCAGCCCTCAAATGGCTCCTACAGTTCAAGAATCCCGAGGGTCAAGTGGCACGCTGGATTGAGAGGCTCCAGGAATTCGACTTTGAGATCGAACATCGGGCGGGGACCAGCCATAAGAATGCGGATGCCCTATCGCGAAGACCATGTCCAGACGACTGTTCGCACTGCCGACGAACAGAGGAAAAGGAGTCGACACTCTGCAGAACCACGGCGATCGATGATAACTGGAATGACCACAAGATCCAGAAAGACCAAGAGAAAGATCCAGATCTTGGTTTAGTCATCGGCTGGAAGAAGAGTGATCGAAGACCGTCGTGGCAGGAAATAGCCAGTTGTTCCCCAGTCGTTAAAACTCACTGGGCCCAATGGAACTCTTTCACCTTAGACAATGGAGTCTTGAAGCGTGTGTTGGAGTCGGAGGATGGCGGGGAAGAAAGACGTCAGGTAGTAGTTCCCAGGAGCAGAAGACAGGAAGTGCTCCGAGAAATCCATGATGGGGTCACCGGAGGACATCTGGGAGTGACGAAGACCCTCCAGAAAGTTAGGCAACGGTTCTACTGGGCCAATTGTCAAGCTGACGTCAAGGACTGGTGCAGAAAATGTGCTGTATGCGCTGCCAGTAATGGGCCTCGAACAAGACCTAAGGCCCCGATGCGCCAGTAAAATGTGGGCAGCCCATTCGAAAGGATCGCCATTGACATCGCTGGCCCGTTCCCACAATCTGAACACGGGAACAAGTACATCCTTGTGGCGATGGATTACTTCAGCAAGTGGACCGAAGCCTATGCCCTGCCCAACCAAGAAGCCATCACCGTTGCCGACGTCTTGGTGAAGGAGTGGATTTGTCGATTCGGTGTCCCGTTAGAACTGCATTCGGATCAAGGCAGGAATTTCGAGTCAAACCTGTTCCAGAAGGTGTCAGATGCTGAACATCCGGAAAACGAGGACCACAGCTCTACATCCGCAGTCCGATGGAATGGTGGAGCGGATGAATAAGACGATAAACCACCACCTGTCCAAGGTAGTCTCTGACCACCAGAAGGATTGGGACCAGTACCTCCATCTGTTCCTGATGGCGTATCGTTCCGCAGTTCATGAGTCAACCGGGCAAACCCCTGCTAGTGTTATAATGGGCCGAGAGCTGCGACTTCCATGTGACTTGAAGTTTGGGACGCCACCAGGACAAGACACTGCGGGAGATGACTACGTCAGCAAACTGCGACAGAGAATGGACGACATCCATAAACGGGTCCGTTTGAACATCCAGAGTGCCAGCGACAGAATGAAGGAGACCTACGACACCAAGGCGGATGCTGGTGGATATCAGACAGGTGACCTTGTCTGGCTATACAACCCTAAACGTCGCCGTGGACTATCACCGAAACTTCGGAACTCGTGGGAAGGTCCATATAAGATCATGAAAAGGATAAACGACCTCGTCTACCGCATATATAAGCCACCACGAGGAAAACCTAGGGTAATAAACTTCAATAGGTTGTCCCCTTACGCCGGAAACCACGATCAAATCCGCACCGTCAGATCACCGGAGGACGAAATGACGTTTCAGAGGTTCATGTCCCTGTACTCGAACGGACAGAAAGTTCAATATGGGGTAACCCGAGAGGAGTCACGAGATCTTTTCAAGGTGCCTGCCAATTACGCGTTAGCTCACTGTGTGGCAGAAGATCTCCAAATGTCCAGAGGCATTGCAGTAGTTTTCTCCAAGAAGTTCGGTCGAATCCAGGAACTGAGAGAACAGAACCCGGAAGTTGGAGGGGTGTTACAGCTGATGAAAGAACAGAGAAACATCTACTATCTGGTTACCAAGAAGCGTTCTCGTGATAAGCCGTCTTATGAAGATGTTTGGAAGAGCCTTACGAGATTGAGAGACACGATGCTGGACCAGAATATTGTAGACCTGGCAATCCCAAAATTGGCCTGTGGGCTTGATCGGCTGGACTGGAGAGTTATAAGAAGCATGTTGGAGACAATATTCAGATCCAGCGGCATCAACATTCTGGTGTGCTCCAACCATCTTCCTCGGACCCAAAATGAAGGCTGTGGAGTGCTACTTCCATCGAACGTCCAGGTGCAGATATGGAGAATCTTGCAGATATCTTCACACTCCAAGAATGACGTTTCGGGGCGAAACGTCTTTAAGAAGGGGGCAATGTAACGATTTCGAGACTGGCCCCGAGACCGGCCCTGATCTTATTAATTATGCACCCTCGTTCAACTACAAATGCATATCTGCTGGCGTACGCATCGCCGAGAACAAGCTGGAATAATCGATTGTTCGATACTATTCGAAGAGCCATCTAGATGAAATGTTCTATACTCCTGAATATTCGAGAGCCGTGAATGGAAACTGCTTGGGAGTATATAAGCGGGACAGCCAGAATGGAGAGAAGTAACAGTTCCAGAGTTCGTCGATATAGATATATATATATATATATATATATATATATATATATATCTCAAGTCACAAAAACCTAACGTAATTATACCTGAGGAGTAGGCAGATTGAGACCTCAGCGTAGAATTACGTTTTAACCTTTCATTAATTTTCTTTCTATTTCAGTTCTTGAAAATGGCTCCAAAATCGGAGCCGAAACGTCGAATTTCAACAAATTCTAGACGCGGTTCAACCCGAACTTTTAGTTTTCATATATATATATATATATATATATATATATATATTATATATATATATATATATATATATATATATATATATATATATATATATATATATATATATTGTTTCAAAATTGTTTTTGATATATATGATATATATATATATATATATATATATATATATATATATATATATATATAGTATAGTATATATATATATGTATATATATATAATGGAAACAAAAGTGGTCCAAGAATGGAACCCTGCGGTACTCCGTAATCAACAGGTAAAGCCTTAGAATATTTTACATCCAGACATACGATTTGTGTCCGATTTTTTAAATGATTTTTCAATAAATTACAATTTTTATTGCTGAATCCTTACTGTAGTCCAACCGTACCGGATGCTAGATCGTTGTTATCTGTTGCCTTGAAAATATATTGGGTGAAATTTTGTTTCCATGAACAAAAGCGTCCACCTGGTCTTTCAAAATCAATTCGAATGCTTTAGATAAAACGGGTAATTTGCGTATGGGTCTCAAGTGGGATAGATCCGTTGGATTTTCGAATTTTTTTAGTGGAAGTACAATTGCTTGTTTCCATACAGAAGGAAAAAATATTTGTTTCCAATATAGAATTGAAAATGTGGGTGATATGATTTATTAGATAACCTTCGACAAGCCGTTACATCATGAGTGAGATGTCGTCAGATCCGACACAATAACTTTTTACCCGGTCCAGATATTGTTGAGTTTGAGGAGTTATTCTGGAAAATGTAAAGAGTGGTTTAAAGGTTATTTGATTGTATCTTTCCGGGTAGTTCTACATGGAGATTGGTTTTTGAAGGATGATTCATTTCAGTGAAATGATCGTTGATTTCATGCATGTACGTTAGACCAGGAGGTAAGTGGGATTTCTGAAATCTCTATAGCAGACTGTTTTATATTCAGGTGTTCAAGTGGTTTTCTGCATCAGCCAGTAATCACAGCAATTCAGATAAGCTGCAAGGGTTTTCCTTGGACTCGAAAGTTAGATTTTGTTTTCCACACTCAAGATCTGTGCAAGCATCCAGCAAAAGTGACATTCGGTGTTATTAGGCACAATGATGTACACAAATATTCAACCAGGAATGATAACATTCGCATACTTTTTTTGCCGAATTAAGCAAACACAAGACACATATAGATATATTGTAAAGCTTTACATGGCATTGCTATAAAGATTTAACTCACAATATATTCAAGAAAAAATCCATGACCTATTTATGATGCATTGCTTCTATGCAGTTAGGAGTTTTCCATACACATGACCTCCTGTACAAGCGAGATGACCATTTAAATTCCGAATCTCTACAAGTTGAAATGTTTTTACTGCTTCCTGTTCTGTTCTCTTCTTTAATTTCATCCTGTAGTTGTCTATAATTGTAATTTTTTAATGACGCCTTTTACTTTTTGTAATGTGTTTTATGGGTAAAATTCTTGAAGTTTTGTGTAAATATCTATCATAGGGAGGAAGAAATGATGAATGAGATTATCAGATCACACAAAGAAAATCGAGAGAAAGATAAGTTTATACACAGTATACAAAGAACTTTCAAAGATTTCGAAGATGAATTAGGAAATGCTGAACAGACATACCTAAGAAATATAGAAGAAAACGAAAGAGTTATCACAAAATTGAATAACATCGTTCAAGAAATATTCAAGAACTGGTCCCTTTAAATAATAATACGATCACAAGTATCAGAACTTTGTAGGAGGAAAACAAATACATTGAGGAAACAACAGACAATGTTATCCAAAGAAATAACCAAAAAGGTATGGTCTCTCAGATATGCTGCTCAATAATACACCTTATGATAATTAGCAACTTTACATTTCTCAAATGCAATAGTTATTATAAGACATAGCAACTATGAAAAAGTTGGCCTCACTTTGAAAGGAATTGTTAACAGATAAATATGTAGGGAATTGTTTAGATCAGCAACTTGAAATTAAGAACAATGCAGTGCAATGACGACAATAAACGAACAATTATTCAAAATTATTCTTTAGACCATCTGTCTCTCTAAATCATGATCATATAATTTCAGCACTAACACTCAATGTACAATACATACACAATAAGTTGGATGATCTGTATGTACTCCTTTTTTGATTTTGATTACATAACACTGGTTGATAAAGGGACAAGAAGCAAGTTCAGAGCTGTTGATTTTGGTTGGACTGAAAAAATTCGATGTGAGTGGAAAATCTCGAGTATCGATTTTTTTTCATTCCAATTGAGTAACAGACTATATTTTCTCTACAACCAGAAAGTATGAACCAAAAACAAATAAATTAAATATGAAAAAAAAACAAATTATTTATTGAAAAATGTATATTACATTGTATTAATATTTCAGATGGAGTAGTCATTCGATTTTTCACTCATTATTTTATTTAAATTAAGCTTTTCTCAAAATAATTACTGAGACAACACCACTTATTTTCTGATACAGCTAATCTGTTTGTACTTTGCAGTCACAGATCACCTTGTTCGAATGGTTTCGTGAGTCAATAGTTATTTTGGCGGGACCTCGTCAAGTATGACGATAAGAAATCACAGATAACCCAACAATTGAAGAATTCACTGAAATTTCACATTGCAACTATGGATACAAATTTTACAAAATTCAGGAATCACAATTACTAGTTCGAATGTTTACAATTGATTATATTCAGTGTGACCCATAGGTATGGAATAAATTAATTTTCAGCCTCATGCATTTGTTTATAATTTATTTTGGAAATGTATCATTTAACCTAGAATGAAGGAAATAATGTAACATATATATTTTTCAATTTATTTTCAACTCAATTAATTTCCATTTATTTGACAAATAAATTGAATTTTCAAAATGACTACCATTAACTTCTTGGTAAGAAGCAAAGTGATCTTGGAATTCCTCTAGTACATTTTGTAGGACCTTAGAGGTTATGTTGCTAATTTTCTCCATTATACTAAATTTCCAATCTGCAATATTATGTGGTCTATTGAAGTATACTTTTGATTTTAAATAACCCCATAAAAAGTAATCTAGAGAAGTCAAATCGAGTGCTCTAGGCGGGCGTTCAATCGTTCCACGTCTTCCAATCCACTGATTGAGATATTTTTTTCAAATAATCAAAACGTTTGTGATGCGGTAGAGCCCTTCTTGTTGGTACCAAATTGATCTATATATTGCATTTAGATCATTAACTTCAGGAGAAAGTATTTTCAATGTAGACTGTAAAATGTTCATCAAAAATATAGATGGATTAGTTGTAACATCAAATATTCACTCTTTTTAGATATTGTATGTGACCCTCCAATATCTGCAGTTTTGTCTATCAACGGTTCCATTTAAATGAAAATTGAAAAGTAGCTTTATCAGAAAAAAATAATTGTTCATGAACTGCAAATCTGCTTCCATTCTGTCCATCATCAGTTCTCATCAGGATCATCCTCATTTAACTCCTGAACCAACTGACCTTTATAAGGGTGGTACTTTCCTTATTTAAAGCTCAATATCCATAACTAACTTACATCATTGTTGGTGCCAAGTTTTCTAAAAAAATAAAAAAAAATAAAAAAAAAATAAAAAAAGAATAAAAAAAATTCAAAATACTTCAACATTATGATACATTATTTTCTTCAATCTATGTAAAGTTTTAATATTTTACATTTTCAAAATGATTGAGCCAAATTTGAAAAACTCAATATTGCTGAACGGAGAATGGAAATCCCTTTCGAACAAGGTGCCACACGACCCCTTTCTCATTTAATATTTTTGAGGAGCTGCTCATAATTCAGTGGGGGTGCATACTGTAAGTTGTCAAATTGAGAATAGCAATATACCTGTTTCAGGTTTTTTATAACGGATACATAATAGCACTAAAAATGAATTTATTCCATACCTATAGACCGTACTGTATGTACCAACCTGTCTGATGAATATATATTCTACAAGGTTATCCCAGCAAATATTTCGGATCATGAAGCTGTATTTTGCATGGCTAAGGTTTTGTTTGATAATAATGGAAGTGAATTCAGGACTGGAAGGTAATTCAGTAAAACAGACTTTAAAAATTTATAACAATTCTCGAAATGAGGATTGGAATGCGGAATTCCAATTTTGCTCTTTTTATAACTTATTTTCCAATTGTTTTGATTTCTCCTTTCCTATTCAAAAAATGAAAAATTAAATTTAAACTGCAACAATTAATCTCAGAAGCCTACATTATATCAGAAAATAATGATTTTGCCACCCATGATTATTACAACAAATATAAAATAATAGATACATTGTTAATAAAAAGTAATTACTCCTACAATTGGATCTGTATGAACAACGATACAAGAGAAACTTGGCGTGTTGTAAATGAGTTTTGTGGACAAAATAACATCAAATAATGATCCCACATAAACACTCATAATAGAGTGTACCCAAAGGAATAGCCTGTGCAGATAGAGGAAGGCTATTATTATTAGTTGCGGTGGCGCTACGGGGCGACTTCCCAGTCAACACTGGGCAAACATCCACATGTCAGGGATGTCAAATCGTATTTAGATGTCCTTATGATATCATATCGTTGACATTCCTGCGATATTACACCGCGACACTCCTTAGATATCCAAATTAATAACAGCCGGATATAGATGTCTCTGCGATGCGAGGTCATATTGTTGTCATTACTGCGATATCACACTGCGACATCTCTGTGATATCTAAATTAGTGATAGCCTGATTTAGATATCCCTGCGATGTCAAATTGTTACTTGAAAGAGGCGTCATACTGCGACATCCCCCAGCTAACAAAACTCTGCCACCGACATCTCTAAAATATCACATTGTCATATACACATTGATACGATATGTATCATTCTTCAGATGATCGCTGCCGATATACATGTGATATCGCATTAAGCTTTTGATGTCTCTGTGATATCTATGACGATAATAGATTATGCGGATAAATTAATTAGTTACATCTTTGGGCTTCCTGTGATATTACGTTATATAATAGATTTCAATGGGATATCTGAGAGCAACTTAAGACCAGATAATTTCAGTAGTATGAGTGTTCTGTCTACGACATTCCCGAATATATGGAACACGGAACTGATGGAACAGTAAATATATTAATTTGATCTATGATGAAAAAGATGGCAAGTGTCAAGGTCAAGTTTTATATTTTTAATCCCTGATCCATGGTTCATTTTTCATATTATTATTTCAATTCTCATTGCCATTACCAATTACCACATTACCAGCGTGTAGAAGTTCACTCTATACTCTATATTGTGCCACTATCACCGGTTGTTTGAGAGATTGAGTAGACCAGAAACAGCTTGCACGTGTTTTAATTGAAGGTAAATATTTGCTTTGTGGTGAACATATTACTAATTTTATAATTTGTTTCTGAATGAATGAAAACAACTCATAATGCCTAAAAGGACATTTTTATGTTCGTCATACAAACACAAAAGACGGCTGATACAATATGAAACTAACAATTCACATTCACTTTTAGTTGACCAAGATAAGAGTGAAGATTTGAATAATGTAGAAAATGTTCATGAATATTCACAACTCAATCTTGAATGTAATATTACTGACACACACAAAAAGTTCTTGTGAATGATGATATTTTGCGTTTTAGTAGAGACTATAGTTTCATTGAGGTTGAACAAATTAATGAAAATCCTAACGATAAAGTTTATGAAAATGAAGATATCCCCGTTTTTCAAACGAATGAAGAGGAGTTTATTTTATCACTTAGACAATGGGTCGATCATTTCAAAATTAGTCAGTCAGCAACCAGTTCTCTACTGCAAATCTTAACAACTGTCCCTAACTTGAAATATGTTCCTAATGACGCAAGAACTTTGATGAAAACACCAACATCTTTCAATAAGAATATCTTGAAATTATCTGGAGGTCAATTTATTCATTTCAATTTGAATGAAACAACAAGAAATTCAGTTCAGAGACATTATAAAGTCATTCCAAAAATTAATGTGAATATCGATGGACTACCTCTCTTCAACAGTTTTAAGAGTCAATTTTGGCCTATATTGGGTTGCATAGTTGACAATTTTCCAACTCAGCCATTTGTTATTAGTTTATTTCATGGAACACGTAATCCTTTTCATTAGATCTTTCAGAAAAAAACAGATGTTTTGAACATATTGATGGCAATATTTATGAAATTTACGGGATTGATTAATATGAAAATAATGTTTTCATTTCTGCTAAGAAATATAGTTATGTACAGCCCTTGTTCCTGTATCCATTTGATTCAAGAATATTTAGCATGGTGATTGTAAGTTCCACTGATGATATAATATCTCGGTTTCCAATTTCAATAATTAAAAGAATATGTTTCAAAATTGTACTTTTTCCAGAGGAAAATACATATGGAGTTATTTATACCTTTAATACATACGGGTGTGATATTATAATTTTGTGAGACCAATGTACCTAAATCCTTTTTAACTTGAAACTTTCTCCAGACTTCAATTACCTAATACGCCAAACAAAAAACTCTTGCACTCAACGGTTGTTTCGCGATACTCCCGTATCGTTTTTTTTGAAGATGCCAACTTTGTTATCAAAACGCGCGTCGAGTACAAGTGATTTTTGGTTGGTGATTTGGTTAATTGAACTTTGTTAAGAAAGGTTTAATTTTTCACACCAAATGTTCCAATCATACTTTTATATCCGAAAACTATTTTCTTTTTAATATAAATCTATGCAAATGGGGGAAACTGCTAATCTTCTAATACTCCGAATTATGGTACAAAAGAAATTTTTGAAAATATCCATAATTCTTAGTATTTCGTGGTGGTCAATGATCCCTAGAAAAGAATACTGAAAACCATTCAGTTAATACATTTCATACAACTTTTTCTGGTGGTTAAGAGAGGGGACGGACTTTTTACGTCCTCACTGTATGCCTTTTGAGATTCTAATAAGTCAGTATTATTTGTGTTGTTTTGTTGAAAAATACTTTGCCGGAAAGGAAAGCTTCTTTTGTTTTATATTTTATTTGCACAGATACTTTGGAGCAAGCTAGAAGATAAGCAGAATATATTTCAGAGTCAGAATCAGAAAGGGGTAAAGGAAAGAGAAAAAGAAAAGCGCTGTATCCCTTGGAAACTTCAGATTTTAGTGAGGAATTTGAATTGTCTCCTCTTTCAAAGAGTATGTCTTTTTCATAATTGGATATCTTGGATTACTGGTTATATTTTTAGAAAAACTCCCAAAACCCATTGTCCCTCTTTCCTGGGAAACAGACAGCAATATTGAACTGCCCCCTTCTACACCTAGTAAGGTTTTTCCTGTGTTTTTGAATAACTACATATAGAACGAATTCAATATTATTTTAGGTAAATGTACAAATACTTCAGCTTCAGAGATGAATACATCAAATATCCCCAATGATTCATTTGATCACGATGAAACACAAATTTTTGAGATAGATACTCCAATTGTTCCAGGAAGCCAGCAGAATAACTGCAAATGTGGTAAATTAAAATGCATTATATTGTTTAGGTACTTCAACTCTAAAAATACCCACAAAAAGCTTAAGAAACAAATAATCAGAAATGTTAGAAAAGCTGATGTCATAGAATTTTAACATATACCTGACATTAAAAAAATCCATCCACAATGAATTTATATTTATCGTTTACAGACCATAGCAAAATTCCGCAAACACTGCTATCAAAAATAACAGAAGTTAAAATGATCACTGAAGGAATCGTCAGTAAAATGGCTCTTCACCATAATGACGTTTATCAACTTCAAGATATTAAAAACAAAGTACCAATTAGGAATATTGATGACCTCAAAATTTTCAATGAACATTATTGCAAAGAGGAAAATAAACTATTATTGGTAAGTTTATCTATTGCCTTCCAATAAGAATTTAACAATACTGCTATTTTAAAGTTTAATTTTTTCATTTAATGCTGATAGCATTTTGATGTTTTTTATATACGATATTTTAGAAGTATTGGAGGGTGTGATGCCAAGGATTTTGTGAATAGAATATTAAAAGTTCTATTCACTAATAACTTTGCTTGGTTGGGATTGAGAGATAATATAAGGATATGCGATTTTGATATCATGAGAATTATACAAGGTATTTGATTTTATACTACAAACAATCGACATAGTCAGCATACTTGAAGACTGACAATAAATCAAATCATGTTTCGAACAATTTGTTCATGCTGGTCTCAACTACCTACACAGTCTGTAGGTTTCTGGGCTGACACTTGTCAGAAAACTACTCCCATGATTAATACCACGAAGGGTATTGTATTATATCCGACCAGTGCCACTCGGCATTGTATTATATAATGTATAATGTTATAACATTTATAACCTACTGGCACCGGTCGGATATAATACAATGCCCTTCGCCCAGATAGCACACAATATCCTATGGATATCCGTTTCGTGTCCATTTCAGGTCGGGATATCCTCGTACATAAAATGAATATCTATAAGATATCCACCAACAGATAGTATATGGATATTCAACACTGGATTTCCTATGGACGTCCATAGAATATCCATTAGCGGCAGTAAATTGATATCCTTTCCTCACCGTGACGGATTTCCTATGGACGTCCATATGATAACTGGTTGTTCAATTTTTCCGTTAAAGAAAGATCGCTAAAATGAGGTTGAAAATCAACAACAACAACAAATTTAAGAATGTGTGCGTACTAGATTTTTTGGTACAATAATTGATATTACATTTCATGGGACATAATCATATGGTTCGAGGACTCTTTAATTTGTGATAAATGATGTAAAGTTGAATGTTATTACCCTTTGAAATTACTTTTCATCACTTCTCTCATCAAAAGAAAAATACCGAAATCATTCGGACGTTTTCGCAAAAATGCTTATACGTTTGTGTCGTGGATTCGGAATCAATCGACTGATTTTATCATCCTGTCATCATGACATCATGATGTTATATAAAGATTAACTGGATTAACAAAAGTACACGAAAGGTATTGCAGTGACGTCACCTGAGAGATTAAATGGCAACATAGGGATTGAGCCAGCCTCTACACATTGGTAGCTGTCTACACTCTCTTCCCGATAGTAAAATGCACAACTGATGATCTCCGACCATAACTAATGTTATTAACAATTCTGGATGATTTATTTATTATGGTTATTCCAATTTTGTGTAAGTAAGGTTGTCAGGTCTGGTTAGCTTTAGCTAATAAATTACGTATTTTTAACACAGTCTGCATGAAGCCGTCTTGACAATTAAACTTCCCACCATTACAGCTAGTGACCATGACCAATCACAGAGCCCTTCTTTAATGCATGGTTGTTTGTTTCTGTCTCTAGTGTCTCAGGACTCTGTATTTCTGTATGTACCACCGATGACCGATTTAATTACTGGTTTGTGTTCTGTCATTCTGTGTTGTGGATGCGTTTGCGTTCGTGCATTGTGATTTGTGATATCTTGTAAGCACGTGGAGGTGAACAGGCTTTTATTTTTATTATCACTTTATTCACTTTATCCAACATCCAAGCGTTTAAATACTCGATTAATACTGCTGTTGAGTCATATTCCGTTTGTTTTCCTTGGGTGAATATTAAAAATTGAGATAATTTTCATAAATACAACCGCACACATAGGTTAGAGTTATGGAGAACATTAAATCCAACAAAAGAAAAAGTATTCTCAACAAAATTTATAAAAAAAAACAGGAAAGAATTGAAGAAAAACCCTGTTTCTTCTATTCCCAATATTTCTACTGGTTCTAATTCTGTTGCATTGTATGGACTGATTCTTATACAGCTGAGGCTTCAACATCTTACATTCCTGATAACCAAATGTGTCTTGAAACAGACAATTGTAGCTCTGCAGCAGATTCTGTTAATTCTTTCAATGAGAATGGGAGCTCTGAAGATGATGAAATTGTTTACAATCTCAATACTGAAGTGAATGACCAAGATTATGTAAAGAATAGTCCTTCTAGTTATGACAAACCATTGAGTTTGCAATTAGGCGAATGGGCTATCAGGCATAATATCAATCATTCAGCTGTTAATTCATAATTAGTTATACTGAAATCTTTTCATGAAGAACTACATTTAGATGCTCGTACTTTGTTGAAAACACAAAGAAAAATAGAACTCAAGTCAGTTGAACCTGGATTTTGGTTTCAGGAAGTGTATTGAAAATATAATCTCTACTTCACATCTCCATAATTAAAAGTCAACCATGATCCAATTATGTATAAATGTTGATGGGTTGCCTGGTTTGTATCATGGCAATGATAAGCCAAACAGTGCAAATGATTTTTTAGAAGCATTTGTGATTGAAGCAAGGAACATTCTCAATAATGGTATTTAATTTAATAGTCGTAATTATCAAGTTAAAATCAAGGCATTCATTTGTGATGTTCCAGCCACAAGTTTTATCAAGTACACAAGAGGCCATAGTGGCTACTACTCTTGCACAAAATGCACTGCTGAGGGTGTTTATATTAAAAATAGAGTTTGTTTTCCTTCAACTATTAACTTAAATCTTCGGAATCATTCAGATTTCATAAATAGAAAAGAAGAACATCATACAGGTATATCAATTTTGGAATCTTTGCCGGGTATTGACATGATTAGAGATTTTCCAGTGGAGTATATGCATCTCATTTGTTCGGGGGTAGTTAAAAAACTAATTGTAAATATGTGGATTGATGGGACACCAAAAACAAAATTATCTTTTCACCAAATATCTGATATTTCCGAATCATTAATAATGTTCAAATCACAGATCCCAACAGAATTTAATCGTAAACCGAGAACATTAGCCTGTACCAGAACATGATAATTCAGTAGATGATTTTTGATCGTGTTCTTCTTTATAATATCTATAGTCACTACTCTCGCCCCTAGATGTCAGTTCCGGTACTATTCTTCATAAAGAATTCATACGAATTCCACAGGTGTTTTTGTTTGGCAAGACCATTCGACGAAAGGCGTAGTTATTTTATATTATACCTAGTTGTGTACAGTTAGTCCAGATTGTCATTCTGAAAGCCTTGTGGGGAATCTTCAGTCTTTGAATTTCAACGAGCAAAGTGTCCCTGGTTTTAGGTAGGCTGATATTTATTAGCTATACAGTTATCATTATATTTACGTATGTATCCTTGATATTTTAGAGTGAAATCTTTGTGAAGCTGTATCAAACTTAAGAAATAAATCACCAAGTTTAGCAACCCATTATATAAATTCGATTGCTCAGAATCCTACACCCATACAAGCCGAGGCCAAAAGATGGAAGGCAACAGAATTTTGATTATTTTTATATTACTTAGGTCCAGTTGTATTACAGTCAATATTAAGTGGAGACAAATATATAAATTTTCTTACCCTGCATATAGTGATGACCATTTTAACAAACAAAAGATTTTTGAACCAAATTGATTATGCAAAATCCCCCTCAAAGTATTTTGTTGATACGTTTATCATCATATATCGAGAAGAGTCCACAATTTATTACATTTGCCTGATGATGTCAAATATTTCGGACGTTTGGATATGTTCAGTGCATTTCCATTTGAAAACTACATGCAGACAATAAAAAGATTAGTTCGGAAAGGTGACAAACCACTTCAACAAATTTGCAACAGACTTACAGAAAGAGAAAATATTTTTAATTTTGCTGGAACTCCTCTTTTGAAGAATGACTTTGAATTATTTATTGAACATTAATAAACAATATAAAAAACTGAAATTTCCAAATTATGTTTTAGCTTTGAATAATGCAGATAATTGTTGTTGTCTTCATGATAGTAGCCTGATAGTTATATTCAACTTTGTGAAAGATAAAGAAACTAAAATCATTGGTAAGAAATTCCAAAATTTGGAAAACTTCTATGTTCTGCCATGTGAGTCTTCGAAATTGAATATTTATAAAGCAAGTAACCTTGGACCGTTTCAGTATTGGCATGTCACAGATGTTACACATAAATGTATGAAATTAAAAATATGTGATGATCAGTATGTTATTCTTCCATTACTTCACGAGTAAAATACATGTTTCATAATTTAATTTAGTTGGTTTCATTTTCTACAGATATTCATTTGTTGAATTTGTTTTAAACTAATCTTCCAAATTTTCGGAGAAAACCCCTCAAAAGTAGAGCTTGTGCAAGGGACATCCAGGACCTACAGCTTATGTATGTATAAGTGATTTCCGAACCACTTTTGCTCCGTGACAGGCGGTGGGATCAAACCCGGGCCTCCTAGCTGATATTCAAACGCTCTAACACCACGACCACTTCTGTCTATCTATAGACATTACAAAAAATTAATCAGTTCTACTCGTAATTATTTTTAACCATTAACAGATGGCAATATGGACAAAACCTGGAGTGTTGTTGAGTTTAGTAACGAAAATACTGTTGAGGCAGTTCCAACCAACTGGCTTTTGGGACAGGCGTGCTATTGGCCTCCCTATGCAAAGGAAAAGTTGATGCAGGCTATAAGACGACAAGAGCCACCCAATACTTGTTGGCCCCTTCACAAAATTGAAATATTCAGGAATGCAACATATAGTGAGTAATCTAGTAATCTATAGTGAGTAATCTAGTAAATAACTGGTTTTCAGATTACATATTTTTCAACTCATTTAGAACATGCAATCCAAATAGAGGTCTCTTTTTGAACTTTTGTTATTTATTTCTAGTTTCACCCATTTCATTATACTTTTTCAGATGACTATTCAGTTGCAAGATTGAAATGTAAAGCAGCTGAAGATAATAGTGATTTGAATTCCGACCTAGAAAATAGTAAACTGAGAAAGGTCAGGAAGAAAAAACAATCCGATGAAAGTTACAGACTTTCTCATGGTACTGGTGGCTTGCCATTACCACCACCGTTCAAAGATGCTGATTATGCAGAAGATTTAAGTATTATTAGAACCAGCAATATTTTACCGGTAATGCAACATAGTGAAAACCAGCCGGAAAACGCATCAGTGGGAGGTATTATAGACAGCGTGATTTACGTAGGCCGTGCATTAGAAGTTTTTTAACTTGCAGTTGGACTAGAAACTTGAAATTTGGTATGCTGTCATAATTGATCATGTGCGTTCTACCTCAAATGTTTTTAGTCCTACAATTATACAGGGTATGCCAAAAGTCGGTAACAACTTTCTTATTTTAAATGGAAACGTAATGTTTTTTTGTCATGGTTAGATTGGCCTTCTGATTATGACTTTAGAAAACCTAAGTTATATTCACTTATCTATCACAGTTTTTGAGATATGTCAATTTTTCTGAAAAAAATTACGGCTGTAGTAGTTTACGAAAACACGTGTAGCCCGCAAACCGTTCAAAATTAGGAAACCAAATTTATGGAGCAGTTAGCTGGTAGTCCAGGCTAACACCTGATGTCCCATCGACGGTCCCATTTTGTACCATATGGGCGCAGCCGATTTTTGAATGCCGCAATATAAAATTGTCAAAAACTCAATTTTTTCAAATGGCACCTACCATTTTTTTTAACCATTCAAAAGAAAATTGAATATTAGGATGAGTTATCTCAGCTTTCCCTATACCCAAGTTCAACCTCTATCGAGTTATTCAATAAAAATCATGTAATGCCTTATCTTACAGAATGACTATGTGTGTATGGCATGGAAACAAAAGAAAATTGTAATAATTTAATCAAAAATATTGAACAATTTTGACAGGACTCTAGCGTAAATGTTCAATATGACCACCATTGTTGTTCAAACATTCTATTATTCTACTTTCAATAGATTGCGTAGCACGTCTGATTTCGTTGGGATCGAGACTGTCAAGTCTCAACTCATCTATATTGTGAACTGGTGAAGAATAGACCAAATATTTTACCCTACCCCAAATATAAAAATCTAAAGGGGTAAGATCTGGAGATCTTGCAGGCCAGAGAAAGGGTCCTCGATTTCCCCACCACCGGTGCTCGAACATGGAAGTCAATTTGATATACACAGTTCGTGTATTGTGCGGTGGTGCCCCATCCATCTGGTACCATGAACGTGCAGCTCTAGCCAGTGGCAAATTGTCAAGAAATGTTTCTATTACGTTTTGAAGAATTTCTACATATCTGTCACTATTCAGATTGTCATCGTACATAAAGTAGCGTACCTCTTGGTTCATTACCAAACAAAACACATTTATTCGAAATTGTACTTGATTTTCATTTTCGAACACCACATGTGGATTTTCAGAAGCCCAAAAATGTCGATTGCGCCTATTGTAAACTCCCTGCTGACAAAACTTTGCCTCATCAGTCCAAATTATGTTGTCTAAGCATCCGGCGTGCTCTTGTATTTTGAGTAATAAGTCCTCGCAAAAGTTTACTCTACGGGGAAAGTCACCTGGATGTAATTTTTGAAATCGTATAAATTTGAAAAGATGTAGCTTATAGCGGTGTAAAATGGTTTGTATTGCAGAGTATGAAAATCCCAATTCCAAAGACGCCGTTCGTATTGAGGATTCAGGATATGCTTGAAAATATCCGAGAATGGTAATTTGATTATCGTCATTGCCAGTTAGTGGTTTGACTTTCTTAACGGGTCTAGCCACCTTCCCAAAATGTATAAAATTAGTTTTCAATCTTGAGAACTTGCCCCGTGTCATCCTCGGTAAGTTTGGATATTCCAAATTAAACTCTCGGACAGTTCGCTGCACAATTTTTTGACACATGCCGTGGATAACAAACAAGTCAAACACAACTTCGTTTGTATAATTTTCCATATTCCAATCAATTTTATTTAAGAATTAGCACGACTCGTTTTTACTTTGACAGAATAGCACCTTGTTGTTTTTTGTTTTCATAGCATACTTGAATAAACACAAAAGCATTCGACAGGATGAGGCATTTCTTGATTTTTATTGAATAACTCGATAGAGGTGAAACTTGGGTATAGGGAATGCTGAAATAATTCATCCTAAAATTCAATTTTCTTTCGAATGGTTAAAAAAATGGTAGGTGCCATTTGAAAAAATTGAGTTTTTGACAATTTTATATTGCGACATTCAAATATCGGCTGCGCCCATATGATACAAAATGGGACCATCGATGGGACATCAGGTGTTAGCCTGGACTACAAGCTAACTGCTCCATAAATTTGGTTTCCTAATTTTGAACGGTTTGCGGGCTACACGTGTTTTCGTAAACTACTACAGCCGTAATTTTTTTCAGAAACATGGACATATCTCAAAAACTGTGATAAATAAGTAAACATAACTTAGGTTGTCTAAAGTCATAATCAGAAGGCCAATCGAACCATGACAAAAAAACATTAGGTTTCCATTTAAAATAAGAAAGTTGGTACCGACTTTTGGCATACCCTGTATAATTATAGGACTAAAAACATTTGAGGTAGAACGCACATGATCAATTATGACAGCATACCAAATTTCAAGTTTCTAGTCCAACTGCAAGTTGAAAAACTTCTAATGCACGGCCTACGTAAATCACGCTGTATTTTCAATTTTATGAATTTGAATACACCTTAATTATAATTTCAAGGTACTCACTGCTGCACATGTCACCAAAATGGCATGTTTATATGCACATTCAATTTTAGGTTTACTGATATTTTCAATACTTATTTATACTGTGCTATTGTTGAAATTGAAAGATCTAGATTATATATATATATATATATATTCTATATCTATATATATATATATATATATTCTATATCTAGATCTAGATTATATATATATATATATATATGAAAACTAAAAGTTCGGGTTGAACCGCGTCTAGAATTTGTTGAAATTCGACGTTTCGGCTCCGATTTTGGAGCCATTTTCAAGAACTGAAAAAAAAAGAAAATTAATAAATGGTTGAAACAATTCTACGCTGAGGTCTCAATCTGCCTACTCCTCAGGTATAATTACGTTCGGTTTTTGTGACTTGACGTCGGGGTCTCAATCTGCCTACTCCCCATGTCTCGTCACTGGTTCTCTCTAAGGTCTCAATCTGCCTACTCCTTCGAGAGAACTGAGGAATTGTGGGTTGAGGAACTGTATTTATAGTGGACGTGGCTGTAATGGCCGTGTGCAATGTATTGGCGCGAGGTGAACTATGGGCGGGAACTGAGTTGGCGCTAGATGAGCTGTGTGCGGGAACTTGGTTGGCGCTAAGTGAGCTATGTGCGGGAACTGGGTTGGTGGGAAATGAGTTGATGCGTGCAATGAGAGGCTTCCAGGTATTGGGAAGTCTACGTCCGTCGTCGCGAGTGTTGAGGCAATTGGGGCGCTTCTCTATCTCAAGGGCTTCTCGGATGATCCTGGTTTGCAGAGTTTTCTCGGTGGAAATTGTTTTTGTGTTTTGGAAGTCTATTTTGTGACCTGTGTCTTCTCGATGTTTATAAAGTGCGGAAGTGGAAGATGCCTGACGCACAGCAAGTTCGTGTTCGTAGACTCTGGAAGTTACTCGTCTGTTAGTCTGGCCAATATAAGTTCTCGGGCAGTCTGAACATGGTATTTCATATATACCTTGAGAATCGTTTGGTATTGTGTCCTTGGGAGATCTGAGAAATTTGGATATTTGGTTGTTGGCCGTGAATATTGTTTTTATCTCGTGTTTTCTCAAGATATTACTGATTTTGTCTGTCACACCTTTGATGTATGGTAGGAAAGCTTTGTGTGGCTGGATACTCTCTAGTGGATCATTTGTTTTTGGAGGACGGGTCAGTTGATGGCGGATAGACTTGTCGATTAGCGAATTGTTGTAACCATTCTGAAGTAAGGCTGATTTCAGTTTTTCCAGCTCTTGTAGTCTATTCTGGTTGTCGGTAAGCTGAATTGATCTGTATATCAGGGAGTTCAATACGGACGACGGACGTAGACTTCCCAATACCTGGAAGCCTCTCATTGCACGCATCAACTCATTTCCCACCAACCCAGTTCCCGCACATAGCTCACTTAGCGCCAACCAAGTTCTCGCACACAGCTCATCTAGCGCCAACTCAGTTCCCGCCCATAGTTCACCTCGCGCCAATACATTGCACACGGCCATTACAGCCACGTCCACTATAAATACAGTTCCTCAACCCACAATTCCTCAGTTCTCTCGAAGGAGTAGGCAGATTGAGACCTTAGAGAGAACCAGTGACGAGACATGGGGAGTAGGCAGATTGAGACCCCGACGTCAAGTCAAAAAAACCGAACGTAATTATACCTGAGGAGTAGGCAGATTGAGACCTCAGCGTAGAATTACGTTTCAACCATTTATTAATTTTCTTTCTTTTTCAGTTCTTGAAAATGGCTCCAAAATCGGAGCCGAAACGTCGAATTTCAACAAATTCTAGACGCGGTTCAACCCGAACTTTTAGTTTTCAAATATCTGACCGCGGAAACCTATATATATATATATATATATATATATATATATATATATATATATATATATATATATATATATATATATATATATATATATATTATATATATACATATATATGAAAACTAAAAGTTCGGGTTGAACCGCGTCTAGAATTTGTTGAAATTCGACGTTTCGGCTACGATTTTGGAGCCATTTTCAAGAACTGAAAAAGAAAGAAAATTAGTAAATGGTTGAAACGTAATTCTACGCTGAGATCTGCCTACTCCTCAGGTATAATTACGTTAGGTTTTTGTGACTTGACGTCGGGGTCTCAATCTGAGTGAGGTGTTGGTGATGTCCAAATTACGTCTGATGTCGTGAAGTGTTTTTCGAATAAGTGCTTGGCTAGCTTTATTGAGAATACGCTGGGCTGACGATGAGGTATCATGATGTTTCAACCGGAAGGCTTTGGGAATGACTCTGACCGAAACCAAGAAAGCCACTATCCCTAGAGAGAAGTCATCACGCACCCCTCGTATCTACGGACTACCAAAAATACACAAGCCTGATATCCCACTCCGACCTATCGTCAGTGCCTTTGGATCACCAACCCAGAACCTCGCCAAGTATCTAGCGAGTACTCTTCAGCCACGAGCAGAAGAAGCTTCATCCTACGTGAAAAATTCATTCCACTTCTTAGACCTTCTCAAATCCAATAGAATCCAGAACACAGATATCCTAGTGAGCTTCGATGTTGTCTCCCTCTTCACAAATATTCCCCTAACGGACACGCTAGAAATCCTTAAAACGAAACACAGAATTCCAAAAGACATCCTGGACCTCATCAGTCACTGTATGAACAACACGTACTTCCTCTTCCAAGGAACTTACTACAAACAAGTGAAAGGTGCTCCAGTCCAGTCCTTGCAAACCTTTTCATGGAAGACTTCGAAACCAGGGCTGTGGAAGCATTTGACCACAAGCCTACTTGCTGGTTCAGATACGTTGACGACATTTTCGTCATATGGCCTCATGGTTACGAAATCTTAAACACGTTCTTAGATCACCTAAACGATATCCATCCCAACATGAAATTTACAATGGAGACCGAAATGAACAACTCCCTAGCTTTCCTGGACGTTCTCATCACGAAATCCAATAACTCTTTCACCCACACAGTACACAGGAAACAGACCCACACCAACCGATACCTACACGCAAACTCTCATCACCATCCAGCACAAACAAACTCCGTATTGAACTCCCTGATATACAGATCAATTCAGCTTACCGACAACCAGAATAGACCACAAGAGCTGGACAAACTAAAATCAGCCTTACTTCAAAATGGTTACAACAATTCGCTAATCGACAAGTCTATCCGCCATCAACTGACCCGTCCTCCAAAACCAAATGATCCACTAGAGAGTATTCAGCCACACAAAGCTTTCCTACCATACATCAAAGGTATGACAGACAAAATCAGTAATATCTTGAGAAAACACGAGATAAAAACAATATTCACGGCCAACAACCATATATCCAAATTCCTCAGATCTCCCAAGGACACAATACCAAACGATTCTCAATGTTTCGCTTTCTTTCAAATAAAACCTCGTACTTTTTCGAAATGTTTTACGTTTTCAAATTCTTTTACAAATCTCAGAATTTTATTATTTTTATTGATTCTTTTTTTTTCTGTCACCTGTAACTAGGTTCACAAATTCACATACAGGATGTAATATAAACAAATACAAATATAACTGTAAAAACTCCAACATTCTCCCCTCCGTGAAGAACAAGTCTTCACCTCTTCTTTTCTTCTTCAACTTCCAACCTGCAGAGTCTTGTAACAGGCCGACGATAGATATTGTTTGTCGCCGTCTTAACCTCAGCTACTCGGATTTTTCCATCTTTACCTGGAAATACTGCAACAACTCTTCCCATTTTCCAGGTGTTTCTGGGTGAGCTGTCGTCAACAATAACAACAATGTCATCAATTTTTAAAGATTTTTGATTATCAACCCACTTTGTTCTTCGAGTAACAGATGGTAAATACTCCTTTATCCACCTTTTCCAAAAACTGTTTGCCAACATTTGGGATTTTCGCCATTCATGTCTGAAACTGTGGGTTTCAAAAATTCCAGGGGGGCCTTCATCGTGTGCATATCCAATTAAAAAATGATTAGGGGTTAGGGCCTCTGTATCAGACGGATCCAATGAAACGTGAGTGAGGGGGCGAGCATTTATAATGTTCTTAGCTTCGGCAAATAGTGTCAGAAGTGTTTCATCTCTTAGGGACTGTCCATGTACTGCTGTTCCTAGTGCTTTCTTGACTGATCCGATTAGTCTTTCCCAAGCTCCCCCCATATGGGGAGATGCTGGGGGTATGAACCGAAAGTTGATACCTTTGGAGGTGCATTTATCCACGATCTTGTTTTCGCTAAGATCTTTGTAAGCCTTGCGTAGTTCTTCGGCGGCTCCTCTCAGGTTGGTACCATTATCGCTGAAGATGCTTTCAGGGTATCCCCATCTTGAGATGAATCTCCTTATGCTCATGATTGCAGAGTCAGTTGTCAAGTGATGAGCTGCTTCAAGGTGAACTGCTCGGATGGCAAGACAGGTAAATAGAACTCCCCATCTTTTTTCCTTTCTTCGACCCACGTTTACGTAAAGTGGTCCAAAGTAGTCCATTCAGGAACGGTCGCAGGCCTGGTGTTACTCTCACCTCTGGCAATTGTCCCATTAAAGGAGGTCGAGGTTTGGCTGAAAAGTTCTTGCATTTCTGGCATCTCCTAGCAACAGACTTGACTGCAGCACGTCCACTCAAAATCCAAAATTTCACTCTGATATCATTTAGTACACTTTCTATACCTTGATGCTTGAATTTTTCATGATAGTACTGCAACAGTAGCTGTGTATAGTGATTTTTTAGGCATAGTATGTAAGGTCTCTTCGTCTGTGGTGATAAGCAGTTCGCCAAGTCTGTCCTCCCGGCCAGAACGAGTGTACCATCTTCGTTCAATGCAGGACATAGTTTTCTCAACTGGCTTCTATTTTCAACTGTCTTTCCTTTTTTCAATTGTTCGATCTCTTCGGGAAAACTTTCAGCTTGTGGCATCTTCAAGCAATACTTTTCTGCTTCTTTTAATTCCTCTGACATCAGATATTTTGGATATTCTCGACCTACATTCGTCGCTTTTCCAATCTTTTGTTTCATTTTATCTATGAATCTCAGAAACCATGCGGTTATTCTAATGAGATGTGTCCATCTTGAAAATTTTGCGTAGTCCGGTGAAAATGATCTTGACACGACATCAATTTTTCCAAGGAATACTGACTTAATTTCCTTC
This sequence comes from Chrysolina americana, assembly GCA_958502065.1. NCBI lineage: Eukaryota > Metazoa > Arthropoda > Insecta > Coleoptera > Chrysomelidae > Chrysolina > Chrysolina americana. The sequence continues at coordinate 26,454,066 of OY293419.1, read as the reverse complement.
ATCTCTTCTTCACATTTTTCGATTTCATTGTTTTCCATTTGTTTGATTTCTTCAGGCCAATCTTTTTCATGTTTTCTCAAGAATTCAGGCCCGAAAATCCATTTTTCCGTAAAAACAGCATTAGTTTCTTCCAAATTATTTCGAGTTGCCTTGTCTGCAATATTCAATCCTGATGGAATCCAGTGCCAATTTTCTATATCAGTCCTTTCTTGAATTTCTCCTATTCTGTGTCCAACAAATTGCTTATATTTTCATGCATCTCCTTTTATCCAGTTCAACACACATGTTGAATCCGACCATAGCCATACCCTGTGAATCTCAATCTCCAATTCATCTCTCAACGAATTACTCAAACGACTCCCTTAAACTGCGGCCTGCAATTCTAGCCGGGGAATAGATAGGGTCTTCATAGGTGCCACTCTGGATTTTGAAGTTACCAGGGAAACTTCATATTTTTCATAGTTTGTGACTCTTAGATAAGCTACTGAGGCAAAAGCCTTCTCACTTGAGTCACAGAATATGTGAAGCTCAGTTTGTTCAGACTTCGGTATCAATAATGAGTAGCATCTTGGGATACGTATTTCTGGAATCCTTTTCAAATCATTTGTCCATTTTCTCCAGGTGTCACGCATTCTTCTTGGAATCATATCATCCCATCCAATGCCTTCCCTCCAAATATCCTGCAGAAATATCTTCGCGCCAATGGTAAAGCATGAAAGGAGTCCAAGAGGATCAAATATTGACATGACTATCTTCAATATTTGTCTTTTTGTGATTTTCTCCGAATTCAAATGTTCATGTTTTACTTTAAATCGAATTTGGTCATCTTTGCAATCCCACCATACTCCTAGAACTCGTTGAGTAGATAGCTGGCCATTACTGAATATTTTCGTATCCACCATCTGGTCTCCCATATGATTCATAATTTTCAAAGAGTTGCATGACCAATTCACCACCTCAAATCCTCCAAGGCGTTGGACCCTTATCACTTCTGAGATAGTTTCTATGGCCTCTTCCTCTGAATCTTTCGAATCCAGGTAGTCATCTACATAAAACTTACTCATTATCGCGTCTTTTATCTTCACTGGGCATTCCGTTTCCATTGCGTTCTTGTTTTTGATGTATTGTGCACAGGATGGTGAACAAGTGGCTCCAAACGTCATTACCTCCATTTCATACACATCAGGTTCTCTATCCTGGTCCAAGTTCCTCCAAAGTAGACGTTGAGCACATCGATCCTCCTGTCTTATCCTGACCTGATGGAACATTTCAGAAACGTCACCACAGAATCCAATCTATCTCTGCCTAAATTTCATCAAAATAGCAACTAAGGATCCCAACTCTAGCAAAACACACCATAGAATCGGACCACAATTTCTTATATGATGAAGTGAAAATATTAGATACTTCGAACAGTCTCCAAAAAAGACAGTTCCTAGAAATGGCTCACATTTTCAAAGATACATCTTCCCTCAATACCAGGAAGGACATAGAAGGACTTAATGTTATATATACATACTTACTTCACCTCAACAAACATAATCAATTCATTAACTAAATAAAGAATATTAACAAACAAATTCACAATGACAAAAAGTCCCTTTTGTCTTTTACATTTAAAAATAAAAATTTAAGTTGGTATCACGATTGCAGTTGGTAGCACTGATTGTAAATGCCAAATGTCAAACCTATCAATGTCAATGTCACAATTCAAAATGTATTTTTTACAGTTTTCCGCCTTTTTATGAAGACATGTGAACTTGAATCCTCGTGGTAGGAAATTTTCACAAAAATTTTTCAATTTTTATAATGACTTAGTATAATGTGTTTCTGTACTCACACAATTTTATTATTTACATTTTTAATATGTCACAACTCATAAGGAAAAGTGTTTATGTTTAATGCAACCGGCTTCGTTACAACCTCACTTTTCGTAAGTACTTGGAAATCCTTTTTCCCTTCACTGATTGTTATAGTCAATTCTTCTTTTGTTCGCCAGTGTTCCTGATGAAGAGAAAAATAATTCTCGAAAGCTTGAACTGAAATAAAGAGTTCACACAATTAAAGTGTCTCCGACTGCAATACCTGACAACTCCCTTTGTCGTTATATATATGGATATCCACGTATAGGTATTGCAGTCGGAGACACTTTAATTGTGTGAACTCTTTATTTCAGTTCAAGCTTTCGCGATTAGTCTGCAGCGGAGAATAACAATTGTCCTCCCAAATGTTCCATTGGTTAGAACTAACTCTGTGAATTTTGTAAGTTATCATGTTATTTTTATGTAGTCCTTCAACAACTTATATTCCTTTTTAATTGTAGCTCTTCCTGAAGATGTCAATAAAGGTTGACGAAATATTGAAGATTTAAATCGAATGAGTTTCATTGTTCAACAGACCGCTACCCGAGAATTCCTACTTAGTAAATAGAGTTCGGTCGAGAATACTTTGTTATTATATATGTATATATATATATATATATAAATATATATATATATATATATATATATATATATATATATATATATATATATATATATATATATATATATATATATATATATATATATATATATATATATATATATATATATATATATATATATATATATATATATATATATATTTTTGTTAGTTTTAGAAAAAACTTAATTTTTATAAAGAGTTCATTATGGTCAGACACCTACAACACAACAAAAAAAAGGAAAAATTACAAAACTTAATTATTCATGGTAGATAGACTGATTAGATATCTGAACATAATTATCAATTCTAAATAACATTTTACCTTAACAATTTTCGATATTTATTGTCAAAAATGATGGTAGGAACATTGCTCTACATGCAATCCATATTTTTTGACAATCCACGTATATGACTAAAAAAAATTGATATCTGATTATTGTATTTTAGATTTTAGAATATGTAAAACTTTTTATAATGAATAACTTTTTTCCTAAAATTATTAATAGAAAAGTTTTCCATAGTGAGACATACCTCCTGTATACATATTTTTAAAAAATTTCAGATGATGGTTTGAAGAAAATATTCAAACAACATAATTCCCTATAAACTCCGATGATGAGATGAAGAAGTTCCAAACACTCCTAGAAGAAAAAAAAACTTTCGATTGTGCAGTATGTACAATGTAGACACTTATTGATTATTATTATTTATTATATTATTACTCATATGAACTTGTAAATATATAAACTGAATATTGAATATTTCAGGTTAAGGAATTTTCCAAGGTAGGAGGAGGTACCTTGTACGATTTTATAAAGAGGTGCATGAATCAGATAATGACAAATAAATATGCTGACGAATATAGCTGGTTGGGAGCCAAGAAAGAGAATGTTTTTGGGCCAACAAAACTGGCTGAAGTATTGATGGGTGAGATTTTCAACATACAATTCATTAAACTAAAACAAAAACACTTCACTTTATAATTTTTACTCGAATGTGTTTATAAAACCACGACACATGTTTCACTGTATAATTTTTACTCAAATGTGTTTGTAAAACCAAGATTAATGTTTCACTGTATATATTCTTCAGGTTGAGGTAAAGTACTGAAACATGTGTAGTGGTTTTGTACACTCATCTTGGTGAAAATCATATAGTGTTAGTGTTTTACTTTAATTATGGATTTTCATTATGCAGATATGTAGGTAGCTGCTGATATAAATGGATACCTTTCAAATATATTTTGGGAACAATTAAAACAATCTCCAGTTATTAGATATGCATGATGAAATAAATTCATTACTGTTACTATACAGATCATCTCACAGCGCACGGAACATAGGTAGAATTAGAATTAGAACAATTGATAATTGCCTGGCCTATATTTTCAAACGTTTCATCAAATAATACATCAATCCATTTGATAATTTGTACTTTCTCAGCAATTTCGTAAACCTCATTCAACAAATAATGTCATTACACGTCTCACTGAGCTACTTATAAAAGTGTCTTTGCTTCCTAGATAATTGTTAGGATGTCACGATGACAATAACTGTCATCGTGAATGGCTTGACCGAAAACGCGAAAATTAAAATAATGAAGGGGTTGGACGATAGTTAATTGGTTATGTTCTCTCCTATGTTCGCAGTGCTGTGAGATGATCTGTATAAGTGGTGGGGTACAATATGTATACCAGTGCACTACACAAAAGTATGCCATTGTTGGACAATTCTAATTATCATTTTTCACATTTCCTGATTAAAAAGGTTTTAAAGTGTCCTGATTTTTGTGTTTTTTAGTGGCCGCAGATAAAATCCATCTCGCTACAGATAAGAAGGCAACTGAAATAGCCATCAAAAATTGGCTCAGAAGGGCCAAGGAGAGGGTCCTTGCCAGCGAAAAAAAAAACTGAATTCTGAAGTGGATTTCTTTATATTAAGAATAATTTGTTGTGTTTCTTTGAGTTTTATTTAGTTATAAATTATGTTCAAGTGCAATTTGTTTTCTTTCATTTTCTTGGAAAGTAATTATATTCAAAAGTTTTTTCTGTGAATAAAACTAGATTTATTTAGGTTCTATATAACGAACTTTATAAGAGGATTGTAATCAAAAGAAAAATCATTTCTGGGTAACTTGATAAAGGAGTGTTTTTTCACTTTTGCATTGTGTTTTTAATTTGTATATTGTGGTAACGATTTAAGTATCAAAAATCTTGTTGCTTCAATATATTATATTTTCAATTTTCATTGCACAAGTGATATTGGTCCATAAATAATTTTTCTTTTGATAACAAATTCTGAATCTTATCAGTTGAATATCAAATCTAGTTCAATTCACAAGGATATCTCATGAACATCCGCGAAGAATATTTAATGGATATCACTACCGGGTATCTTGTGGATATTGGTTGGAGAAAGCCAATGGATATTGGTTGGAGATATCCAATGGATATTGGTTGTAGATATCTCAAGGATTTTGGTTGGAGATGTCTTATGGATAATTGTTGCAGATATCTTATGGATGTCGGTTGCAGATATCTTATGGATGTAACATATATCTTATGGATGTAACATATATCTTATGGATGTAGGTAACAGATATCTTATGGATGTCAGTAATAGATGTCTTATGGATGTCCAATTTGGTGGCCATCATATATCTCTTGGATGTCCATAGAATATCCAATATCCCTACGGGATATCTTATGGAAGTCTGGAATATCCCTTTCAGACACCTGTGCTATCTCGGTCGTATGGTATTAGCCAGGGAAGTTGTTGTTTTCTGAAAAGTGTCAGCCCAGAAACCTACTGTGTAGGTAGTTGAGACTGGCCTGAACGAATTATTCGAAAGATGACTTGAATTTATAGTATTTATCGAGAGAGAGTCCTTTTTCCTTTGTAATGATTTCTTGATTTTTTTTCAGATGTTGTTTTGAGACAGCACATTACTGATAAAAAATACCTTGACAAGGTTATTCCTGATTGGTTTCGCCTCGCGAAACAAAGAACTAACAGAGAAAATATGTAGTAACAGTGGATAAAATATTTTCCTTATTGGATTTTAATTGAAGAATGTTATTTTCTTTAAAGGAATAAATATAATTTATTTTATAGTTTTTTAATGTATGTTATTATTGTGAACATGAAATTTTTTATTTTGATTTTTAATTTTCATTTTAGCATAAAAATAATGATCGCATGTCCGATAGTAGCAATGCAAATAATTTAATAGCTTGAACTCCAATATATCTTATTGTACTCTATGACCATGAAGGGTTCATAGAATACATTTAAGAAAATTTGAGAAAGCAAATTATTTGGATTCTAGTTTCAACAAATTTAAGAATAAGTGAATATCGAAGAGACATCAGCGTAGCATGTTGATGCGATATTGCATTAGGATGTTGCGACAATATTACGAACATGTATTTTCTCGCTATCAAATACCAATTATTATTTGACGTCGAAGTGTAACGTTACACTGATATCAAAATCTGACATTACCATGATGTAATTATAAGTATGACAAAAGTACGTCGCCGGGACGTCTATTTGGCGTCACAAAGTGATATCGCGGTACTACTGTGATATCACGAGGACATCTCTGAGACATAACAATGTTGGCTGGGCTACTAATGTTTTTGGTGGTGTATTCACTTTTCAGCTATAGGAAAATCCGGAAAACCTACCTAAAGTGAACTTGATAAAAAACATCGCGTACCGGAGCCTCAATCAAATATGACACCGGATTCCAATGCTCCGAATGAATTTTACTGTTCCATATTCGAAAAGCG